>OY720676.1:147399081-148671419 GCA_963170755.1 Amphimallon solstitiale | reverse complement strand
GATGTCCTACTTACCAAATGTGGAAATAAAAAGTGGTATAGCAAATTAGACCTTAAGAATGCTTTTTGGTTAATAAGGTTGGACGAGAATTCCAGGAAGTACTGTGGATTTAACGTAAATGGAATTACTTACCATTTCAAAGTCTGTCCTTTCGGCATTAAAAGTAGTCCTGCGGGATTGATAAGATTTCTTCACAAGATACTGGACAAATATGAAAAATTTGCTCTTCATTATTTAGATGATATAATAATATTTTCAGATGATATAGAATCGCATGTAAATCATATAGAGATTATTATAAATACTTTACAAATCAATGGCATGAAATTAAACTTGTCTAAGTGCCAGTTTTGCCAAAAAGAAGTTAATTATTTGGGTTACGTAGTAAACCAACAGAATATTTTACTAGATCCACAAAGATTAGAGGAGATCCAAAATTATCCCAGACCAAATAAACTCAAGATGCTGAGAGGTTTTTTAGGATTGTTGAATTACTATAGGAAATTTGTATCTAATTATAGTCAAAAGACAAGTACGTTGTTAAATCTACTGAAGAAAGGAACGAAATGGAAATGGACTGATGAGTGTGAGGAATGTTTTGTACAACTAAAATCTAATTTTGTAGAAAATCTTAAATTATATCATCCGGATTTTAATTTAGAGTTCATCGTTAGGACAGATGCATCAAGTGTAGCAGTTGCGGCTGAATTGATACAAATGAAAGATGGTATCGAGGTTCCTATATATTTCGCGTCAAGAACTTTAAAGCCGTGCGAAAGGAAATTTGGGATATCAGAACTCGAGATGCTTGCAGTCATATATGCATTGACCAAGTTACGTTATTACCTAATAGGGAAGAAATTCAAATTGGAGACGGATCACAAAGCTTTATTGAACATTATGACGACTAAATTAAATAATAACCGAATTTATCGTTGGACGTTGTTAATACAGCAATATGACATGGAAATTGTATATAGACCGGGGAAAGAAATGATTGCTGCTGACATTTTGAGTAGAAAGTATGGGGAGACTAAAACTACGAATGTACACATCAACTTGGTGAAATTGGGATTAGAAGGTATTTTTTCATTACAAAGAATTAGGGAAGCTCAAGAGTCACCTGAGTTGGAAATAATTAAAATTAATCTACAGTCAAATGGTTCATATAAAGGTATGAGTATAAGAGAAGGGATAATTTTGAAAAAGATAGGCGATTTGGAGGTATATGTTACAGACGAAGAACATACAATTGAAATTATTCGACATCTTCATATGATGTACACACATATAGGAGCGAGAAAATGTTGGCTTATGTACAGAGAAGCTTATTATTGTAAAAATGACGAGAAGATAATTAAAAGGGAAATTAAACGATGTGAAACGTGCGTTTTGGCAAAGGAAAAGAATTATACTAATCAAAATATTAGTTTGAGCATCATAGCGGATGATAGATTACAATTAGTGGCGATTGATTTTATTTCTAATCTAATCCCGAGCACAAGAAGATATCGTAATATTTTGGTACTGTGTGACATTTTTTCTAAACATGTGCGATTAATACCTACACAGAAATGCAATACGGATACGGTTTTACAAGCTCTACAAGAGTATATAACAGAATATGGAACTCCTAGAACAATTTTATCGGATCATGCAACATACTTCATGAATCAAAGATATCATGAATTTTTAGATGAAAGAAATATTAAGTCACATCATATTTCAATACGGCATCCCCAGGCTAATCCTTCTGAAAGGTATATAAAGGAAGTATTAAAATATTTACGTATATTACTGGAAGACAACCATCATAAATGGGCAAGATATTTAAAACAAATCGAATTCGTCATGAATAATACTCCAAGTACTGTACACGAAGCATGTCCAATAACTATTTTTACAGGACAACCTGCACAAAGGCCTTGGCAAGATGATGAAACTGCTGAAATAGGAGACAGGTATGAACAAATAAAGCACAAACTTTTGAAACGCAAAATTAAATGGGAGCAGAAGAAAAAAGAAAAACAACGTAAATATAAGATTTATAATATAAATGATAAAGTAATAGTTCGCGCGTTACGAGTAACAGATAGAAAGAATAAAATTATGGCAAAACTCATAAGGCCATATTCTGGACCATTTACAGTTTATCGAAGGATAGGTTTGAATAATTACGAACTAATTGATGAGGATACTGGTTATTTTAAAGGAACATATCACATATCTATGTTACATGACTATATAGTAGAATGATAAGTCATAGTATAGGTAAGACACAGTATTAGGAAGACTGTACTGTGAAAGTGATTAACGCCACTTCCTAAATCTGAGTTATATTAAATCTTCCGAAATTATAGGTAAGACACAGTATTGGAAGTTTGTATTGTGTAAGTGAGTAACGACACTTCCTGAATCTGAGTTACGACAAATCATCCACAATGATATAAAACGACAAATCATTGACAACGATATAATTATGACAAATAATCCACATCAACTTCATAAGTAAGAACAATATTGGAAGTTTAAACTGTAAAAGGAGAAATGACATTATTTCTCTGAATCATGCTAATTCATACCAAGGAAATTTTAGTCAGGACAGAAGATAAGAAAGGAGATCGTCTTCTGAAGGTACTTACAACACCTGCTTATCCAAGTAACATGTAGATCTCAAAATTTCAAAAGTTTTTGACAAATAGAGACCTGGAGTTTATTAGAAAATAAATAATTATATAGTAATGAAGTTAAGGAGGACATAAATACCTTATAATAAGATAGGGGCATGACCAGATACAGATAACAAATTGATAAGAAAGGGGCATATTAAATTTCGCTTTCTTTAAAATAAATAAAAGACATAATGATGAAACAGATATACATGTATACAGACAAGTTCATGTTTATCGAAAAATAATTTGAATTTATAGAGAGATTTTCAGATAAAGAATGTACATAAAGTATTCCGGTATTATATTAGATTAGTTTAGTTATAGGTCTGTTACAATTATTAGTTATTAAAAAAAAAATGATGATTAATTAAAGAAAAAAATAAGTTATATCCTCATTCCCATATTGTATATAAATTTGTAAATAACCATAAGAGAAGGTAATATAAGTAATCTTACCAGTAAATAGATTTGCCTGAGTATTAAAATGGAATGAAATGGATAAAGAAGTTGTATAGAGGATAAATAACCTTGAGCCTTATAAAATTAAAAAGAATGTTTCAGAATAAGTAAAGCACTGAAGAAAGTTAGAAAATAGTTATCAAGATGTAACAAACATGTTAGGTGATGAAGAAATGGAAAAGAAAGAAGTTAAGAAGAGCCTCTTAAAAATAAAATATGTTAGATGAAAGTAAATGCTTACAATAAATAGTAAATATTAAAAGTACCATAAGAATATGGAATTATTATAGAGTGTATATGTATAAAAGGGTGAAAAATACCCAAAATGATATAAAATATAGGACCAAAAGTGTCTAAAAATGAATTATATAGGTAACGTAAGCCTTTAAAAACGATAAGTAAAAAAAATATGGACTTTCCATAAATGAAAGTATAGGGGATGACGAAAATGTCAATTATAGGGAAAAAGGGAATTTGTTCGAATGAGAACAGTATATAATGAAAATAATATATAATTAGTAAGCATAGTGAATCATTCTTAAAGAGGCAAATAAGTAACTGAGGCATAGACAGATAAAAAGAATATGTTATTCACCTATTTATGTAAAAGTTAGTACAGATAATATTTTTATAAGAAGTTTGAGTTAGGAAACACAGAAAAACATATATGCAAGTAATGTTAAAAAGTTTGATGGCAATTAATAAAAATATAGATATTTTAATAAGGTATTGGAACATTAAGAAAGATTATAATACATAGTACGATAAATAATGGAACAAAAATTTCTTATACAGGTCATAGACATCCATTTAAATAAATAAATTTATACTTTTATAATTAAAATGAAAATAAAGAAAAGCCTTATATTACTTTTGGACTTATAAGAAAGTTGAGTTTTATAGTTATGAGTGTCACAAATAATTTAGAATTTAAACACTGTTATGTACAGATAGTTATAAATAAATGTTATATGATATTACCAAATAATAGAAGATTCATTTGAAATCTGTTAAAGGATTTAGTAGATTAAAATAATTGTTTTGAGCACATTGATAAACATGTTAATTATCAGATTTTGTTTAATAAATATAAATTTTGATTCGAGTTGAAAATTTACATTTTTTAAAAGGGGCATATGTGCTGAGTAACAATATTGATGTTTGGCACTGTATATTTTTGAACAAGTTGGAAGGATTATTTAATTTTACTAATTTTTCTTTGTGACTGTTATAGTAAAATATTTAAACTAAAAAAGAACAGTTGTGTATACTTAAAATGTTATTTATTACAATAAAGATGTGTGCAGTCAATTATGAAAACAGTACTTGAAGGAGTTGTAGTGGACCAGGTTCTTGGTGGCAGTAATTTTCATTGGTATCTGAAAATGGAGATTTAAATATTATAATTTATGTAAAAATGTAGTTTGAAATCTTGTAAAACTTGTCTAATTAACAATAATGTAAAGTAAAATAATTTAATGTTAATTGTTGAAGTATGAAGGAAACAACTTGGTAAATAATTTCGCGGGTAAAGTTTGAATAAGCGGATCTGTCAAAATTGACATTTACAGAAAATTTTGATTAGCAATATTTTTTGAAGTACAAAGTCTTAGTAATTCATTATTATAAATTAATAGAGATTTAATAGAGAAGGTTTACTAAAGTTTGAAAAGCACTGAAACGTATCAATAAAGTTTTATAATACCATTTTGAACAAGAATTGTGAGAAAAGGAATTTAATTGGATGAAATTAGAAAACGAAAATATTGTCTTGGTGACGATAAACAAACAACGAAATTGAAAATTATTTTTCAAGAAAGGCGCGTGTACTTTTCGGAAAATCACGATTTTATTCCGAAAAGTATATCTTAAATTCACTAAAACCGCGAAAGTTGGTGCTAAAAGTGTTCTTTTCAGCATAGAAAATATTTATTTGACGGTAGAATCAAAATATATTATAAAGAAGCATAAACTTATTCAATAATTTCATTATAATTTAATTAATTTGTATCCTGTATGAATAAAGAAGATATTATATAAGGAAAATAAATATTAAAAGATTACTTACCAAATATTAATCAAGTCCGAGCGGAATATTGAATTCATCAGTTGCACGTGAGTTCAAAGAGGGATTCCAGGTATCCAAGTCCAGTTTATTGTATAAAAACGAGAAGTTCCAACTAGTTAGAATCCCTGATGTCGTTCCAGTAAATGTTAAATTAATTAGAGGATCCGGTAACCCATATATATTTCCGAAGAGGCCTAGTTCCGTGTTAAGTCGAGATAGAAGTACAGCTGCATTTAAATCCAGAAGATATCCCGCAGTTTTCGAGGACACAACAAGATACATCCTGTAAGATATAACCGAAGCAGTTCCAGATCCTGAAGGAGAACGAGGATACACCAAGAAGTCGTGCTAGGAGGGTTTCCAGAGAGTTACCAGTTGCACAGAACGAGTCCAGGAAGATCCTGTGAGAAAAAAAAAAGAAAACATAATTTAAACAAACCAGAGATAGAAGAAATATATTAACAAGAGGTTGTATAATTTTTAAATAAGGAAAATTTGAATTTATTTAATTGTATATCGAGTAAAAGTCATAAATATTATTTAGAATTGATTACTAGTATAAAACAAGTATAGAAATACGTTTTGTTAAAAGATTAAATCTCTATTTTCATAAAAAGTTACAGAATATGCACATATATAAATGAATTGACATGACCTTGGTACTATAACATACCTTCAACTTGTTTAATATTTTATAGACGAAGGTTATTTATATTTAATAAAATTGCATCGTTTTAATGCATGCTAAATTGAAAAAGATAATTAAATAGAATTTTGTACATACCTTTTGAATAAATAACATTTGCTGACATCCTTCATATAACAATAAACGTACAGGTGCGATTAGACAGGTTAACAATCTATGTACATGTCGTATAACTATTTTGGATGTATATTTTCGAATCAAGATTTTTATATTTGTTGTCATTAAACTAGTATTGTGGCGAAATTCTTCTTTTTATTTGGTAAAATAGTAACATTGTATTAGACATTTTCATTACGGACATAGAAGCTGATAAGTCAATGACCTACAAGTAAACAAAAATAAAATAGCATTATAAAGAAGATAGTGAGAGGAAAAGTATACATACCGTACTATTGTTATCCTATAAGAGGGATAATTTATTAGCAGCAATATTCTCCTCATTATAAGATTAAGTATAACAAGATTATTAGAAACATTTAAATTGTTATTTTTATGTAGCAGTGTATAACGGCAAATACCTAAGCGACATCTTTATAAAAGTAAATGAAATGCTAGTACTGCGCGGTTAAAAATAAAAACTAGCTACATTTATAGGAAAGTCATACCATAAAGAAGTGATGAATCGTAATTAATATTTGAAAGAGTAGGAGATTAATTTTTATTTCTAAATGCATTAAATAATATTATTATTAAAAAAAAAAAGAATTAATTAAATTGATTTAGAATAAAACTGAGTAGTGTTTGGGCATAGATAAAAGAAATAAAGAAACCTATTATAGCATATGAGTATATTAATTTTGGTGCCAAGATTTTAAAATTTTATATACTGAGTGATACATTATCATTATCATAGATTATAACCTGAGATTAATTGAGTAAATTTGAATGACTAGGTAAGAGAGGAGATATTATTAGCAATACAAATAACAAGATTTGAGTACATTAGGGTATATTATTTATTATATGTGTTGCAAGTATATTATCCCCTCCACTAGTGCAATATATATATACAGGGTATTTAAAAAAGATGCGGCAATATTAAAGGGGTTGATTGTCCAGGTCATTTTATACAAAAAAGTTTATAATAAACAACGTCCGCAAACGCTTCGTTACCGATCTACAGCGTGTTGAAGTTTAACTAAAAGAAACAGTAAAAATTAAATTTCTCCAAGACGACATTAAAGATCATAATGAAATTTTAGGCGTGTTATTTTTCAAGAAAAAAATAGGACGCCGCTGATTTCTCTAAAAATAAAAATATGTTTCTATTCTTTGTTTAATTGTGAAGAAAAAAGCTCTCTTAACTTTCTATCATACGACGCGACGTACCGTTTTTTAGTAAAAAAACACATTTTAGTGCATGTACATTTATTACAGAAATTTTTTTTTATATAACAAGGGTTTTATTTAAGGGCAAAAACAAATATTTTACCATACCAACAATTTTAGCAAGCAAAAATTACAATAACTGTGCAAAGTGACCACCTCGAGCTCGGATGCAAGAATCCAATCTTCTCCTCATCGACTGGCGAACTCTCTCAAAAACAACAGGATCGGTTTCAATTGAGTTGCACCCAGCAATGATTCGATTTCTTAAGTCTTCTACGTTTTCCAATGGAGTAGCGTACACCAATGACTTCAAATGGTCCCACAGGAAAAAATCCAGGGGATTTAAATCCGGGGATCGTGCAGGCCATAAGTGTGGTCCACCTCGGCCAATCCAGCGATTTCCGTATGCTTGTGTTAAGAAATCACGAGTTACTTGACTAAAGTGGGCTGGTGCGCCATCGTGCATATACCACATTGCATCTCTAATTGCTAATGGTACGTCCTCCAGAAATCCAGGGAGCGTGTTTTCCAAAAAGTTGCGATACACCTCTCCGGTTAGTCTCCTTGGTAAAAATACCGGTCCAATTAGGCAGTCACCCACAATCCCAAGCCAACCGTTCAAAGAGAACTGATGTTGAAAACGATTTTCAACAATTTCATGTGGATTTTCGTCACACCATACATGGTTGTTATGGAAATTGCGTATTGCATTTCCTGAAAAATTCGCTTCATCGGTGAACAGAATCAACATCAGGAATTGAGGGATTTGAACCATTTTCTGCAAAAGCCATTGACAGAATGCAATGCGAGGAGGAAAATCAGCAGGAAGTAATGCTTGAACGCTTTGTATATGGAATGGGTATAACAAATTTTCCTTCAGAATGTGCCAAATAGTCCCATTACTTACATCCAAAGCGTCAGCAATTTTTCGAGTAGAAGTAGCTCGATCTTCTTCAATCATGTCTAGCACATCCTCTTCCAGCTCTACCATTCTTGCTGTCCTTGGCCTTCCTGCTCCTCCATTTCGTCTTAATGTGCCTGTTTCATAAAGACGCCGATGAATACTTTCGAAAGTTTTTCTATCAGGAGCAATACGGCCAGGAAATTTTTCAGTATACAACCGCCTAGCTTCTAATGCATTTCCATCAGCAAGTCCATAAATGTAGTGCATGTCGGTCATATTTGCATTTGTATAGCGATTCATGATAAGGAAATTCAACAAATTCGACACATACAAAATTATTAATCATATGTCATTCAATATGTCAGTGAATAAAACAGGACTGTTTAAAAATATTTTTGTAAGCATGATAAATGTACATGCATTCAAATGTGTTTTTTTTACTAAAAAACGTTACGTCGTACGATAAAAAGTTAAGAGAGTTACAATTGAACAAAGAATAGAAACATATTTTTATTTTTAGAGAAATCAGCGGCGTCCTATTTTTTTCTTGAAAAATAACACGCCTAAAATTTCATTATGATCTTTAATGCCGACTTGGAGAAATCTAATTTTTACTGTTTCTTTTAATTAAACTTCAACACGTTGTAGATCGGTAACGAAGCGTTTGCGGACCTTGTTTATTATAAACTTTTGTGTATAAAATGACCTGGACAATCAACCCCTTTAATATTGCCGCATCCTTTTCAAACACCCTGTATATATTTTGTCATATTTTGAAAATATACATTCTATGTACTATTCTCCTAATAAATCTCTATTGAATGGATATTTTGCAAGATATTCGAAAAATGTGCTACTCTCTAAGAATGAAAGTGTCACTTCCGGTACGAATTTTCAAATTTCATTTATACAAAAAGTATTCCAAATCCAGCACTAAATGCCTTTGCACTCTTAATAACTATATATATGGAATGCATCATTTACGGCATATTTGCAAAAAATCTCTATTTAATAAGAGTAAAAGTGTTACTTCCTGTCTGAATTTTGAAATATTTTTATACAAATGGTATTCAAAAGTACGTTTTAAATACTTTTATACTCGTAATGTACCTGCCTAGAAAGCATGCCTCGCGAGATATTCGCAAAAAATGATTTTCGTAAGAGCAAAAGACCTACTTCCGGTAGAAATTTCGAAAAATATTTTTAATAATATTCTTGTCCGATTTAATTTTGAGTACATTTGAATTTTTTATAAATTTGTTTAAACTTAGTACGAAATATTGGCAAAATTCTATTTTTTCACTGAAGTAAACTACTACTTCCGGTTTACCGATTTTACTGCAAATGTTATCAGATGTCAAAAGAGTGATTTTACTTGTAAATACAATATTTGGAATTGATAGCTATAGCCGCTATCGTACACACACAAACAGACAAACACACAGAAAAACATTTCTGAAAAGCCACTTTTTCGATATTAGACTTCAAAACGTGGACATCTGCAAAAATATCGATCGAAAATCTTTGTCATCACAATACTTTCTTATACTACGTATAAGAAAGTCAAAATATGTAATACTATTTTTTCAAACAAAAGAAATCGGTCAAGTTGTCTTTTTATGCGCCGCTACACTAAGATAAATATTCACTTTTAATACATTTCTTATATATATTAAAAAATTCTTTGCCGAAATATACAAGAAATGTATTGAAAGTATCAATAATCTTGGCATCATCATATATATAGTGTAATAATAAGTAAGTTAATTAAATTTAAAAATTAATTTTATGAAACAACGTGGGTGGCATGGCATGTCTTTCTGTGAAAGCAAATAATATATGTAAATGCAATATTTACAGTATTTTAGACTATTTGAAAAGATAAATATATATAATTATAAGTATATTATTCTGTGAATATTCATGTTAGCAGTAACGGTGTTTGATTTTTTATTTAAACAGAACCAAGTTCTGTTATTTATATATTTATTTAGCGAATGTAGCGAAATATATTAGCAAGGCCTCAGATCTTCCAAACAGTCAATAGGAAGATGACTGAATAAAAGTGAATGAAATTTTAATGAATGAACATAAAGGAACAAACTTTAGAAAACTTCATAATTTAATTAGCGACATCAAATTTTTAAACTAAATTGAACTAAACTATAATAACACAAAAGTTATGTTAACCGTGTATAAAATCAATTAACATACATATATGCATGTAGCATAAGAATCGAAAGGATGAAGCTCAATATTTAAATACATTTTGCATTCCGTAGTAAGTATATACTTTTAAACGAAATAACCTAACTTCAAGGTAAATTAAAAGAAGTTTAAAATTAATTATATTAAATACGTAACTTACGTTTAATATATATTAAATATGTAGTTAAAGTTTTGATCAAAACGATTCAATCCAACCTGAAAACGTGCACGTAAATTTTGATCACACCTACTTCATCAATTATCACGAGAATCCTGCCGCCTCAGATGTTTGTTAGAAAACTCCTAAAACTGAATCGTCCTCATCAGGAAAGATAATATATTTGTGGTTATCAATTAATTGAATCGTTTATTTTTGAAAGGGTATAAGTCATATTTCACGGTTTTGAGAAAATGAAAAAAAAACGAATACCTTCATTAGACCTATAGTTATTTTGCTATTCTGCTGGATATGTATAGTGGACAAGATTATAATATTGGTGATACGCGCAATTTTATTTTTTAAGCTTATAATTTCTTAAAAATTAATTTTGAAAGTAACTAACTTAAGCCGTTTCTGAAATTGACGTTCGATAAAACATTTAAATAAATTATTTTATTTTCAAAAATTCTTACAAAATACATTGTCATAATATACAGGGTGTTTAAAAAAGATGCGGCAATATTAAAGGGGTTGATTGTCCAGGTCATTTTATACAAAAAAGTTTATAATAAACAAGGTCCGCAAACGCTTCGTCACCGATCTATAGCTGATTTCTCTAAAAATAAAAAGATGTTTCTATTCTTTGTTTAATTGTGAAGAAAAAAAGCTCTCTTAACTTTCTATCAGACGACGTACCGTTTTTTAGTAAAAAAAAAACACATTTTAGTTCATGTACATTTATTACAGACATTTTTTTTTTAAATAACAAGGGTTTTATTTAAGGGCAAAAACAAATATTTTACCATACCAACAATTTTAGCAAGCAAAAATTACAATAACTGTGCAAAGTGATCACCTCGTGCATGTCGGTCATCTCTGTATTTGTATAGCGATTCATGATAAGGAAATTCAACAAATTCGACACATACAAAATTATTAATCATATGTCATTCAATATGTCAGTGAATAAAACAGGACTGTTTAAAAATATTTTTGTAAGCATGATAAATGTACATGCACTAAAATGTGTTTTTTTTTTACTAAAAAACGTTACGTCGTACGATAAAAAGTTAAGAGAGCTTTTTTCTTCACAATTGAACAAAGAATAGAAACATATTTTTATTTTTAGAGAAATCAGCGGCGTCCTATTTTTTTCTTGAAAAATAACACGCCTAAAATTTCATTATGATCTTTAATGCCGTCTTGGAGAAATCTAATTTTTACTGTTTCTTTTAATTAAACTTCAACACGCTGTAGATCGGTAACGAAGCGTTTGCGGACCTTGTTTATTATAAACTTTTTTGTATAAAATGACCTGGACAATCAACACCTTTAATATTGCTAGATCTTTTTTAAACACCCTGTATATAATATATATAACATTTAGATCTTTATTTTATTTTGACCTTGTCCTCCAGTTGTTGATTATATTTTGATAAAACGGATGGTTAATCTCCGGTACCCACTGAATTAAGTCGCGTAAATGTTGCACTTTTGTTTCTAAAGTAGCTACTTGCCCATCAACATACGCTGCATTCTTTGGCATTTGTATTGCGTTACCATCTTTTTTAGGTAAAGAAAGTTTAAAATGTTCAAAGGCAAAGCCATTAATAAATTCGCTGGTTGTCACATATCCTGGAGTTGTTTTTTAGTATTTAAATTGAGCGATTTTTGAAATGGCAAAACAAGATTTTTCTTTTCTAGGTAAGTTTTTTTTCTCGCTTTCAGCGGACAGACACGTCTTTTTATACCATTTTTGCCACCACTGCTTAAAATTCAAAATATCATTGGTTTCGATCTCTTTTACAGTGAACAAGTTCTTTGCACTGGATTTAATAATAATTTCAGAGTATTCATGTAGATCAAAAATTCTATCATACTTTTTTAGAGACCTTTTTAAAACCCCGAATATTCTGTCGCAGGACAGGAAGGAATGGCCACGTATAGGAAAGAAATGTTCAATGTTATCAAATTTTCCGCTGTCAACAAGCGGTAATAATAGGCGTACCATAGGGCGGTGTTTATTTTGCCCTGGGCAATTGTCGCAAAATATTTTTAGTTTTTTAATAGACGAGTCCACGTACGTATCTAAAAAATCTAATAAAAAAGTACAAACTTCATTGGGGCCTTTACTGGCCTGACCTTCATGGTAGATGTAAAAGTATGATCTGTTATTTTTCATATGAATACAAAATACGTTGATAATAGTGAGTTGAGTTTTATAAAACACGTCCTGGACAGGGATGTGAGGTAAATGCAAATTTTGCATATAATCGAAGGTTAGGGCCAGACAATCATCTTGAATTTTACATTCTTCAGTAGCGTCCTTAAAGCAGTATAAAAATTTTTTGCTCGTCTTTTATGAATTAAAAGTTCAGCAGTTGCTGCTTTTTTTGCTGCATCACCTAATGTTGGACTTTTGATCTTTAAATTCAGTTCTTCCCATTGTAAGCACGTATCAATCTGCGGTCGCCCAAATTTAAGATGAAAATTATCGTTGAAAAATTTATAATAATAATGATATTTGATTTGTAGTTTTGGATATTTTTCTATAAACATGGAATACATGATCTTTACATTAAGTCTGGTATCAAGGTAGTTATATTCCTTTCCTGAGTAATGACTTTGTTTTACTGGAAAGCTTTCAATACGTTCACGAATAAGCATGTTATCTATTTCTGGGATTGTAATCTTGGGATTAGTGCCTCGTTTATCTACAGGGATTCCGTTCTTTTTCAGAAGGTCTTTTATTTTCCGCATTCGTTTTGGTGTAACTGCATGTAATTACTGTGACTTACATATATACCTTTATACGTAAAACGTATATGTATATATGCATGTGTTTGAGATACACACATACATTAAGTGCATTGCTGATAATCGAACGCACAGACACCGGTGTTTCGACCTATGAGGCCTCATCAGTGTACGTAGAGATTCTCGACAATAGCTTCAAGACTTAAATCGTTGCCTATGTCATTTTCGCATGTTAAATGTAGTGAGAGTATCACAGCGACATCTAACACCCAAAAGATGACACGGAAAAAAGCGCGTTGGGTGTTAGATGTCGCTGATGAAAATAATTAATTAATCCCAAAAAATTATCTTAATGTTCACACAATGCGCAATTGAGAGGAATAACAATATACAGAGTGTAGCACCTAAGATGCCTCGGACCGTAGCTCCTCTATCATACAATATATCGAAAAAAGTCTAAGAGAAAAATTGTTCATAACTACAATCGCCATTTCCCTAAAATATTTTTGGTCATCAGTGCCGTGCCATATTACAGTGGCGTATCAAACCTGTGTTTTTTTTAATGGAACAATGTATATTTTATGGCCGATTCGGAAAGCCCCCAAAGAGTACTTTTTGTTTCTTATATAACGTCATACTCCTAACTTTAGCGGTTTCGCTGTTATAACGGTTTTTCTTCGCAGTTAGACCGTACTTCGACATTTTTTTTTTTGGCAGGAACTAAATTGTACCGGCGTTTCGGTTTCTAATTTGGGGATAGACTAAGACTTCTTCTAACTACTCCTAATGATTTAAGGAAAGAAGATAATTTTTGATTGGGCTTTGCAAGTAGTCATTTTTTTCTAAAATATCAAATGGAAACCATATAAAATAATTATATCGTTGGATAATCGAAATTCCAAGTTTTACATTTATTAAAAAAAAAACACATTTCATTACAAAATTAAAAAGAAAAGAAAGTTGTTAGGTCAATTCGTCGAAAAACGTCTTTTTCAAAGTCAGCTGTCATGATAAAACAATAGAAGTGTCAATGCAAACGGATAAAATAACAATAAACTGACAGAAGTATTATTGTTATCTGATAAACGTTGCGAAAATGCCTGGAACTCAACAAGAAAAGGTTGACATGTGTTTATTCTTGGAGAATGTTTCAAAAATTGTTTGTTGGCGTCACCAGTGTACTCTGAGAGATATCCTCTCAGAACGTATCCAAATCCACGTGAGTTTACAAAGGTGTTGGATAGATTTACGTCTACTGGTACTATTCAACGAGCAAAGAGAGTTAGAACGAAGCCCGTTTTGACCGTAGAAAACAAGTTGAAAGTTCTGGAGGCTGCTGTTGAAAATCCTCATATCAGTGTCCGCGAAATTATTAGGAACACTGACAAGTTACATCCATTTAAAATTCAATTGCAATTGGAATTTCGATTATCCAACGATGTAATTATTTTATATGGTTCCGATTTGATATTTTAGAATAAAAATGACTATTTGCAACGACCAATTGCAAAAATTCTGCCTGGTTTCAAAATCTTGAGATTGCAATTCCTGGTGCAATTGAATTTTAAATGGATGGAACTTGTCAGTGTTCCTACTAATTTCGCGCACAGCAGCCTCCAGAACTTTCAACTCGTTTTCTACGGTCAAAACTGGCTTCGTTGTAACTCTCTTTGCTCGTTGAACAGTACCAGTAGACGTAAATCTATCCAACACCTTTGTAAACTCACGTGGATTTGGACACGTTCTGAGAGGATATCTCTCAGAGTACACTCGTGACGCCAACAAACAATTTTTGAAACATTCTCCAAGAATAAACACATGTCAACCATTTCTTGTTGAGTTCCAGGCATTTTCGCAACGTTTATCAGATAACAATATTGCTTCTGTGAGTTTATTGTTATTTTTTCCGTTTGCATTGACAGTTGCACTTCTATTGTTTTATCATGACAGCTGACTTTGAAAAAAGACGTTTTTCGACAAATTGACCTAACAACTTTTTTTCTTTTTAATTTTGTAATGAAATGTGTGTGTTTTTTTAATAAATGGAAAACTTGGAATTTCGATTATCCAACGATATAATTATTTTATATGGTTCCCATTTGATATTTTAGAGAAAAATGACTATTTGCAAAGCCCAATCAAAAATTATCTTCTTTCCTTAAATCACTTGAAAAAAAATTAGGAGTTGTTAGAAGAGGTCTTAGTCTATCCCTAAATTCGAAACCGAAAGGCCGGGACAATTTAGTTCCTGCCAAAAAAAAATTGGAAGTACGGTCTAACTGCGAAGAAAAACCGTAATAACAGCGAAACCGCTGAAGTAGGAGTATGACGTTATATGAGAAAAAAAAAGTACTCTTTGGGGGCTTTCCGAATCAGCCACAAAATATACATTGTTCCATTTAAAAAAACATAGGTTTGATACGCCACTGGAATACGGCACGGCACTGATGACAAAAAATATTTTAGGCAAATGGTGATTGTAGTTATGGACAATTTTTCTCTTAGACTTTTTTCGATATACCTATTGTATGATAGAGGAGCTGCGGTCCGAGGCATCTTAGGTGCTACACCCTGTATTGCGGTGTCTCTGCGGAGAGGTAAAGTCCATTATTATCTATAATCTTTAATACAAAAATTGTAGATAATCATAAGCACTACAATTTAAAAATATTTTCATATACAGAGTGTTCGACAACGACAAACCAACACAAACTTAGATTTTCAAGTGTTTCTGAGATATGGCGATTTTTCGTTAAAAATTGTACAACATTTGAAAAGTTGCTATGAAATAACGATTGATGATGAAATATCCTTTATGGGCTCAATTAGTAGTGATATCTTTTCAGTACGTGAAATTAATATTTATTACCACATATCTACGCATGTTCTTTAGAATTACATACCATTCCTTAAAATTAGAAATTCTAAAAAAAAGTAAATGGAAATTTATAAGTCATTGAAAAATACTTAAAATTTTCTAATTAAAAATATATATTTCTAGTGTCTGTGGGCCATATTGCAAAAGTTAAAATGTATTATATCTGAATAAACCTGAATACGATATAAAGAGTTAACGCCAGTCTTACAATTGATGGCCTTATTATTAGTTTTGATGTTAAATATTTCCAAAAACAGTCTTTGTCTATAGTTACTCTCAATCTCCAAAATGTTTACTTTCTCATAATCGAAGCTGTGATTGTTTTCTTGGCAATGAATAACCAGCGCACAAGATTTCTTGCCTAACCGAGTAACACTTTTGTGCTGTGTAATTCTATTTTTTAAAACTTGCGACGTTTGTCCAACATACGTGCCCTCACAATCCGAACAAGGAACCCTATACACCACATCACTCACATAGAGGTGAGGAATTTTATCTTTAGTATTTGTAAACAATCTACCGATATTAAAAGCGTCATATTTAGCGGTTGGAATTGTTTAATGATACCATTCGTAAGGCAATCAAGGAAGGAAAATTTCTTGTATTTCTTGTATTTCTTGTATTTGATATCAGAAACCACAGCACCATTGTCCAACCATCAAATTGGACTGGTAAATTAGCTTTCCTAGGAGATAAACGTTGTTCAAAAATATGTCAATAGCCTTTTTAAATTGTCTTTAAGATATACATCATCACTGATATGGGATACTCTGTTTTTTTTAAGGCTATGATAGTATTGATCTTTTGGTTATAAGAATGGTTGGAGAAATAGTTAATATATCTATCCGAGGATGTGGATTTCTTGTACCAATTCAAAAGTATTCTGTTATTTTGGAATCCGATCAAGAGAGTATCCATGAAGGGGACACTATTATCGACTTCCGTCTCAATAGAAAATTGGAATTTGGAATCAAAAGAATTAAATTTAACCAATGTAAAATCAATCATACCAGAAGGAACAGCACGTATAATATAATTAATATATTTAAATAATACAGGAAATCCAAACTGTAAATCTTTAGTCACCTCATCAAGAAGTAAATCCATCACAATTTGTGTCAATATCGGGCTTAAAGGAGAGCCCATGGGTGTTCCTGAAATCTGTTTGTAAAACTTATTATTAAAGGAAAAATAACAAGAGTTGAAAACAAAGGAACTTAATTCAAAGATTTTTTTTCTTGATAAGTCAGTGCGTTTTTCTATCAATTGCCAAAACTTGTAGAATGTAGAATGTCGGTCAGTAACTGCAACGGAATAGAGGGATACCACGTCTAACGAGACCAAAACATAACCCTCAGGTGATGAAAATCCAGGGATATTACTGACAAAAGAAAAAGTGTCACTAATATTATAGTCAGTTCTATCAGAGAGACAAAACTACTTAATACACCACTTAGAAACTTAGCTAGATTATATGTGACAGAATTAATTGAACTAACTATTGGACGCACTGATATCGATGGTTTATGAATTTTGGGCAGTGATTATAATCTACTTGGGATAGCCTTGAACCTGATCGAATGCTTAGCTATGTCTTCACTTATTTGTTTGCAATTTTTTTATCTTTTTAATTAATATAATAATTGTTATATTATTAAATATTAGCTACAAACTTTTATATTCTTTCTTTAATGGATAATTTTTCACAGGTTAATAGTAATACGAACATACTATCTGAGAGTGATGATGAATACATAGGCAATTTCGTATACGTAATTAATATTATAAAATAATAAATGAAATATATAATATGATAGATAGATCTGGTAAAACTAAAACAAAATAGAGACTTTTGTTTTATGTTATTTGTTCCTCTACAGAAATTGCTTTTATGTCTTTGTTTTCCATTGAATAGGAGCAATATTCTCGAGTTTGTTTTGAGAGATAAAGAAAAACAAACGTTAGGAGAAAACATCGTATTCCGAGAACGTCACAACAAATACGAAAATAGGATGGCGATCTCGTCACGAGACGAAAACATCTTCAGCATGAAATGAAATGAAGACTGCCATAATCAATAACAGCGCTCTCCCCTAGATTTATCATTTCGACAAATGCGAACCGAGATGTCAGAAATATCCGCCAATCAAAATCTAAAATAAGACAACCGTCTACTTAAAGGGTGTTAATGTCGCTTTTTAAAAGATCACCCCTTCGACTATATTCTCTTTTCTGTGCTGCTAAAATTATAATTAATTTAATATTTTATTTGCAGGTGTTCGGTGGATCCCTATCTCTTCGAGAACTTCAATACGATAGACGGCGATTTCCTGACTGCCAAGTTTAAAGCTTTCAAGTTTCCCGATTCCACTTACGTTCAGTTTAAGGGAACTGTAAACGTGTGCCTCGACAAATGCAAAGGGGTAATTATATTTTAAAATTACATTATTAATATTATTGAATGTATAAATACATTTTACGCTAACGTGGATTCCGCAAGTCAAATTAAATTATCTAATTCAAAAGTTTCCAACCGCCTGCTTTCGAAAATAAAGTTATTTAAATGCGCCCGGCCCAAAATCTTGAAATAATAAAGAAAAAGAAATCTGAAAAGGAAAGAAAATAAAGTTTTGTTTGTTTTGCAATTTTGTTGTATGCATTGAGAATTCTCTAATATTGTTGACACTGAACGTTGTCTATTCCATCATAGATGTGACTTCTTGGATCTTTAAAAACTAACGTAATAAACGCTTTCAACCCTATTGGAAGATTTTGAAGCTTTTACTCTGGCATATCTACCATCATCTGCACCTTCTTTAAGCCTAACCTGTGGAAACATTTCTCAGGTAGAGGCTAGAATTTTTTAGGTTAGCAGAATCAGAAGAATCTCTTTCTATGATGGCCTCTATTTTGCGCTGCGATAGCGAGATCCAGTTGGCCATGATGGTATTAGTAGTCAACGCCTACTGGTCTTCTCAACTTGTGCAGCTATCGTCATGTATTATGATGCGTGGAGTTTTTCTTGTATATAAACATTTGAGTCCATAATGAGCGATCCAAGTAAAACACAACGAATCTATCTTTTCAACAAACACTGGTAGAAAGACTATATTGTCATGGAAACTAAGAGGAAACCTATTTGCTTAATATGCAAGAGGATTGTCAGTTGCCAAAACACATTCACAGTTCATTTGTGGTCTGTTTAAGGCATAATCCGAGTTAAGAAAAAAAAATTAATCAAATAAAATCGATATTATATAGCCAGCAAGCATTTTTTACTAGTCATATAAGTAAAAATAAAAAGGTCGATCTCGCTTTCTTTAAAATTCCTCATTTATTTGCAAATGAAAGAAAAACACTTTTAGAAAGTAATCTAATTACGATTTTCTAATAAGTGATAAATTATTTTACCAAGAAAAGATTTGCTGTTATCAAACAAATCAAGTAAAGAAAAATCTAATTAATTGAAAAATGATATGTGAATATTTCTGATTACAATTAGAGGGTCAGCAGATATATCAGACGCAGCTCAATTAACAATAATAATAAAAATGTATTCAGTGGTTTTAGTTAGAAAGAAGTAATATTAAAATTACTATTTAGACGGTGAAGGTATTTATAATATCTTTAAAATTTACTCAACAGAAATTAATATCGACTAAGTACGAGGGTCAGTCAATATCTAATGCCTTCTATTTTTTCTACTTAAATAAAGTTAGTTAAGTGAAAAATTTGAATTTGGCGCTATTTCTCAAACCTTCTTCTACAATCCGCTTAGTAACTTTCAACTTGCTGCGTCAACAACTGACAGCACTGCAGTCGCTTGCAAAATGGCCGCTATCGATGTTGATATTAGACAGCGTTCTGTAATTGTATTCTTGAAAGCAGAAGATGAAACGCCCATTCGCGTTCATGGAAGACTGAAAAGTGTGTACGGTGATGCAACAGTGGATATCAGCACTGCTCGACGATGGGTTCGCCGTTGTAACGAAGCTGTAGGACAAACGGCGTTGGCTGATGAGAAGCGGAGCGACAGGTCGTTGACTGCAATGACTCCACGCAATATTCAGCGAGTCGCTGACATCATTGGTGGTGACCGACAAATGGCTGCAGATGAATTGTGTCGCATTCTCTCGGTAAATAAAGGGAGTGTGATGACGATTATTCAACAACTGGGGTATTCAAGGTTTGTGCATGGTGGGTACCAAGAATGTCGACCGACCAGAATAAAGAAACAAGAAAAACAATAGCCTCACAACACTTGCAGCGCTTCCGTTTGGAGGAAGATCAGTTTCTGAAATAAATTGTAACCGGAGTCAAAATATGGGTTTATGTCTTTTAACCTGAATCAAAGAAGCAGTCAATGGAATGGCATCACATTAATTCACCGAGGACGAACAATTTCAAAACCGTGCGATCGGCGGGGAAAGTTACGGTGACAGTGTTTTGGGATACAGACGATGTAATTATGGTTGACTTTTTGGAGCAGAGATGCACAATAAATTCTGCTCTCCTTTTGCATGCCGATTTACATCTGTTCAGGCCGCTCATCGTGGGTTTCACTTTGAAGATGAGGAAGCCGTAAAAACGTCTGTACGTTAATGGCTTGCTACCCCCACTTCTTGTCAGGATTATCCTGGCAGAAAGGAGGGCACAAGTGGCGCCAACGCCAACCAGAATAATGTCATCCGTCGAAAATTAGAGATGTGCCCGATTGTCGGAGTTTCACACCTGTAGCCTCGCCCAAATAAATTTATGAACGTTTCGGAAATTTTATTGTGTATCACCTTAAACCTGCCCTACCTTACTTCCCTAGTGCGCGTTAGAAAAGATGGGGTGTGCCTCTAGCTCTCGGTTTTATGGGACATAGGTCACTCAGATTACTGAAGTGGATGACTAGGCGCCAGCTGTATAATTTTTAATCAGGACCACACCAAACGTTACTTATCCTGGCAGCAGAAATAATGTTGGGGTGCACTAGGTGTAGCAAGTCATTCATAGACGGTAAAATCAACAAATAGCAAGTTTATTAAATGTAAAACAGAATTACCAAAAAAAAAAACGTATGAGTTGAACCCCTACAGAAGGAACACTATATTTACGAATAAAAGGTGTAATGAATTTATAATTTACCCAGAACAGCGATTTAAAAGATAGGTATGATTAATCAAATGTGAATCACCCTTTTATATATATATCATCAATAAACGTATTTACATGAACACAAACCACTACTTGAAATGGTATTTAAATTGCCAAGGTTGCTAAAATGCAACTAAGTCTGAATTAAGGCATGTAATTTACCAATGTACTTTTAAAAGAAAATGAAAATTAAGAGATATGTATGTTCACACTAGATTAAATTTACAGTAGCAATCAAATGTATCGTTAAAAAAAACATCAAATGGAGATAGTAACATCTTACTTTACAAGTAGTTACACAAGATGCCTCTACAACATTCGCACGGTGTAGGTGTATATATATATCTCAATTAAACACAACAAACTATCAAATGCAATGTACATAATAACAACTGTAAATCATAAAAATTAACGCAAAAATTAACAGATCGCTGAAGGCACAGACTAAAAGGATTTACTTTGGTAATTATTCAAATCGTTAGCCTCAAATCTTTTTATCGGCTGGTATATGCTTAAAGTAGTTAAGATATTTAAAATTAAACAATTACAAGTTCCAAAATTACGCAACAAAGTTAGTATAACGCTTTAACGGTTAATTAAACCATAGGTTATAATTATAAAATACTGGGTACAGCTTGAGTCTCCGATAACTGACACTATCGGGCATAGATTAACAAAAAAACTGGGCAATGCTCATAATTTAATTTTATAAAATAAACTTGTATAACCCTAATCGATATTTAAATGTTCTAATGAAATACAACTCTTCCGAGGGTCGGAATAAAAAAAAAATAACACAAAAGATAAACCTGACTGGAAGGTAAAGTTCCTCGGTATGGAGATTCTAAGGGATGGTTTTCCCTCGAAGCAATCACATAAGCCATCGGTAAAGTCTGCTAACTTCCATTCACAATATGGCTGACGAAGTTGTTCTTATAATTCCAAATTTCGATCCAAGATAAATCATTTGTTAAAATGGCGGTATTCGCACGAATATTAACAATGGGTTTCAAAATAAGCTAAAATGTAGAATTAAACAACAATATTCCAAAACGAAGGAGACCAAACCAATTTAAAATTCGAAAATTATTAATGTGTTCAACTAAAAGAAAAAGACATATAGAGTGAAAGAAAAACAAGGTGTAACAGGCTTAGAAAGCAGCACCGTACTTTTTACCACACTGGGATACGTGCTCTTGTGGGAAGATGGACCAAAACTATGGAAATGGACGGAGATTATATTGAAAATGATAAATTAATCATCAATATAGTGGTTCTCAACCTATAAAATTGAATTTTATATTCTTGACAATTAAAAGGAGAAAAAAATAGGAAGCATTAGTTATTGACTAACTCTCGTATTTACTTTCCATTTCATGAATTTAGCTGTTATTTCGACAATAGCTGTAACTTAATTTTCGATCATTCCTTAACACTACAACTCGATATGCGATGTTTAAAACTCTTTCAAGTTTATTTCTTTTGTGTAGAATATGATGTTAAAAAATTTTGTTCACAAACGCAGAAATGTTAAACTAACGCTCTAACCAACAAGCTACTTTCTCGATGGTAAATCGGTTCTTTGACTCTATAATAGTAAATATAATAATATTTCTTTTATTTTCAATATAAGTTGCTGTATAATATAAAGTTAAAAATACTCAAGAATAAGCAACATTTTCTTTCCATCATCGTGTAATAAGCTAGTTAATAAGCTAATCTAGCTTTTCCATTTGCCACAAACGATACAAAAACTTTCTGCAAGAACAGCATTTCGATATTAACTTGTATACAATTTTCCCAGAGAGATATAGAACAACTTTAGTGTTTTCGCAAGAGACACTTAGCACGTCAAACTTTCCCGGCAAACTTTATCGGCGAGTAAGTATTGCGACGTACATTGTCCACTATTACACGCCACGTTAGTCTATCGATTGCCGTATTCAAAACTCACACGCGTCCTATTTATGTTTACACAAAGTTTTCGGTGTGATAAAAGATATTGCACACGAGGGAAAAACTTAACTTTTGTAACTACTTATAAAGTATGTTGAACGAGATTAAATTTTAAGCATCATCCTCGAGAAGATTTTAATCAATTAGATGGGTATTATGTAAAGTTAATGGGAGCTTCAGTTGGAGAGTTCATACAACCATTATACAGTTACATACCAGTAAGAGTAGATCTTAATAAATGGAAATAAACGAAGGGCAACAGTAACGTATTTATGTTAAGAGGCATTTAAATATTATGCAAGCGTGTTATAAATGTTTAATTATTAACGCGCATTTAAGCTAAATGCTAGAATTTCACCACTTAACTACTGAAAGAGGAATTAACGCATGAGTATTTACATAAACATGCATCTATCCCCTTAAGCAGCTAGATACATTATATGTAGTGGCTCCCTAATTGGCCACTTACTTTCCTAGCTGGCGCATATATTCGTCATATCCCATACATTAAAATAATATAAAAAATTATAGTTATTATTCATATTTAAAATTTATTCAAAGTACATAATATACAAATTTAACTAAAACAATTTCTAAGTAATTGAATTCATTCACTAAGAATATGCCAAAAGAATGTTTCGTTATATAATTTAAAAAATTTTGAAGTAATATAAACTTTCCTTATAACAAAAATAAATTTCAAAACACTATTTTAATCATAGTAATGATAATTTATACTATTTCAATAACACCAAGGTAACGCATGGAAGAGCAAAAAGAGAATGAAGTTCACGTTATGTTTTCTACATTGTAAATAACACCGGCCCTAGACAAACTCAATCTGGCAGTGCTCACATCCTTTCTCTGTCACTAGGAACAATTAGGCGTTTATATTCGATTTAACCATCCAGTATACCAAGTAAATTCATGATGCGAATATATCCGTCATAAGCGCTACACAATACAAAAGGCCATGACGAATATATACGACGTAACCACTTAAGGGGCTATACATCCTTAAAATCACATATTTTATTTTTCACGGGCGAGAACGAATGCTTTATTAAGATCTGGGTTTTATAGAATTTGTAATTATATTGATGATATTTGCCAGAATTAATTACTAACTAAATTTTGTTCTATAATATACATTATTTTTCTTTTATATATTATTATTATTTTTATTTTAATTAAATTTTACGGCTTGTTACATATTTTTCACATTGTTTTATAGAAAACTAGAATGGAATAGAATAAAATATAAAATTATTTATTTTATGTAATAATTATAAGCGACTGTGTGGAATTATTGAAAATTATATATATAGTGTGTCCCAGAAATAAAAAGACGGAGTAGCAGGTATCTAAAGTCCGAACAGAAACAGGCCAAAATATACCGCAATAACGAAGAAATTAAAAATTTAATTTTTGTTTTTTAGATAAAAAAATTACATTACGGACCTGGCACAGAATGTATGTTTATAAATACACGTAAGAATGCTCATTTGTAAATAGAAACGAACACTCATTCAAAGAAAAATACGCTTTTATTTGTATAAAACGGGAAAAAACGTTAAATCGTACTCATTCATATAAAACATATTTTTTGCCCGATGCGTCTAACGCAGCTATGTAGTCGGTTGTTGACCCATATGGGCGACAGACTTTATTGCAGACAATAAAAGATTGTTTTTATTATTAAAATAGGAAGGTTGTTGCTCTTTAATGTGTTTGTAGTCGGAAACAGCTGATTATTATTATTTTAGAATATTCAATAAATCCTAGTTTTTCCAGCCTTTATTACAGTAAATATCAAGAATGTAAATCTTTTTTTCTAGCAGGTGTAAAATTAAAGTAATTAATGGTTTGATATTTATTATGAAGTACCTATTCGACCTCCTTTTTTTTTAACACAAGTAATGTGGTGGTCCTGAAAAGGACCGATTGTGAAAGTGAAGCAGGTGGATATTTAGTCCAGGGTCGGCGTAAGGCCAATTGAATTCTTTATTTTTTTTTCTGCCGTCTGCGCACGAATAAAGACTTGATATTTTGGGGGTACGTTTTTACACAATCTAGATTCCGATTTCTGCTACTCCGTCTTTTTATTTATAGGACACCCTGTATATGTACTGATATTATTAATTAGCGAAATTAAATTATAAAAATTTCGCCGACAGTAAGATTCGAAAATTTGTTTTTAATGCAATTTAAGACATTAAAAATTCTCCGTTGTGAAGCAGTAGGATAACTCTAAGGCTTCAGCAAACTTCTAAGACGTAAGTTCGAATCTTTCCGACGGTAAACTGATTATAATTTAATGTCGATAATTAACAATATCAATGTCGATTGAAAGGAATATAATTTTTAATAATTCTTTGGCACTGCGAAAAATGTTTAATTCCAGAATATTTTAATGTGTGTGAATGTGTTTTAACATTATCAGAATAAGAAAAATAAAGGAGTAAAATGATTGTTAATATAAATTTTATTTATTTTAAAATAGATACAAAAAATTAAGGGTTTTTATGATAATTTAATTAAAAATTCTAGTTTATATTACTATATCTGCATTCTAAGATTTTTTGACCTCTAGCCAATTCGTTGGTATTCACCTGCCTCTACAACGTAATGGTTAGGGGAATTTAAATTTTCGATAATATTACAAAATTTAAATACCCCTAACAATCAAGATTTTTGTAGCACAGATATCATTTTTTTTAATAGTTTTTATTGCAATCAATTATATTTTCAGTGTTATTTGTTATTTAATGTCAACTATAATATATCTCTTACGGTTAAAAAAATAATACAATCTTCGATCTTTATTTTCTATTAAAATTTAGTGGAAAATATCGGATTACTAGAGTTGATCAACCATACCTTCCATATAGCCGACAAAACTTGAGTCGTGAGTATACGTACACACATATACAGCTCGCAGACTGAGACCTGGCCGATGAGATTCCCACAAGATGCGCAGTAAATTCTTATATTATTAGGATAAGCACGATCAGCTGGTCATTTCCTTTTTCCGGATACTTTATCTGTCTCGCACTGACCTATAAGACTCCGCCCATCGGCCAAGACTCAGTCTGTGTGCTGTACCAACACTTATTAAAAGAAATGTAGAATATTTCAAATAACGAAGGTTAAAAATGTAGTATTTTCTAAATCATTTTTTCGTATTTTTGTAGATATTTGGTGTACTTCTTTCCACTTTGGCACTATTATAATTTGCTAATTTTGTTACTTACGTTGACACTCTCTAGTGGCGCCTATACTAAATTCGTCGAATTTAATGTAATTTTAACATAAAAATACAAAATTCTGGCTATTACCAAAAATTTTCCGTATAGTACATTTCGGATAATCATCATTTTCCAAAGTGCTTTGAGAATTACTGGCGTTTCCTATGTTGGTAAGCAATATACATGACAAGAACAGTCTAAATTAGATATAGATTCTATTGGTATTATAGCAAAAATGTAGCACACACTTGATTTTAAAGGTGCTCCGCGATTACCATATAGTTTATAATGTTCTGAAGAGATGGCGCCAGGTAGAAGAAGGAATTTTTGGGTTAACACAATCAGCAAAATCCCGTTATGATACGACCTCGAGTTAGAGATGATCGAATTAACTTCTTGCGCCACCTGCCAACAACCGGCAGAAACAATTTAACATTCCTCCCTCTTCCCGAATTTTGTTTGCTTGTCACGTATCGTGAATTGAGAACTAGTATCTTGAGCAGCATACTTTCTAGCATTACATTTCAAATATGCAAGAGAATGAATGTTGATATAATAGTATACCGTATGTGTCAATTTTCATTAGGTATATGGATTCAATGTTTACATGCGATTTATACGTATACAAATAATATGTGGCAACGTGTGTCACCCCTACTATCCGTCACCAATCCCGACAACAATCGACATCACAACGACTTTCTCCGATCTTCCCACTTCTACATTAAATGTTTAGCTGCGAACACGCTGCGATCTAGTCTGCAATAAAAGCCGTCATCATCAAATGGCCGCCACGATCTAGTAGTTTATTATTTTCAGAATCCTTCTTTATTTACCTTATTTTTAATTTTATTAGAATTACGCTTTTGTTTGTGACATGTAGCGTGAACGCAGCTTAATAATTCTCTGCATTTACAGATAAATCCTTGCAATGCGTAAATATTATTTCTGAGCGCAGTACAAACACCCTAGTCAATAGTCCAACAGCTACTGCTAACTTGAGCTTGTATCGGTCTCGCGCTCGCATTGAAGAGGAAAGGTGGGGTGCCATGTTGTCACGTATTGCATGAATTAATCGCCTATGGCTAATGAAAATTGACACGTGCTGTATATTGACGCGGCACTGATGTGTACAAAATATCCCTTGTAGAAATACCGTCACCATTTTATATTAGATGAAGATATTACTATAACAACTTTAGTGGCATGTCTACCTTTGTGAATAACAATACCTCATCAATTAAAACTGAATGTATTGTCTTCGCAGTACTTAGTAAATATTACCAAGTTTATATTTAAGTCTTAAGTATTCGTATTTCACTTCACATAAGTGTACGTACTAGGCATGTGTTGTATTTTAGTCAAGAAGGTATAGTATATAATATGGGAGAGACTGACATGCTACTATAATATGTATGCAATGAATATCTGAAACAGTGTAGACGGAATCCTAATTTTCTCGAGGAGATCTCTCGGAGACAATGTGGAATTACGAATTCGCGCGAGAAAGCGTCTTCGCTGATTATGTCCCGGTAATTAAGTACATATTGTGATGCGAAATCATCCTAACTTGTGTATGAAGTAATGATGTTTAGACCGAGTCATTAAGTATTACGCAAACTTCAAGTGGAGATGATTTCTTGGTATTTTCGTACGTAATTAAGATCTCGATGTAGATGGTAATGTGTTTTGCAATTACGTGTCCTTTATCTGCAAACGAAAAACAAAATAATTATTTTAAATTATGTGTATTTATCTGTAATGACCGAATTTGCTCGCTGCAGATTTATCAAAAGCAAATCATGTTTTATTCAATTTCAGAAGAGTTTTAATTAACCCATTCCCGACAAGATGTATATAGTTATCTATGATATAGATGCATGACAAAACATTGTTCGCAAGTTGTTCTAGCAAATTTATTCGTACTAGATAAGCCCGTCTAAAACTGCCTGGTCCTTTAAGTAAGTGGTATTTTATTGCCTACCTGTTATATTTTATAACCTTTATATAACAGTATTGCTCTAAAGATTTCCTAATGTCAATACAAAACATGACAACACAAATCTGTATTTATACAGTTCAAATATTATATATATATCTCTGTAAAAGTTCCGACCATCGTCATCGACAACGTCATAAATATAGTGCCTTCAAATACTTGCGTCATTAGAGACGGCCATGCTTTTTTGTTTAATGGTTGGTGACAGTGCATAATTTTGATAGTTTGGTTATGTCATGCAAATAATAAGAGACGTCTATAATTTGAATTTAAGTATGACAACTGTCAGAATTTGAAGTTTTCAAAAGTTTAGCATGTACTCCAACATTCATTACTTAAAAAATTTAAAAGACCAGCCTACTCGAATGAGGAAAGTATTTGAAGGCACGGTACATCTAGTTGTTAGGTATTGTAGCTTACAAGAACCGTAAGCATTACGGGAATCGGCCAGAATAGCACCCTGAAACATAGAAGTGGAATATTTAAGAGAGCTTTTTTATTTGTTAGGAATTACTTATAATTCGATTCCTGAATGAACGCTTATATTTCATTTAGACTTATAGATAAACTAGCAAATGAATGTCTTCTTGCATTGTTCATATATTGTCATAAATACTAATTGCTAATTGACTTTAAAGAGCGCAATACAAGTGTGTTGCATAAATTAAGAGACAGTATTCGTGCAAATCGTCGTGGAAAACTGACAAAGGTGTGCGATTATTGCACGACAATGCTCCCGTTCATACTCCAGACATTTTACAAGCTGCCATGAAACATCCACCGTATTGTCCGGATATGGCTCTTGTGATTTTTTTGTTTTCTAATTTAAAAAAAGACTTTAGGGGACGTAGTTTTAAGGAGGACAGTTAGTTGCAAGCAGCTGTTATAGAATATTTTGACGGAAAAACTTCAGATTATTTTTACAAGGGTATCGAATTATTAATTAATCGTTGTAATAAATGTATAGAAGTTAGGGGAGATTACATTGAAAATAAAAAAATTTATATTGTTCCAAGTTCCTTTTTTGTATATCAGGCCGAGAATTTATGGCGCCTACCTCGTACATTTAATAATAAATAACGCAAATAATATATTCGGAGAAATAAAAAGTTCATCCCGTCCTCAAACTGGAGATAAGATTATACTGCACTTATATTTAAACCTTAGAACAATTTATCTTCAACAAATTTAATTATATTTTGTCATTAGATATCCGTCTAAGCGTTTATTAATGGAAGAGCGTCCTTTCTTGAAACCACTAATGCACGTTTTAGAGATAGAGAGTTCATTTCACCGCCTAGCAAATGGAGAGAAAATGTAGTAGTAACACGACACCTCACATAATTCGCATTATCACTGTTATAATAATCCGCTATCAATGTTAGCGTCAAGGAGTAACTGATACAGGATAAATACGCTGTCTGTTCATGTTGAAAGCCCTCGGAAACATTATCAAAATATTGTCTCTGCATTTTCGTCAAATTAAATTCTAGAATCCGTGGATTAACGTGAAGTATTTTGGCGTTATTGCTTCAGATGTGTAAATATCAATATATCGGGATAATTAATATCGATTTCTATTTTCGTTAAACGGTTTACTTGAGTAGGTAATTGATTATGTTTTTTGTACTTGCGATTTAAAGTATATAGTAATAATAGTGTATAAACGTAAATATCTTAACTTAGACGCCACATTTGGAACTCAATCGAAGTCAGTTATTTCGCTTTTAGACTGCTATCTAAATTTTTGATAGCATAGAACAGGACATCCGCAATCGTAATGTACGACTTGTTATCAGGTCTGGACTTGCGCATTTGCAGGTTTTATATACGATGTTTCATCTCATTGAATTTGATGTATTTAGGTCTTGTCTCGTTGCTGAATTTGCTGCTCTTAACTCTGCACTACGACTGACATCTAGTTATTTCATATGTATTTTAATAGATATTGTGCTTCTCAGAAAAGTTTTAATGCGTTTGAGAGTGGGAAAACATCGTTCACATGCTGCTGCCTGCATGGGCGTTGTACAGATAATATCCAATAGTTTGCATGATTCCGTCAAAACCTTTTTTAAGTTGTTGTGAACACTAAAAGTGGCAAAACACCACCTACGTCACACATGTCACTGTGCCCATAATTTGCTGAAAGTTCACTTTTCAATTTTACACTATACAACATAGGATAAGTTTTCACAGTTTCATCAAAATGTTTTTGTGGAAGTGAATGACTATAAGCTTTAAACTTTTGAGAATTAAATAATTTTGCTGCACTTAAGTGATCCCTAAAATCAAATCGGTCGCTAATTTGGCTTAAGATAGTGTCACATACTTCCTTTTTTGCAATACTAGCACTATTATCTCCAGCTGTCGTTTTTTGTATTTTCCTTGCAGGTTCTTCATTATTGCGTTCTTGATTGTCATTGTCAATAGAAATTTTTAAATTACTAATGTGAATAATTTGCTTTTGGAATTTTTCAGTTGCCTTTTGCAGTTGAGCACTGTGAATCCCGCGCATTTGAGTCTGATTAAATAATATTTCAACATGTGGCATGATAAAATGAATTATTTTCAATCAGTAGAGAAATTCCGGGCGATTCAAATGTTTCAATAAACCACTTGCTCCACTAAAGGTAACTGAATCCATCCCATCTTTGTCAATAATTTTGTCTAAACATTCTTTGAAAGAATCCTGGTGTTCAAATAATGTGTTCACAGTTCAATTTTTGAAAATCCGGCGTGTAGGAGCAGCGCGAGATAATCTACGTTTGACTATTTCGTTAAGAATTACCATTCGTTTTAGCAATCGAGAAAGAAAGCTCGAAAATGACTGCAAATTTGCAAAGAAAATATTTACATTCTTATTGCACTATGCCGCTCGTTCAATAATTAAATTAAATTGATGCGCGTAACAGTGAATATAATGTGCATGTGGAAATGTTCGTTTGATAATAGCTTGGGCACCACTTGTCTTACCACTCATCATGGACGCCCCGTCGTAACTTTGAGCGATTAGTTTATCGTTATCACACCCAGAAGGATAATTTAAAATTATTTGCAATTCATTCAGCAATGTTTTCGTTAATACTTCAGCATTATGTCCACCCGGCTTAAAAAAAGACCAAAATAGTTCCAAAATTTACCAATTGATGATTATTAGAGGTGTCTGTAGTTTCATCGGCCGCCAAAGCAATGAAATTTGCAGATTTAATTTATTCTAATATTTCCTGCTTGTAAATTTGCAACATTGCATCTAACAATTCGTTCTGAATAGTTTTTAAGACGCCTCTAAATACTTGTGAACCTTTCATATGTATTGCAAGGACAGCCTCTAATTCAGCTGCAAAGTTGATTAAGTCTACATAAATACCTGGATTTTCCGACGTCAATGTCTCATCAGGGCCTCGTAACGCCAATTCAAAATCTCCGCAAAATTTTTTACACATAATTAACCGGCGAAAATATGACGATTTTTTCCCACATCTTCGTTGTACTTAATTTTATATCACGAACAAGTACTGTCTAACTGTTCACGTGTGTACACTTTGCCTAGAACACTAAAATCCACGCATTCATTTATGTGAGAAACGGAATTTTCGTGTTTCTTTGCCCTCTCTGCGATATGCTTTAAATCATTCAACCCTTGTTTATTCCACGCAGTAACTTCTTTCTTAAAAATTAAGAAGATAGGACAAAATAGTTTATTTGTTAGTGAACATCCGTATATCAACTCATATTTTTCATATATATATTTTTATTGAATACTCTATTGTAAGTTCCAGTTTTATTTGTAGAAGTGTAGTTTATTTGAATTTCTGGAATAGGCCTTCCTTCCTTCTTAATTAAAAGTTTTTCCTCAAATGATAGCGGGTTTTTTAATAGATCTTGCACATAATTAACTTCCATCATTAATAATAAACGTCACTGCAAGACTTTTAAATTATACACGTAAGGTAACGCAACGAAAACATGCACTCGCAATGAATGCAAGACGTTAACAGGAGTCTGGCAAATTTGTGCCCCAAATCAAAGTTATAAGCCCATATGGTGAAGATAAGCGGAGCGAACAGATTCATACTCGAAAGAGGTGCATCTGAAATCGTGCCGCGGAACATAGTTTTGAGCGTTGGCATACACTAGTGTGTGTGGTGCGGAAGAAAACGTTGATACCATCGCTATCAAAATTCGTAAAAATAATAAAATAACCTGCGAATTTCTTTCTGTTTATCTTGGTGGCGGGGTGGGCATGCGCCCTTGCGCCCTTTAGTACCAGCCGCCACCGCCATAAGGATAACTTTTTAGAAACGCTACCACTGCTAACCGCAGAGGTACTGGTTAATCATACTCAAAGTTCTAGTTATAGGCTCAGCTCAGTATGACTTTTGAAATTTCTTAGTGTGTTATATTATATAAGAAAGAGCGTTTCTTTCTTTATTACAATTCCAGGTTTCATTTTAGATATTTTGATTTTTCCAAAAAAAAGTTTATGGTATGACATAATCGATTAGTTTCCTGAAATGTTGTTTGGGCTTTACTGTGTATATGCTTTTCATCTAATGCAAAGCTGTTCCTTTATAATACTTTCCGATACTTTTTATTTACACTATGTTTTCAGATCATTTTTGTGAATTGCAGATGAGTGTACGGAGATTGTTTAATGAACAAGTGAAAAAGTATTATGTCGTAAATAATAAAATGTATGTTTCTATGTAAAAAATGTTTTTAGTGTAATTTCGAATTTATTTATTAAGCTTTTCAAAATGGTAATAAAAAGCAGTATTATTAATTTTGTTTGAACAAAAGAGTATTATTTTTACCGAAATTGATGCTGATAGAAATCCAAACTTTCTTGGGGTTTCTGTTTGCAATACTTTCCAAACATTACATCAAGTGCAATATCGATTTTTATTAATTTAAGATAATGTACCATTTTGTGGGACAATAATATTTAAATCTTAATTTAGTAATTAGTAGTGGCAAATAAGACTTACATACTTGATAGTTTTTTTTTTTTACATCTTTGTACTACATGGAATGCCCTTATGAGGAGGCTATTGAATGCCTCGATGACTTTATAATCATTTTGCAAAGCATTATTTAATCTGTGAGTTAAGCAGGTGAAATCAAGTCTATTTAAAAAGATTTTTAGGTTAGTTATGCTCGGAAGGTACGATCTGTGAAATATTACAGTTCACAAAATTATTGTTGTTTAATACAATTCATAATTCATAAGTAATGTATAATATTCTTAAATAATAAAACAATCCACAATTTAAAATTCCATTTCATTTTTTTCTTACAATAACGTTTTCAACATTTAAAATATTATATTGCGTTTTTGTTTTTTCGACTAACTTACGGCATATGAATTGATTCACCAATTTTAGCTATAAACAGTAAAATATAATAAGTTGATAAAATAGTATTATTCCCCGATATTATTGCAATTTAAGGTGTTTGGCATTATATTTGCAATATCTCCTGTAATATTGCACATCATATTAATGATCATTCAAACTGATCAGTTAAAATATTATAACAATTAGGGGAAGGTCGGGTGGTATCGGCCACCTTAGCTTTCTTCGACCTATCTGATGTAAGGATTGTGATATCTTATAACCTAATGTATAAAATAATACCTTAATATGTTATGCGCAAAGGGTTAAAACACAATAAAAAAATAATGATAATAATAGTACATTTTTTACAAAAGTTAAAACCTTTGCAATATTACCTTTTCAAAAATTGGAGGGTGGTATCGGACAAATGTAAAACTACTGAAAATAGGTTTTGCCGGCAAGGAATCAAACAATTGATTACATAACTGTTTACTGACAGAACTTATATTATATTAGGTGTAACAATATGTAATGTACAGGTATATAAAATCCTTAAAACTATAGGTACCTATTTCAAAATTCATTATCACTTTTTGTCTTACACATGTCACAATAATAAAATAGATGGTCCTCAAGATTGGCACATTTCTCATGGGCCCACCCTTTGCAAGTATTGCATTGGATCCAATCTTCGTCGAAAGACTCTCCACAGATGATGCAATTTGTGTCTGAAGATGACGAAAAAGCCGCGCCGTCGTCGAACTTGAGGAATTTTTTCACGTTCAATTTTGCTGAATTGGAAGGCAGATTCCTTTTTGGGGGCTGAATGTTTTTATTTTTCTGTGCAGTATTTGCGGATCCGTCTACTTTCTCTTTCTTCATTTGTCTTTTCATCCCCTTTAGCTTCTGTTCCTCTGCCTTTTTTGTCTTTTTTTCCTCTATTTTAGCTCTTTTCGCTTCAGCTTTGGCTTTCTTTTCTTCATGAAGGGTCTTTTTCGCAACAAGTTGGTCTTTGTAGGGCGTAGATGTCAGTATTTCACTTTTCTCACTACGATGGTCTCTTATTTTATACTTCCCATTTGAGGTGCTTGGTAACGGAGATATATTTTCCAAGATGCATTGAGTTCTTGACGAGTCTAAATTAGTTTTTTCTTTGCTCTCACCATATGTTTGGTTTGAGGTCACAGGCATGTCGGAAGAACTAGAGGGCCAAGGTTCTGTACACTGATCGAGCGGTGGGGTTTGATCGGCTAGAGGGTCATTCGGCAAGCTTGAATCATCAGCTGACAGATGAAGATCATCAAGGTCAGCAGTAGTTGCAATCTGACCGAGAGCTGTTGCCATTTCTTCGCCCTCCTGTGATTTATTACTGCGTGATGCTGCAAAGTCAAGATCTGAAAATACATTCCGATTCAGAGGGTAAATTCCTGTACATTGGAATCCAGATTGCGCCAACTCCATCCTGCAGATTCGGGAAAAAGCAGTATTTACCAGCCCAGCTATGTCTTTCAGAGTTATCTTCATGTTCGGGTACTTCCTCATCCAAATTCCACAGGCTTCATAGTAGGCATTTTTAAATGGTTTCATAATTGACCGATCTAATGGTTGGATCTTGTGGGAAGTGTGTGGTGGGAGGCTCAGCATGTGAATGTGATTTTCTTTAGCGTAAAGGATCACATCGAGATCCTTGTGGCTAGAGTGTCCGTCTATGATTAGCAAGACAGGACTCTTTTCAGTAGGGTTAACCCGCTCAACAAATGCTTTTAACCATTTCAAGAAACCCTCCTTAGTGATCCACCCGCTCACTTGCCCATCAAAAATGCTTCCGTGAGAAGCATCTTTTTTCAAGTCATTATCAATCCTTACACGTGGGAAAACAAACAAAGGCGGAATAAACTGCTCCCCTGTTGCATTGGTGGCTAAAAGTACAGTCACGTTTCTGCCCCTCTCTGCAGATGTCAATTTTCCCACTTGTTTTTTGCCTTTTACAGACATGACCTTCAAGTTATTGTTGTGTACACATGATACTCCAGTTTCGTCCGCATTAAAGATACGGGTTGGATTGAATTTGTGTTTGTCCATAAGCTTAGTTAGCTGGTCAAAGAATCGGTCGACTTTGTCCTTGCTGAAACCAACAGCACGCTGTAAGCTTGTTGACTCCGCTGTCCTCAGGCTTAAGTCCTTGTGACGGTTCATAAACTCGTAATAAAAATCTTTTCCCGCCATACATTTCTCTTTATTAAAGCGGTGGCACACATTTAGCCTCTCGGCAAGGTTGTAGGCTAGTTTTAGGAACTCTTTTCTGCTTAGTGGCATCAGCTGAGCGTCCAAAGCCTTCACATGTTCATACAATATTTCCTCTTGTTCATCAGTAAACGTTTTCTGAAACACTCCTTTGTTATTTGAGCAACAAGGATTAGGCGTTATCTCTCCACCCTTTAAAAGTATTTTAACACGATCACCTAACGTGCTCCTCGGCACACCAAACTTAGTGGTTGCAGTTCGTATGGTCATTTGCTTCAACATCACTTTTTCTATGGCCGATTTCATACTTGCTTCATCCCATTTTCCTCGTATTTTCTCCATGATTTCCTGACAAAACCAGAAAGCTTTGATAAATCTTGCAGTTTAGCGACCAACGTGTTGTCCGATACCACCCGATTGTATCTTGTCCGATACCAGCCGACAAACATGAAAAGTTCGAACAGCTCTCCTTCAGCTATCAACAATACGAATAAACCTAAATGCTCAATTTACATAATATAAAGTATAATAACTAGTCTGAAAGCAATTACAACTAAATACACTTACTATGAGAGAAGTTGCAGCTTTGCAAAACTATTTTCGTGCACAGAAACACCACCAATAAATCAAAAAACACGGAGCACAAATCAAAGCGTGTGCAAGAGCAATCCAAGATGGCGAGAGCCCGGCTAGTTCGCTTCAGTCGTTACACTGACCGCGTGACAGGTGCTGCCAAATGCCGCATATTACGAAAACTGCTTCTGTCCGATACCGCCCGCTGTCCGATACTACCCGACCTTCCCCTACGTCAATATGCAACATATTTTTTACTGTCCGATTTTTCTTTCCCTTGTCTTGGTTTAAATAGTTATTTTAATGCCCGGAATATTTGAAATATTCACAATTTTTTGTGAAATACTAGCGACTATACACATAATCTATTCGTTACCAATACCTTAAAAGCAACTAAATGCCGCGTTTAATTTTTTTAAAAGTACTACGGCTAGATGAATACCCAGTACTTCCACACTAAATTTTTGCTTCACTCGTTAATATTATCTATTTTTATTTATTTTTATAATCAAATATGTTTTCGTTGAAATTTGAAATAAGTAACACATACTTTATAAAAATTAAAATTTTTTTGCTTTTTTCAGGTCGAATGCAGTGCCGGACAAATAGGCTACGGCAGACGTAAACGAGAAATTTCAACATTGCCGGCTGATCCAAATAAAATATTCGAAATAACGATCACCTCAATTCTTAAATTCGGCGATGAAGAAATGGAAGACTTAAAAAATGACCTGAAATTCATGCTGGACAAAAAATTGTACGTCGCCGATCAGTTACGCGACAAGTTCTACCATTCTGAGGAAGATCCATCGCATCTGAGGATCGAAGAAGTATCTGGCGAGTTCCTAACGGGTGTAAATAGTTCGACGAGAATGTGGTGTATACAACTGGTAGTACTTCCGCTCCTAGCGGTAATCTACAGGTTATTCGTGTAAATAGATAGTAGTTCGTATTTTATAATGTATACTTAAAAAAAACAATGTGCAGTTCGTCTATGTCCTATGACAAGGTGTGAAAAATATTATAAGATCGATATTAATATTAAAATAAATAAAAATCTAATGCTTACGAAATGACTGTGATACTTACAATAAAGAGAAGAACTAAAAGCATGGATCTTTTAAGTATGCATAACATAGTCTATAAGGGCTGCACATAAAGAACAGGAAATTTTTAATTGCCTAGCGTGTTTTTGTAGATAATATGAGCTTTGAACAAGTTTGACTTCTTTTTTTTTTAACAATTAATGAAGAAATGTTAAAGCTATAACTGCCAGCTTGATTAATTAATTAATGGGCCATTAAAATATTTAATTTACCATTTAAATGATAAAATAATGTAATTGTAACTATTATTCCGTATTATTAAAAATTGTCAGTCAAAGTGTGCAACTTCAAGATGTATGTTTATATATGTAGATGTGTTTAAATTAAATTAAAACAGAAACTACTTCATTAAACTCAATACTATTTATATTATTTTTAATATTTACATATACTAAATTAAACGAACAATAATTGGAAATAGACAGTGGGTAGAATAGTAATCAAACAAAACAGAATTGTTATTACGGTTCTGCACGCCATTGGGAATTAAGGGGATATTAAAGCGGTCGAGAAAGCAAGATATCGAATTTATCAGTTTTTTTAGTTATTGTTCAAGATAGAAATGTGAAATTTTCTGTAGAACTCCAATATAGATGAGTACACGGAAAGGTTGTCAGATTATGTAATTTTTTGTCACAACCAGCTATATTTTTTTTCCAAATTAGAGTAAAATTTACGTGTGTTGCTCGGTCAAAATCTGAAATAATTAAATGAAATTGATCAAAACGGATTTAATTCCCGTGTAGACCAATGTTTTCTTGAGAGATATAGCTTTTTGAATTGCGAAACAAAGTTTAATTTGAGTAATTAAATTAAGAAATTCCGGAATGGTGCGGTACTGAATTATTTGTATTTTAGCAGCGCTTTCAGCTCCTACGGATATACTGTCAACTTCTTGGCCCCGCCTATGGGACTGTCCGAATTTTTGCGGTAGTCTGAAGTATTTTATTTCACTTATTCTCACTCTAATTTTACGCATTCATATTATTACCAGTTTCGTCAATTCCCAAATACAAATCGACTTTAATATCCCCTTAAGTCACCTTAAGCTTCTCTAGATCTTAACGTTGTGGGGAGCTTAACACCCTTGTACCCGCTTCGACTAATGTCACTTCATAGTTTTATATCCGGTGCCTTAAGTTTCTAATTTATAATTCAGTTCTATTTTTGCGCCACCTCTTATAGCCATGTATTTCTCGGTATTGTGGGCGAAGAAAATGCTTCCTTTGTGCAGATTCCATGTCACCACTTCATATATCATTGAAAGTAATTCAGTTTTTCATATGTATACCAGAGATTTGGCCCGTTGCTATTAGACTTTCATTACTACATCGTCCTTTACTTCTTGTAACTTACTTATTCTATATTCATTACCATCTACAGCATTTGGTTCACGTTATTCCCCTTTTCGCTATTCTCAGTAGCTCTGCTTCTTCGTCAGGCTTATCCTTTCAGCCGCATACATCCATGATAGTTACGTTATTGTTTTATATACCTTCATTTTGCAGTTAAATACTTCATGCGCAATCTGTAAGCTCCGTGGGTTCACAAGCTGATTCTCTACAGTGATTACAAATATTAAAATTCTTAAAGCACTGAGCCAAATGTGCAGGTGCATGGGCGATTTTGAAGTATATATACTAATAATCTAAAAAAGGCAAAATATAAATTTGGTAACTCAGATTCATCAATTGTGCAAGTGGTGATTTATATAGAGGAACTTCGAGGTATGGAATCATACTAAAAATACATGTGTTTAGATTATATTATAGACAAGCATAATGTTTCCAAAAAAATGCAGACTGATAAAGATTAGCATGAATGTAAGTAATTGATGTTACTAGAAGCCAAGCAAAAGGTTGATGGGACGCGACCATAGAAAAATGCAAACTAATTGGAGAAGCGAGTTTTGAAATACAAGACAAATGACACTTGAAAACGTAACATAAATAGAGTATAAGGAAAGCGTAATGACATGAGCTCAAATCAAATTATGACAACAATTAGAGACAAATTGAAAGAAAAGATTAAAATAATAACAATCAGCATAAGTCAATGTGGACAGATTTAGTCATTTTATCATCAAAATCAGGAAAATTATAGTTTAAAGAGACCTATTTTTGGAATTTATTATCTTCATAGATCTTTGTGAACATGAAGAAGAAAAAGGAGTGAAAGAAAAGAGAAAAGAAAAGAAGGGCGAATAAAGTGAAAAAGGAGAACGCAAAGAATAAGAAGAGGAAGACGCCGACGAAGAAGAAGCAGACGAAAACGAAAAATAAGGTACATCCAATTTAGCAAGCTTCAAAATATAATAAAGCAAACGATATATGAAATGGAACCTAAAAAGGTATTGTCTAAAAACACCAATTTCTGGAACTTATTATCTGCGTAGATCTTTGAGAACATAAAGGAGAGGAAGAAGAGGGGGAGTGGAAAGAACAAGAAGAGAAAGAAGAGAAGAACAAAAAGAAGAAGAAGAAGAAGGCGAAGAAAAAGCAGACAAAGAAGAAGAAAAATAGTTATTCAATTTAGTAAGCTTCTAAATATAAAGTAAATGATACTTGGAAACAAAACCTAAACAGAGTATTAGAAATGCATAATATGCTGTACATCCTTGTCAAGATTATAGACAAATGGAGAAAGACAGTGGAAACAATAACGCTGAAAAACGAGGACGAAAATAAAATATCAAATGAGAAAAATGACAACATAACTCAAAGGCCACAGCTTTGGGCAATTTATCACCAAAATAAGTAGAATTTTAATTTCAAGATAATCTGTAGAACTCTAAGAAGATGAAAAATAAAAAGTAGCAAAATACGGTATACTGAATTCATGTATAAATTAATATTGCTTTAATAAGAAAGATTAATCAATCAATTAATATTAAAGTCTAGGCAACCTAAAAAAAATTCTTAAATAACAAACATTTAACATCTCATCGAGGTTATATAAAATGCTAATTTCATTACTTCCTGAAATATTTCCATCGTTTATGATGTCCTCTTATTAGAATGACTAGGAATAAATACAAGCACTCCTTGTTAAAATGGATTATTTTTGATGAAATATTCATGACTCCAAATTGTCCGGAAGAACATTCGTTCGTCTAATGAAAAAAGGACAGGACGAAAACAACAAATGATAAGTCCCATTTATATGCCGCTTAATATTCAAAACATCTCGCGTGACATTCCCGTCCTGCGAAACACTATAGCGACTGAAAACTCCGGAAAATCGTCGAAAAGTAGACCGTCTGGAATTTAGGGAATTAGTAACACTTAATCGTCTGAAAGAAATAGCAATTTTGCACACATACACCCACACATTCTCACTTTGTGTGTTGTATTTCATGAGCAACGCTACTGCAGTTACGTGCGTCGCGTGGACAATAATGTATTTTTACGTTTAGAGAAATTTCAGATCGTAATTCAGATTAATTTTGCAATCGCGAGTGGATTAAAAGTTTCATTAAAGCATAATGTGTACTTTTAAAGTTAATTCAATGTGATATATTTTCATAATTTGTACTGTGTATTTCATTGTTTTAAAAATTTAAATGTAATTATTGAAGAAATATTAGAAAGAACTTGTCGAGTGTTTTAACACACGGTTTTCATTAAAAATAGCCTCCCTCTATCATTCTCTCTACATCAGAAGCACATGGTACAAATGCACAGAAATTGTGTCTAGATGTATTACAACGTATAACAAAAAATATATTAATTAATATGGAATGTAGTCTGACTAGATTGTTAGGGATGGCTAATGTCAACAATAGTTTATAGCAGAAACTGTTACAATATTAGTTTGGAATGGTCGATTCAAGGTAAATCTATTAATAAAAACAAGAATAAAATGTTCTTACAAAAAGTTTAACCAATCAAAGAAAAATAAGCCAGCGACATGAAATACAGACTCTACTTTAATATGTTAGGAATGATATTTACAAAGCAAATGTAGGAAAACTTGAGTGTGTTAACTATGATTTTTTAATGCTTGAACAAACGCCACCGTATGCTCTGCCTCTAATAAAATATATAGAATAATTCATTATTCTAATAATTAAATAAGTAATCATTAATACATTCGCGGACACTTCATAGCAGAGGAGAGAAATTTCTAACGCACATCAGATTTCTGCTTTACCAAGATTGTAAAAAAATTTTTTTTTTTTTTTGAAAAAATGGAAGTCTGCAATACCAGACATATCCTAACAAAGTAAAAATTTTGTTTTCTTGGGACGCGGCTGCATATGCTTACCACATATTTTGGAATTGTGCTACGCATTTGGTAACATATATGTAAGGATAAACATATTCGTAACACACTGTGAAAAATAAAGTTTTATTTATATCGACCAAAATGAAACAAGCATAATCCTAGACGTTAGCTGATCACATCTATCTACCCCAGACATATTGAGGTTATACTGGTTGATTTCGCCTGGCTTTATTTTTTCTTGTCCATAGGAGTTCTTTACCGTAATCAAGCGCAGGTGAAATAGTGCTGTAATACATAACACTTCCCTTTAATCTTTCCACTTAGACACGTACACTTTACCCTTCCGTAACCAAATGTGCTTACCCTTCTTCAGTTTTTTTGTTGTAACAGCCTTCGGGTTTTCTGTTATGTTTGCTCGCAATGTTTCAGTGGTGTGCGTCTTACGATTTAGAAGTTTCTTCGACAGTGACACACTATTATAATAGTTATCCATTATCAAGTGACGTCGTTTGTCTAAGAAGGGACTTATCAGTCGAAAAACTAAAGATTCAAGTTTTGATACATTATCATTTTGAACTTGTTTGCCTTTGTATATTTCTATGTTGTGATTATAGCCATCGGGGGAACACAACTCAAAGAATTTTATGCCATATTTTGCTTTTTTCCCTTTTATGTATTGCCTAAAGCTTAGGCGTCCTCTGTGTAATATCAGAGAATCATCCAAAGACAGAGCTTCATTAGGTGAATATGCTTTCTGAAAATTCTCAATCAATGTTTTCAGCAGCTGGCTTATTTTATTGAGCCTATCAGTGTTTCCATTTTCATTAGTGCAATTAAAACATCGAAGGAGTTGTTCAAGTCGCCTCCCTGATTGTATAAGAAAATACAGGATGGTAGTATAATAAATCAAGAGAAAATAATTTTCGTAAAGTTGGAAAATGAACTTGACCTTGAACTATGCAAAGACCAAGGAATTTGTACAATTCTTCAGAGTCCGTTTCTGTAAATACAGAGAACCTACAATGTTTACGTTTAGGTTTGTTGAAGTTTTCCAATTTTTTTGCAATAACAATTGGTATTTTTTACAAGCAAATCCATGATTTCTTGTGTCCAAAAAGATTTGAAAACTTCAGTAGGAGATGGAGGATTTTCGAAGTGCAGCTTTACACCAGCATCAAAGTTGAATTGTGGCATTTCATCGGCTATATCCACCCACTCGTCGTCATCACTGTCAGGACTAACTTCTTCTACAGTGTTTCCAAAATCACCACCAACAGAATCTTCTGATCCGGAACTTCCAGTTTCAGGTTCTAAGTCGCTGGCAATGTCATCAGCTTGGTTTGCAAATGCAAAATTTCGAAAACGAGCGTCTCTTCTCGATAACATTTCAGCATCCACTGGACAATAATCTGGATCTCTGTCATCATCACCTCCAAAAGGGTCTTCTTCAGATTCTGGATTTTCTTTACTAGTACTATCTGAAGCACCAGAATTTTCATTTCATCGTCAGTTTGCACTTCATCGAATAATTTTAGTAAACGAGCTTCTTCTCTGGGATCCATTTGGGTCTCCTGAAGAAATCAATCAGAATTTACATAAAATTTGTATTAGAATAACCTACAAAAACGTACTTGCATAAATATGATTTTTGTACTGGCGGTTTTATTCCCACACACGTTTCCGATAGATACGACTGACTGAAGATTTCATGCACATCAACTTACACGTAAAACACGACAGTTTACTAAATTTATAGCAAAATGCAACGAGAAAACGAATTACACTGGTAGGGATGCTGCATTATCCATTTCGCATGAACATATGACCTAATTGTCTGTAAATGCAGACGTGAGTTTGCTAGTTCCAAAAAAAAGGACGCTGAAGATCACTCGAAAATTTTTGATGTCGAGGGACACTTTCCAGTAAAGTGAACTCGGATAGTGGGACAACTTGGCTTAAGCCACGTCAGTCTCCATTGAAATAAGAACTGCTATTGCATACATGTCACTTTGAACAGTCATATATTGTCTGCAATTGCAGACATGTTCTTAGAGATCTGTCTGCATATGCAGTCCTGTCCGCGAATGTGTTAAATATAATCATCATTATCAGGATTAGAATCCCGGCACACGTAGTATGAGTTGCTATCAGCGTCGTTATATGGCCTCAATATTTGCACCTAACTCATTCCACCCATTCTACCATCGAAGAGCTGTAGCGGTCATAGCACATAAAAAAATGTTTTTCTTCTTCATCATTTGAATGATCGGATAATATAACTTCGTCATTAGGTTTTTCTTTTTTCTACTCGTTTATCTCTTGTCTCTTTTTTCTTCTGAGGTTACTTAAGAATACTTTCCTTTACACGTGTTTTATCTTTGACGATTTTAAAGGAGCTATTTCATCTTTCGCAAGGGTATCTGTCAAAATAGCAGATTTTCTCCTTTTTCCACTACGTTTTAGTCTTTTGTTTCTGCGGCTTTCGGAAAGGGACAAATTTCACCCTGCGATACTTCAACAGACACCACAGATGTGAATGTCGTTACAGTGACTTCCGTTGCGTGTTGATGAGAAGAAGACTTCGAAAGTATTTCTTCTAGAGATGATTTAATCTTTTTGTCCTACTTCTCGTGATGGTGCTGAACGATCTATGACATAGCTCGGTACGAAATCAGCCTCAATGAAAATGTACGTATCTATGGAATGGATAAATGCCAGCCACAAGAAATTCTGCCATAATATTGGGTGTACTTGTATGTGGCAACGGTTTGGCGACAATTCCAAGAATATCATATATAGATAGGGTGACCCATAGTGATTTATATTTCATGTAGCCCACACATAATTAACAAATTTTTGGAGAGGGTCAAACACATTTCGACCCAGCGTTTGTAGCCTATGTGAACAGTGAGATGAAAACTACAGCATCACTACCACGTGTTCTTTAGCTAAACCCAGTCTGTTTTTGCTGTATTTTTTGTTATTGACAAAACTCGTCATAAACCACTCTGAAGGATTTGCATGAAATTTTCCTTATAATGAACGCGCGATAATACAAAAAAATTGTGGTACACTATTTTCACCAACAGAAACTGCAATAGCCATGCTTAGAAGAGTCCCTTCTTCCACAGAAACTAATGACCCAATTTGTATTAAACCTTTCTCGGAACCATTCGATCTCGTCGCTGCACAGTGGTCATGCCTGTCTCAGACATGTTAAATATGTCATTTGGGAGGAAATGAGGACGATCCATAACAGCAGTTAAATTGTTGAAAAAGATTCACATTCGTTTTGAGGAAACTCGTAACACTGGACAAACTAGTCGCTTATGGTGCTCAAAAAGAAAATTCTAGGTGGCTTTTAGGAAACCTGCAAATCAATCTGCCCCGATCATTAAATGATGTTTCCACGTTTGTGGCATTACTTTTGTTTAAGTCTGTCTATAGTCATATGCTAGACGTCGAACTTCTTCTGAAGAAAAACACTAAAAAGACCCCGGTGTTTCTTGGTCATATTTATTTATGTATGCTCTGCCATGTACTTAGAAGAATCTTATCAAGCCATAGTCAAAAAGGAAATGATATGTTTATAAATTGAGCCTTGCCTCTACGTTTACACTTCGTATTTATTTAGGAATACTCTGTGGTGTTTTTCTATACCAATACTTCTGATAAATACTTTAAAAGATGTGAGAATAAAATAGATGCAATCTTCATAGATTTAGAAGCCTTTGACACTAATACCATTAACAGAGAAAATAAAACTAAAGAAATACCGGTGATTATTATAAGGTAGTAAGTCACTAACTTAAAAATAGTGTAGATATCCAAATATAGAACGATAACAGAGACACATGAAGAATAAGTATAATAAGGTTGTCTAGACTTGAAGGCCCGCCAATTTGGTACACAACGAAAGGAAAATAGAAAGAAAATTATACCAAACTGTAAATTTAAATTAGTACCTATATTTAACTACATAGAATCGCATAAATGGGCTGTAATTCAAACAATACATTACAAATGTAATCAGAAGGCAATAGTGAATAAAAATGTGAATAAGACTTATCTTTCCAAAGGCAAGAAAAGGAAACTGTAAGTATAAAAAATAGTCAAAATGATTTTTTCTGGTAAAACAAACTAAATTAATGTTTCGAAAAAATATAGAGTAACACCCTAGGGCATCGTTTCTCAACCGGTGGGTCGCGGCCCCTAGGGGGGTCGCGTTTGTTATTAAAAGGGGTCATAGTCTGTTGAAAAATAATAAGACATCGAAACATACAAACTATACAAAAGATTCGTTTATTAAAGGAATAAATTTTAGTTTCGTGTTATAAAATTAAATATTACAATGTAATAAATAACAACATGAAAAAATAAACCTATAGCTTACTTTATTTAATTAAACTGACTAATCATAAACATTAATTAATTAATGCGATATTTGGCATTGTTTCTCACTTAAAAGTATTTCTATAAGTGGATCATCATTGCAAACACTCATAAGTAAATTATTTTCGAATGATAACAGTCGATTTCTGTATTTAGTTTTCAAAGCCACCATAGACGAGAAACCTTTTTCGCATAAGTAAGAGGTAGCAAAGGGTATTAATGTTCTCAAAGCTTCCGTTACTAGGCTTCCGTATTCACATCGTCGTGCAAGCCAAAATTTATCTAAATCTTGAGATAAAAATTCCAGTTGTAAAGTTTTATCAGCCGATAGCTCAATGAGTTGATTGTGAGTCTCAGTTCGTAACTCGGCAGCTGCAACAATATTGCCATCAAACGGATTGAGAACCCATCTTTTCTATAAATCATTATTGTCATTTGGAAAATATTCTAGTAACTGAATCTTCAATTTACCTAAATGCGTTTTCATGCTCTCCAACAGACGATCAATAACTGAATTTTCTAAATTCGAATTTTTGTTAATATAATCAGAAGTTGCAGTAAATGCATAAAAATGTTGTTTTCTAAGGCGTATAATCCAAATACTAAGTTTCTTGATAAAGGCATTGACTTTATCTGTCGTAAGTAAAATATTCTCGTTACGGCCTTGTAAACTCGTATTTAAGTCATTCAAATGTGAAAATATGTCACTCAAGTAAGCCAATAGTAATAAAGATTCTTTATCTTGTAAAAATTCTAAAAATGAACTATTTTTATCTGTAAAAAAGATTTTTAATTCATCTCGCAATTCAAAAAGCCTTGTAAGAACTTTTCCACGCGACAGCCATCTCACTTCAGAATGGAAAAGCAGTAAATGGTTATCGACACCCATTTCTTCGCAGAGTGTGGAAAGCATTCTAGTTTGCAACGGTCGGCTTTTGATAAAATTAACAATTTTAACAGCTTGTGATAAAACATTTTGTAAATTGTTCAGCATCTTTTTTGTGGCAAGCGCATGTCTGTGAAGAAAGCAGTGCGTCCATTCCACATGCGGCATAATATCTTTTAACTTTACTATCACGCCACTGTTCTTCCCTGTTATCGCTTTCGCGCCATCAGTACATACTGCAATGCATTTATTCCAGTCCAAGTTTTCGCTTTTGTGTTGCTTCAATAAATGTGTTAAAAAGTCCTTCGCCTGATGCTCGACCAGGAATTGATTTGCAAAACATCATATTTTCTTTAATAGACTCCTCACATTCATAACGAACAAAACATAAAAATTGCGGCAAGTTCGATATGTCTGTTGACTCGTCAAACTGAATGGAAAAAATTTACTTAATTTAACTTTTTCAATTATTTGGTTGTGAATATCGACAGCCATTTCATTAATACGCCTCGATATTGTATCATTTGAAAGGGGTATAGTTTTTAATTTTTTAACTTCTTCTGGACTTATCATCATATTGACCATATCAATGGCAGCAGGTAAAATGAGCCTTTCCGCAATAGTATGGGGCTTAGATTCCCTCGCGACTCGCAGTGCTACTAAGTAAGATGCATGAAGTGCTGCAGTCTCATTACGGCTGGATTTTTTTATAGCAATTTGTTGATTTTTCAAAACAAGTGACTAACGCTCGAAGAATTCTAACGGTTTGCCTTTTAAAGACGGGTGTCTCGTTTCCAGATGCCGTAGTAATTTGGAAGGCTTCATGCTTTCTGCAGATAGGACTTGAAAACAAACAACACATTGTGGCTTGTCATCCAATGCAATAAATCCATATTTCAAATATGTGTCGTTGTATAACCTGATCCTTTTCTTCACCGTTTCACCAGACGTAGAAGGAATACTTCGTTTTGTCACAAATTTGTCCATTTTAATTTAACTTTTTAACCGATTTTTCACTGTTATCTATTTTTAACAACATTTAGTATATAGATAGTTGTTGTATGTACTAGCTTCCATATGCTGCTATTTCAGTAAAAATGAAAATAACAATGAAGCTCTGCCTCGCGTCCTTTTGTTTTTATAACTGAAGCAATTAACATGTACGAACCTGTAATAGCGTAGGTATGTGCCACGGGATGCGCGAGCGGCTTATTTGAAAGGTTTGCGCAAGTACACCGCACAGGTTAAAACCTCGCCTAGGACAGTCGTAAGTTTATAGACTCTCAAATAAACGGGCGCGATTTATACGTCCGAAAATTTATATTTATAATGCTCGGTTTAGCGTTTTTATCAGCTGGGGGAGCTCTGAAAAAGTTACTATTTATGAAATTAGTTATTTAAAATAATATATTTTAATTGATTATGACCAATATTATGATAAGTCCGGAAGGAGAGAAAAACATATTTTTTTTTGCAATATCGAGACGTAATAAAATAAAATAATAAAGATTATTTATTAAACGTAGGAATAAACAATTAAAATGTTATAATATGTAATTTTATAGTACGGGGTCGGGAGACTTTTTACTTAACCTTTTGGCTTTTTCGTGGGTCTCGACATAAAAAAAGGTTGAGAAACGATGCCCTAGGGTAACCAGTTAGTATTTCTATCCTCTCATCTTCATTGTAAATGTATAGTTGCGTAAATGTGTACCTGGTCAACTGTAGTAATTCCCAGAATATTTCCGACTAAATTTTAGCAGGAATTAAAAAGAGATTGTATTCAATTTTTAATACATGGTTTAGAATAAATATTAAACTATTTATAAAAGATGATACATCTAGCGTATATGTATGTATGTATGTATGTATATTTCTCTTCATATTTTATACTGATGACTGACGTGAGATAATCACAACCCTTTCACTAGTTGAAAGATTCATTCAAATCATTATATTTTCTCGATACCAGTTTAGAAAGCGAACAAAGTATTATCATTTTATTGCTTCAACCGACATCGAATAATTTCTCTATTCGCCGATCGAATCCATCTCTTTGTAAACGTTATAATCATCAGACATGTCAAATGCCTGTGGGCATGTAGATACACACACACTCGCGTATAAACGCACAAAACCAAAATAACAAAGCAAACGGCGTATTTCACTAACGAGATGGTCTGTTTAATCGGAATCGATGGCAACGACGAGATGAACAGCACACACAGTACCGCCCGATGGATTCGCGTACCGTGTGGGTAGAGAAACGGAGATTTTAGAGATTCCATCAAGAGCGATAGGTATATGGGAGTCGGTTACTACGGTGGATTATTAGCCTTACAAGCTGGCGGGCAATACTTGTCTATACTAACTATGTATGTGTACACCCTAATTACGAGAGAGCAGACGTTTTATGAAGAGTGGTTGACATTTTCCGCTGTAAAGGCGTTTCAACCCCCCGCTATCACGACGGAGCGCCAGATTTTGCGGATATGTTTACGTATTCCCTTTCTTCGGGGATAATATAAACACACGTTGAAACTGTAGTGGGGCAGAAGATTATCATTTATTTTACTTATTCATGTTCTTTGTGTATTATCTCTACCTAATAGCGAAAAAAACTATAATTCATATGTACGGGAATAAAACTTACAAAAGCGTTTGAATCTTCTTGTTTATTTGGTAAAATTGTGTCTTCATTACCTACACTAGAAACGCTAATAGCCTAACAATTTAAAATATGCAGTCTCGATCCATTTACCTGAAAACGGCCGATACTAGCAAATGAAGCTTTATTAATGGGATAAGAACAATGTTAACAAACACGCTATAACATAACTAACGTAATTCGACATGACCGCCCTCCATTTCGAAGCACTTTTCTCAACGCTCTGCAGTGGACCGAAACAAGTTCTGCAGCACATCGGGTGTAATTTCTTCTACCGCTACTCTAATGCTGTTTCGTAAGTTCTGAAGGTGTTCAACCCCTGCCGATCCATCTTCTTACAAAGACGCCATCTAAGTAATCACTATAGGGAGCGGACTTGACCGGTTTAAACTACGAGGAAGTTACACCGGAGCAAAGAAATAATCTAAACAACACACACTTACTGTATAGCACTAATTCATATGGTGAACTACAACATCTGTTTACGCCCGAGAAGTGCCCGAGAATGAGAGCAAAAAATGCCCATAAAATAAGGAATTTATGAGTAAAATCCTTTTTTCATCGGCGTAGATAGGAGCGTGGGGTTTTTTAAAATTTATTATATTTACCTTATATTTCGCAAGAGAAACAAATTTTCATTCATACTTACGTTAGTTTCGTTTTTCCATTGTTTTGATTGTTAATTATGTACTTCGTAATGTTGTTTAATACCGGTTTATTGAATCGACTTCTTCCAATTATCTAGAGGTAGGTGTACACTGGATTTCGCTTAGTTTCAATAACATACGCCTACATTTTTAGTTATCATTTATTTAGATCTAGAACGTTGTGTATGTTACTTTTCTGATATGAAAATGAATTGTCAGTGATTCCGAAATTTATTACAAAGTCTGTAAAATATCGTTACAGAATGCCAAAATATCGCACGTTCGTCACTTAGCTTTGCTAAAACATACACAGAAATAGTTTTTATGCAGAGAATTTAGATAGTTTACGAAATTTCGTTACATGTTTAAATGACGATGCTTGAAGTATTTCTGAGGGCAAGAAACTAACACAAATCCCAAATTTAAAAAATCAGTTGTTATTCCTTCAGGAACACTATGGAAATTTGCCTAAACTAATCACATATTTTGAAAATCGAAATCTCAAATTAAAAGATGGATTAACCACATTGGACGTGGGCTATTATAATTTAAAAAGTATTCCAAGTGACTTCGGGTGTGGCCTTCGGCAAAAGTTAGACGCAGTTTTTAATAGAAATCCAGATTTAATAACATTGCGCCAATACGCACCTATAACCAGTTGCGATGTAGACATTTTCTATTTACAAGGTGACTTAATTCAAAGAGAATAAGTCTTACAGAAGAGAAAATGAACAAATAATAACGTATTTTGTAGTTTATAAATCACCAGCCACTTGTTATCCAATTATATAAATAAAATTAAAACCTCTTTAAAAATACAACATTTCAATAGTGCGCCCATGGGCGATGAGTCATCAACCGTACGTGTCCGCGCCCTAGTAATCACGGACGATGCGTGCAAAATGAGGCGGTGCCCCATCTTGCTGAAATATCACGGTGTCAATAGTGTCATCCTCGATTAATTGCGGCTCCAAAAACTGTTGCAACATACCGAGATAATTGTTGCTATGGTAACAACCGTCTATTTAGAAAGCATACAAGGTCATTATGTGACAGGAAAGATATATCACTGCATTTTCCATCAAATGGATCGAGACTTTATGGGCAGCCTGTATGAACGTATAAACTAAATATACACGCTCAAGAGTATGTATAAATTGGGAAATAAAAATCTCTGTGGACTTGTGGTTGCTGATAACCTATTTTGTTAAAAGAATTGTTGTATGCGGCTTATTATGATAACTACTATATCTTGTAATCTTCAGGAAGAGTATGACGCAGTACCAATCATGAATTCGTGGTAAAAGTTACGGGAAACAAAAATAAATTATGTTATTAATTAGAGCAGAATATTAAAAATTAAAAGTGAACAGCTTATGAATTTAGTTTCACAAGAAACCCATTTTACAACATTCTTAACTGTGAAACTTTTAAGAAACAAAACTTGAAATTTCGGTATTTTGCATCAAATAAATTAAAGAATTTGATAAGAATTTCGAAAAATAAAGCACAATGAATATAAAAGTATAGAATATATGAGCACTTGTAGGGAATGTGATAAAGTACTGTTTTCGCAAGAATAAACAGTATTTAAAATAGAGATAATATTTATTTTTTATCACTGTAATTTAAATGGTCAAAATATTCACGATTACGACATAAATAAACTTCGATTTTGTAAGTTATTAAACATATTTATAAAAAGTGGTTATTGTAACTGTCTGAAAAATGTTTGTATATTTCTCGTAGTTCTGCAATATTCTCCTACGTGTCATGTTTTATGATACTTGTATTTTAATATACTATTATATTTTGGACCGTTCTCTTTAATATGATTAAACTTTTAACTAGTCTTGCCCGCCTTTTTTTTTATTCACTTTTTTCATGAGAGAGTTCCGATGCTCACGCAAATTGCAATTTTAAAATAATTTAATTTTCCCATTTAAATTCTGTTTCAAAATGGATGAATTTACATTTTACGATCGCAAAATATCCAGGTGAAATGCATCAATAAAAATTGAAAATAATTAAATTATCACTTTCAAATTGAAATAAAATTGCATCGGAACAATTTCACTTAGTTTTAGCCTAAAACAATTATAGTTGTTTTATTTAATTTTACCCATATGTGAATACATAGAAACTCTAATGGTCAAATAATTAGTAGTATATATTATTTTAATTATGTTAATACTTCTAAAAGGTATGACGTAAATACAAATATATTAAATATTGGGTTGTTATAGATAAGACTTTGTCTTTATGAAAATTGATGGAATAAGGAATAGCAAACAATGATTTAAATCATAATGGATTAAAAGATGAATATTTTGAATATTTGAATGCTTTGTTATAAAGGCATTCTTAAAAGAGATAATGCAAATTTAATGTGTTTCTCAAGATTCTGTGTTAACTCAATAAAATTCATATAAGCATTCAGCATGATGACGAAACAATTGCAGTTATAAGAAATAATTATTAATTGAAATTATTTTGGTAGTCAGTGAATGCTAATGACACTCATTTTAATTGTGAGATAACTTTAATGAAGATAATAAATATTTTTATTATGGACATTTTAATGGATACGTCTTGTAAATACTTTCTAGAGAACAACTTCAGTTGTATGTAAATCATTAATGTAAAATTATGTGAGAAAATAAGAAAATGAATTGATAAGACAACATAAAACATCTTTATTCCACACAATCTTATGCTGATTTTAAATAACCAACACCACCCAATTTGTCAAATTAATGTATATAATAGTATGTATTGGGGTTTTGTTCTATGTTATATGAGCAGCATATTAAGTGATATGTAAATTACCTGGTGACCAAGATGAAATATATTTTTTATAAGCGTAGAGGAATACCATGTTTACTTTTACATGGATTGACTGTAAATTCAACAAGAAATATTAGCAAAACATAGATTGACAATCAAATATATATCTTTTATTGGAACTTTTGATATTTCACAGAAAAAACCCGAAGACTTTAATGCTACATTTTCAGGAAAGAATTCGGGGTCGAATCTACCACAAATTTATCATCATTTCAGAAATTTAAAAAAGCTGGCTTTTGTTTATATTTAACCTTCCATAAACTCCACAAAACAAATCTCCGAATATATCTATTTAATAAATTAATCTTCATTTAATTGTTTACTTTTGTAAAATTTTGTATAACTAGTCACTTAAGAAGTAGATTCTTTTTCTGGAAGGTAATAATAGAATAGCTTTTAATACTGGAAACTAGAATTTTAATGAAATAGAAATAAATTTATTAGAAAAAGCAGCAGTTTTATAAGCCTTCTCTAAATATACAGTATAAAAAACTAAGTAAAAATTTGGTCTACAAAGATTTTAACTAGGCATTCATCTGACACTGACACTAAGTATATATAATTAATAATAATAGTAACGCGAACCTATATCTCAACATATCCTAACAGCTTAGTGCTAATTACATGGATATTTTGCAGACATGAATTTTTATAATTTTGTTAGGGTAATTATTCTTAAAAAAATAAGTAAAATATTATGACATAAATATTCGTTATTAGAAGTACTAAAAGCAATATATGTAATAAGTTTGTTTTTAATTTAAACCTAATCTATTCCCTCAAAAACGTATTTAATCCATCAAGTGCGGACATAATACAGTTATGAGTAGATATTTTGCAGGTCTTTTCAAATAACAATAATTTTTCATTTATCTCAATATTTTAATATTATCGTTAATAAATTTTATAGTATAAAAAATATAAATTTAGAATATGGTCTGATATAAATGCACATAAGATTCTTACTTGTAATTGTTTTACGGGTATCACGATGGTATAACTTCATTTTTAATACCATATTCATCACATGACTCTTCTTATAAAAAATACTCTCAGAGCAATAGAAATATTAAAATTTTTACTTGGCTTCAAGTTTGCAACCGTGTTCCTCTTACTTTATGTCTCTTCAATTCTTTCTTGACATACAACCCTGATAGGTAAAATAATTTATTAACTCGATCGTACAAAAAAATTGATTTGACGTAATTTCTATCCTGTAATAATGGCGGAGCCATTTGCAGGCTTCCAACGCCTATTTTTCTGTCAAGTCAAGTTTTATTTATATTCGTTTAATTATTGTGTGATATTAATGCCCGGTTGCACAAAAGTTCCGTTGCTAACGGACGATTAAAATTTGACGAGTGATTAACGAGCTGTTAACGGTTTGTTAATGTTTGATTAAATTTTTAATAAATGTCAATTCTAATCTGTTATTAACGGCCAATTATCGTTATTTTGCGTTGCAGAAACAATGATACAGTGTTAAACAGTTGTTAACGAAGGATTTATTTAATCAGTGACATTCGAGCAATTAAACAAAAATTAATTTTTATTTGACGATTGAACAATATAAAGGCGCAAGATGCTGTCTGACTTATCATCCTCGTCGAGCGATGAAGATGAACAAGGACCACCACCAAGATTGCAACGACGGATTCGGCTCATACGCGATCGAGAAAATCCGTTCGATCTTCATGATGTGGACTTTAAGAAAAGATTTCGACTTGACAAAATAACGGTGATGAATTTGGTTCATTCAATCGGGGGTGCAATTCAACCAAGAACCCATAGAAACAAATCCCTCGATACACTTACCCAGATCCTAATTGCACTTCGATTTTATGCCACAGGTAGTTTTCTTCAATTAATTGGTGATTACATGCATATTCATAAATCAAACATAAGTAGAGTAGTTCGGCGTGTTACTCATCAGATCGCACAACTTTCTCAACAATACATAAAAATGCCTCGTACCAATGACGAGTTAATGGCAACAAAACAGGGATTTTTTAACATTGCTGGTTTTCCAAGGGTTGTGGGTGCCGTCGATTGCACGCACGTTTTTATCCAGTCCCCTGGTGGTCACAACGCTGAATTATACAGAAATAGGAAAGGATACTTTAGCATAAACGTTCAAGCAATTTGTGACTCCCAATTAAAATTGATGCATATCATTTCTCGGTGGCCAGGATCCGTGCATGACAGTACCATATTTAACGACTCTCCTCTTCCTGTTGAGTTTCGTATGGGTAGATATGGCAATGGCTTCTTACTGGGAGACAGTGGTTACCCATGTAAACCATACCTTTTAACCCCGGTGACTGTAAATCAAAGGAATGATAGTCAAGAAGCTTACAACAGGGCCCATATCATTACACGAAATACAGTGGAGAGGTTTTTTGGAGTCCTTAAACGCAGATTTCCCTGCTTAAAATACGGCTTACGCCTCAAACTGAAGACTACCGTGAAAGTGATTGTTGCTTGTGGGGTATTGCACAATATCTGCAAGGAACAAAATGACGATATGGAGGATTATTTTGACGAAATTGAAGATGAAGAAGAAGTTGAAGATATTATTTTTCGGGAAGGCAACGAAAATAATCCAAATTACGCAGTGCGAAATGCATTAATTGCCACAGTATTTGATAGATAAAAAAACAAAGATTTCAATTTTTTAATTTTTTTATTTCTAATCTTAATTTTTTCGCTTGCAGATTTAAAACGGTCGTTTGTATTTTTTCATTTTTGATTTTTTCACGGTAATACTGTTTCCTTAAATATTCGCATGTAGCAACACGTTTTCTTTTTTTTTTGGAATGTGGATGGTTGGGGTTGCGATACGACCACGGCAATTGCACTTACATCTTGATGGGAAGGACCAGGTTCAGAGTCAGGGTCAAGGATACTTATTTCATCTAGTATCAACAAATATATAAATTAATTTCGAAATATAATTAATTTGGGAATTAAATTACTGAAATAGTCAGCCGCGCTGTCAAACTCATTTTGGAGAGGATGTACTTGCTCCCTAATTGTAGCCAACAGAATCTCCTGATCTGAAGACAAAACAAGGTCCGCAGTTCCTCCGCCCGTTTTAAATATTTCTTTCTATATATATATATGAATAGTACTTAATTGTTACAATTATTTTTATTTAAAGATATTAAAAAAATGTGTACCTTATCGTTATTCGCGGCTCGTTTTAGTCGTTTTGCCTCTTGTTCAAGTAATTTTGCTTCATAGTTGTCGTGCTAATTTTTAAACAAAAACATTTAATAGTTATTAACTTTTCATGATTACAATTATTCTAGCCTTACGTGATGTTCGGCTACAGTTTTTTTGGTCTCCCGTTTCACATTTTCGTACAAAACTTTTAACTGTTTACTTGTTCGAGGGCCCGTTTCAGCAGTACAATTATAATCCCTCTCAATTTCTGCCCACACCTTGTTTTTCTTTTCGATCATAAAAGATTTTGTTGATTTATCTTCAACAACGTGTTTATATCTAAAATAGATGATAAAGGGAATATAAAAGGGAATGGAAAAGGATTGATGATTAAAGAAGAATAAATTGAGATTTTAGCTTTGTAAAAAACACTATATACCGATATACCTAATACAATAAATACTCACTTGGCTACAACGGAAAGAAGGGTTTCTTTTTCTCGTTGAGTAAAATTGACTCTTTTCTTTGTTACCATCATGAATCCAAAATTGTCGTATGAAATTCAAATAATAACAGACAAATAGACAAAACTTCAAATGTCAACATACAACTGTCTTCCCGTTGTTGCCAAATTCAACTTTAATTAATGACGAATTACCAAATGGACGATTAAGGAATCATTAAATTGTTTTGTGCAACCCGATCATTTTATAACAAATCATCAAATTTGATGAACCGTTAGTTAATGATCAATTAACAAGAGGTTTGTGCAACCGGGCCTAAGTATCATTTTCTTCTTTTTATTTTGAATAATTGTAATATTTATCTAGTGCAAGATGAGCTACAAAACAAAACCTGCAACAATAAAACTTCGTCCTGGTTAACTTTAATTTAACTTTGACATGGCTGTAATGTACAAGTGCCAACGTGCTTGTTCGTGGCGAACTTATTTTATGTCAACTTCACATAAAAATTGTAACTCATAATTCTATAATATTCTATTTCTTCAGTTATCTAATTTTTATTTTTATTGTTATTTACAAATTTGTAATCTAGAACTGAGAACTGCATATTAATGAGCTGGACAATTTCTTCTAGTTCTGTTCAAGTTGTTATACATATTTAATGTTCACACTTCCTATCCTTTGTTTCATTATTTACAAACTAACGTTTTCTTTTACTCCGAACTTTTAGTTTCAAATACGGCACGATTTCTACTGAATTGTCTTTTCAATTCTTTTTCTTGTAAAGTTTCATAGAATATTTATCAATAGTCAAGAGCAGGTCGCAACTAACCCATTTATTTACTTGTATCCGAAATTTTCAACGTTTTCTTAATTTATAATCCATATTACAATGTCTATAGCTTGAGTTGCGAGTTGCGTAATTTAAATTCAAATGTTTCCGCTTCAAAACTATTCGATTACGTCGTAATTTTCAAATATAAATATTCAACAGCACCGCCATATTTCGATATCATCTTTTAGGTTTCAGTTTATGGTAAACGCAGACCGTACGGCTGCATTAACATGTACAACGGACCTCTGCTCCAATGGCCGTTATGTACAAGTGCCAACGTGTTTGTTCGTGGCGAGTGTTTGCACATTTTCCAGCCACCATAAATATTAATAGGAACTAATTGTAGCAAAGTTTAAATTAGCCAAATTAGTGAAATAACATGAAATTCAGTGTGTTTGAGATATGTAGATATAATTTGGGAAACGGGCATATTCTAGCAATATCAAATAAGATGTACTTCAACGATATTTATTTAAATAATACAATGAATTCAAATAATAATTTATTCTTTTGCCAAACGAGGTACATTTCAGGAAATTCTATCGTCTTTCAGTGTCAAAGTAAGAAGAGTAATTTTGTTTTGGCGAATACACATGTAATAGTCAATCGTGGGTTAAATTTGTAAAAAGAGTTAATTCTATAGATGTATTAAAGAGAAATAATGTTATAATGAAAAGCTTATAGTTAGAATTATACATGTGTTTTTCCACTTGTTAAAAGGAGCAATTAATGAAATATATTGAACAAAAACTATAGTAAACTATGCGCTCGTAATGCGTAATAATTTTTCCATCAAATACGCTTGAATTACGGTAAAAACACATACATATACCAGTTTGGACAACAACACAAATAAGATAGACTCGATAACTTGATGAAAGAAGATAGTTAATTATTACAAGCTTTGTGAAAAGTCAGGATTGTTTCTTTATTCATCTAAGCACAGTCTCATATGTTACCAATTTAGAAGAAAAGATTATAACTACAACAATTTGGGGATTTTGTGAGATTCGGTAACTTTGGAGCGTCTACTTTTGAATGCATTTTATCCCCCTAATTTCTCTTTTAATTTGAGGACGTTATTATAGATTAAGGGCAACCCTACATTTCTAATTTTATTTAACTTAATATATTATCAAATAAACCGATGGTTTTGCAAGACACGCAATAATCTTAGAATTTAAACTAAATGTTTTGGAGAAAGATTAAACAAAAAGAAATCAGTGTTTTCTGTTTAAAACAACAACTACAACATATTTTATGTCATAAATACCAGGCGATCATTTAAATTCTAAATTATAGCAGGCGGGATTTTTTTTATTAGGTTGTCCAGAATGTCAATTATTGATTAATTAACTTTGTGAAACGTCATTTTGGCAATTCAAATTGTAAATTAGTACTTATATACCAACTTAATTTAAATTTCACAGCCTGCTCTAATTTAGAATTTAAATGATCGCGCGGTACATATATTAAATGTAAAATTAGTGGTATTATTACTTTATATTTAAAACAAAAAAAAAATAATTGTTGGAAAATTTAACACATCTACATCTACAGCAACATACCAACTAGACAAAATTTAATATATTTAACTTCAATGCGTTTATTTGTAAATGTAAATATGTCTTATTACTACTTCTAGTTTAAGAATGTAATATGTGAAGTGTATCCTTCTTCTGATTCATAATAATTTAACAAGTTCTTTAAGTACATACTCATGCTTAATGCAAGATTCTTTAATGTATATGAAGAAGGATATTTATCGCTGTTATAATTTAGACATGAATTTCTCTGCTACCTATCCATAGAATTAAAAACAGTCTCTAATTTAGGTTAAAATAGCTAATATAGAAGGATTTTTATGTAAAATTAAAATTTGTACTATTTTATAACTAGTCTGTATTAACTGAATAAAAATATATTATTAATACCAACAAACTTTCTTTTACTTTCCTTTATAAATATGCCAATAAGTATATATTATACTCATATTAAATACAATAATGAAAACTGCAGTGAAATTCATTTATGTGTTTATATGAATTCAAAACAATCATAATAAAATAAAACAACAGAGAACCGGACGATTTTGAAATAAATGTTACGTAAGACATTTGCAAGATAATACGGTGTTATTAATATCAAAATGAAGTTTACATAATACCATTTACATTGTGTATCAAATATTGAAAATAATGTCATCAAGATGATGTCCATCGCTTTGAATGCAGTTTTCGACTATCTCCAAGAAATCCTCCATAACACGCTCCATCATCGATTGCTCAATATTCAAAATTTCTTGGCGAATGGCGTTTTTCATGTCGTCATATACACGACTCTTCAAATACCCCCCACAAGAAAAAACACAAATTCACAGGTCTGGGGACTTTAGAAGCTACGGTACTACATCTCCAAAACGTGAAATGAGTTTTCTTAGGAACATGTTCCGGTCAAAATTCGTTGACGCGTTGGCAGCATGTGCCGTGGCACCATCTTGCTGAAACCACACATTCCTTAGATTTATCCGTCTTCTGCGTAGTTTTGGCATCACGAAAATTTGCATCACTTGGACGTAGCGATTAGAATTAATGGTGACGGTACAGCCGGCCTCTTCAAAGAAATAGGGACCAGTAATGCAAGTCAGACCAATAGCACACTATACTGTGACATTTTCACAATGAAGAGGTCGCTCGTGGATATTTCGTGGATTTTCAGGAGACCAGTACCTAAAGTTTTGTTTATTAACCGATCCATCTAAATGAAAATGAACTTCATCTCTCATTAGAAGCTGCAGATCTAAATTATCTTCTAAAATAACTACAACATAGCTAACATAGCAAAATCTTCACGAGTTTCAAAATCTCTTTCCTTTAATTGCTGAACAATTCGTGCTTCTTTGCGAAGGCCTACCAACTTCAGTTTTTCTGTTACCGTTTCCATCACTTTTCATTAGGGCTCTTGCAATATATGATTGAAATTCTAACTACGAAATTTTATTGTTATGAGAAAGTTGGTAAATTTTCCAACCATTTTCTACAACGCTATCAACTACATTTATGAACAGAGGCACTTCTTTCCTCCGATGTTTATCCTACAATTGTCGACGCTGATCCACGCCTCCCTTGAATTTATTATATTCGGATACCATATGCTCTTTAGAAATAGAGGTTTCTCTCCGATCTTCGCGATTGTATCTTTTACTATTATGTAGCGGTTGAATCGAAAAATGATTCCTCGTCATTGTAACCACTGAATTGTCGTTCTATCGAACAATAGTTAAATTATCGTTTTTATCATATGGGTAATTATGTGAACCTTGTTCTTTCTTAGACATAAGTTTGACACTATCCAATGGACAACTACTTCTTGTTTCGTCTCCCTCGTCTTGTTCCCGTTGCAAAATATCCTTTAGTGGGAAGTGTACTAAATAATTTGTACGACGAAGAGAAATTATTATGCGATGAGAGTCATATTCTTTTACCATAGCTAAAAGATCCATTACAACTTTACCTTCTAAGCTAAGTGGCAATTTATCTTTAGCAGAACTTGCGCCTGCATACGGTATAAACTGAAAGCAATAACGATCCGAAGAACATAAGCACCAGCATTTGAAGCCAAATCGCACTGGGTTTCCTTTCATATACATCTTGTACGAATGGCGTCCAAAATTCGGCACCATCCGTTCATCAATCGACAGTTTATGCGAAAATATGTCGAATTGCAAATTACGTATATTGATTAAGTCAAAGAAAGGACAAATCTTGGAAAATTTATCGGATTTGTCTAGGTTTGTATAATCTGAATGATGTAAATTCCTCTTTATATCTCAGAAAGGCCCCCACTCATACATTTACGAACTAATTCAACACCTTTATCCTCGTCCTTGGACCAGTGTAGATAAACTTGTGGTAATATGTGATAACCAGACAGAATCAGTACACCAATAAAACTTTTCAAATCTATGCCCGTCAAATAAAAGTTATGTCTATTACTATCTATTCCATATTTATTTGTCACTTTCATAGGCAGCACATCGACATCGAAAAATGAGTTTTATGCCCAACATTATTTTGAATGTTTTTAATAGACAGAGTTTTTTTGAAGTTGGTAGGCGAATATGTTGACAATCGTTTTTTTGTCCATTTAGGTTGAGGTGCACATTTCTTCAGAGCAAGTATTTTTTTCTTACGAGAGCGTATTTTTATGTTATCTATCTAGCCATGAAACAAAAGAGTGACGATGTCAAACAAATTATTGAAAAATTGCTGTCACTGTTAGAAGTACATGTGTTAACTTGTGTTTAGTTTATGCTGTGTATAGAGATTTAAGACACTCCATTTCTCGATAAAATGCGTGAAACTAAAGTTGAACATCGCAGCGTAATAAAGTTCCTGACGAAGGAAGGCAATGGTCCAAAAACAATTCATGAAAGAATGGTTGCTGTATATGGGGAAGATACACCATCTTATTTCCAAGTAAAATATTGGTCTAAACTCTTTCGATGGGGCCGAGAGTCAATCAATGATGACCCAAAGTCCGGACGATCCGTTGAAGCTCGAACTGAAAACATTGTGCGAAAAGTCAAAAATTTGGTACTGAAAGATCAGCGTGTAAAGATCTCTGTTATTGCCAATGAAGTCTGTATATCCGAAACAAGTGTTCTCAAAATTTTGCATGACGATTTGGGTATGACGAAGGTGTCTGCACGGTGGAAACCCTGATTGCTTACACCTGAACAAAAACTGTGCAGAAAAGAAGTTTCTCAAGAAAATTTGGTCATTTTTATTTCGAATTATTACCCGGGGATGAGACTGGGGTATATTATTGGGACCCTCCTGCTAAACAAGAATCCATGCAGTGGGTTCATAAGGGCTCTCCACCACCAAAAAAAGCCAAGACACAATTTTCTGGAAAAAAACTGATGGCAACTGTTTTCTGGGATGCTGAAGGAGTTTTGCTTATTGAATATATGCCGAGAGGGTCTACTATAAATGGAGAGGCCTACGGAAACACAATTAAAAATTTAAAAATTGCTCTGGAGGAAAAACGCCCGCATTCTTATCCACAAAAAAACTTGTTGCTGCACGACAATTGTCGGGTTCATAAGGCAAACAAAGTTCAGCAGATAATCAATGACTGTGGGTTTATAGAGTTAAGGAAAGCGTTTTGCTTCTGATGAAGAACTCAAACAAGCTGTTGAAGAATATTTTGTGGGGTTACCGAAGCAATTTTTTCTGAGGGTATGGGGCAACTGGAAAAAAGATGGAATAAGTGTATTAGTGTTGAAGGGAGTTATGTAGAAAAATAATTTTTTTTGTTCTCTTATGTGCTTTTTTAATGGCTAGGTAGATACCATAAAAATACGCCCTCGTAGCAGCTAAAGATTTCTCATCACTGTCATCGAAGTCGTTATCGAGATATTGTACTTCGAAGGTCCCAGCTACTTCTTTATTGAAGCTTTCACATGCTGTTATAACATCGTCTTTTATTTCTTTCTGATTCGTTAACGTATCAACATCTGGAGGTATATACGCAATATCTACGACTCCTAAATTACAGTAAAATAAGTCAAACATAACCTTAGAATCTACAAGATTTATCTCTTTCAATTCCCAACTCCGTAACTGCGGCTTCTAGTTCTGCTTCTAACTGTGCTTGTGTTAAGCATATTTTATTTCTAAAGTCTGTCATGGTAAATAAGACTTTACTAATGCTTAAAAATTAACAAGTATGACCCGCACACCAGCATTTACAATTGTAGTTATCACACTGGCTACACATCAATGGATAAAATTAGCCTATTCGGCCAACAGTGTTTACCCACCATTAACTTTTGAAACAGAATTCGAAAAGGTATTCCTATGTTTCACCATAATAACGATAGAATACATTATATACGCGATTTCTACAACATACATTATATGTGCAAGTTCAAAAAATGCTTGCGTATATGTATTTTACTGAGTGTATAGTCTCGAAACATATAACTAAAAAATTGAATATTTAATTGGAATAAAGAAATAGACAAGTACACCAAGAACAATGTGCTACAAACTGAAAAATAGCTTAATGTTTATGAAAACCAGATTTCAACATTTTATCAAACTATGGTACATAATAGTAAATATGTTTTAAAAAAATATTACTTGGTGGTGAGTATATGCCCCATCGGTCGATAATGGATTAAGTCAGGTATAGCGTAAGCCTACCAATGGGTTGTGTAAAAGGTAACCTTGAATTTGGATTATTGAATTGTTTCAAAAGAGTTAATTAAAAAGGTAGACTTTAGTTTTAACGCATTTTGTTCGGCCCTATTAATTAGGAGGGACGTAGCATATTATTATTACTTTATTAAAAAAAGGAAAAAATGAATAATATAAAACTATACCACAAAATTGCGAAAATTTGTCAACTAGTAATTACATTGTGATAAGTACAAAAAAAACAAGCGAGGAAAATAATTGCATGTTTAAATCAATACCAATTCAGCACGTCCGTATTTTTTCGCCAGTATTCAAATAGGTTTATCAAGTCTGATCATAAATAAAACAAATGTTTCTTTTTTTTGTAATATTCTAAAATTACTTACTATCGACCTAAATTTCAGTGTTTCTGCACCAGAGTTCAACAAACTCAACTATTACTCTTTTATAGCACAAATCAGTGTCAAAAAAGTTTTGCTTGCGTGCTAACAATACATAAATATTTAGTAATTCATGCAATTACTAGGGAGACATCGAAATATTTGCATGTGACAACCCCAAAGAAAAAAATCAGTTTAACGTATTTTGCCAACATTCTGCCGCTGTACGAACGTTCTCATAACCTGGATAAATATATGCATAGGTAAAATGCGGTTGCCTCCGACAAATATTATATTGAACGCAATGCATATTACACTCGAATGTAATATATGGCGAATCAATATGAAATATTTGTTAAACAAAATTAGTTTTGGGTAAAATTTATTAATTGCGATAAATACACAACTACATATCCAATTAAATGGTACATTGTCGACAAATTTAATATACATTTACATGGCAAGTGTAATTATTTTGAAGTACGCTCCATTATCAGTATTTTATAAAATTAATGGAAATCATTACATATTATTAATATTAAACCTTGTATGTGCACAAACAGTGTATACAGACAACTAAATATATTTTCCATAATAATTTTATTCCTAATTGATTTAATGCTAGTTTCGGAGCCCTTGCTAGGATCCTACATTTCCAATTCAATATATTTGCAAAATACCTACTACAATATATAAAATACGCCACACTAGCATATTCTGACACCTTCTGTGCCTAAGAAGTTTTAACTCTTCTTATATCAATTTGCACAGACCTCTGGCAATGAATGGGTCGGTTATTGTAAAAATTCACATAGATTGCACATTTAATACTTTTGTCGAGCTATTCTTATCTATAATAGAACGAACCTGTATGAAAGAACAATGTTTTGTGTAAAAATAAATACGGCTGTAGCTCAAGATTATCTACAGAATTACCATTTGTTCATTCAAACGAGTCAGAGTTTTCTTATCAAAGAACTGAAATTAGTAGCTCTATTTTAAGACAACCTCAACCAAGACAGGTGAAATAAAATCTTGGGAGTTGGGATCTGGGAGAGAAAGAACGATTTTATTACTCTTATGTGGAGACCATCGTTTGTACGGTTATTCATTTAGAGAAAAACCTATCACTACCCAGCATATTATAAATTTAATACATTCCGGTGGTAGAATATGAGTCATCGCCGCTCATTAGGGCCACAATTTATTTTGAATTGTGTGGAGTGTGAAGGACACGGGCCATCTCGGCACTTTTAATTCCCGGATTAATTTTTGGACCCAGGCGACTAGCCAACTCGTCACCGGAGGTAAAATCACGACCGGCCATCTCGTCACCCGAGACTAGCCATCTCGGCACTTTTTATCCGCGGCTTAATTTTTGGATCCAGGCGATAAGCGAACACATATACCTTTATAATCATAACAGATTTGACAAAGTATTGTAGAAAAATAAAAAAGGATGGTAGAATAAAAATACTTTTATTGTTTTCTTCAACACATCACATGTTTATAAACTACATTTAGATCTGAAATTTATTTACAACTTACATATACCTTCATAACCATAATAGATTTGACAAAGTAGTGTAGAAAAATAGAAAAAGCATAGTAGTATAAAAATACTTTTATTGTTTTCTTCAACACATCACATGTTTATAAACTACATTTAGATATGAAATTTATTTACAACTTACATATACCTTCATAACCATAGTAGATTTTACAAAGTCCTCTACAAAAATAAATAAACATGGTAGGATAAAAATACATAATATCTAATTCTATAAAATCGTGGCTCATTAAAAAAACATAAACTATATTTTTGTTGAATTATGTTTAATTTTTAATTTTTATTAAATAAATTTTTGTGTATTATATTGTATTATTTTTTTTTTCTGGATATTACTAAACCCGACAAACCTGGAGACCTTAAAAATATTTAATTTATTAGTAATAAATAAATTAATATACTACCAGTTAACATATATAGCAAAAAGGATTTTTGTAGCAAATATAACTTGAATACCACCCACAAGAATATTATTTGTTATATTACAGTGACTTTATTTACACCACCTAATTCAGGAACTTGAGATTATAAGAGTTCCTTAAAGTCAAAAATATAATTTCTTTATGATAAAATTATTCAAGTTTGACACACATATATTTCTGATGGATTAATAAAATAGTTTCCTTCTTTGTGAGTATATTGAAAATATGTTTACGTTGTATAAAAAAGATGTTCCCTGGAATCCTACAATAGTGTTCAAGAAAAGAAATAGTAGAGTATTGTAAAACATGGCTTCTTTCAAAAATTTGAATAAATCATTTAGTAATATAAAATAAATGTTTGTTAGGCCGTATCCAAATATAGAATTTATTTCCCAATAGGTAGCCTACTTACTGACAAATAAATTGTTCTCCCGGTGAAACATTTGATTTTAACAGATCTCGCTGTTAAAAATAAAAAAGGATAAACACGGAAAAAAAACAGTGCTTACCATCGGTATGACATTTTTCTCCACAACCCGATGTAGCACAACTTCACAGAATTCTTGCGTTTTTTAATACCTTCCTATTTTTTAAATTTGAAATCGTTTAACACCAGCATTTTCTGACCTCGTTGGCTGTATATAAAATCGACAACTAGAGCTTATATTATACACGAGACACCAATGTAACAAGTTGTAGCAAACAAATGCAATCGTTTTACAAGAGAGTCAATTTATGGCAAATTTCAAAATATTTTACCCAAAGTTTCATGATAATAAAGATAATCCTATTAGTGGTTGCTAATAGCTATTTAAGTGAAAGTGACGAGATCACCGATTTCAAAGAGGTACCTTCAAAGTTACCTGACTTTCTTTGGTGACCAGTGTGAAGTTAGTGCTTGACCATACTTATAGTATTATAAATATATATTTTTGCATTTTTATTACCTACAGCATTTTAGTTAGAAAGTAATAAGATTGAATTAGTATATAATGTAAAATATTATCGAAAGCTTTTGAATAATCTAGTAAGATTAAAAGTGCTAATTTGCTCTTTTCTACAGCCGTTATATTTTTTTACAAGTGCGTTTGATGAGGGATACTTTGTTTAATTACGTACTACTTATTTATTTATCTAATTATTTCTTTTTCTTGGTGTAATTTTATGCATACCGCTTTATAATTTTGTTCAACATAAAACTTTTATTGAAATATTTCTATTTTGAATATGTTTATGTTAATCTTTCTACAAACGGTGTTTGAAAACTTAAAGTCTCCAGACACCCAGCCAAGCATTTAAAATTCAAATAAGTTCAAGTTTCTTGTTAAATACATATTTCATGTTACGTTTCCGTGCGCTCAACAACTGCTTTAAAGTATAAAGTATTTACACGCCTACATGAATAGAGATCAGCAGAATATGGTCTACAAATCAAACAGTTGAAAAAATTGAATATTTGAATACTTTTTATCTATTCTTTCATAAATCTTTATTTATTCGGTAATATATTTATTTAATTTGTGATTTCTGTTCCTATGTCAGAAATAAAACTTTTAATTAATGTATTTTTTTGTATAAATAAAACGACGGGCGGAAGTATTTCGTACTAAAGATGCATCTTCCTTTCTTATTTAAGTTTCCCTCATTTTTTGACTGATTATGTAATATATAAGATGTATTTGTATAAATCAAGGTTAACTCCAGACCCGATAAGAATACTTCAATGTAAAAGATTGTAGCCTTTGTCGGGGACTGCGCGAACGGAAATGAGAGCTCTGCTAGGATTGGTCAAAGAAGTATGAGGAACAAGTGCCGTAATTTTTAATACTCAACACTTAACACTGATAAGTGTCTTAATATGAAAGAATGAGTATCCTGATTCGCGGTAGTAACAATAGTTAAAGAACACTAGACAATTTGGTATGTTTCTAGACGTATGTCGGAAGGTTACAGAATTTACAGCAATTATTAACATGAAGATTTATACTACGGTTTGAATTAAACTTTTGTGCACTTAGTGAAAGAATAATATTCAACATCAAACAAATATAAAAACAAGTGGGACTCATACTAAGTGGGATGGAAATGGCACACTATTGAAGAAAAATATGAAGAGAATTCGATTCAAGAAAGACGAGTCAAGATGAAAGTAAAATAAATTTGTTGCATCTTTATATTACGAATGATAGATATATACTATATATAGCAAATGCAAAAGGAAAAATCCCTTACCACAAAAATTATAAAAGGTATAAAAAAATCTACATACGTATTTCGGCAACTAACATAGTGTTTTTGGCTAAGGTGTAACCTTAGAAGACATTGTTACACCTTGTTTTTTTCAATCCATATGTCGTTTCCTTTTAGCGAACTTATTAATATTTTAGAATTTTTAGTTCATTTAATTTTGGCACATTTCTTTGAGCGATACTGTATATTTGTGTGTGGAATTCTTCGCATGTAGTTATATAAGCCTAGAATTACTGTTTGTAATAGTACGGTCCTTTAAAGTTTACCTAAAAATGACTAAAATGCCCCCAAAGTGGGGTGTTCAGATATAATAATACAAATTTAAATAATATAATTAAAATGACTCAAATAAATAAAATGACTTATTGAATGCTCCGCGTAATTAGCTCAGGTAAATAGTTCGGTTTTGCATAAGACTCTTAATTTCAAGACGGTTCAGGTATTTAGACACTAAGATTATTTTTCTGCACGTACTATTACTTCTTTTTTTTTTATAGTCCAAATTTCTTATATTAAGGTAGACAAATAATACGCAAAAGGATATTTAAACATTATTAATATATTGATTATAACACCATCAACACAGATCAGGTTACAAACAAAGGTTATAGAACGAAACACAATTCAAATGGTACAACACAATACAAATTACGCATCAATTACAACATGGGCAAATATAATAAACAACAATGCAATGACGCTTTACCTATACAGTATACCATGGATTTAAGTAGATGCTAATTGAATTGTTTTATAAAAAAAACATGCATGATATAGGCCTTAAATTTGTTTATTTGATGGGTACCTTTTGTTTTTCAGATGCGGTGACCATGAAACGGTGTTTTCTCGGGCAGCTTTCCCAGGGTAGATTGAAATCGTCCTCTCCTTTGTCTGGAGCTACGGCACACACGTGTTTTAATAGAATTTTTTACTTCATTTGGCCCACTATTTGTTTTATTAAAACTTATAACTGTTTTCTCACTAGGCTTTTTCTTTTACTTTTAACTAATGCGTAGAATTTCTATATTTGTATTCGCACTGTTAGCCTATGAGATCGTTCCCTTTTCTTGGGTGCGGTCCAGTGTTATTTTACTTAACGGGACCTGCAAACCTACTTATGCAGGGGCTAGGGAGCGTCTGACTCTTCCTCCTTACTTAAAGCACGTCACACCGTATTCTTCTAGGGAATTCCCCGAGCCACTTATGTACTTTACTTCTATTCAAACTCTGTTCGTGAGAATATGCAATCGCAAAATATGTAGCGTTCAAGGTTGCCCACGTTGTGATTGTACACAAACCGTTTCTTGTTAATGCCGCCTAAACTCTTGTCTGAATTTGATAACATTGGCGCCACTTGAGTTTCTTGCACACAGATACACCTACGCACTATTTCTTTCTTACATATACAGAATTTATATAGAAACATTTTAAACAGGAATATAATAATTTAATACAAATAAATGAATAATACATGTTTCCTGATCTGTGTTGATTTATTATCTACCTTAATTTCATAATATACATTACCCTAATATAAATATTTTGGATGTTATATTATATTTTATTCATTATATACAGGGCCTACCGTTACATGTTGTTTCCTTTTGTGGATTGCATTTAAATATATTCCGTGGGAATGTGGTAATATTAGGGCTTTAATTAATGTTTTTATTTCTTTTATGCGAAAAACTACATGCCAGGACATCTATTGTTGTCTAGATGGTACTCTTAGGTAGACAACAGTAGTGTAAGACCGCCGGTCCTATCTCCACCTCCGGAGGTGGAGGTCAAAGGTCAAGGGTCAAAGGTCACGGGGTTAAAGGTCAAGGGTCAAAGGTCAAGGGTCAAAGGTCAAAGGTCAAAGGTCAAAGGGCAAGGGGTCAAAGGTCAAGGGTCAAGGGTCAAAGGTCAAAGGTCAAAGGTCAAGGGTCAAAGGTCAAAGGTCACGGGGTCAAAGGTCAAGGGTCAAAGGTCAAAGGTCAAGGGGTCAAAGGTCAAGGGGTCAAAGGTCACCGGAGGTGGAGGTCAAAGGTCACCGGAGGTGGAGGTCAAAGGTCAAGGGTCAAAGGTCACCGGAGGTGGAGGTCAAAGGTCGCCGGAGGCGGGGGTCAAAGGTCATCGGAGGCGGAGGTGGCGCCCTCTGACGGCCACTAGCCAAACTAAAAATGGCAGATTTCTTGATTACCAACCCAACTAATGTGGCGCCCTCTAACGGCCACTAGCCAAACTAAAAATGGCAGATTTCTTGATTACCAACCCAACTAATATGGCGCCCTCTGACGGCCACTAGCCAAACTAAAAATTGTATCTCTCATCATTACCAACCCAACTAAAATAGCGCCCTCTGACATTCACTTGCCAAACTAAAAATTACATCTCTCATCATTACCAACCCAACTAAAATGGCGCCCTCTGACGATCATTTGCCAAACTAAAAAATTGCATCTATCATCATTACCAACCCAACTAAAATGGCGCCCTCTGACGATCATTTGCCAAACTAAAAAATTGCATCTCTCATCATTACCAACCCAACTAAAATAGCGCCCTCTGACATTCACTAACCCAACTAATGTGACATCAGGCAAAATGGCCGACCATCAAGATGGTCAATAAAAATATAAACTTTGCTTCTAGAGAATTCCTGAATAAATTACACAACTTGCTATCGCGCTTCTCAATGTATTTCTAGCAGGTCTAAACATGTTTTCCAGCGGAAACCGCAACGTCTGCATGCTTCTGTGATAGCTGCAGGCTTGAAATGTATTTCTATATCTTATAAAATGAAAAAAGAAACAATGTATTTTTTAAGAAAAAACAATTTATTATTATAAATTAACAATATGACCAAGTTTCATAACTTCAAAGTCATAGTGAAGTGAATTATAACAAATATGTAGCACTTCCATCATAAGGAAAGCGTTAAACGAATTACAATGATCAACAAGCAATTCTGATACATTTGTATATAAATCTCCAGTTAATGTTATACAAGCGGTTAAGATCATCTTATAAAATGCTATAAAATCGCTGTTTACTAAAAACTCTAATTTACTCTTAATGAGCGGTTGTAAATTAAACAAATTGCTATAGGTATCCGAAGACAATACCAGCTGTTGATTACGACTACTTAATACAATGACAGTAGTATTCCTAAATGTTGACGTTCGAATTTGATGATTCGGACTGCAACCATCTGTCTTACAAAATTCCTCCCAGTCGTCCAATGTGAAGAATACACAGCTTGCAGGCGATCGAATCTGGATGATGGGCACGAATCCAGCCGCTGGACTAAGACCGATATTCACCCATTTCGAACCGCATTTGTTGAGGAAGTATGATGACTGCCCAATTAACTGTTTTTCCTTAACGATATTCTCATCTATCATTTTAAGCGAATCACCAATAAATTCATTATAAGTTTCTGAAAAAGAATTAAAAAAATATAGATATAAGTTTATGTATATAATAATTTTGTGTTCTTACTAGCTTCCATTTTAATCTTAGTGTGTTAAAATATGTGCGAACTCGAATGCAAACAAACTAATACTGATTTAGTGAGAGAAAATTACAGTGAGAACCAATGGCGCCCTCTGACGGTTACCAAGCAAAGTAAGTATTAAATATATAAGAGAAGAATTTCGAATATAATATCAGCAGTATCAATTGTAAAGCGGTGTAACACATTTTATATAGATAGTGATAATCAAGTACCTATAATGACAGTGAAACCATACAACGTGGAGAAGTATGAAAACTTTTTAGCAGTTAATGACATCGAAATACCTATTGGAGTTGGGCATTGGCTATTATCCTCGGAATTGAATCAAAGTGATTGTTTATTCATAGCAGCATTTGCATATCAGAACGATCAATATTTCGATATTGATCAATTAATCCACGTGTTAGAATATTGTAACCCCAATATAACCCAACTAAAAAAGTGGTGCATTTATTGTGAATATGAATATCTACGTGAACCTGATTTTGAACTTCGTGCTGAAATTTGTGTGTTTGATATAGAAACGTCGAATGTGTTGACTTTAAATAAGAATATACCGAAGATGCTAGTGACTTGGTATCCTCAATATAATCATCCAGAATTAGATTATAATGAAGAACTCGTCGAAAATGGTGGTGGATATGTTATATACGCTCATCAGAAGTGTTTCGCAAGTAGCTAACATGTACAGATCTGTATAATCTTGTCTGTACTTGTTTGGAAATACATCAGTCGACAATGTACGTTGAACGCAGGCATAGTGCGCTAAGATTGAAGAAAGTAGTATTAAACAATAGAATTAAGAGGTTTATATCCGAATTAGAAAAAATTAAAACTGATATCGAAATATATAAATTAGTTGTAAACATCGGCAAAATAAATATATAAAAAATGGATAATATTGAAAAATAGAGATGATCGGGCAATCAGACAAATCGATAAACATTTTGGATTATTGGATGAGGTGGATAAGACGATGATTAAAAATATTCCACTGTTTATCCTCCAAAATAAGGTGAAAAGCTGAATCTCTAAAGCAACACTAGCATTACATTCCTCAGGAGATGCGAGCAAGTCTAAGAGAGTATTTACCCTATGGCTCTCATTATAATCAACCTTGGCAAGACAATCATCTGGATGGTTGGACCCCAGCTCGAAGAAATTGTTATTTATGTAACTTTATAGAATAAATATACATATATGTAATGTACAATATAGTATACAATATTTTAAATAAAAGAACAAACAAAATTATTGTTTTTTATTTATAGATAGTCATATAAATATATATACATATTTTAGAGGTTGAATGAATATACGATTCTACATATGTTCTATACATATTTATTAGGTATATTATATACATTTCCAAATCAAAATTTATGGCTGACCGAGAAAATAAATTACATATACACTCAAACACTCAGTGATGTAGTAATCATTTTTGAGTATACAGGTTGTTTCAAAGGTAAGATGGCGGATACAATATGGTCACAACCAGATTATGTAACAATTAATATTTGTTTTATACATATTTATTAATCAAATATCTTATACACCATTACATTTCAAAATTTATGGCATTATAATGTAAGTATAATACTTCAAGCCTATATAAGACATTTAAGAATTTATCATGACAAGAGATTTAATATTTTAATGTAAAGCACCTTACAATGAAAGCAGACTTGTAGCATACTTTTATGAAATCGAATAAAATCAGTACTCTTGAGCACACTTAACTTTTTCATTAGCTAAGACTGGAGATTTCTATTTGACATAAATTTTAAAATACATGTTCACGTATCATGGATTTTTTTTTTAAATAGTCATATAAATATATATACATATTTTAGAGGTTGAATGAATATACGATTCTACATATGTTTTATACATATTTATTAAGCATATATTATTATATTACATCTCCAAATCAAAATTTATGAGTGATACATAAAACGAAAATAAATACATATAAACTCAAGTACTGAGTGACGTAGTAACAAAATTTTAATATACAGGATGTTTCAAAAGTAAGAGGCGGATACATACAGAATGTTTCAAAGGTAAGGGGTGGGTGGATACATACAAGGTTTTCAAGTACACCGAGTTTTTATTACCAGTTTTAAAATTCACAGGGTTTTTATCATCGGTTTTAAAATACCAGGGTTCTCAGAAATTAATTGTTCATATCTTTGTAGATGTTAAATTCATCGCTATATTAGTAGTATTATACTTGTACGTATGATTATAACATTATTCATTATATATATATAAATATATATTTGTGACGAATAGAAAGAGTTAAATAGATAATGCGAGCTATTTCTTCAATTATTTTGTTAGAAAGCGCATTTTTTTATATTGTCGTCAGAAATATCTTTGAAAGCATTACCTCGATATAATTTAAAAAATTCCACAGCACTAATTAGACGACTTGAGGTAATTGTATAGTTAGAAAGCGCATTTTTAAAGTTGACGTCATACTGATGTCATGTAGTTTGACCAGGAATTTAATATCCTTTAAGTTATATATTATATAATCTATAATATTTTTACTTAATATTGTAAGAACATTAAATAAAAAAATTGAGGTTGCAGTTGGATTAGTAAACAATGGGCGTGGTCAAGATCTCTTTATTGCATGTAAATATCAATAAAGTAAATTTATAGTTGACGTCAGAGCTAGTATAATTTTTTATATATGTATATAATACCTTGATATAATTAAAAAAATCCGCTCATACATAAATTCCTTATTGATCAATACATTTTAACGAACATAAAATTACATTGAAGTTCAGAAGTATTTCCATATGATAATATTAATGCAGACTTCAATAAGAAACAATGAACGATTCTGTTTTAAATGTATACACAATTTCAACGTTCATATTACTATAAAAATGATGTGGAACCGTGTCTTTCACCTATAAATTATGAACATTTAGCACCGATTGTTATTATAGACTCCAGTCATCAAAGTGAGTTGGTGAAGAACGAAGCAGTTGATATTCGATTAGACTTCAGTAAACGTGACAGAAAAAACTACAACATTTTGTCTGATTTTACACGATCGGATTGTTAAATATAACCCATTAACAAGTGTTGTAAAATTATTCTAAAGAGAGAAAATGTTTATAATAGATATTCAGGGATATCAGTATGAAGATAGCGAATATTTCATTAAAGAAATCGCAATCTACGATTTAACTACGCATCACGTTAACCATACTTTCGTTCAAATGCCTAACAAGTTGTCATGGTTTTGTCCAACAATTAAAAAACATATGGAATGGTTATGTAATAATATACATGGATTACATTGGGATAACATGGACAAACAACAATCAATATCGATGAATCATATAGAAAACTACATTCAGAGTATCGTTGGTGATGCTATCATAATGGTAAAAGGATTGAATAAGAAGAACATTTTGGAAAATTTTCTGTCCAATACAATTATCGATATGGAGAGATTCACTTGTCCAAATCTAAGTACTTTAAGACAAAATGAATGGAGTCGACATTGTAATTTCCATAAGAACAATAATTTAAAATGTGCAAAAGAAAATGTATATTTGTTATATCACTGGTTTATAAAATAATAAAACACAATATTTATTTAAAACCTTTAACCTATTTACATTATATTCTATAACTGTGTAAAACTATATTTCTGTGCAATGTCTTGGCTAACATTAATAATAATCTTCTTGTAATCATTACAAAAGCCGAACTTATACATTATTAAGCGCGAAAACCTACCTTTTCCTGTTACCTATAAATGTATAAAGTTTACATTACTAATTACTTAATATTGTGACGAATAGAAAGAGTTAATTAGATATGTGAGCTATTTCAATTATCTTGTTAGAAAGTATATTAACAAGCTGACGTCAAGTATTTGTAGGCGTTAATGATTGTACAACAGTGTTATTTATTACATGTCTTACAATATTAATTGTTTTATGAAACAGTTGATTCAATTTTATATCTATCAACGTCACAACCGCATATTTTTATTTAAAGACTTGTCTATACAAGTAAAATTGTTAAATACCATGTATTAAGTCTCCTAATAGATTATTTCGAGAAAACATACATTAACAAGCTTTTAGAAAAACTCTCTAATTATGTAGCCAAAAATATTTTACCTCAATCCATAAAATATGACATTTTTGTTTCAGTTTATATGATCAGTAACACGATGGTTGGTATATCTTCTTATAATGTAAATGTTTCTTTATGCAATTAGGGATTTACTTTTTTTCATTGTACCATATTTCAAGTTAATATCTATTATATTTTCTGTATTATTACATAATACGGAATTTGAAATTAGACAGCGAACAACATTAACAAATAATGAAAAGCGAACATTTTGATTAACACGCAAAAGAGATTTAATAATTTATTGCCATATACTACGAAAATAATATTTTTTACTTATATTGTAAAAATATTAAATAAACAAAAAAATTGAGTTGAAGTTCGATTAGTAAACAATGGGTGTAACCAAAATATCTTTATTACATGCAAATATCAATAAAGCTAATGATATAAATCTAGAATAGATGATGTAGGATATTTTCACATACATAGTTAACAATATGTAAAGTATATATTATCAAATGTTGACATCAGAACTCTAGAGTATAATTGATATATTAGTCAGATAAATTGTGAAAGTATATAGAAAGAATGATAATCATTCTTCATAATACCTCAACTAAATTTTAAAATGTATCTGATCCTCATCCCAGCAAGTCGAACATAATTTAGCATTTTCTCGATGTATTATCATCTAAAATTACAAAAACATTCAAATATAACAATGACGTAAAGTATACATATGTAGAAAGAAACCAACCTTGTCATAGTTATACCAACAGTATTATTTATTCCTAGTCTTACTGTGCTAATTATTCTGAATTCAATCAATCGGAATGTTGTTTTCTGAAACAGTCCAATAAAAAACTAAAAAAAATCACTAATTTCTTTAAATAATAAAACTGAATCATGGAGATATATTTAAACCATAAGCAGAATTAATCATTCATATCTTTGTAAATATTAAAATCAGAATTATTATACACTAGTTGACAAAAATTTCCATTCATTAATATATAAATGAAAGCGTATATCAAGAAATTCCAAAAATTTTAATGATCGAGTTAATAGGTATCGTCTAATAATTTCTCTCAATGTATACCAGTATAACGCTTGTTCTGTATATGCTTCTTCTTTACATATATAATATATGTATATATTTGTTTTAATTTTTATACAATATTCTTACAATATTAAATAAAATATAATATTTATACAATCCTGAGATATATAAAATATATATAATTAGTTATAATTGTATAAAAGAACAACAATAATAACAACTTTTTCCTAATGCTTTGCAGAACGGAACTATTTATTCGAGTAATTTGATTAAATTTCTTTATAATATTTATCTATATACTATTGCGGCGGTGCTTGATACATTATTTTTTCGGCAAGGCTCTAAAAAGAAATCCCACGGTGTGAGATCACAATATTATGTTTATTATTCAAACTAATTAAAAGATTTTTAAATACTTCTCGTAATATATTCATTTCTCACCCATTCTAGCAGAGGTTTATAACTCAAGTAACTCAAAGCTGTATCATCATTGACTAAGCTGATAAAGAAGGGCAGGATTATTTTGAATTGGATCAATAATTCTTCATCTACTTATGGTGGACCAAAACACCAACTTTTGTGCATATAGAGGAACTTCTACACAAAAATCAGCGAGTGTATAAATAAGAAATCAAATGTTTTTGATTTTTATATACAGGGTGAGTCATTAGTAGCCGCTCTTTTGTGTTTTAAATAAAAGAAAAAACAATTAGTGGAAGATTCATGATTGTTTGGGGAGTATGTTATCAAAAGACTTTAGCCCTAACACACTTCCGGTTTCACCGGAAATACACTCAACACAAGAACAACAATGTTATTCTTAGACATATATCTTCAACTATACACTTCCTACCACTTAATGTAAAAACGTATCAAATAATTTCTAAAATTTTAACGATCATTGTTTTTCAACTACATATTTTTCAGCACTTAGAGAGCACAATCAAGGGATTTATAAAATCTTAATAACCAAGCTAATAGACATCACCTAAAAATTTCTATTCATTAATATATATAATATATTATATAATAGAAAATTTTTTTAGTCGATGTCTATAAACTCGGTCATTAAGATTTTATAAATCCATTGATTGTGCTCTCTAAGTGCGGAAAAATATGTAGTTGAAAAACAATGATCGTTAAAATTTTAGAAATTACTTGATACGTTTTTACATTAAGTGGTAGGAAGTGTATAGTTGAAGATATATGTCTAAGAATAAACATTGTTGTTCTTGTGTTGAGTGTATTTCCGGTGAAACCGGAAGTGTGTTAGGGCTAAAGTCTTTTGATAACATACTCCCCAAACAATCATGAATCTTCCACTAATTGTTTTTTCTTTTATTTAAAACACAAAAGAGCGGCTACTAATGACTCACCCTGTATATAAAAATCAAAAACATTTGATTTCTTATTTATACACTCGCTGATTTTTGTGTAGAAGTTCCTCTATATGCACAAAAGTTGGTGTTTTGGTCCACCATAAGTAGATGAAGAATTATTGATCCAATTCAAAATAATCCTGCCCTTCTTTATCAGCTTAGTCAATGATGATACAGCTTTGAGTTACTTGAGTTATAAACCTCTGCTAGAATGGGTGAGAAATGAATATATTACGAGAAGTATTTAAAAATCTTTTAATTAGTTTGAATAATAAACATAATATTGTGATCTCACACCGTGGGATTTCTTTTTAGAGCCTTGCCGAAAAAATAATGTATCAAGCACCGCCGCAATAGTATATAGATAAATATTATAAAGAAATTTAATCAAATTACTCGAATAAATAGTTCCGTTCTGCAAAGCATTAGGAAAAAGTTGTTATTATTGTTGTTCTTTTATACAATTATAACTAATTATATATATTTTATATATCTCAGGATTGTATAAATATTATATTTTATTTAATATTGTAAGAATATTGTATAAAAATTAAAACAAATATATACATATATTATATATGTAAAGAAGAAGCATATACAGAACAAGCGTTATACTGGTATACATTGAGAGAAATTATTAGACGATACCTATTAACTCGATCATTAAAATTTTTGGAATTTCTTGATATACGCTTTCATTTATATATTAATGAATGGAAATTTTTGTCAACTAGTGTATAATAATTCTGATTTTAATATTTACAAAGATATGAATGATTAATTCTGCTTATGGTTTAAATATATCTCCATGATTCAGTTTTATTATTTAAAGAAATTAGTGATTTTTTTTAGTTTTTTATTGGACTGTTTCAGAAAACAACATTCCGATTGATTGAATTCAGAATAATTAGCACAGTAAGACTAGGAATAAATAATACTGTTGGTATAACTATGACAAGTTTGGTTTCTTTCTACATATGTATAACGGTTCATGTTGTTATATTTGAATGTTTTTGTAATTTTAGATGATAATACATCGAGAAAATGCTAAATTATGTTCGACTTGCTGGGATGAGGATCAGATACATTTTAAAATTTAGTTGAGGTATTATGAAGAATGATTATCATTCTTTCTATATACTTTCACAATTTATCTGACTAATATATCAATTATACTCTAGAGTTCTGATGTCAACATTTGATAATATATACTTTACATATTGTTAACTATGTATGTGAAAATATCCTACATCATCTATTCTAGATTTATATCATTAGCTTTATTGATATTTGCATGTAATAAAGATATCTTGGTTACACCCATTGTTTACTAATCGAACTTCAACTCAATTTTTTTGTTTATTTAATATTTTTACAATATTAAGTAAAAAATATTATTTTCGTAGTATATGGCAATAAATTATTAAATCTCTTTTGCGTGTTAATCAAAATGTTCGCTTTTCATTATTTGTTAATGTTGTTCGCTGTCTAATTTCAAATTCCGTATTATGTAATAATACAGAAAATATAATAGATATTAACTTGAAATATGGTACAATGAAAAAAAGTAAATCCCTAATTGCATAAAGAAACATTTACATTATAAGAAGATATACCAACCATCGTGTTACTGATCATATAAACTGAAACAAAAATGTCATATTTTATGGATTGAGGTAAAATATTTTTGGCTACATAATTAGAGAGTTTTTCTAAAAGCTTGTTAATGTATGTTTTCTCGAAATAATCTATTAGGAGACTTAATCCATGGTATTTAACAATTTTACTTGTATAGACAAGTCTTTAAATAAAAATATGCGGTTGTGACGTTGATAGATATAAAATTGAATCAACTGTTTCATAAAACAATTAATATTGTAAGACATGTAATAAATAACACTGTTGTACAATCATTAACGCCTACAAATACTTGACGTCAGCTTGTTAATATACTTTCTAACAAGATAATTGAAATAGCTCACATATCTAATTAACTCTTTCTATTCGTCACAATATTAAGTAATTAGTAATGTAAACTTTATACATTTATAGGTAACAGGAAAAGGTAGGTTTTCGCGCTTAATAATGTATAAGTTCGGCTTTTGTAATGATTACAAGAAGATTATTATTAATGTTAGCCAAGACATTGCACAGAAATATAGTTTTACACAGTTATAGAATATAATGTAAATAGGTTAAAGGTTTTAAATAAATATTGTGTTTTATTATTTTATAAACCAGTGATATAACAAATATACATTTTCTTTTGCACATTTTAAATTATTGTTCTTATGGAAATTACAATGTCGACTCCATTCATTTTGTCTTAAAGTACTTAGATTTGGACAAGTGAATCTCTCCATATCGATAATTGTATTGGACAGAAAATTTTCCAAAATGTTCTTCTTATTCAATCCTTTTACCATTATGATAGCATCACCAACGATACTCTGAATGTAGTTTTCTATATGATTCATCGATATTGATTGTTGTTTGTCCATGTTATCCCAATGTAATCCATGTATATTATTACATAACCATTCCATATGTTTTTTAATTGTTGGACAAAACCATGACAACTTGTTAGGCATTTGAACGAAAGTATGGTTAACGTGATGCGTAGTTAAATCGTAGATTGCGATTTCTTTAATGAAATATTCGCTATCTTCATACTGATATCCCTGAATATCTATTATAAACATTTTCTCTCTTTAGAATAATTTTACAACACTTGTTAATGGGTTATATTTAACAATCCGATCGTGTAAAATCAGACAAAATGTTGTAGTTTTTTCTGTCACGTTTACTGAAGTCTAATCGAATATCAACTGCTTCGTTCTTCACCAACTCACTTTGATGACTGGAGTCTATAATAACAATCGGTGCTAAATGTTCATAATTTATAGGTGAAAGACACGGTTCCACATCATTTTTATAGTAATATGAACGTTGAAATTGTGTATACATTTAAAACAGAATCGTTCATTGTTTCTTATTGAAGTCTGCATTAATATTATCATATGGAAATACTTCTGAACTTCAATGTAATTTTATGTTCGTTAAAATGTATTGATCAATAAGGAATTTATGTATGAGCGGATTTTTTTAATTATATCAAGGTATTATATACATATATAAAAAATTATACTAGCTCTGACGTCAACTATAAATTTACTTTATTGATATTTACATGCAATAAAGAGATCTTGACCACGCCCATTGTTTACTAATCCAACTGCAACCTCAATTTTTTTATTTAATGTTCTTACAATATTAAGTAAAAATATTATAGATTATATAATATATAACTTAAAGGATATTAAATTCCTGGTCAAACTACATGACATCAGTATGACGTCAACTTTAAAAATGCGCTTTCTAACTATACAATTACCTCAAGTCGTCTAATTAGTGCTGTGGAATTTTTTAAATTATATCGAGGTAATGCTTTCAAAGATATTTCTGACGACAATATAAAAAAATGCGCTTTCTAACAAAATAATTGAAGAAATAGCTCGCATTATCTATTTAACTCTTTCTATTCGTCACAAATATATATTTATATATATATAATGAATAATGTTATAATCATACGTACAAGTATAATACTACTAATATAGCGATGAATTTAACATCTACAAAGATATGAACAATTAATTTCTGAGAACCCTGGTATTTTAAAACCGATGATAAAAACCCTGTGAATTTTAAAACTGGTAATAAAAACTCGGTGTACTTGAAAACCTTGTATGTATCCACCCACCCCTTACCTTTGAAACATTCTGTATGTATCCGCCTCTTACTTTTGAAACATCCTGTATATTAAAATTTTGTTACTACGTCACTCAGTACTTGAGTTTATATGTATTTATTTTCGTTTTATGTATCACTCATAAATTTTGATTTGGAGATGTAATATAATAATATATGCTTAATAAATATGTATAAAACATATGTAGAATCGTATATTCATTCAACCTCTAAAATATGTATATATATTTATATGACTATTTAAAAAAAAAATCCATGATACGTGAACATGTATTTTAAAATTTATGTCAAATAGAAATCTCCAGTCTTAGCTAATGAAAAAGTTAAGTGTGCTCAAGAGTACTGATTTTATTCGATTTCATAAAAGTATGCTACAAGTCTGCTTTCATTGTAAGGTGCTTTACATTAAAATATTAAATCTCTTGTCATGATAAATTCTTAAATGTCTTATATAGGCTTGAAGTATTATACTTACATTATAATGCCATAAATTTTGAAATGTAATGGTGTATAAGATATTTGATTAATAAATATGTATAAAACAAATATTAATTGTTACATAATCTGGTTGTGACCATATTGTATCCGCCATCTTACCTTTGAAACAACCTGTATACTCAAAAATGATTACTACATCACTGAGTGTTTGAGTGTATATGTAATTTATTTTCTCGGTCAGCCATAAATTTTGATTTGGAAATGTATATAATATACCTAATAAATATGTATAGAACATATGTAGAATCGTATATTCATTCAACCTCTAAAATATGTATATATATTTATATGACTATCTATAAATAAAAAACAATAATTTTGTTTGTTCTTTTATTTAAAATATTGTATACTATATTGTACATTACATATATGTATATTTATTCTATAAAGTTACATAAATAACAATTTCTTCGAGCTGGGGTCCAACCATCCAGATGATTGTCTTGCCAAGGTTGATTATAATGAGAGCCATAGGGTAAATACTCTCTTAGACTTGCTCGCATCTCCTGAGGAATGTAATGCTAGTGTTGCTTTAGAGATTCAGCTTTTCACCTTATTTTGGAGGATAAACAGTGGAATATTTTTAATCATCGTCTTATCCACCTCATCCAATAATCCAAAATGTTTATCGATTTGTCTGATTGCCCGATCATCTCTATTTTTCAATATTATCCATTTTTTATATATTTATTTTGCCGATGTTTACAACTAATTTATATATTTCGATATCAGTTTTAATTTTTTCTAATTCGGATATAAACCTCTTAATTCTATTGTTTAATACTACTTTCTTCAATCTTAGCGCACTATGCCTGCGTTCAACGTACATTGTCGACTGATGTATTTCCAAACAAGTACAGACAAGATTATACAGATCTGTACATGTTAGCTACTTGCGAAACACTTCTGATGAGCGTATATAACATATCCACCACCATTTTCGACGAGTTCTTCATTATAATCTAATTCTGGATGATTATATTGAGGATACCAAGTCACTAGCATCTTCGGTATATTCTTATTTAAAGTCAACACATTCGACGTTTCTATATCAAACACACAAATTTCAGCACGAAGTTCAAAATCAGGTTCACGTAGATATTCATATTCACAATAAATGCACCACTTTTTTAGTTGGGTTATATTGGGGTTACAATATTCTAACACGTGGATTAATTGATCAATATCGAAATATTGATCGTTCTGATATGCAAATGCTGCTATGAATAAACAATCACTTTGATTCAATTCCGAGGATAATAGCCAATGCCCAACTCCAATAGGTATTTCGATGTCATTAACTGCTAAAAAGTTTTCATACTTCTCCACGTTGTATGGTTTCACTGTCATTATAGGTACTTGATTATCACTATCTATATAAAATGTGTTACACCGCTTTACAATTGATACTGCTGATATTATATTCGAAATTCTTCTCTTATATATTTAATACTTACTTTGCTTGGTAACCGTCAGAGGGCGCCATTGGTTCTCACTGTAATTTTCTCTCACTAAATCAGTATTAGTTTGTTTGCATTCGAGTTCGCACATATTTTAACACACTAAGATTAAAATGGAAGCTAGTAAGAACACAAAATTATTATATACATAAACTTATATCTATATTTTTTTAATTCTTTTTCAGAAACTTATAATGAATTTATTGGTGATTCGCTTAAAATGATAGATGAGAATATCGTTAAGGAAAAACAGTTAATTGGGCAGTCATCATACTTCCTCAACAAATGCGGTTCGAAATGGGTGAATATCGGTCTTAGTCCAGCGGCTGGATTCGTGCCCATCATCCAGATTCGATCGCCTGCAAGCTGTGTATTCTTCACATTGGACGACTGGGAGGAATTTTGTAAGACAGATGGTTGCAGTCCGAATCATCAAATTCGAACGTCAACATTTAGGAATACTACTGTCATTGTATTAAGTAGTCGTAATCAACAGCTGGTATTGTCTTCGGATACCTATAGCAATTTGTTTAATTTACAACCGCTCATTAAGAGTAAATTAGAGTTTTTAGTAAACAGCGATTTTATAGCATTTTATAAGATGATCTTAACCGCTTGTATAACATTAACTGGAGATTTATATACAAATGTATCAGAATTGCTTGTTGATCATTGTAATTCGTTTAACGCTTTCCTTATGATGGAAGTGCTACATATTTGTTATAATTCACTTCACTATGACTTTGAAGTTATGAAACTTGGTCATATTGTTAATTTATAATAATAAATTGTTTTTTCTTAAAAAATACATTGTTTCTTTTTTCATTTTATAAGATATAGAAATACATTTCAAGCCTGCAGCTATCACAGAAGCATGCAGACGTTGCGGTTTCCGCTGGAAAACATGTTTAGACCTGCTAGAAATACATTGAGAAGCGCGATAGCAAGTTGTGTAATTTATTCAGGAATTCTCTAGAAGCAAAGTTTATATTTTTATTGACCATCTTGATGGTCGGCCATTTTGCCTGATGTCACATTAGTTGGGTTAGTGAATGTCAGAGGGCGCTATTTTAGTTGGGTTGGTAATGATGAGAGATGCAATTTTTTAGTTTGGCAAATGATCGTCAGAGGGCGCCATTTTAGTTGGGTTGGTAATGATGATAGATGTAATTTTTAGTTTGGCAAGTGAATGTCAGAGGGCGCTATTTTAGTTGGGTTGGTAATGATGAGAGATGCAATTTTTAGTTTGGTTAGTGACCGTCAGAGGGCGCCATTTTTAGTTTGGTTAGTGACCATTAGAGGGCACCACTTTAGTTGGGTTGGTAATGATGAGAGATACAATTTTTAGTTTGGCTAGTGGCCGTCAGAGGGCGCCATATTAGTTGGGTTGGTAATCAAGAAATCTGCCATTTTTAGTTTGGCTAGTGGCCGTTAGAGGGCGCCACATTAGTTGGGTTGGTAATCAAGAAATCTGCCATTTTTAGTTTGGCTAGTGGCCGTCAGAGGGCGCCACCTCCGCCTCCGATGACCTTTGACCCCCGCCTCCGGCGACCTTTGACCTCCACCTCCGGTGACCTTTGACCCTTGACCTTTGACCTCCACCTCCGGTGACCTTTGACCTCCACCTCCGGTGACCTTTGACCCCTTGACCTTTGACCCCTTGACCTTTGACCTTTGACCCTTGACCTTTGACCCCGTGACCTTTGACCTTTGACCCTTGACCTTTGACCTTTGACCTTTGACCCTTGACCCTTGACCTTTGACCCCTTGCCCTTTGACCTTTGACCTTTGACCTTTGACCCTTGACCTTTGACCCTTGACCTTTAACCCCGTGACCTTTGACCCTTGACCTTTGACCTCCACCTCCGGAGGTGGAGATAGGACCGGCGGTCTTACACTACTGACAACTCTTTTATCGCCCAATAGAATTCATTTGTTCAATTACATTCTGTATTTTCTTGTTTTGGTTGGTTATCGTTGATTTCGTCTAATAATTACTTCTGTTTTGTGTTTACCATCACCCTTCAATTAGTTTATCGCCTAACAATTTGTGTAGTTTTGGAATTACGTCTAACTTGTCGGCCGAGAGCACTTGCGTGAGAATCGGCGCAAGAGGCTTTCTATGACTGGTACTCGGTCATTTTCTTGCATTCTAACAGTCTCGATCATCACGTGTGCATGTTTGAAAAGCGATATGAGCCAATCCAGTCTATGCTACTGTATAATTTTGGGTTTGTCCATTTATAATTTATTGTAACGTAACATACATCCGAAGGATGGATGCCTAAATGGTAGCATTTTATTTTTCTGGGATGTTTTCAAATTTAAACTGCGACTTAAGCAGGATTTTCGTTGAGATTGGAATGGTGGGTAGGATCGGTAAGGTTTCTATATTTTTAATTCTCTTGGTGGTGATTAATGTATTTGTTCTCGTGTAACTTTTAGCTTTTTGTAATATACCATTTGAATCGATTTATATTGCACGTGGATGCTGATTTCCGGCTGCCATTTTGTCCGGCCTTTATGTCCGAATTCTAGAAGCCTGATGTACAGGAGTTTCTAGAGTGAAACCAGCATTTTGTAAAGTTCAAGACCTGTGGATGTTGTGGATACGCTGTTTAAGCTATGTATACCGCTGTTTGTTTTCTCTTGTTCTAAATTTATTTAATTGACTGGTTTAATTAATTTATATTTGCACAAGTGGCAATTCGCTATGTAAAATTAGTTTCTTAAGAATTAATAGAATTTTAGACAGTTTTATTAAGATTTTGCTGCCGACACCACCTGATGCGGTTATATTTAAAGTATTTGAGTTAATTGCAAGCTTCATACCCTCAGTATCGAAAGCTGAATTGAAGTTTCAATTTCAATAGTTGTTTAGCAACTTTTAAAGTCTACAGATAGTTCATGACTGTCGTAACGACTGATTTATCGTTGAAATACGAGGGTTCTCGGACCAGTGTCAGTTAGTTTATTATTTCGTCAACTGGTAGAGACCCTCAGACGCATGAACATTAATTGTTAGTTTCAATTATACATTACAATAATAATTAATATCTAACTGTATCAGTCCTGTTCAGATACAGGTTGATTTATTTTATGTTAAGCACATTGTAACGTGCGTGATATCTCGAGCTGATTGCAATAATAGTTGTGATGTTTTTTTTTTGTATTTTGCTCATGTAAATTTCCATATACAGGGTGATCAAGTAGGTCCCCTGATTCATGATTTATTTAGTTATATTTGGGCGTGCTGATGTTTAATGTTTAACTGTGATTCATTTTTGAAATTGAATAAGCCTATTTTTTTTTGTAAAGATAATCATTGGTAAATTTGTTTTTCTTTTTTTGGGGCAGTCTGCCGAAACATACAATTGATCCATAATTTTGCTTATAATAAATTTGTTATTGTTGATTACATTGTGTATGAATGTTTTACTATACCTAGTGTACCCAATATTATTTTTGCTGTCGGAATAACTAACATGTTGGAGTGGGCCTGAGTTAGAATGACAGCTGGCGCCTAAGAGTCATCCACCGTATACTGAGTGATCCATCCCCTAAAACCGAGAGTTAGAGGCACAGGCTCCACCCCATCTTTTCCAACGCACACTAGGGAAGTAAGGTAAGGCAGGTTGAAGGTGACACACAATAAATTTCCGAAACGTTCTTAAACTTTGTTGAGCGAAGCTGGAGGGTTTGTAATTCCGACAAACGGGCACAGCCTTAATTGTCGAACTGATGACATTAATTTAGTTATCGTCAGCACCATTTGCGCCTCCTCTCTGCCAGGACGATCCAAAGGCGAGGTGAGCGTAACAACATGATCTTCACCAAATCACCAGTGGGATAACACAGTGTTATAGATTTACTGATTCCTACTGAAGATGACAACTTAGTTACCAAAATACGTATATAGATTTTTATATCTTTTTTAATTTTTGTGGTAAGGGATTTTTTCTATTGCATTTTGTTTCAGATTTTTAGCCACAGTCTCCACTAATTATTGGATATACTCATAGAGTGACCATTTGCAAACAGCTGGATTCTTCATCAAGGAGTCAATGAGAGCTTTTGCAAAACAACCTCTTGGAACTATTCTAAACATTCTATTTCGCATATCCATTTCTTAGAATTAGAATTGTTTCCTGAAGACCGCACTTTAGTCAAATAACTTGCACCTAAAACTCGGGCCCACTGCTATGTAAAATGTACATCAATTATCGCCTGATGCTTCATGATTTTAAGATTCTCCCATATGCAGATGACTTAAAAAAATTTAATATCATATCTTTCCCTTCAGATTGCTTACTGCTGCAAAGAAATCTTACACTGATGAACGGGTGGTCTAACAATAACTGCGTTAACTTAAATATTAATAAATGTGCAGCCCTCTCCTTCTCTGAATGTCCAAGCGTTCTATCTTTTAAATATGCAGTCTCTCAGAGCACAGTTTCTAGAGTTTCGCAGTGCAGAGATGTTGGCGTGCTTCATGTTCTTATGTCTTCAGGTCTCTAAAAGTAACCCTAGAATGCAATAGAAATAATTTTAGGGTCACTTGAGTATTTCTCTAGATACAAGGGAAATAATCTTATTACACGTATATGAACAAAAGCTGTCTATTTCTCAATGATCATGGCAATACGCTTGAATCCGATATATTAAGTATGTTCCGAATGTATAGACCCTACTAATAAATATTATGATGTAGACTGATGAACTTAATTAGATTAAATATAAGTATTATCATATTTTTTTGATGATGAACTACTATTAATATGGTAATAGTAGCAGTCTAAATATATATACGGCCACAGAAAGTTTTAAAAACTATTATTATTATTATTATTAAACTTACTATTACTCTCTCTTGTAGATCTTCGAAAGTATTACAGAAGTGAAAGAGATTCACTTTAAGGACATTTAAAATCAAGGTGTGCCGTTTCTATTAAGCTTATCGTGTCACAATTGAATTACTAAAATAAAGTCGAAGTTTAAAATTGAATAAAACGTTTCGCTTGTTCCTGTTAAAGCTTGATTTCCTTTTAGTTCTCGTTGTATGTTTCCCTCTCTGTCCCTTTTTTAATACCGGAAAGGCAATGCGATACCGTTCTTATGAAATATCGATTTTCAATTTCGAATTAAAGATTTGAATGGTCGATAGGCCTAAAATATCGCTGCTCCGAGTAATTGATGTAATTTGTTAGATACCGTATACACGAGAGTTCGCTTTATTCCTTTTTTTCGGGCTATCACTAGAAAATGGACTGGCCCTTTTTTACAAAATGATGCCGTGATGGACAGATAATCATCATTACTCTTCATAGAGATGCTTTCGAAATATACTTATAACTTATTTCTTCATTAGAGGTTATGATATTTTTGCTGTTTCTAAATGATATACAAAATTTAAATAGAACATATTTAACCTGAGATAATTTTATCGTCACAGAATGCAATATCGTATCGATGTACGGGTTTTATGAATAACAGTAATAAGACCATGCCTTCAAAATCTTACCTCATTAAAGTAGGCTGGTTTTTTAAAGTAATTAAGTAATCAATATTGGTGATCACGCTAAGCTTTTGAAAACTTCAAATTCTGACTTAAATTCGATTTATAGACGCTTACATGACATAACCAACTATCAAAATTATGCGTTTGTGTCTGATGACGGGCACTGTCACCAACCATTAAAAAACAAGCATGGTCGTCTCTAACAAGGAAAGTATTTGAAGGCACGGTATAATATATTATCGCCCGGTTTCATAATACATGTGACAAAATCCCTTTAACCAAAGTCTACTTTGAGTTAAAGCCGACTGTGAAAGTGGACTTAAAGTAAAAGCTTTCATAATGATATGGGGATGTCACTTTAGCTAAAGTTAATTTTATTGTAATGTTTCTGTGTTGGTTCCACAAAGAAAAGTAAAAAAAAGAAGAATAGTTTTAATTAAGTAACAATAATTCTTTTCTCTACTGGATACGTTAAAATTGATAAATGTTGTTTCACATGAGTTTAGATGCAAGTCATTTTTATTAAAATACAACTCGATGTTCCACAGTTCTTCGTTCACTGGTGCGACCACGTTATCCTTCCTATCGGGCCACAAATATCGTCGTGTCATCAGTAACTAGTAAATCTCTTTTATAGGGTACGTGATTTATGTACGTATACTATATACAATAACGGATCCTTGAGGAACTCCAGAAGTTAAAGGCTGTTTTCGTGATCGACACGAACGAATATATACAGACACGACTACAAAATGTATTTATTTATAAATTTAGAGCTATATATCAATTACATATTTCGAGAACAACTTGTTATCTGAAAACTTTAATAATAAATGCAACACTGGATCTTTTAAAACGAAACACAAACGTAGTAACAAATATCTCTAAAGAAATTACGTAAGCAACTGTGTAACAAAGAAAACATATATTAACTGGATAAATAAAATACGTAAACTTAGTTTCAAAAATTATTTAATAATATCACTTCAATATTGTTTCGCCAAACTTTGGCTTCATCAGGTGATGAGTAACTGAATATACAAAATTATTACAACAGCCAAAGTTTTGCGAAACAATATTGTAGTGATATTATTAAATAATTTTTGAAACTAAGTTTACCTATTTTATTTATTCAGTTAAATATGGAGTTTCAACATGTATCAGCCTCATCAATTAACTAAAAACATATATTGATGTAAATAACAAAATATTCAGTTTACTCAATAAAATGGTCTTACCAATTTCATTGTGAAAAAGGCCTATTTAACATTTAAGCTTACTCAAACACATACAGATAAACTTCTGCCTGATTCAGATCATTAACATTTAGACATTTCCGTCGACAAAGGAGAGTACATAAAACGAACCATAGACTAGTTCCATCATGGCAGACTTAAGGATGATAGCATAGGACGTCGTCCTTGTTCATTACTATTATTATTATTATTATTGCGGCTTTCATCTCCAGCGATTTTGAAATAAAACGAACGTTCACCGCCAGTGCGGAAAACGTGGCTCGAACCGGAAAAAATCTATATCCCGCGCGATAACCTGTGGTGCGAAGAGAAATGCATTATCTTTCAAATTCTAACGACGCAGTACTCCATTCACTGAACCATTCGCGAAATAAATCAGTACTCGCTCTAGTGCGACCGGATGTACTTTCTCGAGATAGTTTCTGTAACGTTTTAACGAATGGCATTGCATCCATCCAAAGAAGTAATTCGATATTGTGTGATGGTGGTGAATAAATGGAGAGAATCCGATATAATGACTGTGAGGCGAACTGCGATGAGGATTTGCTGTACTGAAATAATTTATGTTCGAAAACTAAATGAGTATCTCGGGAATAGACTTAGAGTTATTATATTGTCTAACTATATTTTGAAATAACGTTCACCACCTGTCAAATCAACATGTCTGATATTTCTCGAGAGCAACTGTGTATAATCCTTCAATGTCGCTTACGAATGACTTTATTTCGAAACCTGAAAAATGGGGTGTATTCATATTATTAGAGCTAGGATAATTAGACAAATTGCCTTATTATGCCTTTTTAGCTTTTTTTGCGTCTTTTTTAGGATTCTGCCTTTTTTGGGAACCTTTTCTTGCCTTTTTGTGCCTTTTATTGTATACTAAAGTGAAATTTTAAGAAATTTAGGTCTTAAATTTTCAATTTAAAAAAGAAATCCCACTAGCAATTTTCCTAGAAAAATGCACATTTAAAGAGTCTAAAATACATTGTAAAAAACCGTATACAGCTTGTGTAATGGAACACTTGATATAGCTAGTTCAAAATACATCAGATTTGCAACGTGCTAATATCAAATGTTTCATTACACAAGCTGTATATATTTGTGTGTGATTCATGTCACATGAAGAAAAAACGTTTCATTAAAATCGGTTTAGTAGTTTTTTTCAAGCCATTTTGAATTTTAAAAATGCTAGCAGACAAGCAATCAAGAAGTGTCAATTATAGTCAGTGGGCAAAGTTGGATTCTAATATAACAACAGATGGAAACCGACTTGTTTGTCAAGTTTGTGAGAAAAATGTAAGTGTGCCAATTATTATGTTTTTATTAATTATTTTATTTTCATTCATTCATAGTCATGATCCCTTTTAATATAATGAAAACAGCTATTCTTTATACAACCATTAATATTTGACACAGGGGTCATTTTAATTGTCCTTTTTTATTTTAGATTAATGCGACAAAAAGGTTTCATGTTACGCAACATTTGCAAACAACGTTGCACGTAGCTAATGCAAAGCGTAAAACTGCAAAACTACAATTAATATCAAATGCGTTTGGACCCATGGAGCCAAAAAGCGGACCCACTAAATCTGGCTTCTCATTGGAACTTTGCGAAGCTTTTATTATATCAAACATTCCGTTCTATAAATTAGAAAATAAAACATTTAAATCGTCTTTAGAAAAACATACAAACTAAGCGATTCCGGATGATTGGAAGTCGACGAAGAATTTTTTGCATTTGTGTCACCAATCGGTATGAATACATAATTTTAATTATTAAACATATTAATTGAAAACTGGCGTCTTTACTTTAGAGCATTGCAGCGATACGCGCTGAAACTGAAGGCAATTTTATATGGACGTGCGTTAATGAAACAACAGACTGCCAGGGCGAATATAATTGTTGGTAAATTAGTAACAGATGAAGCAGGAACGCCCTATTTGTTGACCTCAAAGCAATTGGAAAAAACAAACCACCAAAAAGTTGCAACATTTTTTAACGGCAGCATGCCTAAGTGTAGTTATCTTTGTTGTAGACAGTTGTGTGCATATTTCTTTTGTTTAAGGCATACTTTATCCCAATGAAGTACCTGACGAAAAAATTTTACTTTTTTTACAGCAAGTTATATTTTGAATAACGATATGATACGTGTAAAGAAAGGCAGCAAATATGCATAAATTTATTGGCTTAATTATTTGCCAACTAATACATATACAGGGCGTCCAGAAACTCTCCTGACAAACGAAAACCGGAGATTCCTCAGATAATTTAAAGACAATTTAACCCAATTCACCCTAGTCCGAAAATGCTTCCTAAGAGAGCTAGAGCTCTTTGAAGATGGCGCCTTGTAATTAGTTTTTTTTTTAATATCTCCCGAACGCTTCTATTTAGAAAAAAAAACTGATATGCTTATTTATCCTCCAGAGATGAATCGATTCCATCAATTGCGAATTTCTAGTACCGGTCATAGGCGTCCGTTTTGGGTAGGTTAACAGTTATTTTAAAGCATAACTTTTTGGTCTTTCACATTTAAGCATTTGTGACACTAGATTATTAAATTTTCAGGTATTCTAGTACTAAAAGGTACTCTTACTTTAAGTCGGTAGGATACACCGTTTTCTAGAAAAATCGATTTGAAAATTTTTCGTTTTTTCGTCATTAAAATTCAATTTATTATTTTTTTTTCGGGAGATATTAAAAAAATAATTACAAGGCGCCATCTTCAAAGAGCTCTAGCTCCCTTAGGAAGCATTTTCGGACATCCTGTATATCAACTTTAATTTTCAAAATTTCTAAAAACTTGTTTGGATTAAATATTTTTCAGATGTCTGTTTTCTATTTTATTATTTCATTCGTTAAAATGTTTTTGCTTGTTTGGGATAAGGATAATATAAATTAAAAAAATACACATTTTCTACAAGTTAAACTATATTCATTCTAAAATTTTTTTTACAAATTTGACTTTTGAATTGTAAGGTCACTTTGCGTTTGACCGTTTGTTTGTGAGTGTTGTCCCATATACAAGTTTTAAATGTGTTGTATGTCGTATTTTAAATATAACAGGCTTGTATGTAAATTATAGATTATTATATCATTGACACACAGGAATAATTTTGATTTATTCCTTTTTATTTTTTGAATAAAAATTTTATTATCAGTACTGTCTGTTGAGACATATGATTTTTAAACGGATGTGGTTGCTGGTGCAATGAAGGTAGTCTTCTGTTTTGGGATTGTAAGTGTTGGATTAATCTCCTTCATTTGATACTGATATGTTTTCACTGTATTTTTGACTATTTGATTTTTTTCTCAATTTGTTTTAAAAAACAAAATTTTTTTCATTATATGACTTGTACAATTTGTTATATTAATTAGTTAATTTGTTAAACACATTTCTAAACACATTTAATCACCTATTTTGTAATTTGCACCTTGTGTCACGGGCTTACTTTCTTGTTTAATCTTGGCCTGAGGATGTGAGTGTATTATTTAAACTCATGAAACCGGTCGTCGTAATCAAAATAAAGAATCTGTGGGACATTGGACCTTATTTCAATTTCATCTCTTAATACATATTCTTTTACAGGTTGCACTCTCATTTGATGCTTCAAATTCCTATGCCATCTCAAAATCACAAGAAGCCTTTAATGACAGTGAGGTATTACATGCCTTAATGTATATTCAAACAAATTTCTCTTGGTTGCCTCACGAAATTAAAAAATTAGAAACAGTTGGACTGACTCTTGTGGAATCCCTAGATATTGTACAAAAGGCAGTGGATCTCACATCGAGCGCCCCAGGTCCAACAGGAATAAAAATAAAGGATAAAATTAAAGCTGTTTTGGAAAAAATCCTTCTTTAGAAGAGTTAAAAATAATTTCCGAAATTCACCAGGGGATTTCCACTCGAAATTCTATGTTTGATATACTGTCACCACAACAAATCAGCTCTCTGAAGTACGCTCCGGTAACGTCATGTGACTTAAAATGGTCCTTTGCAAGCTACAAACAAATTGCCAGCGACAAGAGAATTTGTTTGACATCGGAGAACACAGAGAAATTACTGGTGACTAGTTAGCAGTGTAATAAAACCAATACTTAAAGAATTATGTGCCCCCCTACAATAAATAAATAGTTAATAATGTATCTACGTACTTGCTATGCTATTTTTTTGATAGAGTTCTAGTTTTACGTTTTTGCCATTTTTAAATTTTATTTTAGCCTTTTTGGTGCTTTTTAAATCATTTTTTTTTGCTTTTTTGCCTGCCTTTTTCGAGACTTTATTTTCTCTAGCTATTATATTCAAACTAGATAAAGAATTAAACTTTATCGTATAACAATCGAACGCTTCCCTAAGGTTTTTATTTTTGCCGTTGTTCTTGTATTTATGATTACATGCTTCGTGAACAGTACTGCCCCGCTAAGCAAGAACGACGTATCTACACACGCGCAGTTTTGAGTAAATGAAGTTTTTACATTATTTGTATTATTTTTGTTTTTTTTATTGTTTTTTTAAAACTTACCGAGACCATGTATAATATTATCTGTGATTTATGTAAGTAGATTTTTTAATACTATAGTAACCTTAAACAAAACAAAAAATGCACTTACGACATTTTGCGTTATCTTATGTAGTCATAGTAGAAAGAAAAGTCGTATCTTCAAAATAACTTTTTATTTATAACAGAAATAACAAAAAGTGATTAAAATACAAGTGTCAACATTTACACTATTTTTAGGTAAGTATAACATCTACTAATCTGAGTCATCTTCCACAAGCTCAGATTCAGTCAAATTTTTCCAAAATTCTAAACGGTTATCTGGTACAATTCCTGTAAGTTTTTGTAACAAATTTTTTTTTCTTTGTTGTGAAATACCTCTTACAACTCTTCTAGCTGTTGGAGGTGGTAAGATGCCTTTTTCATATTTTGACAGAACAAAATGAACTTCTTTAAATGCGGAATTAAATGTTGTTTTAAAATACATACATCTACAGCCTCTTTTAAATTCAATACATACCATATCTTGAAGGTATGGTCTGGGAACAATTTTGTTTAATTTGTACTGAGATGTAAAATCTGTTATATTATAAAAATGTTCAATTTTCATTTCAAATACGTTAACTTTCTTTGAATTTGCAGATTGGACGCAATTTTTAAAATCTTCATAGTCGTACACTTTCTTTTTTCTTTTTAATGCTAATTCCACTTGGTGATGAAAGGCATCACTTGACATAAATGTATGTCCAGACTGAAAGTACTTAATGTTTAGTGTCTTTAAATTTACAAGATTTGAGTTAATGATGTAAATAAAAAATGAGAATAGTGCCCAGTTTTTATTCTGAGCGGCGCAGTTATCTAACCATATTGTCACAGATTCCAGATCTCTTACACACAATAGAAAATTAAAAAACGTTGATATAATATCGTCTTTACTCCTTCCAGCGATTCCCTCATGCCAGATAAATGCAAATGGCTTTTCAGATGACTTTCCAAGACGAACAAATGACTCATTGAAAGCGATTATCCGTGGTACAAATATAATTTCCTTGAACATATCGCAGCGAGGCAACATGATGACCTGACAGTAATAAAAATTATGTTACAATAATTATTATTTCATCTCGAACAAGCGTACAATTTACCTTTTGAAGATCGGCTGAAAAATACTGGCCATCTTTCTTTTCACAGTCCTGCTGGTATTCTGCTCGAGCTGCTATATACTTGTCATGGTGATTTTGCCATGACTGACATTCCTCGCAATCCAGTTCAGTATTTTCTTTGGTGTGGCCAGTAGATTTGCTGTGTAAAATAAAAGATTCGCAAAGTGAACATTCTTCGTTTCCTAAAGTGGCAAAAGAAATCTTTTTCTTAGCCACAACTCTTCTGTATAGTTCGTAAGAAATGTTTACCGAGTACTTTGATTTAAAATTTTCAAACATTCCTTTGATCGTGACATCACTGGGAAGGTAACGTGTTAACGGAGCGTGCTCTCGTCTGTAATGGGAGATTGTCGGCCTGTAAGATTCTATGTGGTCTTCTATAAGTTTTTCATCAAATCGATTTTGCTTGCTTTTTCTTCCGCGATTATCTACTTTGGGCATTATTAGAGCCGCCTCTAAAGTCAACACATTTCTTAGAACTCTATCATTTCGTAACTCGTAACCCAAAGTCGCCAAATAAAATGGTTTGCAAACTTGAAATTTTAGGCCATGTTCATTTGTTAAAAACCGTTTCAGAGACTGGTTTCTTCTTGATACTTCAGCTGCTGCTAATGTTCGTCTTTTGACAACTTCTTTAGTAGTACTGTGCAGCACAAACGTTTTTCTTTCATTTTGAGTCATTACCCAGTATTGGGTGTTAATGTGTTCTTGTCTTTGCTTGCTAATATTTCGGCTACATTGTTTTTTACACTTGTCTCCACAACCAGTTTTAACTCCATGTTCTAATATGATTTTGTTTATCTTGGCTTGTTTTCTTGCAGCTAAAGATGTTTCATATCTCTTTCGTTTTCTAATAGTTCCTTGTTTTGTCAAAGACATCGTACTAACATGGTCTTGAGCAGTTGTAACTGCTGGTGACATATTTTCAAAATAACTTTCATCTGAGGTTTCGCTGTCAACTCTAGTGGGAAGGTAGTCGATGTCTTTAACGGAATCGTCGTCATCTTCAGAAAATTCATTTTCTGTATTATTATAGATGTCGCAATCAATATTGTTACAGTTGCTGGACTGAAAACCACTTGTACAAGGTTGCGGTTCAATCTCCGGTTCAATATTTTGAAGTTCATGATAGGTTTTTTCAAATGAATAGTCATTATTAGTTAACTCGCAGTTACTGCCTTCATTAACATGCTCAGATTTGGTATTGTTTAAAGCAAGCTCTAAAATTCTTTTTGCTCTGCTATTCATTTTATAAGTTGTCATCCACTATCACCAACAACAAACTAATAAAAAAGAACAGCTTAGACAATGAAATACACAAATATATTTCAAAACTTACCGCAATTTTCACACTTGTTTAGCAACTAATTTTGTGGTTTATACCTTATACTTCAAAGTAAAATGAAAGGACAAAACACTAATACTGTTGTAATAGGTGTAACGTACACCAGCCATCTGTCAGTTACTATTATTTTTAGGTTATGTTACGTAGACATTTTGTCGTATCTGCAGCGTCCTATGCAACAACGACTAGTCTCTGCTAAGAAAAAATGTCGTATCTCACAAGACATTTTGTGAATACGACATTTTGCTTTAGTGCGTGTGGCTTACGACTTATTTTGTTAGGAGCATGGGCTTTTTTGCACTTACGACACAATTTACTAGGGCTTTATTAACCTCTAGTGTGCACATACGATGTTCAAACTTGGCTGAAAAGATAGAGAAATATACTGTTGTGTCCGTAGATACGACAACTCAATTTTGATAAAAATGTCAGATACGACTTTTTTGCTTAGTAGGGCAGAGTAGTAGTTGCAGAATACTGTGTGAAAAATAGATTTTCATGTGTAATTATCTTGATGATTTTTGAGAAGCTTGAAACTAATCAATATCGGGTGATAATTTTCTAAAGAATTAGGTGGGCTTCTTTAGAAAGTATAATGACTGTAGTGTGTTATTACATTATTAATCTATCTTTTCTAAAGGAGAACTCTATAAAAAATAGATTAATAATATGCCCCAAAGTCTATGGGATAACTGAATTTCTTTTACTTTCTTCTATTGTGATGACGAAAATTTTGGACCTCGAGTTTTTGCAGATGCCCAGGTTTTGATGTTCCCTGATACCAAAAAAGTAGCTTTTGAAAAATCTCTGTCTCTCTCTTTCTCTCTGTGACCACGATAACGGACGAAAAAGCTATAATATCAACTCTATTCGACTTATTAATGGACATTAGAAAGAATTAATACTATAAATATTCTATAAAGGATGAATTCCTTCTTTAAGGATATTGTGAATAATACAATGTTTAAATGATCATTTACAAACTTTATTTAGAAAAGTTTAAACATTAGATATACAAAGATTAATGAAGTATAATATACATGCTAAATAAATGAATAAACTTTATTGTGTAGAAACGATACATTTGAATGCCACGAACAGAATAAAATCAGATATGCCAAATAAATAGGATAAATTCATAAATGGCTCTAATAAAAAAATAAAAAGATGTTATAACTATGTACTGTCTAGACAAAAAAGGATATAACTACGATATTCATTACATTAAATGTTCAATCGTAAATAAAATATATTGTATACAATAATGAGATGTTGAAATATGTTCTTTAATTCATATATTTGTAATTTTGGGCTTCTGAAATATCAACAACAATCATGTATCGTCCAACACCTACAAAAGAAAATAAAACGTCAATAATTTATTTGTAGCATAATAGAAGTAGCAATCTCACGTAAGACGAGGAATTGGTTTAAAAATAAAGAAAGGGAAACAGCAACGAGTCTTCATTTTAACACACCAGAAAGGAATATAGAAGTCATCTGCGACGTTTTTCCTCTATTTACAATCGAAAAGACTAGTAAACAGAAAATAAGAATACGATAAACAAATGGTGAAAGGAGATATTTATCAAAAAATAACAAGAGAAATGAATTCATATATAAATACAACAGATGTTTATGTTAAAAAGGAAAAGCAATAACACACTTATCTGAAATAGACAGAGGTTAATTTTTAATTCGGATAAGGAAGTGACAGTAGGACCAAATTAAATTCAAGACAGAGGGCGCTAAAGTATCGATCTTCATTTGTTCAAAGTTATAGAATGCGGGAACAAGACCGAAGATTCAGAGTTCGACCTGGCAAACATCGCGCCTAAAGCTTAAAAGTTGAAATAGAGTTCCGCCAATACTTTTCTTTAAAATTTCTTCATTCTGAAGATTCATATATCTATATAGTCATAAATACAATAGGGCTGTATGCACTACTCGTTTCTAAAGGATTGGAATATCTTATTAATAAATAGAATTTGGGAATATTATTTGTATTAGTTTAAAAATTTAAAAGAAAATCAAGAATATATACAAAAAAAGAGTTTGAAGAATTATATGATCAGACTAAGTAAGTGATACAATATTGTTTATTAAAGTTATAACACAGAAGTTTTATCTTAATTTTTGTATAATTAAATGAATGTTCACTCTGTTAAAATTTTTGCTTTTCATTATTAATTAAAAATATTTTTAATAGTGTGGAATCAACCATTAAGGTACTATGTGAAAATGTTTGCCTTAATCAGATTGTTAAGCACCATTAAGATTTATATAATCACAAGACAATAAATTAAATACACCGACACAAATATACGAGAATATTTTGTTGTGTGAAGACTAAGCTGTTGGAGTAGTATGTGAAAGTGTTTGCTCCTAACAATTAGTGGAAACTATTTTCGAAATATTTAAGTAGCAAGTCACTAGATTATCACTGTAGTATGTGCAAATGTTTGCTTTGGTGAAATAGTGTAATTGTGTTCAATATTCACTAAAATTATTTTAAATAAAAGTAAATACCTTGTGAACATACATTAAATTATTATCATTTCAAATTCATTCCTCAAAATAAACAATATTGCGCTTAAAACAATTTTTAAATAAGAATCATTTGGACAGAATTAGTTTTATGTTAGTTATTATAAATCCTCATAAACAGATGGATATGTATGTATAGTAAGAAAGATAATGACAAACATGAATAAAATATATTATCATATATTATTAAGACTTACATATTGTGTTTAATTTTTTTACCCTATCCCATTCTTAACAGATAAGAGAAAAATTGTTAAACAAGAAGTAAACCGCTTTTAGAATCCACGTAAAAATTTTAAAATTTATGCTGTCATGCTAAAGTCAGACATTAAGGTATCATTATTATCTTTGATATTTAAAAAGTAGATACCACAGCAATATGTACCTACATACCAATATTTTAAGTTTGTTGCAACATATTTGTGTTCTTATATTAAGTTTAATTTTTTGTTTCCATTATGTACAACTGTCGAGCTATTTGTAATTTAAATTACAGTGTATATTTTTCGACGTTATTGCCTCAAATGTAATGTATTTTAACATTTTATTATTGTCGTATATAGATATATATATATTGACGTGTTCTACGCATTTTATGCACTACACAGAATTAATAAATTTATTATTATTATTATTATTATGTCGTTTATACTTTCTGGTTTTATTGTGGATATAGTGAATATTGTAATATGATTATATTGTGTATATTAACTATACTTATGCAATATATTGTATTATATATATTAGTATTATTTATTTTTCATTTATTTTTAGAGCGTTATAATACTCAAAACCTGCGGAGCCTTTTTCTTAATTCCATTACCTTAACCCCATTTCTTCCGAATCAATTGTTTATGTCGAGAAATGTTTGCAAATTTAATTTCTATATTTGACCCTGTCATTCATGAACAGTACATCCGTTTGCCTCATTTTACATCATCAGCGCGTTTCCGTTTGGGTAACTTTTGATGGAGGCAATGCTCTGATCAAGATTTGGTGAACCGACCGAAGAAGCTTAAATTTAGTGTATCTACGTAAGTTTTCATGACATTATCTTTTTCTTCTTGAAAGTATGTTACAACATATTTTCCTAAATCTCTACGGTGCTCCAGTTCGTCTACTTTTGTAGTCTTATCGAAATAACTTAAAATATCCACATGTACGCAGTTTACAATACTTAGTTTTAAATCTAGAAATCTTTGATTATGGCCCAAATTTATTAATAATTAACTAATTAGTAATATTTACAATTATATTTTGAGATAAAAAATGTATTAATATCCATGCCCGGCGCCTCCACCATTTAAACCTTGTATTTATCATATCTTACTTAATTCAGGGTATATGTGCTACGTATTGAGATATATGGTTATAAGGTATGGTAAAAGTTCGAGATCCTATGAATTGACAGGTAAAGTGTATACTTGCTTATTTTCTACATCTGTGGAAGTTTCTTTAAAAACATACGTACAGTACATCAATAATAATAGTAATGTATAATTTACTACAACTGTTTCATATTTTGTAATTGTTTTTATACCAAAGGTTTATAAATACAAAAAATTGTACTCCTTAACCAGAGTAGCACATAATTAGGTAGTCTGTTCTTGTGAAATAGCAGGTATAATATCGCTACATGTTTAAAACTACTTTAATATTAACCGTATATATACGATGATTGTTGAAAATTTGTAACCATGTCAATATCTATCGACGGTATAATTAAATTTTGGACATGAAAATTATAGATAAAAAGCCACCTCTAAAAGTAACTTTGAAATATATAGGGTGTGTCAGAAATTGTAAGATTCTAAATTATACTTTTTTAATAAAAGCGCTTTTATCCTTTTTACATTTTGAAATACTCCTCGGTAAAGCGATTTCATGAAACTATAACACAAGGATTCTCAAATATTTTTTATTAATTTTTTGAAAAACAAAACAAAATAAACTTATACCAATCAATTAAACTTAGATTATAAGATTTTTCAAAGGGGCAACTTGCAAAACTGATACGTTTATCGTACCTCTGTAAAGTTTTTGCAACAAGATAATGTAAAATTGGCAGACGATTGGGATTTATAGGATTGAAAAGATAAACTTTTGAGAAGATTTTGTCCATTCAACATTGTTAATGGTTGTATTCCTTCACTTTCACCAGATATGTCCAAAACGTTTATGGTCTCCTTAAGCCTCCTAAGTAGGCCATATAAGTGGTTTGTATCAATTTTATAACTTTTATTCATTCGAAACAAAAAAATATGGTGTCCTATGTTTGCATTAAAGCTTTATTTGAAAAAAAAGCATTTGTTTTTAGTCTTTACAAAAAAGAAAGGATGAAAGAAATGCATACTCAAATATGTAAAGGCTTCGCCTAAGACAATCATATCTATGTGACAGTCAAGATTTATAATTTTGAGAATCTCGTGAGGTAAAAATTTTAGAAATTATTTGCATATCAAAACAAATACTTCAGATTTATAGTGTTATGGTTTGATAGAAGGATAGTCTTCAATTAAAAGAGTATAACAGCATTGTATATTTACTATACTCTATAAAATGAACTGGGAAAACTACAATATTTTTTGTGGAACTAAATTTCCAAATTTGTGTTTAGTGATTTATGATAGAATATCACTTCATAAATATGAATTTTAGATTAAGTAATCAAAATTTAAGTACAATTATAAATTAGTATTCATGTGTATTCTACCTTTTTCTCGTTATATATTAGAGTATTACAATAAAATGAGGGAACAGTATAGCTGAACATTCTGTAAAAGATATTGAAATGTAAATGAAAATGCACCGTCATAATATTTCGACTGCATTTTATCTAACAGAAACAAGGAATTCTTCTACAATTTTATTCGACACTTTACAATTTTACTACGGTTTACAGAAATATTCCCATTTCAAAGAGAATACATTCTAAAGTGTCGGTTTTAAAATTGCATTTGGAACAGTGTTTGTATCAGAAAAATCAAAGGTACCAACCTATAACATAAAATAGAATGTGTAACAAAAGTTCACGAACTTTCGGAAATTTATAGGTAATTTCAAAGATATTGCATAAAATACACAAACCGATATATATATATATATATATATATAATTATAATTTCAACTTAATATGTCTTTGTTCCTGGCCGTATAATTTAACAAATTTTAATTCATTCTTGGGACTAGCGGCCAAATGTTAAGGAAAGAAAAACCAAATTAACGTTTCGACATCTTTTTATTTTTCGATGTCTTCTTCAGAACAAAAAACTATCAGAAGAAAAACAAAGTTAGCATTATTAATACACCTACATATACATAGTTGTTTTTTGTTGATGAACATAAAACAAGTTTATGAAACAATAATAAATATAAATTTTTTTTGTATATATACAGTTAAACAGTTTGTGATTAAGACAATTCAATGTGTGTACTTACATTAAAATTAAATTAGTTATATAATACCCATATTGGGATTTTTTATTATTTGTCCGTCTACGACTACATTTTGTCAGTTTTGTTTAAAATAATGTAACGATAATTATTATATTATCGTTACATTATTTTAAACAAAACTGACAAAATGTAGTCGTAGACGGACAAATAATAAAAAATCCCAATATGGGTATTATATAACTAATTTAATTTTAATGTAAGTACACACATTGAATTGTCTTAATCACAAACTGTTTAACTGTATATATACCAAAAAAATTTATATTTATTATTGTTTCATAAACTTGTTTTATGTTCATCAACAAAAAACAACTATGTATATGTAGGTGTATTAATAATGCTAACTTTGTTTTTCTTCTGATAGTTTTTTGTTCTGAAGAAGACATCGAAAAATAAAAAGATGTCGAAACGTTAATTTGGTTTTTCTTTCCTTAACATTTGGCCGCTAGTCCCAAGAATGAATTAAAATTTGTTATATATATATAGGTATATATATGTATATATATATATGTTTAGTAGTTTTTCTTGGCCGTATTATACTTCATAAGATGAGAATTTTTGTGGGTGTAGCGGTCTTTTTTTGGGACTTCACAGTTTTAAAAACAGGTACTTAAAAATGTAATTAAAAAACATATTTTCTTCTTTATTTTTTGTTACGTTTCGGATGAACATGTTGCCTTTTTCGAACTATACTTATCAGTTGGTTTTTTACCATTATAATTAAAAAACCAACTGATAAGTATAGTTTGAAAATTTACCTTATATTTCGCATGAGAAATAAAATTTTCATTCATACTTACGTTAGTTTCGTTTTTACATTGTTTTGACTGTTAATTACGTACTTCGTAATTTTTGTAATAGTCTGTTTAATACCGGCTTATTGAATCGACTTCTCCTAATTATCTAGACGTAAGTGTGCACTGGATTTCGTTTAGTTTCAATAACATACGCGTACATTTTTAGTTATCATTTATTTAGATCTAGAACGTTGTTTATGTTACTTTTTCTGATATGAAAATGAATTGTCAGTGATTCCGAAATGAATTACAAAGTCTAAAATATCGTTACAGAATGCCAAAATATTGCACGTTCGTCACTTAGCTTTGCTAAAACATACACAGAAATAGTTTTTATGCAGAGAATTTCGATAGTTTACAAAATTTCGTTACTTATTTAAATGACGATGCTCGAATTATTTCTGAGTGCAAGGAACTAACACAAATCCCAAATTTAAAAAATCAGTTGTTATTCCTTTAGGAACACTTTGGAAGTGTGCCTAAACTAATCATATATTTTGAAAATCGAAATCTCAAATTAAAAGATGGATTAAGCACATTAGATGTGGGCTATTAATAATTTCAAAAGTATTCCAAGTGACTTCGGTTGTGGCCTTAGGCAAAAGTTAGACGCAGTTTTTAATACAAATCCAGATTTAATAACATTGCGGCCATTGTGTATGCTAAATACGCTGAAATAAAAGAATATTTCCAGTACGCACCTATAACCAATTGCGATGTAGAAAGGATCTATCTACAAGGATGTACTTAATTCAAAGAGAACAAGTCTTACAGAAGAGAAAATGAGCAAATAATAAGGTATTTTGTATTTCATAGATCACCTCCCACTTGCTATCCAATTATATAAATGAAATTAAAACCTCTATAAAAATACAACATTTCAATAGTGCGCCCATGGGCGATGAGTCATCATCCGTTCGTGTGCGCGGCCTAATCATAAATTATAATCTTAAGAGAGAAGCATAAATTTAAAATTTTCATGTTTCTTTCCATAAATAAATGCTATTATTTAAAAACAAATATATTCTTCCATAATACTTTCATTCGCCCTTTAGTTTAAAATTTATGAACCTAACTGTTTTGTACATATATTTACCCATTTGGAGGTTTTAGCAGTTGCGGAATCAATTTTTTATTACTAAACGCGGGAAGTTAGCAAATATTTTTTAGTTAGATAACATTAAGTATGTATGTACGGTTTTAATAACTTTTTTGTATTTCAAACGAAACGTTAATTTATAATATACAGGGTGCGCCACCGAAAACGAAACAGATTGAATATCTCGAAGGAAAAAATTTTTTTTTGAAAAAACGCAAAAACAGGTCGATTTTTGATCCAAGGGGGGCACCCTTCCATCATATCTCAACTGTGATACGTCATTCCCCTCCCCTCCATCACTCTAACCATTACAATTTAAATAGGGAAAGTACTAAATACGATACATCATTGAAAAGGTAATTGTACGGAGAATTCAGCAAAGTGATTGTTGGTTGCGCTTGTTTTGATTTTAGCGCCCTCTGGCGGGATAAATAACGATTACGTATTCTTAAATGTGACACATCATTTCAAAGCTAATTTTATTAGCAATTTAATGCACAATTGAAAAAGATATTAACTTAAATAATTGAAAAACCTTGCAGAGCTCTAATATTAGAAACTACGAACTTAACTAGTTTACAATAGACGCTTACAGTCTGTACATGACAATGATGACAAATAAATGTGGAAAATATTACGTATTTATGTGCTAATAAAATTAGCTTTGAAATGATGTGTCACATTTTGAAACACGTAACCGTTTTATATCCCGCTAGAGGGCGCTAAAATCAAAAATACGGCAACAAACAATCACTTTGTACAATTACCTTTTCAATTATGTATTGTATTTCGTACTTTCTATGAGTCTTTCTTATTACATTGACGACAATATCATAATATAAAGTGATTACTAGAGAAAAAACAAGCAGCGAAATGACCTACATGTAGATTTTCTAATAATTTTCTCTTTGCTTTGCCTCAAGAGCCTGATTTGTAATAATTTGCATTTGCCATTGAATTACTATAGTTGGTTTACCCAGACAATTGTTATATGAACCGATATCACGTCCCAGACGGCAAAATTTTTAGAATTTAATTTCGCTAATAAACAATGTCAGTTCCAATTACGTAGATTGTACATTTCAATAATCCTGTCGCAGCAAGCAATATATTTTATTTGGATTTTAATAATGCAATCTATTTTTTTTTGTTTACATATTTTATTTTATTTTCAATTTGATATCTTTTTTATATTATCCTATAAATGTTTATGAGTATGATTATTTTATGATCTGTATGTGCCTACATTGTGAACAAATATTGAAAATGAAAAAGAAATCAATGTTTTATTATGCAGCGTTCACGCAATATAAATTTTAATTATTCTCTACGAATTTGGGTCGATTCTTAACTTCCTCGTTAGTTTCATACTAATTTAACGAATGTCGAAGTTAACACGTTGTATTGCGTGTAATTAAATCAAAATGAATAAGCCTGAGTGAGACATTTAATTATTCCTGTATTTTAATTTTTTCCGACTGGGAAATGGTGTTGGAATATTGAATTATCTACAACACATAACTTTATTTGCCTTGAATATATAGCACATTAATAATACATAAAAATTTGATTGTTAAATACGACAAATATATCCGCTGGTATTAATAATTCACTAATTCTGTATCGACTTTATAAATACTGAAAAATGTAAGTGTTAAATGAAAACAATATTGCACGTACGTTGGTTTACTAAATATAATTGGGTTCACAAAGTTCGCGTGCATTTCGTTATTGAAAACAAGCTCTGACAGAGTTAATAGTTAGTAGAAAATGTGAGAACAATAAATTTACCGGATACACTCACGTTATATATTAATTAACGTAAACTACTGAGATTTTGCCGAAGGCGCCTTAAACGAAGTTGTGTATATACATATCTGTAATCTCTATTAAATTGGAAGTAATAACAAGGGATGAAAATTGCACAGTAGGATATTTATCTTATTTTCAAAATAGTTTATGTCATTGCAATTACCACTTTATCATAAATTAGAAATACCATTAATGCTATTTAAAGTTTTTAATTGAGTTAATTTCATTCAAGTAAAACTTTGATTGGAAAGCTTCCCACATGTCATTCTTACATACCAACTAATTCACTATATGTATAAACTATCATGGAACTGAATGTAGAGCCAACCAAGGTGTTAGAATTAGCTGATCACGAAACCTGTAACGAAGAAGTAAGATTGTACGCGAAGTGTTGTCTACTATGTCTCTTTATTCATATCGCATTTCGAAACTGTCGTGGACTGTATCGACAAATGTTTTAAATTTTTATATGCGCTTATCCTTCTTTCTAACGTTGAAATTATATGAAATAGGTGAAGGGACCTTTATATATGTAATTCATGAGGTAATTCCGCCGAAAATTCAATTCTAGGCATGTGCTTCACACGTATTAATCTTCCTCAGTACTGTGTAACTAAAGAGTGAGGCGGGATGACCTTAGCAATGAAAATAATAATCGGATACCATACAAGAGACATAATATCAACTGAGGCTTCAGCCCCTGTGTTGAGAATACGTCTAAATGTCACCAAGTAGCACCTATGTGTCATACGAAATCATAGCATAAAAAATGAAGAAGTGAATGTAAAGTTTAGACTAATACAAGTAAAAAAATTATGGGATAATTCCGCTGAAAACGCATCTGTTGACAGGTGTTTCAGACTCTTTAGTCTTCGGCAGTACAGTGTAGTTAAGGAGTAAGCGTGGGGACGATACAGTTGAGGTTTAAGCTAGAATTTTCTTGGTATTTTTTTACTTCTAGTTTTTTAAGATCCATGTTATAGTTTTCTTATAACATTGCATGTTTAAAGTGTAAACTAATTGTATTGCTAACAAAATTACAAAAGTAAAATATGTTTTATTTTGAAGAGATATAAAAATAATATGTTTATTGTTAAATAAATATTTGCTAATTATATGTAGATTCTTAAAATTATTGCATCACTGACTTTAAAAGTGATATAATCTTCATACGTCTTATTCAAACCTCTCTGAGAAATTAAAAGATTAGTTAAAAATGTGTTGTATAATTTTGTATGTATGTTAATTATAATTTAAAAGAAAGATAATTGGACATTTACAAATCAAAATATTTTCAAAATTCAAATTATGTTTGAGGGAAATGCATGACATTGATATTTGATTTTGACGTATTTTAAAAATTCAAAAGTAAGATTAATTTAAAAGAAAAACGTTAAAAGAATTTTAAAATTATTTATTTCTTACTGATCCATTATATGCCAATAATACCGTAGTTACGGTAACCATTATGATATTCATAAATCCCTTGGGATATTAATTTTGACATGTTGATTCTTTAATTTACTTATAAAAGCTGTAAAATGGAAACATTTGTTAATAATTGATTTAAAAAAACATAAAAAAAACGTACCATATCTTGAAAATATGCCAGTAATATGGTTTCATCTATATTTTTGCTTCCTAGTTGGTTTACCTTCAGCCACTCATGAAATTTGGTATATTCATTTTTATAAGAATCTTGGGACTTTGTTGGCAGTAACGTAGCACGAGCTTTTTCGGCTTTTGCTTCCAAATCTTGCGAAATACCAGTATTTTTGCCTGTGGTGTCACTTATTTTGATAAAATGAACAAAATTGTATTTTCACCAAACAATTACAACCCTGGCGACTGTACCCAGTTAACTGAGATAGCTTAATTTAGGATCAAATTTTAGGACGGCAGAATTTGATCATATTTTGCTTTAAAATCAGTAAGAAATAAAATTATTTATTTATCACGAGAGTTATCAGGTGACAATAACATTGGGCAACTAACTATCCCTCGGGAGAAAGCTCCCTCGGGATAGTAACCCCGTTGCTCGCGACAATTTTCACCCCTATAACTCCCTTGATACATAAATAACTATTAGTAAGTTGTTAATGTGATATAACGTATAATATTGTAAAATTTAGTTTTTCAAATGAAAATGTCGAAGGTTTGGCTTAGCTAATCAGTGACTGGTCAATAGAAAGAACACTATAAACAAAACAATTTAATAGTGAATAATGGAAAATGGATAATGGTATTAATTTAAAGAAAAGCTCAGAGATCTTCTTAATAATAAGCTAGATTACTAGAACATCGATATAAAAGAAAATAAATCCAGCCAGATGACGAGAATTAACTGTTGTGCAGACAAGATCGAGCAATAGCCTTAATTTACAAGAGTCCATTACTTTGCTACATTATTGCGTGAATAAATGCAGATAACTAAAATTCATATTTTTTTTTTATATAAAAGAACATAATACAGTATGAAGCATGTAAACTCCAGGTTTTCTAACAAAGGTTAGAAAACCGGGTGTGATAGGAGTCGAAAGACCGATTGTAAGATAGTGAAAATGTTAGTTGATTTAATCTATCTGCTAATAATTCGCAAAAGAACTAGCTACATGGTCTATCTGGAAAAAATTCAGATATAAATTTCACCGACCAATCTATTGATGCTTGACCGAAATCTTTGGTCTCAGAGACTGTCTTTTTTTAAGTCCGAGTAAACTACCGATAAAATTAGGATTAGGGCTGTAGGACCTACTATCAAACCTAGAAGGTATTGTTCAGAAAAGATAGTTTAATATCACTCCACATTTATACTAATTTCATTACCTGGCGCGTATGTCGAATTTTAATACATAATTCTATTCAGTTCCATATATCAGTACTTCAGTAAATTTACGTACTAATCTATCTATTTATGTGCATTTAAAGCATCTATAGTGTGTTCAAAAAACAATTACTGGTTTGCTACCTAATTTGTTCTGATAGTTTTTGAGTTACTATTTGTATCATCTTCAATCAGTGTTGTTTACATTGGAAAACCCTTAATCATATAAATGTTGTTAAGTGTTATTTATATTTAATACGATATCTCTCTGGTTCACGTAGAGCGTTACTATTATAGACACCATTTTTTCAGTTCAATTTATAATTGCATAACATCATGGTCTTTTGATCACATTAAGTTAATAGCATTGTTTTATTTATGTAGTTATGCATATGCCTGTCATGGCAAGTTTGTAATGAAACCTTATACTTTTTTTTGTATATACGTACGTAACAGTGTACTGTTTAAGTTCGAATTTATTGTACTAAGTAATTGACGAGTTGTGAATTCCAGTAAAAGATAGTGGTGCATCGATTTCACTGGTCAATAGTAAAAATATTTCCGACTTGGGAATTGTTGGTTCTAATTCATTTTATCATCGAAAAAACGAAAATGGCATTTAAAACTTGTAGTTAGCCCTTGGTTCTCAGATATAGCCTATCCAGGGAACCCAGTATTGTGATATTAGCAGTAGACAAGAAGGTTGGCACACGTGTCAGTTAGTTAGTTGCATATAGTTGACATTAAACACAAGAATAACCGTTTGATCTTATACAAGTTAAAATAACCATTAAACAAACTACCGTCCTTTATTTATGTTATAAACTTAACACAACACCCATTACCGAAAATACTTAATAATAGCTTCTTTCTAAAATGAAGTTAAACCACCAGATAATTTATAAGGATATAACTAAACTTGTAGAAAAGGTACAAGTCTAAACCATAAACGAATTCTTTTGCCCTCTCTACAAATAAAACTTGGATTAATGATGACCTTTGTAAAGGTGAAAGAAACAGGGCGGAGAAGCTTTTTAGTACCTCAGAGAATAATTTCCACAGATCAGTGATGCTGAAGCTAAAGAAGGTATTTCATTTGCCTGCAGTTTATCTTCTTAATGATGAAAACTTTGATCAAGTACTCTAAGGCCATCAAAAGGCAGAATGGGAGGAATTTAAAAATTTTGTGAATGGTTTCTTGGGAAAGAATTAATAACTACGTTGCGATTATGAATAATTTTCTGGAATAGTACCATCGATTAGGTTGCAACATTGCACTTAAACTTCACTTTCTACATTTTCACCTGGACTTCGTCCCTGAAAATTGGGTCTACAAGTGACGAACATGGAGAGCGATTCCATCAGGACATTTTGCAAAAGTAACGACGGTATCAGGGAAAGTGAAACACTTCTATGCTTGCGGACTACTGTTGGAAAGTGACAAAAGACGACCTAGGACGGGAGTACGAGGGGCAAGCAAAAAGAAACCGTTTACGCGAATATGTCTTGAAATTAGTATATCCTAAAAACTAGAGCTAGCAAACAAAATCTGATGTCATATTTGTTTTTCTCGCCCAAAATTAAGGTAGTTTAGCTATTTTGAACAATGAAAGAATTCCAAAGTGCATTTTTGTTGAACAGAGTTTTTACATTCAATAAAATTTACCTTATTGTTATTTGTAAATCAAGACCTGTCTTATAACAACAAGAAAATGTGTGTGCTTAAAACCACACGGCAGAAGTGAAAACTTCATCAAGGCGAGGTTAATAATACGAAATCCAACTTTTTTTTTTCGTTCTATATTACATTAGGGTCGTCCTACATCGACGAATTCAGTTTCTGAGATTTAGTGTGCTTCTTTTGACGATATTTCTTCACGCGCGCATTAGACAATTCCCTTTTTCGTTTTAATTTGTCATCGATTTGATTTTCTTCATCCATCCTGTGTAACGGAAAAGAATTAAATGCTTATAAATTCGTATGTAATGAGCAATTAAAGCAATGCTCTATTCTCAACGTTTCTGTTTTGCATTGGTATACAAATTATAGTAAATGCGTGTGGACGTTATTTAACACCCGAAATATACTGATCAGTTTCCGAGTCATCCATATCATTTTAATAAACATACTAAAACTTACCTTAGCGTGAAATATTATATTATTTTAGAGATAATGTCTCATACACACACAACAAATTTTTTGGTTAACCGTCCGCGAAGTTACCAATTAGCGAACGCAACACAGTCCGCGAAATATAATTTCGCGGCCGCGATATATAATCGCGTGGGTGTACGGACAACTTTAAAGGGTTCCTCGACGGAGAGATATATATAAATAGACAATATGAATATTCGCTTACAAGTCCCGCGCTGGTCTGATGCTAACGTGCCGGCTTCTCACCCGTGCGGGTCGGGATCGAATCTGCTCGTAGACATGAATTTATTTATTCATTTAAATTTCAATTTAATTGAAATTAAATACCTCTATATGATATATTTCTCTCGTTCCCTTAGTCAACTCGAGCCGACTTTACCCGAACGAGCGTTACATAGCCGAGCGTGACGGCTCAGTCTTGTTCAGTGCCCACAATCAACGCAACGCGCCCAAAGAAGTTTACACTTCAAAAAGGAGAATAATTATCTTATTCAAGCAAAACTCTATGGCGTATCGAGCTGGAACTATTCAGGTTCTCAAGCAAACTAAACAAGCTAGAGTAAACTAATAAAAACGTCGTCGACGCAACACGTTGGAAAGCTACAGAAGTCGGCTGATAAGTTTTGGATCATCAGAAGCGTTAAATAGGGATAATGGTAGGTAAACAGATTGATATTATACTATTTTGTTCACGTGGACTAACTACTAATTAACTTAAGAGGCAGTAATAATTGAGACTACTACAATACACATTTTTGAGGTTAGTCCGATTGTATTTAAAAACTATAAACAAATTCAAAGTAATTTAGTTTCTAAAATTCAAATTTGCATTTGATTAGAAGTACTAACGCCTTCTATAACACCATAATTGAATATGAAATAAAGTACTTTTAAACTTTCTTTAGAAAAATGTAGTATTGCCAAGTTAAGGTATGGAGAATTGCATATGAAACAAGAATCAGATTGTGCTGTGTACTCTGTGAAAACATTCTCTTGATAAAACTAATTAAAATATAAATATTTCATCAACGTCCGGCAAATAAATATTTAATAATACCTCGTATTAATGATCATCTGGATATACATACAAACATACTCTAAAATAATGCAAATTATTAATGTCATATGCAGATATCCATTAAGTACTCAACTAAAATCAAGGGATATGGTTAATAGTTATAAATAGTGCATCAATATGTACTTGAAAGTTCGATATTTGCCTGAAGTAATTTTAGAAAATTAATGATTTAATTTATTTGCCCAATGACATTTGGTTACGACCCTACAAATTTAATGTGCATCACCAAATTTATTAATTTTCCATTCGTATCTTTTTATCGTCGTAATAGTAAAAAAAATACAGCGAGTTCTGGAATCAACACTCTGTTTCTATTTATAACTAATTTTGATCTGTACTAAATGATTTAGATCAAATATGAATGCACAGAAGTACGAAATAAAAGAAACTATAATCTCTTAAATTAACACTGACTATACAAATTTTCAAGTTTTACTCTAAATATTACACCTGGAATATGATTCGAAAGCACTTTCCGAAAATGATGAACTATGCCCTGCCATTGATCTATCGAAGATACAGATAGAGGGTGTTTGGTGCATCGTTTACCAAATTAAATTGGCTGATAAAAAGGATCATTTGCTGTCTCTTTAAACCCAATAACTCAACAGTAGTCCACGGGGTTTTTTTCGACATTTTAATTTTATTTTACAAAATCCCAAAATTCAGCATTTAAACGTAAACTTCAAAAAAAAACGTTGTAGGTATAGACTCCAAATATAAGTAAATTTTAATGTCTGCAGTTGTGTGCTTCAGCAAAATTCAAAATTACTTACAATTATCATGTAGTTTTTATTTTATTAACTCACAAAGTTTTTGAAAGAGATACAAATAAACTTTTAAACACAACTTTAAATTGCAATAAAAAAATAACTAAAAACGAACGTTATCTTCTAATTCTTTTAAAAACCTTTAGTGTGGTCCCTTTCCAACGGTATGCAATATGCCAGAACCTTGATTACAACTTCATTAATTCACTAAATTTGTCTATCATCCACATCAGGCTGACACCAGATATTCGAAATAAAAACTTATTTTTACGTAAGTAGCACGTGCGAAACAGGAGAAACTGCTCTCTCCTTCCGTCTAAAGAAATATCTGTGTAAACATAAAAATTTTCCTAATTTATGGTGGTAAAAGCAAAAGTGAATATGACCAACATATTATGTTAAAGCATTTCAACTTTGTTATTGTTGATTTAAAAACCTTATAACTGAGATTAAGAAGTCTATGATATATTAATTAAAATTATATAAATAAAATATACATTAATAATAAATACATTAAACGTAATTCTCTTTAGAACATTTTTAATAAATTATTTAATTCTATAGCTGAGAGTTAAACAATTGTAAGTCCATAAAACGAAGTTTTGAGTAATGAGCCAAACAAGTATAAATGCTAATGAATTATAAAATTTGGGGAACTTCCTATAACTGAAGAAATGTGTTATTATAGTATTTTAATTATCGCTATGAGTTCTTTTGATAGCCATTTTATATTATTGCTAAATATTTACCTGCACTTTAATTTTGAACTTACAAATTTTTACCTCTATTCAAAAAAACAGGTAATAATAAAAATAAAGCCTTATCATGCAAAACCAGTTTTATTTTTTATCAAAAATATTATTACCAAACAAGAAATACTCGAAAAAAAGTTTCTTCAAAAAAAATATATTGAACAAAATAGTACAACACAAAAGTAATCATTGTCTTCTTCACCGGAACTATCTTCACCTCTCTTTTTGCAAATCGGGATATTTTTATAATAATTATGAAATTGCCGAGGAACCCATTGTAAACTTTTTATTAAAAAATCATTCTTTTTCTTTGTTATTCCTTTTAATGTAGCGCGCAAGCTAGGTAATTATTCAGATAGTGGTATTGGATTTCGAACAGATCTCATGACATTTAAAGTTTCAAATTTTTCATCGTCAATATTTAGCTTGTAAAAGACAGTGTTAGGATGATCAGCTTGAACTTGAAAATAAACAACGTATGATATTAAAAAATCTTCTTTTTCAGAATTTTTTTCTTATTAGTAAATGGAGCTTCAGGTTGACTATAAAAGTGGTCAACGTGTTTAAAATCAGCAAGATTTACTTTTATGACGGTTGCGCCTGTTGACCTCATTAACTGCTGCCAGTCTCCATAGTATTTTGCTTTTTAAGAGACCTTTCAAGTAGCGCGTGTACGTGATCTGCCTCCAGGTGTGTATGACCTCGTAATAAGAATTAGTGTTCCACACTTTTTAAGTTTGGGCACATTTTCAAAAGCCATAGATAACTAAGCATCATCACAATGTTACGATTCTGGCTGGGTCAGTTTTCTGACCAAATAATTAGGTTTTCTATGGTAGTACCTGCTAAAACGTTTTCAGCCCATTTGATCAATGCAGATGCGATTTCATTGCCCCCTCTTCCAGCTTCTGATTCATCCCATACCAAGCAGTAGGATAAATTGTTTGTTGAATCGTTAATAGTTAAATTTAATGTCCACAATTTCAGAAAATAAAAACTCTGGTTATTTGAGAGATATGGGGTGGGCAGACATTTTTGCAAATCTAGCATTATAACTTTGGTTCTGTCCTTCAAATTATTGCCCTGGTCTTTATCATTTTTCGTCATTTGGTATCGTATATCTGCTACCTTCTAATGATTTTCATATTCTTGTTGGACAGCTGACTTTTCCTTACCTTGGGAATCTTCAAGTCTTAAAGAAAACTCGTCACACTTATCACAAGTATCAGATGGAGGTTTTTTAAACGCTAAATTAAACTCTGTGTTAAAGCACTTTCTATAAACCCAACGTTTAGCTATTTGTTGCTTGGCAATGCGATCTTGTTCACATTTGGCTAAATACAACTTATACATTTTCTGTATTTAATTCTTGACATAAAAATTTCCTTCTACGGTTTTGACGGGTGAAATGGCTTTCGTAACATGGGAAGGACTGAATGTGTGCTCTAACTCTATTAAGAATTTCTTCAGGTAGTTTGTTGGATGGCACATGTCGTCCTCTCATATCTCTGCCAACAAATCCACCACTACTCTACTTCTTTATGGCATTGCCCACAACTGTTTCGGAAATTCCCAGAATATTTAGAAAAAGTTTTGCATACATAAACTTTTTTAGTTGAATCTTGAGAACATATCTCAAAAAAATAGTTGTTTGTCTGCTTTTTGCTATTTTTGCTATTGTCTTTCGGTCTATGACGTTTTATAGGTTTTGACTCAACATGTGAACGAATGAATTGTCTTTTCATACCCCAGTTTTTCTCCCGCTCCAGTACTCTTTGAAAAGCTCTTTTCTCCGGAATGATTTCCGTGCATTTTTTTCTGCAGGATGCACAACCCGGTTTAATTAACTTTGCAATAATCTTTTTGCCCGATTTTGACGTGTGTTCTCCTCCTCTTAAAGTTGCCTTGGATCTTTTTGTACTCCGCCATGTTTCTATGTGTTTAGTACGTTTTCTTGACTTTTTCTTTGGTTTAACTTGCACTTCCTGATTGCTTTCTTCCTTCGCAACTCGTACTTTTTCGTGTTCTTTTTACTCAACATTGTAGTGTTCATCTTGAAATCTTCCTCACTAGTGCCGCAACTTGGAGTGTAGTTTGGGTCCTTGGAACTATCATCACTATCGTCAATATATTTAAGAGCAGAACACCTTGAAGTGGACGGTTGGTCTGAAAAAGTAGAGAGTTTTGGCTTTTAATTTAAATTTAAAAAGCACTAGGTACCAACAACTTTAAATGCGTGCATGAATAAGCTAAACAACCTAAAAAAGTAACATCGTTTCCTTTAAAATAAAAGCTTATATTGAAATATTATTGGAAATGTGCACATAACCTAACTTTATTAATAAATATTCTTGATTACTTACCTTCGCTGTTATTTGTCATTTTTACTTATTCCATTATTAAGCACACTCTTTCACAAACAACTTTTCTCAATACACTATTACTTTTATGACTATCCATCCTTTTAAGTCACAAAAAAAATGTAATAAAGAAAGTAACAGTTATACTTTGCGTTATGTTCCCGTGGACATACGGTTCTTTATCTCACTTATAAATGGATATACTGCATTTTCAAAATTAGAAATATTGGAAACCAACAATGCGTGACTTACGCTTTATTGCCACAACAGACAAATAAAAGAGTGTATTTTAAATATACTATTAACCCCATATTGGCAAAAATTGTAGTTACGATTGTTTTACCTCTCAGCTATAAAATTTGAGATCAAATATACAGTGTGTGTTGATCAGATTATAACATTAGATCTAAATCTTCAATATTATAAATTCGAATATAAGATGAATTAAATTTGAATAATAAATGCAATCGAACACACATTGTAGATATTTGAACGAATGCTACTATAATTTCTTTAACGAAACATGACTATTGTTTAATAAGAGATATATAATCTATTATAACTTATTTGTATAGGTAAATATCAAATATGTCCGAATGTCAAGAGCACACGTCACTACAAGACAGCTTTTGATATGAATACTGAAAATAGTAAGGGGCCCAAAGTAGACCCTTGTGGTACTTCTATATTATTTGCAATTTCTATCGATTGATGGCCGACTAAGCACACGACCATTTTTCTATTACTCAAAAGCGAGTTCATGCACTAAGCCAAATAGATCCCGTTTACCGAGAGAGTAATTTTATCCAGTACATGAATGACAGTATTTAAGACAGTGCATGTGGTGTAAGGTATAAATTGTAAATAAAATTAGAGAAATAATAGAAACCTGAAAGACGTGGTGTGAAAAATTCGAGACAAAAGAGTTTCTCGGACTGTTTCATGTAATTCGTTTGTTATTACATGCATGCCAATGTATTTAAATAATAACAACTTATATATCTGAATTATAGTGATGACTTTACTAAAAAAGAAATCAAAAATTAAGAGAGGCTGTAGAATGCAGGCTTACTAAAATATGTTGTTTTATGTTATATGTATTTCAGTTTATTAAAGATAAAATAATTTATTATCAAGTGCACTACCAACTTTTCTAATATTTACAGTTTTTATCACTAAAGCTCAGACTAATATCGTTTCTTATGCCCATTAGCACGTGAAAAAGAAGACAGCCGAAGGCTTCAGAACGTCTACAATAATTTCAAAACGCGAACAACGACGAGTTTTCCCGACGGCTCCGGAGAGAGTAAAAAGCCCACACGCCGGAGATTCAAGCTCAGTTTCATCTGGGACCCGATCGAAACTAAAAGGACTTGAGTCCGGTCAACAATAAAGCTGAACACACGCGCTCCTAGCGACATATACACACCTTAAATGTCCTAAATTGCCTGTATCGGACAAAACATATCTTGTTAATTGTATGCTACGACGTTATTCTAAAATTCCAGCAAAACTTAATTATTCATTCATATTAACAATATTTTATATATTATCTATTCCATTATTCGTGTATTGTGTGTGAAATAAGATCGCTAAGGTAAGTTATTGTTTATTGTTTTTGTTTATATTATGATTAAATATTACATGGTTATTTCTATAGACACAGTAGACATCCAATGTTTATAAATATAGCACGTGGTGGTTATTTATTCGTTTATTAGTTCGAAATCTAAATGTCAACATTGTCGTTATTTGAAGTGATGTTATTCATATAGACATGTCATCAATGAATTTTCATTATAATTTAAAATCCACACATATTGCATGACATTTCTTCGTGTAACTTAATTGAAATGAAAACATACAAAAATTCTTTAATTAATATTTACTTATTAACATAACTATATTAACTGTTCTTACGAACACTAAAATGTCACCTTTATTCCTCTTCTCAATATCAGATGGATTACTAAAACATTATCTTTTCATTTGCACCGTCATTTATTATGTATTTATTAGAAAATACGTTGCATCCAACTTTCCTGAAAAATATTCAACAAATGCCAATAAAAAAATAAGCAAATGCCCTATATTAATTTCGGTAAAGTTTAAATTCATCTGACACCCATTTTAATTAAAATATCCACCGAAACACCTGTTCATAAACAAAAAAAATTGAACAGGCATTCATTAAATTATCACACACAACAGACATTGATTAGCAGAGAAATTTTATTTTGCACAAAAAATATCTGCCAATAAAACAATTTTTTTTATTAAAGTATAATTAGTATTATACGAGTATTTTAAAACAATGAACAAATTATTTAAATCTTTTTATCTCAGAAATTAACACCTCGGGTCTTATGATCCTTTTTATATATTATAATAATTTGAATTTAAAATGTTCAGACAGATTTTCTTTAAATATGAAGAAGACATTTCCTATTTAGTAAAAAAAGAATACTACAAACAAGGAGCGAAATGTTTGTGCTATACAGAATTGATTGAAATGACCACCTAAATTAATAATATAAGAAGATCCACGTACTTGCTTCTTAATTGGTAGATTGATGGGACTGTCAGGTGAGTTGGTGTTACTACGTTGACTACTGCGTGAGTTAAAAACCCTATATTAATTTCGGTAAAGTTTAAATTCATCTGACACCCACATTAACTAAAATATCCATCGAAACACCTGTCCATAAACAAAAAAATTTGAACAGGCATTTATTAAATTATGACACACAACAGACTTTGATTAGCAGAGAAATTTTATTTTGCAAAAAAAATATCTGCCATTAAAACTATTTTTTTTATTAAAGTATAATTAGTATTATACGAGTATTTTAAAACACTGAGTAAATTATTTAAATCTTTTTATCTCAGAAATTAACACCTCGGGTCTTAGGATCCTTTTTATATATTATAATAATTTGAATTTAAAATGTTCAAACAGATTTTCTTTAAATATGAAGCAGAATTTCCTATTTAGTAAAAAAATAATACTACAAACAAGGAGCCAAATGTTTGTGCGATACAGAATTGATTGAAAGGACCACCTAAATTGATAATATAAGAAGATCCACATACTTGCTTCTTAATTGGTAGATTGATGGGACTGACAGGTGAGTTGGTGTTACCACGTTGACTATTGCGTGGGCTAAATACAACTTGCACTTACAGTAAACCTTGGTAGGTGTGATCACATTTAACTCGGTTGTAGATTTGGTTTTGGAGCCTCATGATTTGTGTGTGTGTCACACCTAGATGTTAAAACATGATATTCAAACAAATAATGCTTTCAGACAACTTAATTAATTTAGCGTATTTTCCAAATAATTTATCCCCATAATATAACAAACCTTTTTGATACTATTATTTTTTACTTGAAAAAATATAATAATTAATTACGCTACATTTAAAATATAAGAAAATATGATTGCACTTATCGTAGGCTTTGTAAATTGAAATATCTCAATATGAGTGACCTGTGTTTGGTCAATCACTAAAATTGTACCATAAAATAATTTATTACCGGAAGCTCGATTAACTCCGGCGTAAAATACGATATCCCTCTGACATGCATAATATTAATGTGCAAAGCAGAGAGTTTATAGCACCGCCATTCATCATGCAACACTCTTCCAAAAATGTTTAAGTTTTAACGTTGCCACTTTGTTAATGACTTTCCTACATTGCAGAAGTCTCTGACGCCAGAAGCTTTGCGATATGCAATGTATGGGACCTTCTATCAAGCCACAATGGAATTGATTTCTATTATTCTTATATTCGTGCTTTTGTTTTTATTTACTGGATGTCCCAGCGACTCTAATAAAGTTGTTAGAGAAAAATTATAGATAAGTATGAGCTCTGCAATTTAAAATTATTTTTATTTATACAGAGTGATCGACAAAGCCAAACCAACAAAGACAAATATTTTTTTAAATGTAAGGTTGTGTATTTTTTTACATTTTATAATAACCTTTCAAAAGCAGACTAAATCGACATCAATTAGAATTAGTCGATTTCTCAAATATGCCTATTTTTTGTTAAATTTGTACAATTATTGAAAAATTACTAAAAAATAACGATTATTGGTTAAAGACATATTATAGGCTTGATTAGTAAAGATATAATTTTATTAAGTACATACCATTTGTTAAAGTTACAATTCTAAAGAACAATAAAAATTTATTATTTAAAATTTTTTTGCTTTTGTGGGCGATGTTGGAAACATTATATGGTATAATATCTGAAAAAAAGCAATTACGACTTATTAACTTAAAAATAAAAGTTGGTCGAAAAAAGTATTGTTTTTTAAATGAAAAACATATAATTTTCACTAAATTTTAAAATGCATTAGGCAACAAACTTGAAAATTCATAAATTACCTATACATTGAAAAAAAAATTAAAATCTGTCAAATCTGCATTTATAACTTTAATTGGAAGAGAAAATTGCCATTAATTACATTACAAGTACATGAATTTGATTTTACGGCAAATATGAAGTATTTAATTTAAAATAATAATTATAATCTGTATTTGGCGGAAAAGGAATAGAAATTATTTACTGACGTAAATGATATACAGGCATATCTAGATTTTATTATTAACCAAGAAATTGTAGCAAATAGATATGTTTATAGGTCATTTGAAACTCATTTTCCTTTCTTATACATAGTATAAGGAAGCATTGTGATGATGAAAATTTTCGACCTCGTGATTTTTGCAGATGTCCACGTTTTCAGGTCCCCTGATACCGAAAAAGTGGTCTTTAAAAAATGTCTGTGTGTCTGTCTGTCTATCTGTCTGTCTGTGACCACGATAGCGGTCAAACCGCTGTAGATATCGATTCCAAATTTTGTATTTAGTAGTATAATCTTCCTCTTGAGAACTGACTAGATTTTCAGTAAAATCGGCAGACCGGAAGTAGTAGTTTACTTCAGTGACAAAATAGAAATTTGCCAATATTTCGTCAACTACTAAGTTTAGACTAATTTATAAAGAATTCATATATACTTAAAATTGAAATTGTGAACAATTTTATTAAAATATTTTTCGAAATTCCTACCGGAAGTAAGTCTTTGATTCTTATCGAAAACCAGTTTTTTAGACAGGTACGCTGCGAATATAAAAGTATTTAGAACTTAATTTCCAATATCTTTTGTATAAAAAAATTTCAAAATTGGGACCGGAAGTATCACTTTTACTCTTACCGAATAACGATTTTTTGCAAATATGTCGTAAATTATGCATTCTATATATATTTATGAAGAGTACGAAAGTATTTAGAGTTGGATTTGAAATATTTTTTGTATAAATGAAATTTCAGGATTCGGACCGGAAGTAACAATTTCATACGTATAAGAAAGTCGTGTGCTGGCCACATCATTTTTTTGTTAAGTGATGATTTATAGTAAATGTAATGCTGTGATGCTTGAAAAGATTTATTTCTCAAGATACTTTTTTCATAACGTAAATTTGAATCCTTGTACAGACGCTTTTCCTTTTTCTCCTAAAGTTATAAAAGTATGTTTATCATTTAGACATCTTTTTGACATAATGTAATTGCGATATGTTTGAACTATGCATAATTTCTGAATTATCAACCTACTCATTTAAAAAGTTTAAAAAACATATTGTAAATTACTTATTTCGGAAAAGAAAATATTGTAATTTATGTTCGGTTAATTTTAGTGATGTTTCTGTGTCATGGCTACTCATGTTTTTAAATTAATAAGTCGTAATCGGGTTTATTTAGATATAATATTGTATAACTTTTGGACTATCGCTTACAGACGCAAGAAAGTAGGTACATTTAAAAAGTAAACTTTTAGTATTTTCCAGTGGCATATAAATATACAGTAAAGACTTATTCTATGTGAATGGAATGAATATAATAGTAGTAATGTTGTATTGTTTTTGATTTCAGTACTTAGTGTCCTTGTGGTTTTTTACGCTTAGAAATAACATGTTAAAATGTAACATATCTGATCTGTATTTTCTTTTATATTTTGTTTAATGTATAACAAATGTAGCACAAATCGATCATCAAATGAAAATATGTAAATATGTTCAAGTTAACTCATAATTTGTATTATCTGATTACTTTAAATTAGTCAACTTTACCTTTATTTTACAAAGATAAACAAACGATGAAAGCTAAAGTAACCCGTCAAGTAAAATATAAGATTTACACGATTCATATAAGAAACTTTATTTTCCCTGAAAGATGAGTCATATTTATTAATTAATTTAATATTTTATAGCAAAAGTAACCCTTCCATTTCGGCATATATTGAATTACTCGACTCCATGTAAATTATCTAATGAATGAATCCAGATTTCACATGTTCCTATATTAAATAAAAAATATGTATAAAATAAATAAATGTTACGAAAATGTTTAATCCGAATTTTTGAAAAAATATATGCAAAATTTGTTTCAAATTAGGTTTTGAATACTTAGAAGTATGCATAATGCATAATTAGTACATATTTGCAAAACTATTTCTTTTGAAAAAAGTAAAAGAGTTATTTTCTGCCGAAATTTTAAAAATTTGCATGTTGTTTTCTAAATCTTTCTATTTTATATGTAAATTTTCATAAAAGCGACACATGATACAAACAACCATTTTTTTTCAAGAATCTCGTGTTTCAAGGTTTCCATCATCACAATGCTTTTTGTAAACGTTAGAAGTAAAGTTTCTACACGCTACTTTTGTTATTGCAAATCACATTTCTAAATATTTTTTTGTTTATTGGTATTATTGAATATATTTTTAAATAGTATGAGCATTTAATACAATGCAATTTTCCTTTAGAAAAACTGCTGTAATAGTATATTGTGCGAAATCAGAAAGATTTAATGGATGGTTGCTGATGAATTTTAACAATCTCATATTAAATATAATATGAATAGCCTTTAGATTAACAAACTTCTTTGCTACATATAAAAACACTATTTTTATTCACTAAGATTGCATTTGTACGGAGAGGGGTATTTTTTATGTTATCTACCTAGCTCTGAATGCAATATGCTTTCGCGACAATTTTCTTACAAGACGTGTCTGTGATATATTATAGTGTCATCTCAAAGTTTGGTTCGAATCGCTTAAGAGTTGTTACATTTATATTCGTTTAAAAAAGAGAAAATGAATAATTTGCAACTTGAACACAGAAATGTCATGAAATTTTTATCAAAAGAAGGTAGTTGCCCAAAGAATATCCATGAGAGAATGGTGCGAGTGTATGAAGAAAAGAAGTCGTCCTATTTCCAAGTGATATTCTGGTGTAAACAGTACACATGGAGGCGGAAGATCCACTCATGATGACCCATAGTGTGGAAGACCTCTAGAAGCACGAACTGAAGAAATTATCAACAATGTGGAAGATTTAATGTTGAATGTCCGCCGAGTAAAAGTTTCAGTTATTGCCAGAGATATTGGAATATCAGAAAGGAGTGTTTTTAAAATTCACGAAGGATTCCCAGGCTGCTCAGTTCGGAACAAAAATTGTGTAGAAGACAAATTTGTGAAGAGAATTTGACTCTTTTATCACAAGATGAAGACTTCTTAAATAGAATTGTAAGGGGCGATGGAATTAGAATACACCACTGGGATTCACCCACTAAACAAGAGTCCATGAAATGGGTTCATAAGGGCTCTTCATCGCTTAAGAACGCAAGAACGCAATATTCGGCAGGAAAAAGCCACAGTTTTCTGGGAGGAGGAGGGGATTCTCCTTATGAAGTATACGCCAAGAGGGACTACAATAGCGGGAAATGTCTACCAAGACACAATTAAGAAATTAAACATGGTTATACGCGAAGAAAGACCCCACAATTTTGCTCAGAAAATTCTGCTTCAGCAAGAGAACTGCAGGGCGCATAAAGCACGAATTTGTTCAAGCAGTAATCAATGAACGCGGCTTCAAGTAATTACAACATCCACCCTACAGTCCTGACCTTGCCCCCTGTGACTATTATGTTTTTCCAAAACTCAAAAACCACGATTTTCGTCATGAACACGTGGCAAACGCTGTAGGATCGTATTGTGGGGAATTACCAAAAGAATTCTTCTTCGAAGGCATAGCGTTACTAAAGGAATGTTGGAATAGGTGTATGAATGTTAATGGTTCTTACGTTGAAAAATATTTTTTTTTGTACCAGTAATAAAATATCATAGCATTTTTACACATAATAAAACGCAATGAAATGTCATTTCTCCACCTGAACTAATAACAGGTAAATAATGAGCATATTATTGACCTAGGTGAATAATGACAACAAATAAAGCGCATGCCGCAACCATGCAATCGCATTAATATGTCAACCGTCAAAATTCATTGTAGTTTCGCCAGTTCCACATTCGTATATTCGCATATCATCGTCGATTTATACCATAAATCACACCTAAAATCTAAAACTTATAAATGCTCTACTTCTAAATATATAATAGTCATCTCCTCAACCTTAACGTGTAATTTACTATTGTTTGTTTCTAACTCGTTTCAGTCATAGCTAGGTAGATAACATAAAAAAACTCCTCTCGTATTATTACAATTATATGTCAACAGTTCACAATCTAAAAGCTGACAAATGCACTTTTCTTCAGTATATGTATTTCTATGACCAATTACTTTTATTTCTAAATAGTAACACGTAAAATATGTGTTCAACAAAAGCAAAATGTTCTGAGAGAGAAATATTTATTTTAAAAAATATCAAATACTAATACTTAATACAACGTAGTTGATTTTATCTGTTTTTTATAATTTATTTAAAATAAAATCAATGTCAAACGTACATCAGTATTCTTAAGATCCCATTCGTTGTACTTCATCCTTATAACTGATAGATTTAATTAACGAAATTGTCATAGGTAAAAATTAGGTTTAGGAGTGATATGAGAACATGCAATCCCTGCTACTTTAAATTGAAAATACTTAAAATCAATTATTATCAATATTTACTAAAAAATTGTCAAAATAGACTTATATCGGAAAAATATGTCAAAATATGAAACAAAAATGTGTAATTTTTTAATAATTTCCGAGCTTGCGAGGATTAAAAGAAGCGATATGTTTTCATACCGTAGCGCAAAAAACGAAAATTTCCGTTTTTCATCGCTTTGTTTCTTTCAAACAAAAAACTCACACATGAATTCGTACCGAATAATTAGCGATTTTATACAAACATTGCTGCCTCCAAATTAAATGCAAAAAAAGTACATTTTATCTCTAGCAACAAGTTATGTAAAATTCAGTACGATCAAATACATATCTTTCAAAAAAGATTAAAATAATGGTATGGCCTACATTAAATACACTCCGCAAAAAAATTATGGAATCACCTTATCTATGAAAAGTAAATCCTTGCAGTAGTGTTTGCTTGTTTTGGTTTTATGACAATGTCATTCACTGAGTTCAAGTTAATTTTTTTTTTATAATTTCGTGAGCTTTAGGTGCTTTAAATCTTTTCATTTCCTTTAAATATTGGCAAGTTTGAGACTACAGTTTTTTCCTTTTAACATTTATCACGTATTTTCATGTAGAACTCTCTTGCCTGGTTTGGTAAAGATAAATGATGGTACCCCAATACACAATGTACGTAATTTGAGTCATGAAGAAATTGTCAAAACTATTACGTTAATTGACAATAGTAGGAGTCAAAGATACGTTATCATTTTTTGAGAAGACTTGTGAAAAGAGGTCTCGCAGTAATTCCATTGTAATTCTAGCTGTATACGATGTGGCATCATATTGATAGAACCACATGTTAAGTAAGCTTAAAGTATGCAGTCCTGCCGTCAAAAAGTTTTCAATCACGATATCGTTCGCCAGTGACAGTTACCGTTAAGCCGTTTTAATTATCAAAGAAGTAAGGTGCAATGATTCCTCCTGACTAAGCTACACACCAGACTGTCACTTTTAATGAATGTAATGATAAGTCATTAATAATTTGTGGGTTTTCGATTGCCCAAAACCAACTGTTCTGTTTATTCATATATGCATTCAAATGAAAATGCGCCTCGTCACTCATTACGAGAGTTTTGTGGGAGAAGCTGTTGTGTTAATTGAATTTAAATGGAAAGAATTACAAATCTTTGTGCATAGTGGTCAACGTTTTTCTTCGTAAACAACGTTCCTGAGCACGGCGAGGAATGGAGGTTCATGGATTGTTTTGAACACTTTCTTGAACAGCAGCAATAATCTTAAGCAATCTTGTAGTACGTTGTCGTCAACGCTGTCAGCTATAAGCCCTTTTTCTTCGATATCATTTACTACTAGATAAATAGTGCGTTTGGTTGGTACGTTATTTCTTCCAAAAATTTCAGATAACTTTCTCATCGTTACAGTAATCGATGGTTGATTACCATAAAATGTTTTAACAAATAAAACACGTTGGTTTATCGAATATTTATCCATAATAAATTTGACATGTCTATACTCCGCGACCGCCAGATATAAACTGTCAAAACTAATATTTACCACATTGGCTGCAAAACAAAGTAGTAGTATACCTTCCACGCGGACACGCGGTATACAAGTTATATATGCTTTATACTTAGAAAAGTAATATTGATTTAAGTAATGTAAGATAATTGAATATTTAAGAACATGAGTATGAACACATACATACATATAGCATGTTTAAACTGAAAACACTAATCGGTCTACAAGTAATTTTCAGTAAACGCTCACAGCTATAATTAAATAATAAATTCAAGCTGAGAATTATTATCATTGAACACCTACTAAAATGTGTAGTTTATTTACCTTCTCAAGTATTCGCTATTGTATAACACTGCCGTTTGAAGTTGATTTATTATTTTGATATAATATTTGTTAAATATAAAATATTCCATCACTTTGTAAAATTATATATACTTAATAACAACCAACACATTAAATTAGATGATCATATTCCGACCTAAGACTTGTTGTGGTTATTGGTTCACTTATTATAATTTTATACCCTTCGATCGAAATTTCGATCTTCTATTGAACAAGTAGATAATAAATGTATTTGGAACCGGCTAAAAATCCTAACGAAATTATTCAAATGAACTAGTAAATAACAGGGCATTATAATTAAACACATATGTTGGTAGATGGAATTTATTTAAAGACAAATAGAATTACTCCAATTTCTTTACTATTTCGAATACGATCGGAGGAGCTGTAAAAATCTATAGTTAATAATTGAAATTTAATTAAAAATTATAAATTCTTTTACAGTACCATAACAGCATGTACGTACATCCGGAATCACATAGCAGGAGCAAATTTGCCTACACCTTTGTTGATTATAAATATATCTTCGCGAAGTAATTCCGGATGTACATGCGTATCTATGATATAAAACACCCGAATATGTATGGCTTGGTAGCTCAGATGTTAAAAATGAGGTAGGTGTGGCCACCACACGACTTTCTTATACGTATGAGCGTTTCAAACTATACAATTTAAAAAAAAAATTATACAGAAGTTATTCAAAATCCTATTCTAAGTACTTCCATTATCTTAATAAATATCTATAGAATGCATACTTTGCAAGATATTCGAAAAAAAGTGCTACTCGCTTAGAGTAAATGTGTTACTTCCGGTCCGAATTTTGAAATTTCATGTATACAAAGAATATTGGAAATCCAGCTCTAAATACTTTTGTACTCTTGATAAATATATATAGAATGCATAATTTACCACATATTTGCAAAAAATCGCTATTCGGAAAGAGTAAAAGTCGTACTTCCGGTCCTAATTTTGAATTTTTTTTTATACAAAAGGTATTGAAAATTAAGTTCTAAATACTTTTATACTCGTAACGTACCTGTCTAAAAAGCATGACTTGCAAAATATTGGCAAAAAACTGATTTTCGATAAGAGTAAAAGACCGGTAGGAATTTTGAAAAACTTTCATAATAAAATTTTTCTCAAACTTAATTTTGAGTGCATATGAATTCTTTATAAATTTGTTTAAAATTAGTAGTTGACGAAATATTGGAAAAATTCGATTTTTGTACTGAAGTAAACTACTACTTCTGGTCTGCCGATTTTACTGAAAATCTAACCAGTTCTCAATAGGGAGATTATACTCGTAAATACAATATTTTGAATTGATAGCTGTAGCGGTTTGACCGCTATCGTGGTCTCACACACACGGACACACACACACAGACACACACATACACAGATATTTTTTATAAACCACGTTTTCGGTATCAGGGGAGTTCAAAACGTGGACATCTGCAAAAATCTCGAGGTCGAAAATTTTCATCATCACAATACTTCCTATACTACGTATAAGAAAGTAAAAAAGTGGCTCTAGCAAACTCCAGGTCATGTATTGAACTCACAGCTAGACGAAGTTTGTGCTTATAAAAGTTTTCATAATTAAATGTATCACGGACAAGCACGAAAAATATATATATATAGCATAAAATAACAACATTCAATTATATAAAAAAATACTTCCTACATACTCATAACAAACCTATTAGCTTCAAATTTATGGTTTATGGGTTCATATAGAAAGAGCATTTCGTTTTGGAAACACAAAAGGAGATTCTCATTGCTAGAATAAATACATAATTATCATTTCCTCGTGTAAAACTCTATATAATTACTAAAATAATTCTGTGTGGAGAATTTTAAATAAGAGTAAAATATGTATATTCAACCCTTGAATCAAAAACAGAAGGCTCCTGCTTTTGTTTTGTAAATGTAATAAATTCAACGAAAATCTCCGTAACAAAAACAATGAATATGCTTTCCTTTTAAAACAGTAAAGGCCCTAAAATGTTTTTGTAAAGGGTTGTACGTGTTTATGGAAACATTGCGTATTAACCCCAAATGAATTCGTAAATAATAAATTATTCATAATTCATTATTATTTATTTACATGAAATAAGATACATGTTATGTTTCGAGAGTTATGATGTTGACAGATTGTATATGTTTTAATTAAATTATTACCACTGCCTAGTTTTTAATTAAAAGATATAACATCGATTTAAAGTAGATATATAAACTTCAATAGGAAATGACTTTATTCTTCTAGCCACTTAATTTCAAGTAAGAAAAGAATGTCTTTAAAACAAAGTTTAATTATAAGCTCCAAAAGTGACTTCCATTTAAGCTCGGTTAAAGCGAGAACGTTAAAAAAACTTATAAAACTCATTAAAGACTAGAAAAGTTAAGACAGAGAATTAATGATTTAGTTTTCCTAAAAAGGTCAATTCTTTCGCTAAAGTGTCAATGAAAATTTAACTTTGTTTAAAAAGAAATTATATGCTCCAGACTATTATTTGTACATAATAGAACGAAGGATATGCAAAAACGCTCTATTAGAATTATAAAATGATGTTTATTGAAATTATGAATCATAAATTCAATTGGAGTTTAAACAAATTATGAATACATTGCAACCTATTGCATACGAGGTGTGATTGGAAAGATTTAAGATAGCTGCTCAATTAATTAAATTAATTAGTTAATAAATAACAATAACTTAGTTTCTCATTTTCTTCAAGCAATAACAACATATCAAAAGTACGTATACTAACACTAAACTTAATATACATACATTAGATATGCGTTCGTGATAGATTACCATAAAAGCACTGAAAGCAATGCCATCCTTCATTATGCTTGTAAATGAACCTATTGCCTCTCTCATTATTAATTATATACTTCCTTTTCCCGTTAATTAAAGTTATTCGTATTTTCTTCTTGTAGATATCTTTGCTGGTTATGATCGGAAATATATAGTACACCACTGGAATCCTCTTCATTAGGACTGCATCACAAGGAATATCGACTTCTACAGCATCTCCTCTCCTTTCTACCCAGTTTCTTTCGGCTTCTTGTAAATTGATTTGCATACAACTGTCAACAATGTTGATGTTATTTCTTCTTGCAGCTTATTAGAACCACACAAAATTTCTCCTGCTATCTTTGATGCCCTTACATTTATGCAAATAACATTCAAAGATGTGTTCCTACCCATGCATCTAGTATATACATAAACTTATTAATGTATTGTCTTGGACAAAAGAACACTTTTTGTATATATCCTGTAAAATGTTTTTAGATATAAGTATCAGGTATTTATTATACTCTTAAATATGATCATAAAATTCTTTAAGAAATTAAAATCATTGTACAAATTTAAAATCTATTTTTTATTCATTTGAATAGACGTTTTCATAACAAGCATGCCGAATATGACCTTGCTCGTACAATTTTACGGCATTTAAATGATTTACCCTCTTCACAGTTCCGTCTTTCAACATCACTCTCTCTGTGTTACTTATTTTTAGTACATTTTTATTTCTGAACAGTGGTCCATTTCTTAGAATATTTAATGCTATTCTTACACATTGCGAGAATGTTGGTTCTGTTGTATATGCAAACCACACCTTGTGCTCGTCTTTTCGTGATAGATTACCATAAAAGCACTGAAAGCAAAAAGGATCACCTTTGTTAAGCCATTATAACGCCCTGATCTCTTAGGTGTAGCTACACGAATGCATAAGGGGAAGGGGGTGATATAAGACATATTACGAAAGTAAACGCAATGTAAATCCGAGTAAAACTTAAATTAAAGAAATTAGCGTCTGTCGTCTAAAATCAAACCAGCACTGGTAGGCTTCATTTTAGATTTAAAGGAACTGAGCGGTGATTATTTGCAAAGGTAGACTGCTCATAATGCGTGTTCAATTATAACTAGAACATCTTTTAAAAGAGCAGTGTCGTGTCTGGGTATGTCAATCAAATCTATTCGGCGAATATTAACACTGTGTTCATAAGTCCTAATTTGATATTATTTGGTAAATATAGAGGACTGCTGTGTATAATAATTTTTTGTAAGAAACAAGCGTAGTGCAAAAACCTACGTCCATCCATATTCAGCCAACCAACATCTAACAGTTTACAGGAAACTCGATTTCTACTGGTGATATCAAAAATAAAGGGCAAACACGAATTCTGAGCCACCTGAATCCATCTAACAGCTATGCGTCATGGGGATATTTAGTATTCAACGTCGTCTGACGTTTTGCTTGACAGATACAGTTTTTGTTGAGAAATTCAATGCTATAGTCTTTATAAATATAATGCAGCAAACACTGAGCTCCTTTGATTGCCGATGTCTTGATTACTGTGGCAACAATAAAAACCGCTGTGGATCACATAACGTATTACCATTCCAGATATTGTTGAAAAAATACATATTGTTAAGTTACGTGACAGAAGAGTGAAAGTAGACGGGATTGCCAAGACTGTGAGCATGGGTATTGAAGAGCAATCTCAGCAGTGGTGTCATCGTGGCTAGCTCTGCCATAAAGACCATTGGCTGTAAAAGTTATGGCAACGATATTTTTGTATTCGAAAGAGATACTGCTCATCAAATAGTTTGAAAGTGGTCAAATTATTAACGGACCATATTATTCTGTACTTCTGGACTAAGTGGACATTGTAAATAAAACCGCAAAGGCTTCAAATCATCACAATTTTCCATCATACAGCAGTCACATTGTTCGACGAAAACCAGAAGAAACAGTGGCGGAAGTTATTACATAAGAAGTGCAGTATTTTGACGAGTTTAATGCTGATAATTATGAAACTAGTATAATGGCATTCCAGCACCCCTGGACCAAGAGTAACAATATTGAAAATGTTTATCGTAGTTCAAGTTCCGTTAAATCATCGCCATATACTCTAGCTGTTATATCATTGCTTTCACGGACGTAGAAAACGAGATTATAATATGTTAGACGAAAACTACCATGTTCCAATTATGCCGATGTTATTCTAGGTAATAGTTATATATCGATGAATACCATTTTGGATGATCATTTGTACAGTACAGAGAAAATCTGGTAGCTATATCTCATAATTTTTAATTATCTTAAATTGCAGATCGAGTTAATTGGTGTAAAGTCAGTTTAGAAAAGTTTACAATTACGTCGTCTTACCTGGGTTATAACTTTGTAAAAAGTTTTTGAAAGATGGATTTAGCAAATACCAGAAAACAAATACCGCTTTTAGTTTTAGTATCAAAATAAGTCCAACTAAAGCTGTTCGCTTTGCTTAATAATTTCTTCAGTATCAATGGTAATGTTGCAACTTATACAGCTAAATGTAGCTAGGTCGCTCATTTCTAAATATCTCACTATGGTATGCTTGTTAAAGTTCAAGATTCTGATAATACATAGGGGGAATTCAGAAGGGCGTTAATAAAACCTGATGTTTGTTTTTATGACCGTATATCGAAGTGGCGGGAAATACATTATATTTTGACCTATAAAATAGAAAGAAATGTTTAAGAAACGCAACAATTTTTGTCAATATTATGTTAATTGAATTTGGCTCAAAATTTTAAAAAAATTACCATAATATTAGAAACATTATATTTAATCAATTATTTATTTATTTTAAGTTTTTAGTTAGTAGTTTATTAAACTTTGTTTTTTTGTGTTGTCAATTTTTTTTTTTATTATTATTAATAGACAATTTCACAATTTCGTCTGGATTATCTATAGATTTGTATGTATCTACATAAAATTAGTAAACTTTTCTGATTATAAACTGAATGAACTTATCTGTAATTAGATTAAAACTTGAACAGGGACCGTATATTTTGTACTTCCGCAGAACCAATTTAATTTAGATTAAGCAGCAATGGTGCATAGTTAGCACATTAGATAAAATTTTATTATCCATCTATCTACTAAATGTCGCTCTTGCAGTAGTCGTCTTTAGTAACATGATACTAATACTATTACTGGTAATTGTGGAAAACTTGATTACAATTAAAATCGCTCAGTATCATATTCTATTAGCGTCGGTAAATTTAATCAGAGATAAGGAAGGAAATAAGGAATACATTCATGAGGTGGTGTGTTTTTTAAGTGAAACTGTTAAATTTATTCGTGTTTGAGCATTTCTCTTCAGTTAGTTTACTAGCTTAAATACATAGGTACTTTCCTATCGTACGTGTCGTACTAGTGTGGCTGGTATCGGCGTTTCATGTATTAAAATATAATAAAATGTGTTTAAATCTATAATAAAATGAGTATTTTTAGCATCATATTGCTTTAGTAATATAATTAATAAAGTACTACCTCTAAGAAGATAATAGTTATTTATGTATATATTGCACGAAATTATACGTTGAACAATGGCGTTGCGACCACAAGACAGTATATACAATTCACTAAGAGAGAAACACTAATTAGAAATTAAGAGACGAACGAGGTATCCACGAAAAGCAACTGAAGCAATAACTAATTATCCTAAATAAATTCAGAAATTTCTTCGAACAGAAATCAAAACCAATACGGTAAATATTTATTTTTACTTTTAATCCTAATTACTATGGCATTGGCATACCGCCTACAGTCAACCATGCAGAAGTAAAGGATGAAGGGAACGTGGAATTGGTGTTTTCAACGACGATATCAAAACATAGTATCTAACGGTCGCACACTCTAGGCACGAGGTAGACCTGCTCGCAAATCGCGCAAGTTCGTAACTACAAATAAAAAGGTACATGATTATAATTAAATAAATATGGAAAGAAAACCGACTACCAAAACTATTAAGTAGTTCAAATATAGCACAGAAATCTACTATATGCCGAAAAGTCCAACTAAAGAATAACACCAAGAGATGGCGTGTATTATCCAACTGTAAATAAATAATTAAGTAATTGAAAAAGTAACTCAAACATTTAATTGAAAATTCAAATTACAAACCCAAATTAACGTGCATTCATAGCAAATAAAGAACAAGTCATACCCCGCTAAGATAATAAACCAAATTTAAAGTAAACAACGCCTTCTTTATTTTTCTTTACCTATGGTTTCTTTTGCTTCTTTCAAAATTCTATTTTTGTTTGCCACAAGTATTATCTGCGTAGTAACTCATATAGTGCTTTTGTTAATTGTGCCAATATTATCGATTTCGTTGATTATATTGATCCAATCGTTATTATGAGCAACAAAGCCAATAATGAGTCATACATCATTTCTTGACCTCTTCATATTGCCGTGATCCCTATATTGGTCAGGCATTTGTAAGATAAATAAATAATTATGTAATAGAATAAGTAAATAATTTTTAGTAGTAAGTGTAATTATAGAAAAATGTATCATGAGTTGCATAACCGCAACGGCGTAACATTAAATTCTCCTCACCCTTCTGTATTCGTTTTTATTGATTTTCTAATTAATTTTCAAAATGAAATATATGTAAAGTTGCAAAGTATTTCCAAGCCATATGTACCTAATTCGGACACTCGGAAAAGGCAAAAATACCTTCAAATAGTATATTATGCGACGAGCATTTAATGATAGTTATTAAGACACGAGTAAGAAAATTACAATACGAGGCGAAGCCGAGTATTGTAATGAATAAGAGTATCTTAATAGCCAATAGCGAGTTGCATACACTATTTTTTCTATGACCCCATAATAAAAAATTATTTTTTGAACATTCTATCTCATAAATTGAGGTTAAAATTTTCCATGCACCTTTGCGAATTTAGCTGGTAATAAATTGTTCGTGGTTATTAGGGCTTGTTCCATAATTTTTGGTGGACTCAAATTTTACATTTCACTGTCATTATCCCTCATTTTTACCGTTTATATTTTCAAAAAAGCACAAATTTTAAGTACTTACTTGTAAATTGCAGAGAACTGTCACATTTATTTAATTTGTATATCTGTCAGATATGCAGTCGCCATATTGAATATTGTTTGAATATTGGAATGTCGCATTCCTATTGGAAATAAACTTGTATCGTAATGAAAAATCTGTATTCCTATTGGATATAAACTTGTATCATAATGAAAATCTGTATCGTAATGGATATCATTAAAGTACAGGTTCGGCATATCTAATAATACAATTAAAGTATGGGAGTAGAAAAACAAAATTAATGATTTTAATAATGGGAATATTAGAATATATTTTGAATGTGTATATATTTCTATGTGCATTGTTCTTAGGATTATATTAAATAATTTTTTATGATGTCATATGCACTTGTGGTTTTATTTAACAAAATTAGTATAAAGAGTAGACGTAAAATATCTATAGCGGTTGAGTTTACCTCTGGCATTCACGGCGTCTTGGATTATTGTTTTTGAATATGGATTGCGTCTATTGATGACCGCCTTTTCTGAAATCCATGCTGGTGTTCGCCTAAGTAATTTTTAGCTTGCTTTCCCAAGCTTTCTTTCATCGTTGCTATTAATATTTTTAAAATAACATTTTAGCGTATAATGTCTCTGTACTTTTTGCTTAATTAATATATATCTCCCTTTTTTGTAGGCGTATAATAATTCATCCCATTGACGGGATCTTTTATGCTCTACATTATCAGTATTAAAATTGTGTATATACTTGTGTAATTCCTCTCCCAAGTACTTTATCAGCTCTGCAGAAGTATCATTTCTCCTGCTGCTTCCCGGTGTTCAACTTTTTGATACTTTTTAGCGCCTAGTCATTTTTGTCTCTAATTCTTCATTGCCATTTTTTACTTTATCATCTGTCCTATTTTTGTCTTCATATAGTATTAATATTAAATCTTTATGTCAAATAGATACTATGTGACACTTATTTGAATCAAGCACAACTATTCATTATAAATTTAAATATATACGAGTAGGTACTAACATTTTCGTTAATAAGATGTTTATAGATATGTTCCAAGAGTAAATGATATAGGTTTTATTTTAGGTTACATGTCTTTTAATCAACATCCTTTATTTTTGCAATGTTGTGGTGAGCAATATATTTTAACGGCATCAATGCGTGAATGAGATATTATTTAATTTGGAAAGTCTGTAATTATAAGCACCTGTGTTGATCAAATGCAACTTTTGTTCTCAAGATATGTACAAATTATAAAATACTATTTTTACTGCTGAAGTAACAATGTTTTGGCATGCAAGTAATTGTCAAGAAATGAATGTAAAACATAATTTATAGATATGTACAATATAACTATATAAAATTGCCATTGGAATATCGTGGGTTAAACTGAATAAAGACAAGTACCTCGAAACTTATCGTTGATTCCGTTTCCAGTGGCAAAATATTATTCAATACATTTAAACAGTTTAGCACATAATAAGTACATGAAATTTAAACTGCAATATTAAAAGTCACTAGATAAAGATATTAATCTATGAAGAAAGAAAAGTACTAGAGAAAAAAATCACTGCTTTCTAGTGGAATTGCAAATAGTGTATAACCTGTGTGTTAAGTGCGACTTTATGTTAATAGGCCTTCATGTTTCAATCATTTATTAATATAATTATTAATTGTAGTAGTTTCGGATTACACCATTAGAATATGTAGCCACAGCTTTCGAACATAGAGCAAGGATGATTTAAACAAATCATTTAATTGCGTGAATTACGTGTACTAGCGGGAAAACCGTGACTTTTATTAGCGCTGCATCAACAAAACCAGTTTAATTAATGCACCATTGTTCGGACATGAGTCCATTAATTATCTGCGTGCTGGGAAATGAGTTAATTATCCAGAGGCGTCAATAATAGTAGGGAATAAATCAACGCTCGCCACTGATTTGTTTTTACTCTTTTATGAAGTAGCACTTTCAGCTGTAACGGTATATTTATTCATCTGCATTGTGGATACTAGATATACGTATCCACAATGCAGAATAAGGAAAATATTATTATTATTTTACATGTAGATTTAATATTCACTTTTTCTATGAGTCTTTTATAATTATCTGAAAATATGGCTACATGGTTTTTGTTTTTCAGAATCTCTTGATGAATTTCATTTCAAACAGTTTCTAAATTTATTTTTCGAATACGAGATTCACATAACGTAGTATAGAATTGCTCGCTAATTAAAGGGTTCATCCATGCCTAATAACAGGTTTAACTGGTGGCAGAATACCTTCACAATTTCCATAAATTCAAAATGATTTTTTTAAACAAAATTAGATTACTTTAACATTTTTTTATTGAAGAGTTCTAGATTATAAGATATGTTTACCACACACGTTCCTTTTTTTTTGTAGGTACCTTAACGAAATTTTCTTACTTATTATAGGATTATTTTAATTACCAGTTTTAATTTTCAAATTTTTAATTTTTCTCCGTAGTGTGTTGCTATTTTTTTTTATAAATGTTGAATTTTTATGTTCTTGTGACAAAAAAATTTCAAACGAGAAGTTGTAGATTAATTGTGTATTATATTTTTTTTTTTGCTTTATTCTACTTCTTTCAACGATATGGTGACCCGGTATTTTATTGCATATTAGAAATATCTCAGATCTTTGTAACTGTTCATGAGTATACAGGCTCAGTCATCTCCGCGGGTATGGCTGATTATGCCTTTATAGGTAAAGATATTGCAAAGCGGTTTTTTTTCTTGTGATAGCTGTTCATTAGGAGCACATTTTAAAAATATTTTGTATTATACAGAGTGTTTCATAACTTGGTGGCTTTCCATAGTTATAGTTTCTTAAATGGAACACCCTATATATTATTGCATTTTTGTATTCCCAATATAATTTTTAGTCAAAAAGTTATAAGATAGTATAGGCCTAAAGTGTAAAGTTTTTGACTTATTCCCATTTTTCTGAAAAATTCAATGTTTGTACAAAATTATATTTCTCGAAAACGACGTATTAGATGGACAAAAATTTTTGCAGTATTGTTTACAATAAGAGGTTGTAATAGAAGCATATTTTATTTTTTTACAGTTACTAACTGCATGTGCAGGAAACTGGATTAAAATTACATGACACGTTTTAGAATAAACGTCAATTTTTTTAAATGGAACAGCCTGTATATCAGTTCATTTTTAAATTGTTTATTAAATTTCATGTCAGAAACATGTAAGACGTTAATACTTTAAATATGACTATTACAGAGTTATTGTCGTTTTTTGATATGCTTTTGTTAGTTTTTACAAAAAGGCCATTTTTTTGTCAAATGGAACATCCTGTATATTATTTCATTTGTGAATTCCTTATTAAATTTCATATCAAAAACATGTAAGACATTAATAGTTTAAAAGTGACTATTACTGAGCTATTGTCTCTTTTTATATAATTTTGTCAGTTTTGTGGTTTTAATTAATATAGTATAGTACTGACAAAATTACATCAACAAGAGACAATAGCTCAGTAATAGTCACTTTTAAAGTGTTAACGTCTTACATGTTTTTGATGTGAAATTTAATAAGAAATCCAAAAATGAAATAATATATAGGGTGTTCCATGCGAAAAAATTGACTTTTTTGCAAAAACTAACAAAAGCATATCAAAAAATGACAATAACTCTGTAATAGTCACATTTAAAGTATTAACGTCTTACATGTTTCTGACATAAAATTTAATAAATGTATGCAGTGGACGACTAGCTGCATTTTTTAAGCAATAAGGTTCTGTTAAAAATGCTTGATATTACTGGAAAGTACTGTTTAATATTCATAAAAATATAAATAGTGTGTGGGCACCATTCGACCTCAAGCATATGTGCGATTAGATTGTTTTCTACAAAAGTTATTCCAAATTAAGCTTTCAATGCCGTTATCTCCTTCACAGGTCTATGATTCCTAAAAATAACTGATAGTGTAAAAGTATTACGTCAAGTAAATTTTGAAATTTATTTTATACAAATTTTTTTCTAAATCGTGTCTAAACATCTTATGTTTTTAATTATAGAAATCATAATTTTCGAGATAAACAAAACAGTACATGAAAGTGTAGCCTAAATACAGTTTTTACAGAGGTTACCGTGTCCCTACTATTATACCTTAGTGGTTAGTGCGCTTGGACAATGACAAATCTATACCAGATAACACACGTTCGAGATCCTTACAGCTGACACTATATTGTAAATTTAATTCACTCATGCTAAAAAAATTCAGAAAGGAGTTTTCGTAAGAAACAGCCATACTCGACTACCAAGGCTACCCTGGAGACGATAGAAAGGATCTCCAAGATCCCAATCAACGATGGAAAAAGCCCAAACACAAACTCAAAAAAGTTAAAGTGTGACTTGAGTCCATTTTTTAAAACATATTTTTTCTTCCATAGCAGTGTTAAATTATGTTCTAAATACTCCTAGTATGCACTATGTCTTAAATACGTAATGTATGCCCACTAACAGTTCTGCAAAAAAAAACCTGTTTTTAATTTTACTTTCGACTACTTCTGTATTCTTTAGTAATTTGTTCAGTCTCTTCTTCTTTCTGAAGAAACTACTACATCCGGTTTAATCGATTTCACTAAATATTCAATCAGATCCTAAGAAGAAGGTTATACTTCTAAATTCGTCTTGATAACTTTCATGGTTTCGCCGCTATTGTGGCTATACGTACAAACACATACAGTCAATCAAGCAAACAGGCAAGTACGTAAGGAGACAAGCGCACTGATAAACAAAGAGGCATGTTTGCAATAACTGCTTCTTTATTCTTAGAGGACTTAAAAAACATGCAAATGTTTACTGAGTGGCGTTTTTAAACTAACTTATATAAGAATTGTTCCAACTAGAACTAGAGTTCTGAATCTGCTTCTTAAGATATATCTGAATAAAATGAATAATTTTTGAAATATTAACCAAAAACTATTTCATGGTATAAGTAAAAGTATTACATCGGATGCAAATGTTGACATTTGTTGATCAATCTGTCTGGATTAATTGTTTGCAAGATATTTGCAAAAACTATTGCTGGACAAGAGAATAAAGCCTTAATTCCATACCGAATAGAAAAAAGGTTGTACAGAATTATAAATATTAGCGCGTTATTGCTCAGTAGAAAAAAAGTTCTTTGTTCTTCTTCTTCTTCTTCTTTTAGTTAGGGTCATCCCCTGTTTGCCTGGCCTGTTTCTATTCAGCGGATGAGGAAAACCAACTTTGTCCCCATCTCTTAGGAAGTCGTCGTTGTTGCCTCTTTCCTTTTGGTCTCTCATACTTGCATATATATGCTATTCTGTTGGTTTGCATTCTCTCGACATGGTCATTCCATTTCTTCCTTCTTCGCTCACTCCACTTCACCACATCCTGCACTCCGCATCCTTCTCTTATGGATCTACTCGTCTGTCTATCTCGTAACGTGACATTCGCTATTTTTCTGAGAATCTTCATTTCTACTGTTCTAATTTTTTGTTTAGTTTTCTTGGTATCTGCTCTTGTCTCCGTGGAGTATGTTAGTACTGGGCGAACCATAGCTTTGTATACCCGTACTTTACTTTCCTTAGTAAGATATTTGTTCCGCCAGACCATTGTGTTTAGATACCCGTTACTTGTGTCGCCTTCATTGCCTGTTGTTGAACCTCCGCCCGCAGGTCTCTTTGACTCGTTAGCTCGACACCAAGATACCTGAAGCTCTTTACCTGTTAAACGACGGATCCGTCTATTTCTAGTTTACAACGAAATGGCTGCTTACATATTACCATGCACTTAGTTTTGTCTTTGGAGGTGTTCATATTATATTTTTTGCCGGTAATGTTGAATTGATGCAAAAGTCTTTTGTAAGTTATCTTCGCTGTCTGCTAGGAGAACTGCATCATCGGCGTAGCATACTATGTTCACGTTGTCTCTTCCCATAGTGTAACATCTTTTCCTCTTATTGATTCTATCATGCGGTCCATTATCAAATTGAATAAGAAGTGGCTCAACGAATCCCCTTGTATGCCAATGTTTATTTTGATTGGTTCCGTAATTCCATCAGATGTTTTGATTCTAGTCGACGTGTTAGTGTTGATATTATTAACCAATTCCACAAGGGTTTGTGGTAAGTCATATTCATGTAAAATTTTCAAGACGTCGTTTCTTCTCACACGGTCGAAAGCCTTGCTAAAATCCACGAAGCACATAAATAGCAAAAAAAATGGCATCTGTTGTACTACGATTCTTTCTGAACCCCTGTTGCTCCTCTGATATTTGTATTGTTTCTTGCAATAGATTTATAATTATGGATGTAAAGAATTTAGGGATTGCATTCAACAGAGTAATTCCGCGGTAATTGTCTTGTCTTCTTCTCCCCTTTTTTGTGTAACGGAATCGTGTAACTATTTTTCCAGTCTTCCGGTACCTTATTAGTGGCCAGCACATTCGACAGCAGCTCGTGCAGAGCCTCTTCCAAGCAATCGCCACCGTACTTAAGTAATTCATTATATATACCATCCGGACCCGGAGATTTTCGTGATTTTAGCTTTTTTATGGATTCTTGTATTATTTATCTAGTTAAGATATACCGAGGTCTTGTTATGATGTCTTTGTTCGATATTTTCCAAGCTATCCTCTTGAATTTTATATAGCTGACTGAAATATTCACGTCATGGTTCAGTTTTAATAGCTGGTATTTGTATATCTTCTGCTACTTCCTTTTTATGGTTTCGCAACGTCTTCCAAATATTTCTTTGGGTTCCATATAAGTCATGCCCTAAGTCTTTAGTGTATTTTTCCCAATAACTTTCTTTTATTTTTGGGATAGCTTGGTTGTTGACGTTTCTTATCAATTTGTATTCTTCATATTTTTGCGCTGTTGGATTCTTTTTATATTGTAGGAATGCGTGTTTCTTTTCGTGAGCCAGTGTTTTTATTCTTTCGTCAAACCAAGGAGTTCTGTTATTCCCAGTGCCGGAGGTGATTGTTCTTTTCCCCAATGCCTCTTCAGCTGTTTTTAAAATTATATTTTTAATTTCGCTCCACTCGTCGTCAACTGAGTTATTTTTATTACCTTTTATATTTCGGAGCCTCTGTGCTAGCCTCGTGGTCTGTCTGGTGGTGGGATCGTCTATCTTTTCGATACAGATTTTTTCATATTTCACTTGCCTGGTTTTTTTGATTGTCATGTCTAGTTTCAATTTACACAGCAGCAGTCCATGATCAGAACCAACATTGGCAGACGTCAAAGTTCTCATGTCCAGAATTTGCTTTGGATGAAATTCTCTGTTCGTCAAAACAAAGTCAATCATTGATGCCTGCCCTCTAGTGTTACTCCACGTGGTGTTGTTTATTCTTAATTGGTTAATACAGCAGAATTCTATTAATTTTTCTCCACTCTCACTTCACTCCACTCCACTCTTTAGTGTTTCCTCGTTAAATCTTTGTTTGATTCCTGCTATAGGTTTGTTCCCAATTCTCGCATTCCACGCTCCCATTAGTATTCTTTTTTCTTCCATAGGTATTCCATTAACAACTTGTTGAAGTTTTTCATAGAAGCATTCCCTTTCTAGTTTCGTTCTATTGATGTCTGGTGTGTATACCGATATTACGTGCAGCCTTGTTCTCGCCAACCGTAGGGAAACCACTAGTATTCTTTCGTTCACGTATTTGATGTCTTTTATGATCCTTGTTCAAATATGAAAAAAAAGGAAGAGCAGAATGTTATACTCAACTATAATCACAAAGTATGATAAATTTTTCATATTTATTCATTAAATTCATTTGATTTTAGACTGTATGTAGTAGAAGTAATTTGGTTTTAAAATTATAATTACGATAAGGAAGCAAATGTAAAAATATGCAAATAATGTTATAAAAAATAAAAATTGCTCTTTTATCTTTATAAAGGCAACACCATATAACAGAGAATTTAATGTCCACGTACTAAATTATCGAAAGAAATGGAAGATGTTGACAAACCTATTTCAATACTGTACGTATAACAGTACACACCTTGCTTCATACTCGTACGTAAAATAATACTATTTCAATCAATGCCAGAATATCCTACATGATATAGTATTCTGTTCGCTAGAGCTGTTAATTTAAATCTTCATTTTTCTAAATATGTATATTTATTATCACAATATTTGTTTGAAATTAATTTTCCCTCAAAAATATTAATAACGACACATGGTTCCAACCTTTTCTCCACCTACACGAAACACAAACACATAAATTATTTTTGCCTATATATAAAACTCCTGATTACAAGACGAGGGTTAAAACCATAAACGCTCAATTGTACAATGGGGTAGCGGTCGCGGTAGCGGTGACAAGAAACCAAACCTTAATCAGAATTTCTTGTCAATTAGCACAGACTGTCGCAAAAATTCGAACTTTGTCCGCAATCCAGTTTACATAAAACCGGTTCGGCTGGCTAGGGACCCTCGTCAAACTTTCGCAAAGGCCGAAATTAAATTTTCCCTCTGGTGTCCATTCTCCAACCGTTTCTTTTCACCATCCCAAATTTCAATGTTCATCCTTAGTAGGAAATAGTGTAAGTCTCGTTTTAAGTAATCCGGGCGACACGTCATTTCCACTCGAGAACAAAAGAGGCATTAATTAGTTTTGAAAGAAATTTTTAATTATGCGTACTTGCCTCCTCGAAACCGGATGCGTGCACTCTTTTAGTCGGAACAAGTTATTTTCTTCGCTTTCAGTTCGTGCATTATACTTGCAAAAGGTTTCCGTCTTTAAATTCGATTACGGCGGAAATTTTTCTGCGAGATTAAAAACCTTTTTTTAAAGGTTTAACGACAAAGAGATTAAAGGAAATTTAGAGGAAAATCTCTTTTGCATTTTTTAATACCTACAATGAAAGTAATAAGTTCGTACTTTCTAAAAGTTATTTTTCTTTCATTTGGATACATAAATTATAGGAAGCTATGACCCTACACCAAGAAAATATGTAATAAACAATTTAAAAAGGTTATTATATCATGACCTTTACTTAAGTGAATACTCTATCGTTTAAATATGCACAAAGCATCACTATATAAAGCTTGTAGAACATTGTTTTAGGCGGAATACTATCGACAAAATAACTGAGATTTAATAATTATACAACCGAATAAGTTTATTACAATAAAAAACTACTCCGATTTTAAATTATGGACCAAAAAAGGTAAAAAACATCACATGATTTATTTAATTTATTTTTTCATTTGGACAAGTAAAATTTTAGCTACGTGCAATTTAACGTCTTTAAGACGCTATAAAAGAAACACGAAGGAAAGAGATAACAATCAATAAATAAAAATTGAATGTCATCTAAGTTTACGCAAATTTTAAATTTATTAGTATAATTTACATTAAGAGGGGCGTTTACTAACAAATAGAAACTTATGCAACTTATATTACTCGCGGGACGGGTAGGCGGAAGGGGGTGTGAGTAGGTGGAGGTAAACGATATTCGGTTCTGTCACAGCGCTACGGTTATATTCACAGATTCTGTCATAGATAAAGAAATACTATAGATAGGAATCATATGTACTTACGGAGTTGTTGATGTTGTTGATGTTTTATAATAAGCCAATTTTCGCTTGCCCATAACTGTTATATTATTATACACTCGAATATTATAGGTATATATGACATTTAAATGCGAGTGACAGTTTGTAATGAAACTGTCACTCGCATTTAAGTCTGCAATAGCCGACTAATTCCGATATATTTTCGCCTTTGCTAGGACCGGTAGAGATACCATAATGTGAGGATAGACGACGCGATTAGCTTGGAAAAACCTCGTGTAAAATGTGTGTGACAATGTTTACTGTTTAATGTTTATAAAAATAATTACATAAATTTCATTTTTTCTTTATATCGTACATCAAATGTGCAGCTGCCGCGTAGAGGTCGTTTTTTTTCTTTTGTGTACCAGCCTTAGTTAGTAGACATTAATCAAATTCATGCATTTTTGTGGTTATTTCTAAAACACATAACTTTCTTAAGAAAGTAAATTAGTACAAACACTGACCTTGACATTATAAATTTATGTCTCTTGCATCACTAACCCAAATTTGAGATTCTAAAATTACAAAATAAGTTTAAAAAACGCGAAATGGCGATGCCTTAATTTTCGATAGGTAAACGCTCCTCTTAATGTGCTACTGAAAAAGGTTATAGCAAAAACATTGCAAACACTGATTCAAAGATTTTCCCATAACTAATTGAAAACTAAAAGTTATGTTATAAAAAAATAACTCGAGTTCGTTATAGTATAGTTCGCAGTATATTAGATTTTAATACGTTGTATCTTCAAGATATTTGAGAAGGTTAAATACCGTAAAATATATAAGTTTCCGTTTCAGTGATAGACAAAACATACATTAAAAAAGTGGAATGAACGGACCAGTATATCAACTATTAATCTCTGTGTTAGAGAGCATAAAGAACATGAAGAAATTTTGGTTATTATCATGGATCTGTCTCGGGTTTATGGTAGTGTTAATTAAGAGAACCTGTAGGACAAGCTGATTGTTGTGGCGATGAAAGGCGAATCACTTATGTGGTTAAGATTATACTTCAACAATAAATAGTAATGTACATAAACGAGAGATCCAACAAATTGTGAAATAGTGCAATCACTGTTGCAAGTTGTAGAGTAAGATGCTCCCCAAGGATCAATTTTGGTGTCACTTTTGTTCCTCCTATAAAAGAATGAAATGCCTGTGGTCTTCAATTACAGCACCGTAAGCGAACGTCTGTTATGATGAGAGAAGGAAATATATCAGAAGAAAAAGTAGTAAAACTACGAGGAAATATAATAAGTGATCACGATTTTAAAATTAACAGTACAAAAACTCTAACATATAATGTGAAGTTTCTTAGTTTTATACTTGATTTAGAAATTAATTAAAACGTTAAACATGTTAATGATCTAGCCATGAGTATTTCCTCGATACTCTTCGAATCATTTCCAATTCAGTTGATGTGGAGGCTGCATTGGAGGCTTATTATACATATCTGTACTTCAAGAGAACTCGGTTGAATTGTCAATAATACTCACTTTGCAGAAGACGTGTGTGTAATGTATACTTCATGTAAAACATTGAGAAGCATGTAAAACCGTTTTTATTTTAAAATGATGTGTATATGTTACCGGACAAACCTGATTTCAGGCCAAAGTAGTTTGTCCTAAGTCAAACCGGTTTATCCTACGCGTGTCAGGATATACTAGTTTTGCCCAGAACAAACTAGTTTGGCCTAGATACTTTAGGCTTAACTAGTTTGACGCAGACCGAACTGATTGAATCGTTGCATGTGACAAAATAAACACGTTGGGATCAGTTAACCCGAGCCCCTTTTTATCATGCTTTAGTTGTCTATTCACTCATTACGCGCAATCCCGTTGTGACGTGGGTACGTGCAATTCGGGAAGGAGTATTAGTTGAGTTTTTGAACGTAGTTTAAAAGTTTTGTGTTATTCTTATATTGTTATTATGGATGTGCCATCGTCTATTGTTCAAATTGAACAGTTTTTAAAAGAAATGTTGGAAAGTGAAAATATAAAATCTTCTCATTTTAATGTTTTAACAAAAGATAAATACTTAGATCTTATCCTACAAGTGGTAAAAAGTTTGTTATTTTAAACATTGGTTCTGTTAAAAAACTTGTTGCCTGTAGTTAAGATAATATAAAATACTTTATTCCGTCTGAGGAATTGTATGATGTTATTGATACAGCTCACATAGCTGTCGGACACGGAGGACACGACAGATTATTGGCTGCGGCATCTTTAAACTATGCTAATGTCATAAAACAGCTGATTAACCTGTATTTATCTATTTGTGTAAAATGTCAAGATAATAAGACAAAAAAAGAGAGGATTAATTTCTAAGCCAATTTTATATTCTGAAATGAACAGCAGGTGCCAAGTGGACCTCATTAATTTTCACACTCAACCTGATGGAAAGTTTAAATTTATCATGGTTTACCAAGTACTGAGTTCTATAGGGATATTATAATTCCCGTGTTAAAAAATCTTTGACCTTGCTGACCGAGCCACTTGTGGACAGTTTTCTTGACCGCTTTATTGTCTTCGACATTGTTGCCGCGTAGGAACTCGTTGAATGACTACATATAAAAATCGGACAGTGGAAAAATTGAATCTATAAATTGGAAATGACAGTACTACCCAACCCAAACTTTCGATGAACTTCTTCTGGTCGGCATGGATGCAGACTTCTTAGAACCCATCTTGAACATGTTTTGCGATAATCCAGTTTTTTATGAATAATTGAATTCACGGTTTCAGCACACAAACAGTACAGATATCAGCCTTTGTCACTATTTTCATAAGTTTATCATTGAGATTTTGCAGTCAAGACTTTAAATGTTGAGTCCGAGCTATAAACTATTCAAACCATTTTTACATGTTTTTGGTGTTTAAATACTGTTCACCAAACAATTATATAGTTATTTACAAATCAAGGTGGAGAAGACTGTTCCGCCCCATGAACGTGAATGCTCGGAAAATGTCTTCATACAAATTGTTTAAACAATATATTTTGTACCAATTTAAATTAAAAATCTTTGTTTTAAGATTTTTCAACTCAGAGCGCATATTGTCTGCTATGTCAATTTTGCTTAAAGGATTGTTAAATAGATGGCGTTTACAAATTTATTAGAAGAATTTTAGCAATTACTATTATTTCTCTAACTTTTAATAACGCAAAATACAGTTATGTGGTTTTATAAAGTAAATTTTATTACTATCAAGATCGATTTTTTTGAATGCCCCTAAAGCCGAAGTTTTTGGCATTTTTACATTCGAATCTATCGGGAAGCACTCGTTGCTGATCGGTCACTGGATGCGCAAAATGTCGCTTTGAAAGCGATGAGTTTAAAAAGTAAATTTTGATTGACTTCACGACTAAAAGGTGCGCTTCTGGTGAACATCTTTCGATATGAGCTGACATTTAGAAATAAACAAAAGTGAATTATGTTTGTTTTTATTGCATTCAAACACCTAATTTAATTTGTGCTCTTAACTGCCATCTAAATCCTCAGAAAAATGCATCTAATAATATTCACTTCTCGTATGCTGAGGTAAAAGTGCAGTTCAGTAAGTAGTAAGCTAGACGAATGAGAGTAGCGTTAAAAAAATCTTATTTAACTTTGAAGTTTGCAAACATTCAAAACATAACCGTTAAAATTTGCATCATAAAAATAACAGTAAAAGACGTTTCTATTGTTGTAAAAATAAGTATTCGTACTTTCAGAGGACATTAATAAATACAAAGACTTTTTCTATAAAATATTGGGTTTCCGAAAAAAAATTGGAGTACTTCGCGATGGCAAAGGTTGGGTTAGGTTTTGAGAGTTGAATTATGTTGACTTGGTAATCAACAGGGCAATTATTTTAAAACAATAACGTGTTACGTTTAGGGTCCTCTTAAGGCAAAAATAGTTAAGTTTAAAAAAATCGAAAAGTTCCACATTCCTACTTGTTACTTAAGAAATAATACACATAAGAATTTATTTAATAAACAAATTAACAATACCATTACAAAGTAAGTAATATTAGCGGATTGGAATCAAACTGTTCCAATAAACATCAAAACAATTTGCTCTTCTTTCCAAACTATCAGGTAACCAAATAAGTTCATGCGGTTTTTTATGGTAAAATATAAATATTTATTAAGAAACAATAGTACAATATTATTCATCAAAGTAATTACCATCACACTCAATGACCTTTTGCCAACGTGACACCAATTTTTTTATGCCGGTATTGTAGAACTCTACGGATTTTGAATCAAAAAATTGACGGACTGCGTCTATTACATTAACTCGAGTTTTAAACTGCCTATGTCTCATACAGTTGTCAAGAGACAAAAAAATATGGTAATCACTTGGCGAAATGTCAGGGGAATATGGAGGGTGTGGCAATATTTCCCAGCCAAGTTCACAAATTTTTTCCCGGGTCACTTTTGCAGTATGCGGTTTGGCGTTATCTTGTAAGAATATCACTTTCTTTCGATTGATTAAAGAAGGCTGTTTTTGGATGAGTGCTGCTTGTACTCGCTGAAGTTGTTCACAATACAAGTTCGCAGTGATGGTTTGGCCCTTTTCCAAAAACTCATAATGGACTATTCCATTTGCTGTCCACCAAACACACAATAAAATCTTGTTTGGGTGCAAGGAAGCCTTGGGAGTGTGAGGTATTGCATCAGTAGGCGACAACCAATGATACGAACGATTAGAATTTGAGTATAATATCCATTTTTCGTCGCAGGTTAACAACCGATCAAGAAAAGGTTCATTATCGTTGCGTGAAATGTTTGCCGAACAAATGGTAAGACGACTTAATTTGTTATCATTTGACAATTCATGTGGAACCCATTTGCTCAACTTCCACGTCTTTCCTAGCTGATGAAGATGCAAACGAATGGTTTCGTCACTCACATTGAACCTTTCTGCAAGCTCTAGGCACGTTGTACTGGAATTTGCCTCCACAACCTGTTGAAGATCCTCGTTGTTAATGATCTTCGATCTTCCAGAGCGTGCTTCATCGGTTAAGTTGAAATCTCCCGAAGAAAATTTCTTAAACCAGTTCTGTGCTGTACGGTCACTTACGACATCATCTCCGAATGCGGTACATATTTTTCGCGCCGCCACTGCAGCTTTAGTACTAAGTTTGTACTCATAGAGTAAACAACCTCGAATTAAAGTTTTATTCGTTTCCATTTTCAACTATTCAAATTAATAATTAAATAATTGTCACGAAATGTGTATGTATTAAATGACAGAAGGATTGATACTAAAGTGGATGACAGATAACAGACAAGTGCTATCGATCAACAACTTAAAGAATATTCATGGCACTCTGCTGTATACAAAAACCGCATGGACTTATTTGGTTACCTGATAAAAGCAGCACACGATGTGTACATTTAGTTGCAAAAAAAAGTTTCCCCGAACCACATGTGAGCGGTGTGAAATTTTAGTGGAAACTTATTTTTGCAAACTATATGTACATATCGTGTGGTGCTTTTTTAATCAGGCATTTAATAGAGCTCAAGATTTTTACAATAACTATTATTACGAGAGCGTATTTTTATGTTATCTACCTAGCCATGAAACAAAAGAGTGACGATGTCAAACAAATTATTGAAAAATTGCTGTCACTGTTAGAAGTACATGTGCTAAATTGTGTTTAGTTTATGCTGTGTATAGACATTTGAGAAGGCCCATTTCTCGATAAAATGAATGAAACTAAAGTTGAACATCGCAGCGTAATAAAGTTCCTGTCAAAGGAAGGCAATGGTCCAAAAGCAATTCATGAAAGAATGGTTGCTGTATATGGGGAAGATATACCATCTTATTTCCAAGTAAAATATTTGTCTAAACACTTTCGATGGGGCCGAGAGTCAACCAATGATTACCCAAAGTCCGGACGACCCATTGAAGCTCGAACTGAAAACATTGTGCGAAAAGTCGAAAATTTGGTACTGAAAGATCGGCGTGTAAAGATCTCTGTCATTGCCAATGAAATCTGTATATCCGAAACAAGTGTTCCCAAAATTTTTCATGACGATTTGGGTATGAAGAAGGTGTCTGCATGGTGGATATCCAGATTGATTACACCTGAACAAAAACTGTACAGAAAAGAAGTTTCTCAAGAAAATTTGGTCAAGTTGGAGAGGGACAAAACATTTTTATCTCGAATTATTACTGGGGATGAGACTTGGGTATATTACTGGGACCCTCCTACTAAACAAGAATCTATGCAGTGGGCTCATTAGGGCTCTCCACCACCAAAAAAGGCCAAGACACAATTTTCTGGAAAAAAAATTGATGGCAACTGTTTTCTGGGATGCTGAAGGAGTTTTGCTTATTGAATATATGCCGAGAGGGTCTACCATAAATGGAGACGCCTACGGAAACAGAATATTAAAAATTTAAAAACTGCTCTGGAGGAAAAACGCCCGCATTCTCATCCTCAAAGAAACTTGTTGCTGCACGAAAATTGTCGGGTTCATAAGGCAAACAAAGTTCAGCAGATAATTAATGACTGTGGGTTTATAGAGTTAAGGCATCCACCTTATACCCCGACCTAGCTCCGTCAGACTTCTTCTTATTCAAAAATTTAAAAAAGCATCTCAGAGGAAAGCGTTTTTCTTCTGATGAAGAACTCAAAGAAGCTGTTGAAGAATATTTTGCGGGGTTATCGAAGCAATTTTTTTCTGAGGATATGAGGCAACTGGAAAAAAGATGGAATAAGTGTATTAGTGTTGAAGGGAGTTATGTAGAAAAATAATTTTGATGTTCTCTAATGTGCTTTTTTTCATGACTAGGTAGATAACATAAAAATACGCCCTCGTACCTTGTTCTGTTATGTTATAAAACAGTTATTTGACATGTTTGTATTGTTTTGTGATACATATAAGTTATTATTTATTATGATTTACAAAATAGAAATAAATATAGATTATTATTATTATTGTTAATTTTAATATTTATCAGACATGCATGTTCGGCAAAGTCAGATAAATCAGGAGTACCACTCACCGATAATTTGTTAATATAATTTAGGTTTTTAACTGGTTAGAGTAGAAAGTCCTGGTGACGCAGTTGATGACGAGCCTTTTTAGAGAACGCTAGGTCGTAGATTTTCACTCTACGCGAGAAAAGTTTCTGCAACTAGTATTTCGTGTCAAATAAGGAAGTGTATATATTAAAGTATAGTATATTTATAGCCAAGTAAAACTGTACTTGGTATTACGTAACATATTACTTAATTCCGCCTGTATATCATGCTTGATAAAGAGCGCGTTACCTAAATTAACTATTCGTTAAATTAAAACTTAATTACGTAATTAACTCCTGGCTTGTCTCGATTATATTTGAAATGATTCTTGCATTAACTGGTTTTAATAGTTCTTTTTCTACAACATAAACATGCAATCTTGTCGCGTGCGTACTAATCAACGAAATTTCCGACAGCATAGTTTTAGACGTATTATTATCAGTAACCAACTCACGATACGTTTATGCCGTGTTAACTTAGTGAAAATCGTGAATAAAATATTTAATTCATCATCGTTTCTGTTATAAATTAGGGTGTAAATTCCAGTTTCGAATTAAAAAACGATTTACGATTGATTTTTGGAATATTATGTTAGCAAGATTTTATTTATTTTACACTATATCAATATAGTCACCTTTTCAGCTATATACATATATGTAATTAATTTTTATATTAAAATTATTATCCAAATATACTAGAAATGTAATTAAACTAATTTGTCATTATGACGTAGTGGCTATATTGGTTAAACAGTAAATTAATAACAAAAATGGCAATATGAAAGCAAGCTGCCATCTAAACTGTTTGAGCGCAGTTAATATTAATTAAAAATAGCAAAAAAACAACAAGAATGACGATTGGGAAAGCAAATCAATTAAGTGGAATCGTTGGAAGGTCTTTGACTTATCAAAAGCGACATCCAACAAGCTTACAAGGCAACAATGCCCATTTATGTGTTTAACGACAAACATAGAAATGTGTAAATGTGGATTGTGTAATTAAAAGTGAAAATGTAAACGTTTAAGCAAAGACCAGTCGTTATTATCTGTGCAGTTTCATCAAAAGGTCTCATCTAGCATGAGCAGCATTTAATTCTATTACATAAATAATATCGACACGAACTGTGTAACTAAAAGAGTAAATGTAGATACTTAGGTGTAGCGATATACCACACCATATACATAATTATGAGAGCATCCACATACTATTCATGTAGAGTGATCAGAAGATCGAGATTTATCATGGACAGCATCTAATCCCAACACAAATAATACTGACTTATGTGTCAAATAATGTATTGGTAGTAAGGCAAAAGAAAAATTATAATGCAGAATAGTGTAAAATCAAACAAGAAAGTGTAAACTAGGAGATGTGTTTCTAACTTATTTATCTTCTGCGGTATGGCATAACCAAGAAAGTGTGAGTTGATTAAATAATATGTGTAGTATTATAAAATTCGTTCTTCCTCTGCGTGATGATTTTTCTACTTTGCACTGAGTAATTAATTAGGTACCGTGCCTTCAAATACTTTCCTCATTAGAGCAGGTTGTTTTTTACGTTTTTTAAGTTATCAATGTTGGTGTACATGCTAAGCTTTTGAAAACTTCAAATTCTTACAGTTGTCATACTTATATTCAAATTATAAACGCCTATTATTATTTACATGACATAACCAAACTGTCAAGATTATACACTGTTACCAACCATTAAAAAAAAGGCATGGCCATATCTAATGACGAAAGTATTTGAAGGCACGGAAATTTTATTTAGAAAAATTAACCAGGGTAACACTCGAACCCACTCCTCCCAATTGCTAGTCAGGTGCGCTGCGCCTACGCCACCTGGGCCGTGAGAAAACTACACATTTGTCCTTACTGCCGTCAGAAATATATAACTACGTACATCTGTTTCTTGAGATATTTCAAGACGATTAAGAAGACCCAAATTCACGGTCCAGATAGCGTAGTGGTAGCGCACCTGACCAGCAATTGGGAGGAGTGGGTTTGGGTCTCACCCTGGGTAAATTTTTCTAATGAAATTTACCTATTTAAAATTAATCAGTGCAAATCAGAAAGATCTTATTAAATATGTGAAGTATTACTTTAATAATGTCAATTCCAGTTGTCAAATACCCACAAACATCCTGGATATACCATTTAAAAATTGTCACGTGACCGCATATTTTCTTGAAACACTGTAAAATCAGAAATAATTTTACAAAATGTCCACGGACGTCCACTTTAATTCTATTTTTATTAAAACTTCTAATTTTAATAATTTGACAATAATTGAACACAGAAGCTCCAGTACAGAACCCTGTATGTATGTATGTATTATCTTTTATTACAAGTTAATATCACTAACAATAAACATAAATACATTAAATCATGTCACAATGTAATAATTAATAATAAATGCAAAACTTTACTGTCTGAGAATATATTTCATTGTTTTGAAAAAGACGATTTGTACCTATAACCTGAAAAGATAAATATTGTTTTAATTAATAAACCACAAGACAGGGTGCTAAACTCAAGAATAAGCATTTGGTATGTAATATTGACGCCCATGAAAATCAAACAAGAGAATATTTTTTTATTCAAATTAATTTAAAAAAAATGCAAGGCTAATAATAATAAACTAACCTTATTTTTCAAATACATTTATGTAAATTATTATTAAATAAATATAAATTGCTTAAATTTTAGTCATATTCTTTGGCGGCTGGTGAGTACGTTTTGGTGGAGCACGTACATAGACAAGAGTGATTCGTTTATTATCGGTGATATGCTCGGCATCTGGGAGTATATCACGGATAATAAACGAATGAGTCTTCTCTATGTACGTGCACCACCAAAACGGACTAAACAACCGCGCCTGGTCATATTGTTATTTAAACTATTTCAGAAAGCTAAACTAGTTTGTTTTGCATATATTTTGAGTAATAATATGTAAATACTGAAATAAAATATAAATGAAAAATAATACAATGAACAGCATTCACACAAATATATTTTTTATGTGGAGATATTATTTGGTATATTTAACGTATCACAGCGATCCTACATTCATAGAATGTGAACACTGCAGGCACGCGCGTCGTTTGGCACTGCAAACATGGCATTTCAAAAGACTGCAATTTTACATACGTGTTAGAAGATCGTGTACTGCTCAAGTCAATTTATTATATACTAAATTTAATAAATCTGGAGTATATAAATTACAATGTGGTAGTATTTGAGACAAAATTTATATTATTATGAGAAAACCATTTGTTTGATCCGGAGTTTGAAATTTTACATGTGTAAAATAAATCCCATAAATTAAATCTCTTAGAAACCCTTGAAATAAATAAAAACAAAAATTATGGGAATTTACTTAATGACCAGCTAGATATCAATGGTTCTCCATTACTAAACTTATTCGTTTAGGATTTTTCCGTGTGCCTATTATGATGAAATGCCTAATATGTCTTTTCCCCCTTGTGGTCATTGATAGTTAATCGTTTCTGTGAGTCATATGTACTTGTAATTACCAAATTTATGTACATACACGTATTTCACTTGTAAAGTAATCATACCATCGCTGTTTGACAAAGCTACAGTTTTAGCGAAACGCGTCACAGCCTTTACATGTTTGTAAATATAGTGAAGATTTAAATAAATTTGTTGTTTTATTTTACGTTGAGAAAAATTGCTAGACAAATAGAAATAAAATACCTAACTACATTTGTTGGACATATCACTAAACAACACAAAAATAAAACCAAATGCAATTTTATTTTAATTTCACTGGAATGTGTTTTTCCCAGATTTTCCAGATTCTTTTTTCAGTTTAATAAAAAATAATCAAGGAAATATGTCGCTCCTATCGTCAGTTATGGTCGAGAATGCATACAAAAATTATGATTTTTGTAGCATGTCCGAATTTTCCGACTTTCCTTTGTAAATGTCCGGAATTTTTTTCCTGAAAATTTTTCCAGGACCATAACGAACAAAATAAGAAGGTATTATTTATGGTATTGAGTTCATACAAAAATCCTATAGAAAAAAGCACTTTTAGTTTTTCCCCAATCTTCAGGGAAACTTTTCCAGATTTTTTTTCCCCAAAAACCTTATTCGGACTCTTACAACAACAAATCAGTCCAGCCATTCTCAAGTGAGGCGCTTACCAAGGAACAGCATTTCATTTTTATTTATATAGATAGATAATATTGTTTTAATACCTAACTAATTAAAATAATCGAATACATCTAATAATTCAATATTTAATGATCAATTTATACAGCAATTACCAGAGAAACATTAAAATAATCTTATAATAAACCACGTATGAGAGGATTTGCTACATTATACATTATCTTCATCGTTGTACATTAAACAATCTCAAAATTCAAGTTTAATTGAGAAGTACACTACACGATAATATACCATGCGCGGAAGCAATTACTAATTGTAAGTGAATTAGTAAACAACTAACGTTCATACTTTAAAAGGTCCTAACAAGATCCAAGTGTAATTTAAGTTCTAATGCACGTTCGCAACTAAAACTTTTGACAAAGACGGAACTGCTTTCTTCCCATGGATATGAACTCATTTTAAACAAGATAGTTAATGCAAGTTCGGTGATTCGACTTGAGCGCCATGTTCGTAAGAGGAAATTTAAATTCGGAATTGATAATGTTCTACTTAGTAATTTATTCCCTTAAATTTTAGTTGCAAATTGGGCGTTGCTCTGCCGGCTACGCATATATTTTAGAAGATTTCGAAGCATTTTAAAAGCGACACTTATTAACTCGAAAATAAATCAACCAGAGAAATGTTAATTTTAGGTGTAGAGTTTGAGGAATTGTGGTATTGTCGTTAATGGATTCCAGATAATAACTTATGCATGCAAACCGTAAAAGGGTACAGCCTAAAAAGATTTGTTGTGCCTATCTACTCGAATAAATATATAACATTTGCAAATGTATACATTAATATATTGTATTCAAAAGAGCGAATTTCTATCAATTTCTTTTTGGGTAGGAATTACATTTTTCATAGTATTATTGAACTAACGCCCTCAACATTAAGTAGAATCAATGAACTTGTATTAGCCAGTTTATCAAATGAATATTGAGTATCAGCATACATATTTCTACAAGTTTTCATATATACCTGGTGCTCCAGCAAAGCGACAAAGTTCATTATTTGTATTTAATAATGTACGAGGGAGCAGAATGAGGAAAATGAGAAAACAAAAATCCAAAATTATGTTTCTTTTTCAATACATTCACCAGAACCCCTTATACATTTTTTACTTCTTTAAATTAGCTTGTGTATGCCTTCATAAAAAATGTTTATCTTTGTCAGAAAAATACACCAAATCTGCGTCCTTTACATCTTCATTACTCGTAAATTTCTTCGCTCCCAGCTTTTATTTTTAATTTTAAGGAACAGATAAAAATCGCCAGGAGCCAAGTCTAAACAATAGGGTGGATGATATAAAATATCGAAACCCACTTTATTTATGCAGGGCAGCTAACGCAAAAGACTTTTGAGAGCATTGTCGTGCAGACGCAGGATACATTTCGTCAATTTTCCCCTTCTTATTTCTTTAATGACTTTTCAGGATTCTTTCTGATTCTGATAAAACTGTAGCCATAAGTTTCTCGGACACTGTGATACCTTACATTTCGTTGGCGGTTGTGTGGTTGTTTTATGACACTGAATGGAATTTTGCTTGGACTCAGGTTCATAATGAGTAATCCATGTGTCATCCCTAGTAACAACTCAACTCAATACACCATGCCTGCCTTCATTACAGAGGTGCAAAATGCACTGGAACATTCCACTCGCTGTTGTTTTTGCTGTGGCATGAAAATTCTCAGTACCAATTTTGCGCTGACCCTAGTCACGCCAAGATCATCATGATGCATTTTAAAAAGGAATGTATCAGATCCACTCATTGCAACTTTAACCGAGAATCCCGATTATTATTTTTTCGCTGGACTGGTCACATCAATAGCCCCATGGCTCGTCTTCAAAGTCATTCCCTAGTTTGCTTAAAGAGAATGTGCTACTTAAAAACCATAACTTTTCCAGGACAAGAATCATCGAAAACCAATGACATCTCTTGCAGTATGATATGAAAAGACTTTCCTTGTTTTATATATATATATATATATATATATATATATATATATATATATATATAATCTAATAATCCCCTCTACCATATTAATGGTGTGGGGCGTTTATCCTCTTCTAACTTTTTATGAATCTTTTCCATTCATTTCTATTCCTCGCCATGCTCTTCGCCTCTGTCCAAGTTTTGCCCTTCCTCCTCAAAATCTCTGCTATGACATCATTCCATGTCGTCCTTGGCCTTCCTCTTCTTTTATTTTTCATTATTCTTGCTTCCCATATCCTTCTTGTCTGTCTCGTATTTTCCATTCTATATAGATGTCCCCACCATCCCAACTGTCTTTGCTCAATATGTTCCAACACTGACTGTATATTTAGATCTTTTCTTATTTCCGAATTTCTTATTCTTTCCATCTTTGTAACTCCTCTGACTCTTCTTAAATATTTCATTTCTACTGCTTGTATTTTACTTTTTTGTCTTGTATTTAATATCCAGGATTCGCATCCATATACTAATATCGGTCGGTATATTGCCTTATATACTTTTAATTTTGTTTCGCGGGATATCTCTTTTTTGTTAATGAACTTATTCCTCATACTATAATACAGCTTTGTTGCTTTTTCTATTCGTTGGTTAATCTTGGCGTCCTGGGTCCCTTTTCCATCAATTCTCACTCCCAAATACTGGAACGTTCTCACTTCTTCTATTTCAATTCCTTCTATTTCGATTTTAATATCTATCTCTTCATCTCCCACTACCATTACTTTGGTTTTATTCTTATTCATCATCATTCCACTGTTATTTAGTGTCGTATTCCATATTATTAAATTCCGTTGTAGATCTTCCGCACTGTCAGCTGTAATTACTATGTCGTCTGCGAATGCTCCCTGTGAAACTTCGACTAGCTTTAAGTTAATGTGTCCAACTCTGATCCTTTTACTTTCTTTTGTACACCTTTTGATAATGTCGTCCTTATAAACTATAAACAGCATTGGGCTCAGGCTTCCTCCCTGTCGGAGTGCCTCCTTTGTTCTGAAGGTTTCTGATTCTAAATTATTAGCTATTACAGCGTTGGTGTTATTATCATATATTTTCTGTATTAATCGTCTTATTTTTCCATTGGCCCCTCTCTCTTTTAATATATTCCACAGTCTTTCTCTTGGTACCTTATCGAATACTTTTTCTAGATCTATAAATGCTAAAAATACTTTCTTCTGCTCTCTATAGGCTTTTTGTTTTATTTGCTTCACGGAAAATATTTGGTCTTGTGTGCTCCTTCCTTTTCTAAACCCACTTTGTGATTCGTGTAGCGTATTTTCGAGTTTTACTCTTAGTCTTTTATCTATTATTTGCTCAAGAATCTTCATTGCAGTGCTTAGAAGGGTTATTCCTCTGTAGTTATTGCATTCTTTTTTGTTTCCTTTATTCTTGTATATTGGTACTATTAATGACTTCCTCCAATCGTTTGGTATCTCCTCTTCTCTCCATATTCTGTTATATATTTTCAACATTACTTCTCTTCCTTTTTGTCCTATATTTTTAATCATTTCTACCGTAATCTTGTCGCAGCCTGGTGCTTTCCCATCTCTCTGTTTATGTATTGCTTCTTCCAATTCGTCCATGGTAATTATTTCTTCCGTCTCTTCTTCTTCTTCTTCTATTGTTTTAAGGATCTTAATCACTGTGCGATACTTGATTTTCTCTAGAATTCACATTTTCTTTCCAATTGAGTTGCTCGGTCAACGATAGTTTAAAGACTACTGACGCGATTATGTTAAAACTTTATAGATATACTAATAATGAGTCACTAAACATATTAGTACACAAAAAAGCAAGACGCTCCATATTAGATAATAATGACCTTTATAATTTAAAAATACTTTCATTTATACAGAGTATTCGAAGAAAACAAACACAAACTTATATTTCTTAAATTAAAAGCTATATATTTTCTTACATTTTATAAGAGACATTTAGTAGCTGAATCACAATTTGTGTACACCGATATATTGTTTATGAGATATGATAATTTTTCTTTTAAAATTTTCCAATTATTTAAAAATGTCTATGAAAAGATGAAAGAAATATTATTGTTATTAGAAATAAATAAATATATAATTCGACTGCTGGTATTTTTATTCAAATCGTGTTTCGAATTATATACCATTTCCTTATTATAAGAATTCCCAAAAAATTGAAGAGGTATACGTATTTACATGGCAGTGAAGGTACTGAAAATTAACTATTTAAAAATACCGTCTTTCTTGAGAGGACGATATTGTAAAAGTTATAGTGTGTTACATATGAGTAAACAAGATTACAATTCATAAATATAAGTTACCATGATTTGTATTACATATAGTATAACTTAAAGTATTCCAAAATATTTCCTGATAATACTTTCAATTTACAAATATGTAATATCCAGTAAAATGCATAGATGGAAGAAAATATCGTCCTTGCATATACCAACCAATGGTGTAAATTAGGAAACTATTTTTTTGTAATAATATTAATAGCTAAAATTCATTACGTACTATTTCAAATGGTACGTAAACGTAACTAGATTGCAGAACTTAACTAGACGGAAAAATACTAGAAGCAATGAGAAATCGTTGGAAAAATTAAAACAGAAAATAGGAGGAAAAGAACATGACTTCTAACTGAAACGGATATTAACATACTTTACTCACCGTTTCAACAGAGGTTTCATAAATTATGCACCAAGATAGATGACGTTGAATGTATAAATATTCATAAACTTTTTGCGATATTTTCTTGTTCAATTATTATCACCATCAGTTCCATATCAGCTACATGCATAATTGTCAAAACAATGCTAATACTAAACCAATATCAATATGTCAGCTGCATACAATTACTGTAGTTCTTCTTGTATATTGCACGACCAGCATTAAATTACAATTAATTATTAATAAATGTACGTTATTTTATTTATAGCATATCATAACAACTTAATTATGAAAATAAAAAAATGTAAAAAGATGTTACGAAAACTTGATATCTTATATAGTTACCATGTAATATATAAAAAAAAAACTGAGAAACATAAAACCATTTATTGTTCCTCTGGATAATATTAAGTCATTCCCTCTGCCAATATGTCGTTAATGGCACGAAATGAGGCAATATATACCATTTCAGGTATATAGTGCTCCCCCAGCTTGAACATAAAACAATATATATGTCAGTTCCATAAAACGTACGTTTTTTTACAGGAAAATAATGAATTGTCCTTTAGTGTCAACACTAAAAGATATTTTATTTCGCTTGCGTCTTAATAATGCATTAGATAATCCTATTATCGTCTGTAGTTTTCTTTAACGAAAAGTGACAAAATGAGTAAAAAATATATATTTTCCATTGCGTGTTAATATTGACTTTTATATTAGTTAATTGCGTGCACAGAATCCATAGCACTTAAATGTTAATATAGAGGAATAATATTTCCTTATAGGTTTTTCATCAGTAAAAGCTATATTTAGTATACTACTCTTGTCGAAATAATATAATTTTGTTATTAATTTATTTCTAATCTTATCTTTAAAATGCCATTTATCGTATGATTTTTGAACACTTATCTTATAAATACACCTTGGCAAGCTGTCACATCGTGCGCTTTAGTCACGAGCTAAAGTTAGCTCTAGGTTTTTTGATATCAAAAATCAATTGACATTCAATCCAGTTGGATGACAATTCTCATAAATCTGTCAAAAAAACCAGACATAGCGAGACAACACGTACTTATTTGCATTATTTGCTGTCGTAATAAAAGTATAGTACAAAATCTAAACACTCGCTCCGCTATGCTTCACTCACGGTTAATAAAACTCATGACTAAAATGAGGTTTATAAAACTTCATACATGACATTCCAGTATATGTACTATTCGAAAACATAAGAAATGTTTCTTTGGCAAAAGGAAGACTTTAAATTCCAGAAGAAAGACTTTAAATTTGACTTAGTGTACTAAATTTAAGATTTGTGGCAAATTTAACAATGAAAGTCCTGAATACGTGAACTTTAAATTACATACACAATTTTCTGAATTTTTCATTCCAATGTGTAAAATAATAGTCGTTGTATGCAAGATATTAACAGCGCCTGTAATACAGTACACACTTAATTAAAGTGTTATGAATAATATTATTTAACTACTAATTTTAATATCTTTTGGATAAATATAATAGATATACAATCAATACTTCTTTCAAAAGTAGAGATAACACCCTGTATCAAACCTAGAATTTCTGTTACGAATATAATAAATTACAAAATACCATCTGATGAAACCATAAATTACAAGGGATATATTTATTCATAAAGACGCAGACGAAGATGAAGCGATTGGACGATGAACAGAGAAAGAAGATCCAAGAGACCAGGAACATTGTTTTCAATCTTACCGAAATTTAGGTCATTTCGGCAGGACTGCTCTAAAAACTTTGACAATTAAGGAAGAAAAAGTCACTACCTACATCTTTCATGCTTGACAACAAAAGATATTTAAAATTGTCATTGTATAAGGTGGGATAACATTGGTTGCTTTTACAAAGTTTACTATTAAAGATGACGAAGTAATAGAAACCGGATTTTTAACCGTTTTCTCTGCTTTTTAACCCAAGTAAACTCAAAATTTCACAAATACAAGATAGTACTTCCTGATCGACTTTCTGAGAGAAGATCGCAAATTACTTTATTTTCCAATTACGAGACTAGTTTGATGTTTTGAATAATTCAAATTTGCAATATGAACGATTTCCAAACTATCACCAGAATTAGGTGTTTTAGCTCAGAGTAGAAGTTCCCACATGCGTATTTACAATTTTTATGTACAATTTCTTAAATTTAATTGTGGTATATTCTACAAAAATATAACCTCTATATGCAAATATGATTATAATATTCATATTTTCATACTGAAGATGTAAGCCTTTTAAAAATTAGTATGAGTAGCTGAAATATAAAAGACAGTGATAGCAGTGTTAGTGATTATTTTGGTCTATTTGATAGTGATCATTGTCAATCAAGTGAATATGATTTGTTGGGGGTGACTGTACTGCATAATAGAAACATTAGTAAAAAAATGGTATTGAGTATATAACTGATCAATTTCAAAACAGCAAATACCTCAAATATCAAGCAGGCAAAGATAGAAAATTAAACCCTTTTAATATTATAATATTCCTGTGGTTTACCGAGCTGCCTCATTTAGAGATGATGATGATAGATTTGACATTTCTATTAGGACACTGTTCTGCCTTATAAAAATATTATAGATTTTCTTAGTGGATTTCCAGGAGTTATAGATGCAGTAGATAATCTGTATCTTGAAAATATTTCAACATATTTTATCATTTGATGTGTATTTCCATATTAAAACAAGATACTGCTTTAATATTTTAGTAATAAAAATGTTATCACAGATTTTAAAGCATGTTCTTTTAGATATAGCCATATTTGTAAATAAAAAATAAATTTGTATTCCAAATATATATTCCTAATAAAATAAAAATAAGTTCTGTTATAATAATATCTTTTCCGTTTTCAACTCATCCATTCACATATATTTTTGAAGTGAAAACTTATATGGGCGCGTTGATGCATTGATTGTTGGGCACTGAAAGAGACTGAGCCGTCACGCTCAGAATGTTACGCTCGTTCGGGTAAAGTCGGCTCGAGTCGCGCTAGGCTTTGTATTATAACACTAACTAGCGGAAATTTAGAATAAATACGCGAAATGTTGTATTTTTAATTTCTGAAAAATTCTTGTCCGCGTGCAGATGAGATCCCGAGCCGCCTGGGTGTAAGGCTGGCACGTTACCATTAGACCAGCGCGGGTACTCGTAAGAGAATTATAATATTTGTATATATACATGCGTACGTATGAATTTTTGAAGTGAAAAATTGATCAGACCGAGCGAAATGTACTAGAATAATGTATACACAATAATAATAACACTGGGCAACAAATTTTCGAAAAGTTCATGCTTCCAAGCTGAAAATAGTCATTTCTTAATGAATTCAATGTGCTGAACACGAAAATGACTAAGAAAAAGCTGAATTGGCTACGGGTTTTCTGTAATATGTACGCATATTTCAGAAAAAGTGTACTTATATCAATATTATAATACATGGTAAGAAAACATTTACGCATATTTCAGAAAAAGTGTACTTATGTCAATATTATAATACATGGTAAGAAAACATTAGTCTGCTTCCGGCTTTCGACTTCTTTTGGCCTGCCGTTTGTAGTGGACTTGTGGAGCATCTCTACTGATTGTCCAACAATAGTCAGCTAGCATTGACGTAGATCATTTGCCCTGGTACCGTTGCTCCATGGTGGCAATGTCCTGATGAAAGCGTTCGCCGTGCTCATCGCTGACCTGCCCGCAGTTATCAGGAAAGAAATCTAAGTGGGAATCAAGAAAGTGGATCTTTAAGGACATATTGCAGCCGAATTCATGAAACAAAGCCAACATATCCTCAACCAGACACTTGTAATTTTCTGCCTTGTCATTCCCCAGGAAGTTTGCTGCCACTTGATAGAATGCATCCCAAACCTGTTTTTCTTTACCTTGAAGAAGTTCCTCAAACTTGGGGTCTCGGAAGAGCTGTCTAATTTGAGGCCCCACAAAGATGCCCTCTTTAATTTTGGCTTCACTGAGTCGAGGGAATTTGTCATGCAGGTACTTGAATGCTGGTCCATTCTTATCCATGGCTTTTACCAAGTTTTTGACAAGACCGAGTTTGATGTGTAAAGGAGGAATGATGATTTTGTGTGGCTGTGCCAATGGTGGGTGCTGTACATTCGTTTCTCCAGGCTTAAAAAATGCTCTCGGAGGCCAGTCTTTCTTGATGTAGTGCAAATCGATTGCTCTGCTGTCCCACAGACGAAGAAAACAGCAGTACTTTGTATATCCCTGCTGCAAACCCATCAACAGAGATACTACCTTCAGGTCAGAACATATCTGCCAGCCATACTTGCTGTAGTTAATCGTCTCCAGTAGCTGCTTTAGATTGCCGTAAGTCTCCTTCATGTAGACCGCATGTGCAATAGGTATGGATGGAAGCTGGTTCCCATTATTCAACAAAACCGCCTTTAGGCTCAGTTTTGAAGCGTCTATAAACAGCCGCCATTCGTGGGGATCATGTGCAATACCGAGAGCTTGTAGTAGACCATCAATATCGCAGCAGAACACAAGGCTTTCTTCTTTCTTAAAGAAAGATTCGAAGAGCTGATGGCGAGTGCGAAATGAAGTCACTCGGATATTCTGTTCCAGAAGATTCCACTGTCGAAGTCTTGAGGCCAGTATCTCCGCTTTGCTTTTCGACAGATCCAAATCGCGAACAAGATCGTTCATTTCATCCTGGGTAAGTTTATGTGGTGCAGATGTTTCGTCAAAGCACGAAAAGTCATCATCCTTACTGCCACGTTGAGGAGAACTCGCCGACGCATGGCCATCCTCATCGTCTGAACTGATAGAAAAATCTGTAGGAGGTTCTGGAATTGGGAGTCCTTCGCCATGAGAGACAGGTCGCAGAGCAGATGGTATGTTAGGGTATTCAACTGTCCACTTCTTCTTCTTGGTGATGCCTCCAGAAGCTGGTCGTACCATACAGAAATAACAGTCGTCAACGTGATTGGTGGGCTCCCTCCAAATCATGGGCGCAGCAAATGGCATTGCCTTTCTTTTGCCATTAAGCCACTGTGAAAGATTTACGGCACAAGTGCGGCAGCATACGTGTGGGGCCCAGTCTTTGTCCTGGTCGCCTATCTTGCAACCAAAATACAAATGATACGCTTTCTTAACTGTTGCACTGATGTTCTTTTTCTGTGCAGCAAATGTCACTTCTCCGCAAATATAACAGAAGTTATTTGCACTATTAACACAGTTACGAGGCATTGCTACTGTTTAGTTACTTTACACTATAGCAATCACTTATGTATGCTAGAGCTTCGAAAAATATGCGCGAATGAACGGACATTGCACGAGTTAACTGTCACGTCGGCCATTTATAAATAAACTATAATTAGCTATTGCTTGATATTGCGCAATCAATTTCGCAACACTCTCAATGGAAACTTACAGTAAATGCTGCATTAACTTCTTTGCATGAAGGGGTGATGCAATATGACGCAAAATTTCGTAATTTCTCACTAAATTGCATTACATTATGCAATAGCATCTATACAATGGACAAAACGTCAATATCTCTTGAACGTGAGCCAATCAACTTTTTTCAATGTGATATTCGTGTTCAGCACGTTGAATTCATTCAGGATTGGGTACTTTCACCTAAGAAGCAATTTCACTGTTGACCAGTGTAATTATATATTTTTTAAATGTAATATAGAACGAAAATGGAAAATGTAAATGTAAATGAATATAGAACGAAAAAAAAGTTGTATTTCGTATTATTAATCTCGCCTTGATGAAGTTTTTACTTCTGCCGTGTGGTCTTAAGCACACCCATTTTTTTTATTTATATATATGAACTAATAAATTATTTATTGCCTAAATATGAATAGTTGATATATTTATTTTGTATAACGTACGTTATTTCTTTATCCTGCAATTTCTTTGTATCCGTCGGACTAATAAACTGTTATTATTATTATTATTAGACGTAAGCCATAGTTAAAAGTAATTTTAAATTATGGAACTTCTTAGTCTAGACATTTATACAACATATTTTTTCATATTTCTAACAGCGGTAGAGTATCAAGAAAATACTGTAATACAATTGTACTATAATAAAGTGTTCCATGTTTTTCCATACATCTATTTCACATGTCAGAACTGAAAGAGTAATTTTTCATAGTACCTTCCATTTTTCATATTCTAATATCACATTTTAACATTTTACTTTGCCTCGATATAAAGTCGCAGTCCGGCGTGTTCACTGATCTGGACATGCATCTGCGCTTGATGTATCTATACGTATGCAAAATTGTAGTTGCTATAAATATACGATATTTTATACTATATATAAGTTATAAAAACATTGTTTGAATCAGTATCTACTGAATATTCTTGCATGATTAATTCAAGAAAATCACTGGGTAGTTTCCTTTCAGAAATAAATATTACCTGAGTCTTTTCAAAGTGAAGCCAGAAGTCATCGATACAGATGTGCATTTTGCCAGATACCGTCCATTTGTAAATAACTTCAGATGGAATATGGGTACCTTAAACTGCATTAAATTATAATCACATCGTTATTACGTAAATTGAACTCCCGGAACGGATATATGCAATTTAATTAACAACGCAAGAAGTTACTTTAATTACATGAGTACCATTCTTGAACGCAGAAAAGTATGAAAATATTTTTACTAAGCAATTTGTTAGTTATCTAAATACAATAAGCAATAGTTTCACAAAGCACTTATTGTACTGCAGCCTACTTGGTTTGTCTTCTAAATGAATTGGATTTCGAAATTACGTAAATTAATATACAAAATGCAGATGGTGTAACAACTTTTGCCAAAAGAACTCTAACATCGAAAGAAATACTACCAATCCAAGCATTTATACGTAGTGGATGAAATTAAAGATTTGGAGTGACAATGCCAACTTACATTGGTCTGGTTTTGCGAACAAACAAATTTTTCTTACTAAGATTTAAGGGTACAGAAAACTGATTTCTGAGAAGATGTCCGTAAACATCGTGCAATGATAAATGTTTTAGAACTTTGAATAATTTTGCAGTCCAAGCTGAAAGAACTGGAATTACAAAACGTGCAGTTCTAACAAACCACATAATAACTCATTTATGTAAAATTTCTTATTTGGTAACTTTCATAAATAGCCAAAAATTCTGATTTCACGACCAAAAGTTTACTACTTTGAGCTATTTTGCATATGATACTAAGATAAACTTATGAGAATAATTCTTGAGCATTAACAGAAAAACAACGATAAGAACAAGGACAGTATAAGTTTTAAAATTCAAAATTTAGCAAAACACTTTGTTCACAGATACATCGAAGATGCAATAAAAAATTTTTTTGCATAAATTCTAATGACGTCAACTATATAATAATTTATACTGTTAACGTATGTAATATATTAAAAACTTGATGACCAAAAATTTATGTCACTGGTTTCCCTAGTATATCTTAGTAGTTCTCAAGTGTTTCTGACATATATTTCTGTAAATCGAAAAACTTGGTAAACATTTTCTTGAATATTCTTAAAATGTCAAATTGAATTCCTTTTCTTCAAACACAGAAATTCACTTTCTTTAAAATTCTTTTGCATCTCTTGTTGGTGGGTAAGTAAACTAAATTCTATATGTTAATAAAAATATAATCCCTTATTGTTTGTTAATATTTACAAGAACACATATATTGAATAAACACGTTTTTCTTCTATATAATTAAGACAAAAGTAATGTTCATACAATTATAACGTTACTGAGGTCTAAAATATTTATGATCTATTATTTAATGACGAGAAAAGCTCGCGGTGGTACTAATGTGACTCATTGACAATATCACCTACCATTTTGACGTCAGGAAACAACACCTTCCTATTTCACCTAAAGCAAATTAACTAATCAGTTTCCTGTTCTATGAATCTGGATATTGATTTATTTAAGACGTACCTGACCAACAATAATTATGCGGTAATAACGCCACAAGGATATCGAACATTAACAATATTTCTTACACGTTCAATTTTTTATAATTTATTTTAGGTTTACCTAACACCTATTAACCTAGATTGTGACTAGCTTTCAGAAATCTAAATTTATCTTGGCTAGAAAATCAGTCATTATCATACTCATACTCAATAAGCCACGCTGCCTTGTACTTGAAATTCCTAGCTGGCCATGTTTATAAAGCATAAACGTAATTACGTTCAGGTTATGAATGTCATCGCATATTTGCAGTCCAATTATTTCTATACAGACGCCAAGATACTAGATAAATGATATTCAATGGTTAGCTTCAAGTTAAGGGCTATACCAAAGTTCCTGTTAACTGTTAAGTAAAAACGAGGATATAAGTAATATTACGATAATGATGCTGAGTAATAAAATTCGAAAACACATTAATTTCGTTAGTAATCTATCCAATATTCGTTTACACTTTTTTAGATTCCTCAAGATAGAATACAATAATGAACTTTGAGCTCTTTTTTATCTTTCACCCAATAAAACATTCTTTATAGCTTAGTTTGCATCACTGTTAGATTCGTAGATTATATCATAGCCATCGTGATTCATATGCTTATAGCAAATAAAGCAGTTCATTTCATTAAAAGTCTATCATGGTTGCCTAGAGGCAGCATCAGTTGCTCCAATAGTCTCGTCCGCCAGCTCCCTCGGGAATATTTTTGGATATATTAAAAATCTATGAATTATTCATTAGTTTATTTTAAAATTTTTCATTCCGCGATGATGATATCAATAGATATCAAACTTATCAAGAAATATTAGGAGTGTAATTGGTAGGTATATTACCTCTGAAATTAAAACAAGTCTGCTTTACTTTATAAAGGACAGCATTTTTCTTCTCTCTCAAAATATTTTAAAATGAAAGCTATCATATATGTACAGTGTGACCAGTGAAGTCCGCATCATATGGGATTTTTTTTTATTAATAGATTTATTCTAAATTTGAGTTTGGCATCTATTTCTGCTTCGATCAAGATGAAAATTAACCAAAAACATATGCAAAATTTCAGCTGCATAAGATAATTTAGATTTTTGCCAATTTTTTTGTAAATTGCACCACTGTTGCGAAATAAGACAACGCAACCTACATAAAACTTCTTAGTTTTAACAATGCTTTATTCCAGACACATTTTCTTTAAGGCAGCGCCATATTCAATGTGTGTTTTTCTACAAAATCCAAATAGGGCTATTAAAATTTGGTCAGATGTGATGCAAAGTTTATTTGTTTTTGACCCTGTATAAGGTAACTTAATAAAATAACTATTTTTGAAAATGTAGTTTGTGTCTAAAAGTAATACACATTAATATTAAGAAAATAGTTTAATTGAAAAGTCAAATTTTCTAATAAAATAATCATCATACATTATAAAAATGAATCGCATTTAAAATTCCACCTTTTCAATTAATAACAAAATGTATTTTTGGTATTTGAATATTAAATTAAACATAATTTGAAAAACCTAAAAATTAAAATTACATTTCTGTGTGCCTCCCATTGCGTTCAATACAAACAATTGTTCTTCTTGATACATCTTTAATGGAGTTTCTGATACTAAGGGGCCTTATTTCTAAAATACAGTTTCGAATCACCGTTTCCAAATGATCAACATTACGGAAAGGTTTTTCTTTGTAAACTTTTTGTTTTAGGTAACCTCACAAGAAAAAATCAAGTGGGGTTAAATCCGGAGACCTAGCCGGCCAGTATTGCTCCATATTACGCCCAATTACTTTGCCCCTAAATATTTCCAAGAGGCGTTCTTGAACCCGTCTTGTAGTATGGATGGGAGCACCGTCACACTGGTACCACAAATTATGCCTTATTTCAATAGGCATATTGTCCAAAACTTCAATGACCTCGGTGTTAAGGAAGCGTAGGTATTCTTCAGAATTTAAATTGCCTCTAAAAAAATAAGGCCCAACAACTTGATCGTTTAAAATACCGCACCATACATTAGTTTTAAAGGAATACTGGTACTTGCATTCTATTATAAAATTTGGATTTTCTTCAGCCTACCATCTACAATTTTGAGAGCTAACAACGCCGTTTGAAGTGAAAGTGGCGTCGGCGGTCCATAAAACATGAAACGGAAAGGACACATTTTCTTCTTTTTCCCCCTGGTACCAAAAAGAGAATCCCAAACGTATGTCAAAATCTTGTTCCTTGAGAGTATTATAAATTTAGGTTTATACGACTTAAATTTATTTTTGTGCAAAATATTTCTTACACTATCTCTTTCAACGTCAGTTCTGCGAGAAACATGTCTAATACTAGTTTGACCATGTTCCACAATATCTAGGCAAACATTTAATTGGACTTCTTCACTATGTTTTATAGGATTGTGAGGTTTTTGAAATGAACTTTCCACCGATCCAGTTGATTTAAATTTCACCATAATCCTACTCACAGTAGATTGTTGCACATTTTTGCCTGGATGCCTTTCATTAAAAATGTTGGCCGCTACACGATGACTTGTGTTTTCACCACATATTAATACAATTTCAATTCTTTCCTGTACAGTTAACATTTTTTTGATTAATACGCAATATTAATTAAAAGCCACTATGACAAACAGAAAGCGATTTGACTGTCATTAATAAAGCAAGGGCTTGTTGATCTTTTTTATCATTTGTTTTGCGGCCAACTTGTGTTTGGTGCATCATCGTAAGGTACAAAACTAGTTAATTTTTTGGAAACTGAACTTAAATAATAAAAGACTATTTTTACTTTTTATAACATATCTCCATAACAAATTTTAATAAAGGGGTTTTAAATTAAATCATTGAAACTAGATAAACTTACGTAAAGTAAACGAAAATTTATTTTCCACTTAATGCAGACTTTACTTGTGACGCTGTGTACTTGTCTGTATTAATATTAATGTGTATTACTTTTAGACACAAACTACATTTTCAAAAATAGTTATTTTATGAAGTTACCTTATACAGGGTCAAAAACAAATAAACTTTGCATCACATCTGACCAAGTTTTAATAGCCCTATTTGGATTTTGTAGAAAAACACACATTGAATATGGCGCTGCCTTAAAGAAAATGTGTCTGGAATATAGCATTGTTAAAACTAAGAAGTTTTATGTGGGTTGCGTTGTCTTATTTCGCAACAGTGGTGCAATTTACAAAAAAAATGGCAAAAATCTAAATTATCTTATGCAGCTGAAATTTTGCATATGGGCTAAAAATTGTTTTTAGAAAAACTTTTTCTAATAACTTTTTTCGATATTTTGAGAAATAACCCCACTTTTGAATTTTTTTGAAAAAAAATTTAAATTTGACAGATAATGCGAATCACGTGACTATTATTTTTTTGGTTAATTTTCATCTTGATCGAAGCAGAAATTGATGCCAAACTCAAATTTAGAATAAATCTATTAATAAAAAAAAATCCATATGATGCGAACTTCACTGGTCACACTGTATGTTGAAGGCATATAAAAGAATATGACCATTATAGTAATTATATTGTAATTAATTTGTAATTCTATAATTTATTTGGATCCTTCTTATCAAAATACTATTTGCAAATATCCACTAAATACAAGTACATATGCTGCATACGTGTGGACAGAAGAAAACGCAATTAATAAATCTTATTGTTGGGCCTTGTTGGACCCATACGTATAAATTGTACGCCGTAGCGTTGCAATTCATTACACACCATAAAATATTAATGAATCACCTTGCCGCAGGATACTTCCATCAATCATAAAGTTAGCAATGTGTGCACACGATGGTATAGTCCGCAATTAATCATCGATTCGACCACCTCCAAATGCACCACAAATTTTGCTTTGTTTGCGGCATTCATCATCGATGCACGGAAATTAAAAACGCCATATTAAAACGTTTAACACGATTACTTTATTCCGTTTAGGTAGATACTACAATGAATGATACAATGTGGTCTGCAACAACGTCAAGGTACATTGTTATTTCTAAAGTTACTCGCCTGTTATTTATATTTGAAATATGTGCTGAGTGATGTATTGGAAACTTGCAACTTGCTATTGCCATCATTGGTATAATATTTTGTGTCATATACTATTCCTACTGTGAACAGAAATAGGAAACGATCGTCCACAAAAGAACATCTTCCGCAATGAAATGCTGGCCTTAACTTCGATAATTTTTTAATTACCTGCAATAACTGCCGTTACAATGTAAATTCTATTGTTAGAATGTTGTGGAGGCAATCTACCGTGCCAAGGCAAAACAGTATACTCGCAAAAATGCCGATTTTACGTTTTTGACATATAAGCGTAGTCATTTTCAAGTACTGTCGACAGGTATCTAAATCAGTTCTGTACGAATATTACATTCTGAGAACTTTTCATGACCAAATGATGTACTCACTCATCTGATCGGGTCAAACTATGGCAAAAGAATGTAATTGACAAATTAAAATAACGTACTATGGTAAACAGTGTATGGGTTGTCAAGGTGCAGCGGCTGGGTCGGTTCGACGCTAGCCTTTCGTCTCGTTGTCGCCCGATTAAGGTTCAGCTGCGGTCCCATTTATCAGTGTCCGCTGTAACTAAAAAAGCCCCTAACTTAAAATCAAGCAAGAAATGGGCCAATATCTCTTTGTCCCGCGATAGAACTCAAATGCAGCGGGATCACTATAAGCAAGTAAAAACCGAATTGCAGCATCGTGTGGAGAATGGTGAGTCTGGTCTCAGAATCAAGTATGTCAACAATATTCCCACCATTTCCAATACGGTAAACTAATCCAGCCCGACAGTATACTTCAGACGATGCGTATTTATTATCAAAATGTACGCGGTCTGCGTACTAAATCACATCTTTTTTTTTCGAGTTCTTGCGATTTATATTATGACATTGTTCTTATTTCTGAAACCTGGTTGAATGATTCTTGTAATAGTTCGGAATTTATCCCTAGTTCATATAATGTTATTCGTTGTGATCGTAGGTTTACCACAGTTGGTGGATCTCTGGGGGGCGGAGTACTGTTGGGCCTGAACTCTTCAATTACATACGACTGTCTGGATAGATCCCATCTTACTGCCTGTGCGCCATTAATTGATTTCATTTTGTGTAAATGTATGTTTGGCTCTCTAATATTTTTCATTGGTGTACTGTATGTCCCACCAAACCTACAAAGGGATTTGCTTGAAAATTTCTTGGATGCTCTTCAAATTCTTTTGTTACACAAACCTACTTTGTTAATTGGTGACTTCAACATTCCTGAATTTTGTAATCAAGATGTGAAAGCTCTATCTCCTTCTGGTTTGATTTTATCGAATTTTTGTAATTCACTAAACTTAAAGCAAAACAACTGGATTCGGAATCAGCAGGGTAGGATTCTGGATTTGGTCTTGTGCAACTTCGCTTGTCCTCTAGAGATCCTGCATGATGATACCCCCTTTGTACCGGAGGATACTTATCATCCGGCTTTGTCTATCTCTACTGAACTATCCTTTACTAAACTTACTCAATTTTCTCCTACTGGAGATCTTCGGTACAATTTCAATAAAATAAATTATGATACACTAAATGGCATGTTGTCAGAGATTGACTGGTCGTCGTTGGATGCTTACAGTGATGTGGATCAGGCGCTTGACTGATTTTATGAGAAGCTCTATTTGGCCTTTGATTCATCAATTCCAAAATATGTTCCAGCTACTTCACGGTACCCGCCGTGGTTTTCAAAGACTATTAGGGAGAATATAAAGATGAAGGATTACTATCGACGTAAATCGAGTACTCCTGATGGTGGGGCTTTTCATGATGATTTTAGAAGACTTAGGACTTTAATTAAACATCAAATATCAGAGGCGTACAAAAACTATGTAACCCACTCTGAAGCCGTTCTTAAGAAGCATCCAAACAAGATCTGGTCCTTTGTCCATAACAAGCAGCGTTCAACACGAATTCCTGGACGAATGTGCCACAATGATACTTGGTTGGACAATCCGAAGGATATTGTCGATGCCTTTGCTTCTACTTTTGCCACTTCATATACTACTCCCACCTCTGCGGTTCCTCCTCAATTTTTTTCTCAGTTTCCTTCTTTTGCGGTCCCTTATATTCCCGGGGAGTCCCTAACTGAGATTATGGCCAAATTTGATTCGAGCTTTACTGCTGGTGATGATCTTGTCCCAAGTTTCTTGGTTAAAAACTTGCGACATTACCTGGTGAAACCGTTGTGCTCTATAATTAATCTTGCCTTGAAAACATCAGTTTTCCCGGATCGGTGGAAACGTACCAGGATTGTTCCCGTGTATAAGTAGAACGACAAATCTCATACCTCTAATTATCGACCGATAGCCATCTTGTCCAACTTTTCGAAAATTCTTGAGCAGGTCCTGTACAGATCCATATCCTTCAATACTTCCTCCCTCATATCTTCCCTTCAACATGGCTTCATGCCTGGTAGATCGGTGGTAACCAACCTTGCCACTTTCACTCAATATGTAAGTGAGGCGATGGATGACAGAAAACAGGTGGACGTTATTTATCTAGATTTTTCTCGTGCGTTCGACACGGTTGATCACAGTCTTCTTCTAGAGAAATTGTATTATTATGGATTTGCTCCACGCCTTATTAACCTGTTAAAATCATATATTACAAATCGTTCAAACTACGTATTCTATAATGGTTACAGATCCTTTACTTTCCGTGCAACCAGTGGCGTTCCCCAGGGTTCCAATCTTGGACCAGTGCTGTTTAACATTTTCGTTAACGATATATTTCCTCTTCTGACTTGTCAGGCATTAGCTTATGCTGATGACTTAAAAATTTTTACAACAGTCCATTGTGAAGATGATTCCATCAAATTGCAGCATAACCTTGATGTCGTCACTGCGTGGTCGCACTCGAATGGCCTGGTCCTAAATATCGAAAAATGTAATTCGATGATATTTACTCGTAAATCCGTTTCTCTGGACTACAATTACACCATTTGTGGGCAATTGATCAGTGGGGTTCAGTCGATAAGGGACCTGGGCGTTGTATATGACACGTCCTTGACGTTCACGCCACATATAACATCTATGTGTGCCGCAGCGTCAAGGATGTTGGGATTTCTGATGAGAATCTCGAGGTACTTCACGGATCCCTGCCTCCTCAAGTCCCTCTACTTTGCGTTGGTAGTCAGTAGGTTGGAGTTTGCCTCGGTTATATGGTACCCCCTCTACACTTCACAACAACTTCCTATTGATTGTATTCAGCGGAGATTTCTAAGATTTTTGTCTTTTAAACTCACTGGAGCCTACCCGGATTGGAACATTTCTTACATACATCTGTTGGAGGTGCATCAGCTCCAATCCTTGGCCGTGCGACGCTCCATGCATAGTGCCAGATTTTTATACAAGCTAATTAACAGTAGGATTGACTGTCCGCAGCTGCTTGGTGCTGTGCCTTTCTACGTTCCGCGATGCTCGGCTCGGCATGCAGCATTCTTCAATCTGCCAACGGCCAGGACCAATGTGCTCAGGAAGTCGCCCTTGCACCACATGGCACGGAATGCCGAACTTTTCTTTTCAGACATTTACGCTGGATACTGGAATCGATAGTGACGTCTGTTACATTTTTCTTTTTGTGTCCTTTTGTTTTACATGTTCATTTCTTTTTTTTGTCTGCATTAATGTATGTGTTTATTTATATTTTGTCCTGTAATTGGAAATATCTGTTGGGCAAATAAATGTATTATTATTATTATTATTATTATTATTATTATTATACTGAGTTTATCTTCATGTTACTAAGGAAGAACAAGGTACTGTATGGTACACTATTCTGCCTGTGGAAGAACAGTACATTTAAAATGGCAAAACAACGTACTATCATATAGTACGTTATTTTGCCATTTTCTAACCTCAACGTAATGATCATAGCCTTATTTTGATCCCAGTTTAGAAGTCTGTTTGCTTGTTGATTTTGTGTCTAATTTGGTAAAATGAATTCAAGGGGAAAAAACTCGTCGAACTAGCAAAAATGCAAATTTTGTATAAAGTAAGTAACGTATATTTTTACATTAGCTTATAAATTATATAACGGTTGACTGGAATTTTAGGAAGACTCTGGAGAAGAATGTGACGATTCAGTTAGGGATAAAGATTTTTTTCCCAATCAAATGTCAGACTCAGATTCATCTGATGATGAAAAATACAGAAGAATTAAAATACAAAAAGTTAGAAGAAATCTGATGAATCCACTATCACACTCAAACTCAGCTAATGATCCACAAGATAGCATTAATCAAACCGACATTAGTCACAGTACAAATATTTTCACATTAACTGATAAAGAAATTAATAACAAAAATGAGGAATGCCAATTAGTCGATGTAACTACTGAACAAGAAGGGATCGTGTATGAGGATGATAACAACTCAGAAAAATCAAGTGATAAGAATAACAAAGAACTTGATGAAATGGATGTTGAAACAGAAGTTAATAAAAATTATTTATATGAAAGAGAACAAGACAGCAATTGCAGCGTGGATGAATTAAATAAAGAGCCAGAAAATGTGCAAGACATTGGACGGAAGAAGAGACCCAGAAAGATCGAGGAAAGAATGCTTAACTTGAAAAAAAAGTATCTTTTTCGGGCACCGAACTGTGGCTGTAAAGACATGAAGTGTACAGAACTTTTAATTGAAACCGAAAGAAAAAGAATATATGAAGAATTTTGGAAAATGAAGAAACAAGACCAAAGGATATGGTTATCGACACATGTGAAAGAAGCCAAGGCGAAAAGAAAAGTAGAAGGGAGCAGAAGGAACTTTTGTAGAAAATATTATATAGATGATGAATCTTTGGTGCCAGTTTGTCAGAAGTTTTTTTTGTCATCTATAGGATACAATAGCACAACTGTCATTGACGTTATGTTGAAAGCATGTAAAGATGAACACGGCCACAGAAGAATGCTTCCTTTAGAAGATCAGAGAGGACGACATGTACCCAGCAATAAAATTAGTGCGACTCCCATTAAGGAACATGTTAATTCCTGTAAACCTAAGCACTCACACTACAGACGAAGTCATGCACCTAACAGAAAATATCTACCTGCTGACTTGAGCATAAAAACAATGTACGAAGATTATTTGTCTAATCCAAACAATAAGAATGTGTCATATGAAGTCTACCGTCGAAATTTGGATCAAATGAATATAGGATTTTACGAAGTCGGGGCTGATAAATGCGGGTACTGTATAGAAATAGATTTAAACCCAACCGAAGAGAATTTGTTTTTGAAAGAACAACATTTGGAACAAGTTAAGAGAACAAGAGAAAAATACAGAGCTGATGGTGAATTGGCAAACCAAAATCCAAATATTAGAGTGTTTGTTGCTGATTTACAAAAAGTGTTTCTGCTTCCTCGTATGCCAAAAGTAAAAGAGAGTTTTTTCACTTCACGGCTTATAGTTTTTAATGAAACTTTTGCTTCATTATCAAATAATAAGCAACACTTTTGCATCTTATGGCACGAAGCTGTGGCCGGAGGTCGTGCTGAATAGATGCAGAATCTATAATATTTTGGTTGGATAATTGTATCGGCCAAAATAAAAATTCAGAATTCTTTTCCTCTCTTTTGACATACGTTAATTCGGATTTCTGTACTATAAATTCGATCACTGTAAATTATTTGATGAGCGGACATTCTTACATGGCAGCGGATGGTTTGCATGGTAAAATAGAACAAGTAATTCGGAAAACTATCAGCGTTGAAGATTTCAATGATTTTGTAAGTTGCTGTCAAAAAGCATCAAAAAGAATGACTGTAGAGAAGATGGAGTGTAATGATTTCATGAGACTCGACAACAAATTGAAGATATTTAATAGAAAATCCGGTAATAATGAAATGCCGTATTTCAAGGATGTTGTATTCGTTAAATTTATGAAAAATTCTACATTTTTTTTTATAAAACTAACATTGAAGAATCAGAATATACGATATGTAGTGACGTTTTGAAAAAGAAAGTGAATTTAGAATTTCTTCCTAAAATTCAGGTTCCACGAGGAATTTCAAAAACAAATAAGGACATTATTATAAAGAATCTTGTTCCAAAAATGCAAGCTAATCGAAGACCTTTTTGGAAGAATATACCCGAAAACGAGCAATCCGCTGATTTGTTAGACGATGGAACGTAAAACAACTTCAAGCTTAATAATTATTCTCATAAATGTATTGACTTATATCTTATAATAAATGTCTACACAAAAATAGGATTAATCATTTTTTGATAATGTTTATTAATATAGAATTTTGAGTTTGATATTGTTTTATTTAATAATGTACTGTACAGTGCATTATTTAGTTTAAGTTCGTTCACTTCCAATGGCTCATTTATCTGAAAGGCAGAATAATGTACTGAATAGTACATTATTTTGTCATAGTTTTTGGCATGCAATTTCTCAGTTTATCTAAGAGCATAAGAATTTAACGAAATTATTTTTATCAAAAATTGTGTTTCTTTCTTTCTAATAATGAAATATAAATATTTCTTAGAGTAAAAAGTATCTCAGCATATTTACGTAAGCGAAATACAAAGTTTCTTAGTTTGGCAATACTTTAAACTTTAGACCCAATTATCTCGAAACCTCCTTCTAACCAGTACATTGTTTTGCCTTTGCACGGTAGCAATGTAGGTTACATAATATTAGCAACTAACAAATATGGTAAACATTATGTGCAATTTTTCTACCTTTTAGTGCGGACAAAGCCGTTTTACAATGACTGTTCTTTGTAAACCTAGTATTTAATCCAGGTAAGGAATTAGTCATGTTAGGTTTTAAGTATACACTCAAAAGTTATGATATCCAAAAGTTGCTTAATTAAAACTTAATTTACACAAGCGTGCTCTATTTTAAAATGAGACTGTCTCATTGTAGATATGTTTGCATTTAAATTATATTAAATATTAGATTTTTTGAGCATTAGAGCTTTAGGCTGGAAATAGGAAAGGCAGAAAAAGGTGTTTTTTTACTGAAGAAATGTAAAAATGTAGTAAAGGAGTAATAGAAAAAGTTTGAGAACGAATGCACGCAAAGCCGACACTAGATGAAGATTATCACGCTGAGAATTACGAAATGCCGGTAGTAGTAATGAGCGCCGAATAAGTTGAGCATCTTTTTTAGAATCTGAGGGGCGAACGGATAAACTGTTAGCGTTTTGAGCAACGGAATAAGAAAGCCAGAAAATACAAATATTAAAATAAAGTAAATATTAAATAAGATATCTAAATCTGGATGTTTGTATGAAATGTTTGTATGTACCAAGCTAGAAAAACGAGCTTAGGTTGTTATTGCACTAGCGTCGTCTTTAACAAAGGAATAAAATGCTCCTTCAAAAAGTATATTACGCAGGCAAAATTTGTCTGTGGATGGGATGCTTTTAAAATAGACTTCAAAGAAAATATTTTAATTCTTAAAAACGCATAAGGCAATTTATAAAAATGTTAATATAATTACATTTGCGCTTATATTTACAAAATGTAGATGAGTTTCCTTCTACAAAAAGCAAGCAATGCCACTCTCCGATCCTATAACAATTTCATAAACTTTTCATTCACGTTTAAAATTCAGATCAATTTCTGACCCAGCAGTAATTTACTTTGTTACGGCCCACGGCGGGAAAAATACAATATTTTTTCGGGCACCCCTGCTAAATGAGCAATTTAGAAAAGGGATCCTGCCGTTATCCTGACGCAAATTGTAGTTTACCAACCTGGATGTTTGCCGGGGCGGACTTCATGTTCGCAGTCTATTTAGGTATGTTTTATAGCACAAAGTTACAATGCGTAAATTTCATAAACCTCATAGTTACGACGAACATTCTTTCACTTTTATAGCATTCTCCTCCCTTTGTGTCAATAGGGCGTGGAAAGAGAAAATACATACATTTGATATGTGTACGTACGTACTATACGAAAAAAAAATATATTTGACTTCAGTCTAAATGTACGTACGCTCCATTATCACAAGTTTTATGATGTGTGTATATATAAAGGTGTCTCAATAAGAATTTTAAATTTAAAAAGAACGTATTTTTTTACTGAAATTTTTCACTAGTTTTATTTATTTGCAAAGTGTAGCTAAATGTTGACATTCGACCTGAAACGAAATATCAGACAAAACCGCTCACTTGGCAGAGGTGAACCCTTTCGACGAAATTTTGGAAGACGTTTTGGTGTAAAAGCAACTGGTGAATGTTGCGTTTGATTTGTTCCTTAAGCTATTGAACTGTTTTATATAGTGACTTACATAGACTCTATTTTCTAAATAGCCCCAGGAGAAAAATCCCAAAGGAATTAAATCGAATCTTCTCGGTTCCTGGTTTTAGTTTCCAAAGTGAGAAATATTAAAGGTTAAATCAAAACTTTTGGCGTCCAGGTTTTAGTCTCCAAAACAAAAGATAATACAACATGGAAACTTTGTTTACATTCTTCTTTCTATGATTTCCTCCAAACACATAACTCTAAATCGGGAGATTCAAAAACAGTGAATGCAGCCAGATGCTCCGGGGGTTCCTCGCACAAAGCAACACATAGGCGTTAATGAAATGTCTACCGTAAACACCTTCATACTTGTTCCTATTTCTTTTATTCTGTTATTCAATAGTTTATTATGTTTTTGTTGTTTTGGGTGTGATTTGCCCTTATTCCAACCAATTCCCGGAAAAGAAACTTTGTCAACAAGCTTTCGTCATTTCAAAAATGTCCAGTATTATGACCCTTCCTGCACATATAGTACACCAAACTGTCACACTTTGAGACTACATCGTAAGTTCCCTGTATGATGTAGCCGTTGAAACGATAGTGTGCAGCATCACTAAAGATGATTTTGTTATGAAATACTTCGTCGACTTACTGTAGTTCCAAAATCCAGGTGGCAAAGTTGCAACGCTATTCATGGTTGGTCTGCTTCAGTTTTGGAGTCAATTGAAGCTTATATGAACGATGGTGCAAATCCCTTGTCAAATGTAGGTATATTCTGCGACAATGGCTCTTCAAGCGGCAGTGCCATCAGTCAAACTTCCAAGGGGATGACGCCTATTGGTTCTCTTGTTTTTAAATACGTTACCAGTAAATTTTCAATAGCTGCTTGCACCGAACATTTTTTGGAATATGTTCGGTGCAATCAGCTACAATTAATAAAAATTTATCTCAATTGAAACATACCATTTTGTAAATTTCAATATGTCACTACTATAACCACCATCTATAGCTGATTAAACATATGACGTTTTCCTGCTAACCTGTAGTGCTGTGTTAGTATGAAATACACATATTATTATTAAAAAAAAAGAACGCTTGACCGACAGAAATGACGGAGTACATCATAAAATGTTTCCCATTTTGTAATGCGTTTTCACATTTAATAAACAATCGTTCAAATTTGTGTAAATGTCAGTGTGTCACTAGGATAACCAAAAAATTGCTGACTAAACATTGCAGAGATTAAAATGGTAGAGTGTTCAAATTTCAAGTTCTTATTGAGACACCCTTCATCCCTCTATGAAGAGGCAAACCAACTAAATAGAAATATTCGAATGTGAATTCCTCATTTAAATTGACCATAACACTGCCAAATTTGTAGATTCGATAAAAAGAAAAACATAAATTTGTTTGTAAAGAAACGAATTTTCATTATAAATCTAATTAAAGAAATTGGTTACTCACTACACGAGTTACGTAATGCCTCCGTTTCAAAATATTTTTTACTGAAGTCGATATTTATTATTATTTATTCTAATTATTAAATATAAATACTTTTTTCTAAGAATTACTGAAGCACCAACTTGCATTCTCAATTTTCAAAAATTATTTTAACGCATTTTTTTTTGAAATCTACTTTTGTAGTAATTAAAAAAAATTCCTAAATTTTTTTCATACTTACGTTTGAGTACTTTTTTATACCTTCGAAACTTGTATAAACTTTGTAGTTTATGAGATATTGATAGAATATGATGCTTCTACTGTAGTAAAACTCTACTTTCGGTGTACCGATCTGTTTGAAAATCCAGTCAAATTTTAAAAGTACGAGGGAAGTTCATCCATTATAATCCCTACATAGATGCGTTGACTGACATATCAATAACTGTCTACGACTAAAGAATAGAACAGGAGAGAGTCTCCTTAAAAATAATATTTGTCCAAAGTGGTAACTCAATATGGCCGCCGAAATGCATAGGCGTGCATAAATATTTTGTATAGGGTATATGTACACTTCCTGTGTTCTCTATAATCATTTAAAATAGGTCAAAAATATAACAAATATTAAATGACTTGGATATGTATGTTACGCCACTGAACACATAATCAGACATGTCAGATATATGACAAGTTATTTAAAATAACTTTTGTTAAATTAATATTGCCTATGTTGAATGCCAATGAAATAACTTTACCGATGAAGAGAAAAAGTGATATTCTACGTTCTTGCCGTTTTAGAACGACCACAAGCCACACAATTCACCATTATAGAAACACTAAAACGTCATTTTTGACATAACAGGATATAACTGACCTCCCTTAAAGTTGTAACTTCCGTCTAAAAAATACCTATTCCCCCACCACGTTATTATCTCTTCTGTTCTATTCTTTACTCGGAGATAACTGTTGTCATTCGAAGTGTCATTTATTGGCGTTAGTGAATATAAAATATTCTCTTCTCTATCCCTCTCTCTCCCTCCCCCCTCTCTCTCTTTCTGTATCTTTCTCTCTCTCTCTTTGCATATACGAAATATTAATTGATTTCTTTTGACGTGTACGTAATTCAACGAATATGAATAAACTTGAAGCAAGAGCTGTGATAAAATATATCTTTAAAAAAGAGTTGTCACCCACAAGAAATTTATACGGATATATATTGGGTGAATCTGCACCTTCATATCAAGTAATTAAAAATTAGTGATTTTAAAGTGGGAAAGGAGATTTGTAAACATGCACTAGGTGCTGGTTCCGCCAAAACTGTGGTTACCGAAGACAATATTGATTTGGTACATGATATGGTACGATAGAAGAATTACCGTTAGGTTTATAGTGAAGACATGTGATTTTCAGTTGAAAAAATATTGCACGATGAATTGGGTTTCAAAAAAGTGTCTGCAGTGTGGGTACTAAAAATGTTAACGGCAGGTTAAAAGCGCATCCCTCATGTGACCGCTGAGACAAATTTAGCGATAATTACTAATTATAAATAAATAAATTATTAAAGGCAAAGTATAAAATGGCGGAATAGAGCCCCCCCCCTCTCCAAATATGTCGTGTCAGTTCAACTGCTAAAACAATTTGGCCACAGATTTTTGAGAGTTGAAGGTGTTATTTTGATCAATTTTTTACTACGTGAGCATACTCTAACACTTGAATATTACCCAAAGTTCAGAAGGCAATCAAAGAGAAACGAAGAGAAAAATTGAGACGAGGAGTACTGTTTTACTAAGACAACGCTCCAGCTCACATTAGCTTTGTTTTAATGGCTGCCAGTTGCAATACTGGGTTTAGAATCCCTATTCTTTCAATCTGGCTCCTAGTGTCTACTATCTATTCCCAAAATTAAAAGAACATCTTCGAGGAAACCATTTTTCAGACGATGAAGAAATGATGGCAGCGGTAAGTGAGTGGATAACGGAACAAGATAAAGAATTTTTTGCTAACGCTATCTTAGTACTTAAATATCAACACACAAAACTTATTAACCTTCTGGGGATTATGTTGAAAAATAAAATTGTTCCGTTCTTCTCAGCTGTTTGCTTCTATGTTAGGGACAATAATTGGTGAACTCCTCTCGTAGGTTATACTATGTAGCTGAATCTCTCCCAAGGTTTCATGAAGACCATATTTTGAGCGGCACAAAATTTTAACTTTTTAATTTATTTTAGAAAGTGTGTGTTATATAGGTACATTAAAATGTAAACCCGTACAGAACCTTAGCTTTCGTTCATTCTGATTCTACAAGAAGTAAGAACGATTTGCGTATTCCTCAATTTCTAAGGAAACGAACAGAGGATGAGGTTCGTTTCGTTGAGGCTAACGCAAATCGTCCTTACTTCTTGTAGAATCAGAATAAACGAAAGCTTAGCTTCTGTACTTTATATACCTATAAAAGCATTTAGATCTTAAGGGTCATATACAGCCTGTTTCAAATTAACTCGGCACTATTTCCAACTTTGTTATTATTGAAGCTATGACTTTAGTTAAATTAGCAAACTAGCAGTGTTTTCATTGCTGTTTACGATGGTGAACTTTAAAAAATAATTGAACATCGCTTTTTCGGAATATTTGAAGAAACATTAATTTTTTTAAATGGAAATGTCTGTATATTTTTAATTTAAATGGAAGAAGAGCTAATTATAGACAAAAGTCATTATACACTGACTTTCAATAAATCATTCATTTAACTTTGTAAAATTACAACAAATGTTCAAAAATATCACCATTTGTTGAATGCATATTAAAACTCTTTTATGAGCGCCTTTTGTAGCATTTGAAATGCTTACCGTGTATTGAATTAATGCATAAACGTCCGGTCCGAATTTTAATTTTCTTTTTATACAAAAGGTATTGAAAATTATGTTTTAAATACTCTTATACTCGTAATGCACCCGTCTAGAAAGTATGATCTGCGAGATATTCGCAAATAACTGATTTGTGGTAAGAGTAAAAAACCTACTTCCGGTAGGAGAGAGAGATTTTAAAAACCACTTTTTCTGTATCAGGGGACTTTAAAACTTTAAAACGTAGATTGTAGAAAATCTCGAGGTCGAAAATTTTCATCACAATACTTTCTTATACGTAGTATAAAATCTAATGGTGACAAGTCTGGAGAACGTACCGACATATTCACAATTATACTTTATTACTGTAATGATGATTTATTTCGTTAATACAATATTTACTTCTCGCACTTAACTGCAAGCGCGAAATGACATATTTTGATAAGCGAGTACAACAAATAATTGAAGTCAGTTTGTGTATTACGACCACATTGATTAACTCAGAAAATGGCTAATACCTGTGTTATTTCAATTTTGATATGAGAGTATACTTGCCTGAAATTAGGTTTTCTTTCATTTAAAGTACAAATATACAGGGTGTTCCATTTAAAAAATTAATGTTTTTTCAAATATCACAAAGAAGTGATGATCAATTATTTTTAAAAGTTCGCCATCGTAAACAGCAATAAAAACACTGCTACTTTGCTAATTTAACGAAAGTCATAGCTCCAATAATAACAAAGTTAGCAATAGTGCTGAATTAATTTGAAACAGGCTGTATAGCGGATACGTGAATAGTTAAAAACAGGAAATTTTTGATTCAAGATATTTTTGTTGATTTTAAATTTGGCGAAAACCTTTCAACGTCAACTTATGAAGAATTTAGTAATCAAATTAAAGAAAATTAATTATTATGTCAAAATATTAAAAACCAGTTTTCCCAAAAATCCTTTGTAGCAGATTTGTTTGCTTTAGTTCGCGTTATAAATTGAATAAAAAGCTACCCTCTCTGTGCTTATTTTTCTTTCAACTATTCTTTACTTTGTTTTGAATGAATATAAAATAAATTCAAATTAGGCAATCCACATTACAATGAATTGTTATTCTTGTAAAACTCTTTCCCGCGGTTACAAATGTTTAAATATTTGGTCATAAATAAATTTTTATTCGTTTAGATATTGAGTTATTATTTCAAATATTTATTATATATTCCCTATGTGTAATAAGTACTCGGACATCCTTTGCTTATTAAATTATGTACTATGCAACCAATATTACATTTCCGATCCACTATATAGGACCCTTAATTTGTAACAATTTTTGAAAATTGTGAGAAAGAATCGTATGATGTCTAATTCCAATTTTTCCATTTAGGATCACCTAACCTTGCCAAAATATTCTAAGACTCATATTGAAAGTATAGATGAATTCAACTGCATAATGCATAATGTGATAACAACAATAAATGGGCTGCCCTCAACATTTATGGATGTAGCCCCTTTAATCCCTCTTTTAAATAGACTAAATAATAATAATAATAATAATAAATGCGTCTTTATTTATCCTAGGAACGTGAAATGATGATAACGTTCAACAAACAGCAGCTTCCTTCAAATTCTAAAATTTAACATAGTAATTAGAAAAAATATTAATTTTGGGAAGGTACACATTTTTTGTTTTAATTTTTACGCACATCACTGCGCCTAAAATATTTTCAGTCACCATTACCGCTATATTTATGACTGTCATAAAGATAATTTACTTTTGAGCTCGCGCGCTAAATAAGCAATTTATAAAAAGCAAAGAAAAATATCGAAGTTATCCCATAAAGACTGGAATTACAGTCCTTCTGCTTGCCTTTTTGGCAGTCTAGCCCGAACAGTCTACATGTTCATAGTCCATTAAAGTTTACTTTATGACCGCGAGTTTCACTTTACTCGAATACCAACAGGAATTCAGACAGAATATTCGCTGGGATGACGGTCGTTGGCATTAAGGAACCATCATTTAGATTTTATCGAAATGAATTGTTTGTGTCGCCGCGCTCTGTTCACTCTGCACGAAAGGGAATGAACTAGATAACATAGGCCGTCAGGTCACTATCTACCGATATTTATATCGACTTTTGCACAAGTTGAATGTATATCGAAACAATTAACAAAGGCATGAAATGTTTTGTGAAGGTATATACTTTATATAAACGTACGTATGTATATGTTATCCAATAGGGTGACCCAGTTCTGTGTCATTGCACTTAGATTATCTGCAGTATGTTCAATGTAATTGCGGTGGTGAATTAGGTTTCAGCGCAATACTCTATTGCTTTATATGTTTAGGAGGTGGATACGATCGTTCGTTTAAGGGAAATATGGGACAAGTCAAGCGACCCCGGTGGAATGAACTCTGAGACAGTAAAAAGAACTATTAATAAAGATTGTACGGAAGCATGCATGAATAACTCAGAATAAATGTTGTCCTTCGGCAAGTCTTTTATCTATAGGATAATATCTTTTTTAATTTAGCAAGTATACAAGGGTGGCTTAAAATGTAAATATTGTTACGGGGTCAGGCTAGGTGAGACTTCCGCCTCACTATATTGAAAAACAATACTTGTAATAAAAGAAATAGTTGAAGACGTTAAATGATGTACAGGAACAACGACGCGACGCGTGTGGTAGTTGAAAATGAAGTGTAATTTCAGTTGGTGTTTGAGCTATTTCCATCGTTGGTTGGATCTATCTTTCGTGGTGTAACGTTAGTTATTGTGCTTTATTAATCCAGTCAAATTGTGTTTTTACCAGGAAAGTTGTGGGGTAGTTTTGATTTCTTCCATTCGATATGTTTTTTGGGGTGCTGAATCCGAATCTGAGGTTTGCTAACAAAATTTCGTGACGCAACATGGAAAAAAAATTAAAAAAATAGTAAAAAATCTCATTTTTTGTCGGTTTTTTCCTTATAACTCGGGAACTATCAACTTTTCGTAAATTACCTTCCTATCCAAAATGAAAGTACATAAAATTTCCTACAAATTTCATTATTTAGGTTTTTTTCTCCGACGTACCGTTCGGGCTCAAGCGCTAGTTGAAAATTCGGCTGTCTCCGCAAAAACCCACTTTTTCCACTCCAGAACTTCAATTCATTATTAAAGGCTGTCATTTGGTGAACTCCTCGCAGTTCTCTGTGCATACCTTATTTAGATCGTATATGTAAAGGTACAGGAAGATTTTTTCAAAAATTACATAATGTTCAAGTTATTTAATGAAGTCCGAAATTGTACAAATTCAGTTACGGAAAAATTGAAATTCCATCGAAAAATCTTGAAAAATTATTACACATATTATGTATGAGTATATACATTACATTATTATATAAGCAAAAATTATATGAACCGTTGTCGTTTAGAGGGTCCTGGCTGAGGTTCTTCGAAGGCAGAGGGTCCTGGCACAGGTTCGGGTTGTTCATTCGTCAGAGACGGGGCTTGTTCGTCTGGAAAATGGAAGAGGTGGTGAGAAAAGAATAACTTGTGATCATATCTCAAGGAGAGATGAATGATTACGAAATAGATTGTGAGATTAGACATACCTTCCGCATCGTGTAAGCGTCTTTCTTCAGTCTGTTCTCGGTCTCTTCCTTCGGTCTCTTCTTCGTCCATGTCAATGCCGTCTTCCGGCGGCTCGACGTTATCACACAGCCCTTCGCACGATGTGCAGATCGGAGAGCAATGGAGGCCTGCCTTCCTGCATCCACAAGTGCGTTGGCAGCCTTTTTTACATTTACAAGAAATGTGCCGGAGTATAGAGTCCGGTGCTGGGTTCAAAGTGGTTGGCACTGGCACGAGACCACTCCTTGTTTTTTTCCACCCCCACTCGTTCGGGTCTCTTTGTTGTACGTCGAGTGTGGTTTCACCGGATAACCACTGCTGCACCTGAAAGTAAACTCTCAGTGAATGTTGTCGTGCAGCAGCTTCGGTGGGAGGTAGTGAGGCAATGTTGGCTTTACTCTTGTACGATGAAGATACGTATTGCCTGTATCTAAAATTGTTCAGGCTACTTTCATGTCCTTTCCCATACAGAGCCATGAGAAACACGTTTCCTGCTTCGGCAATCTCGTCCTGGTGTGCATGAGGGTCTTTGAAAGCATCAATGACTGCTTGCAAGCCATTATTCTTCTGTAGGACTTTGAGAAATTTCAGTTTCCCCTGATTAAACAAAGCAGAAGTGGTGTCACAAACACTCATCGCGTGCAGGAACAATATATGGTCTGATAGGGTTTTGTCAGCGGCAAGATGAGGATTGTAGAGGGTTCGTGGCACCTTTCCTTTTCCTGGTTTCAAAAAGAAGACATTCTTTATATCAGGGCTACACAGGCCAATCAAAATCACCAAAAGGTCGATATCTTCCCCCACCACTGTCACATATTCATTTGTCGGGGCCAACATAAGAGCTGTTGTGATAATTAGGATATCAGCGTCCTCAACAGCTTGCTGTGAATCAATTTTTGCATCATCAAATTTTTCCATTAGCATAGATATCAACCGGCTCTTGTTTTTGGAGTTCGCAAGGAAACTCTCCTGCGAGACAGTGGGCACCATCGATTCTGTAAATGATATTGCAGCAGATGTTTCCTTTGCTCTCTTCTCAATCGTTCTATGCGCTTGGTGCTTTCACAAGCTTCGTCAGGGTAGCCATCGAAAATGACAACCGCATTTGATTTGTAGTTTGACTTGACATATGATACATAACTGCTGCAAATTTCTGCATATGTCTGGCCGTGGTGCCATTTGACCCGGTGTAACAAAAACCCTCCGTCCAGGACATATTTTGTATCGTTCAAGTCCGCCTGTTCAGTCGGTGCAAAAGCCCTGTACAAGCTCGATTTTGTTCCTTTCCTTATCCCATGCTCATCGAAAAGAGAGAGAGGGTAGGGGCTAAGTTCGTAACGCAAAAATTCTCGCAGCTCTTCGTCTGAATGTTCACGATGGTCATTCGCTGGAAAAGTGTGGTTGGATTGATTATTACAGCCCTGTCTTGTATCTGAATAGAGCTGTTCATGATCGCAAGAGGCTGCACTCTTTCGCTTCGTTTGAATTTTACAGTTTGAAAATCACCACCAATAGTGCGCTGTATACCTTTCATGCCCATCTCCTTGGACAAGTGGCAGTTGATCCTCTCATCTGCGAGAACACCTGTACTTAGTGACATTAGGTCAGTGGTCTCTGGGAAAGGAGGATGTTCGTGGAACCAATTCAGCAACTTATGTGCGTCAGTGTTGTCTCGCTTTTGCATTGTATCTCTGCTGTCAATGTGTTGTTCTGACGTTGCGAGTTCTACTCCCGTAAAATGCTCAATCTCTTGGCACACATTATGCAGTGCTGTCATCCCTTATGTCCATCTTGTCACAACGCCTGCAGTTACCCCACGGCCATGGGTGAGACCACCGCTTGTCTTCATTGACTTCATTAGAGTTTGTTCAATCGCCATATCACTCCAGGTGCCACACCACAGTTTCTCACTCCTACGAATGGTGAAACATCCCCGGGTGGTGAAACACTCGTATTCTGCAGATGGCATTGCAGTTTTCAAGGTATGCATATCCTGGAGGTAAAGATGGCTGCATTTAGCATACAGATTATGGCCACTGGCGTGAAAGAAAGGGAGCATTTCATATATGGTTTGGAGGTGTAGATTCCAGTTGCTGCTTCTTTCTGCTTCAATGAAGTGCTTAATCAAAGTCACCATTTCAAAATATACAACCCAGAGCTTGGCAGTGGGGCCACGTTCTGCCAACAGTTGAAGCTTAGCTTTGAATTCTTCTTGTACATCTTTGACAATCTCCTTCACATCATTAGAAAGAATCACTGTTCTGTCCATGTTGAACAAGATCTCCTCCAATTGATCTGCCATTGTTGGCGACAGGGCCATTGATTGAATCACTATTTTGGCCAAAGTTCTGTGACACAACATATGAGCTCGTACCGCCCGTGCGTAGGCGTGGCCAGACATGATTTTTTCAGTAGAATTCGCCGCATATATGGTATTGAAAAGTTCAGTCAATCCACTATCTTGCATAATGTAACCAATTGCCCCCATGAAGGACATTAGTAAATGAAATCCACCGAGCCTTAAAACAACATTTGACAGAGCTGGATCATCGGGGCGGCTAGCAAGAATGTCTCGTGCCTTGAGGTAGAGGGGTTGGTCAAATGTCACCAGACAGGTAACTTGGTTTAAGGATTTAGTCTTCTCTACTCCGGTCAACAATGCTGTGAATATTGTATCATAATCACTTGGAGGAGCATTGATAAATGGCTGATAACTAACAAATGTTACTTCATATGGGATGTCTCTTGTGACATCTTCCATAAATCCATTCCATCCGGAGAGGCCAGGAATGTCTCTGCTTTTCCCATAGAGCCACAAAAGATCAGGCACAGATGGAATCACAGTTTCAGTTGGTGCATACATTCCCTTTAGATCTTTTATCCTGATTTCAGCTAAACCTTCAGGTTTTGTCCTTTCAAAATGGATCAGTTGAACAGCTCCATAACTTCCAGAAACCTCAGGTGGGGGTATCATTTTTTGCCGAGGAATGAATTGATTGGGAGCCACTGCATGTTTTGGTGCAATACAGGAAATGCCACCCATGACGTGAAAGGTGTTGTATCCGTCGATTGTATGTACGTTAAAATCAGCGTTATCGTACACCTGCTGTGAAAAGCACGGCTGGTTGACTTTCAGCGGATCGCCGTTGATTGCTGGTGCTTCCAGCCGAACAGCTTCTGTATAAGAGGAACAAAATCCCAATGAGGAAACCACATCGACCAATTTCCTTGAGCCGTACTTCTTGTATAAAAACACTGCCAACCCTACAAGGACTGGTGAGACGAATGATCTGGGCCTCACTGCTGCTGCAAGGCTATGAGCCAGCGCTGTGCTCTTCTTCTTCCACTTATCATGGTCCCCACGTTTTTTATTTAGTACAACTGTTTCCATAAATGTACGAAGCGTTTCAGGAATGAGTTCCTCATTTCCTTCCAAAAACTTATCAGGTGGGGGATACTGTTCTGTCTCATAAACCTGGCTCCGGATATCCTCAACAATAATTGCAGCAGCCGTCTTAACAATCCGGAGTCTTTTCTCTTGTTCATTTTTTAACGCCTGCTGATACCAAGCATCATTCAAAATTTTATACCCTGTGTTTTTGAAACACACTACCGGTTTCTTGTTGGGTGAAAAGGTAATAATTATATCGCTTCCATATTTTTTGAGTAGATGAGCTTTGACTGTCTTTTTGTCAGAACGATAATCACCCTTGATTTGCTCCATCAACTCGTTGAGCGAAAACTGACACTCTCCATCACCATTCTCAAGATAAGTGTAGACATCTTCCATTGCTGCTTCAACATCATTGGCGAATGGACCGCTTTTTCTCTTCTCTTCAGTTTTTGGGCGATTGTACAGTTTTCTCATGCATAAACTATGATACTGACAATCAGAAGCCACCAAGTCTGAGACAGGCAAAAGCCGTTTGATTATGGCTTGTCCATACTCATCACCACGTTCTTCTGCTCTTTTTATGATAGTTTCCTTCACTTTCAAAAGTCGAACCTGATACACAATATTACGATTGGTTTTCTTTTTTCTTTGTTGTTCTATAAACTCAGGTGTTACGATGAGGCCACACATAAAGCAATGAGTTTTGAATCTGAAAGGTGCTTCAGTATAACGTCTTTTGACTTGCTCCCTACCCTGCTCCACCTTCTTCAAATGAGCGGCAATCATTCTTTCATTACTATAGTTTTTACGACATCGTTCATGAACCTCAACTGCAGATTTTTTACTTAGCTGAACATGTTCACCATCCTTCCTCTTCTTGCTTGACTCGATAAACGTTTTCAAACCTTTTTCCCGCACTGTAGCCACCTTCTCTACATCATTATCCAGCACTTCATCACAAATAAAACACACGTTTGAAGCCATTTTTAACACTACGCGTAAATATAACTTGTTGATTTGTGTTGTCGTTGGACTCTAACACCGAACGACTCCCTTCGCATGGCACTGCCGCTGACAGTGAGCAGATGGGCGGTGTTTTTGTGGTAGAGGTAGAGGGGAGCACTCCTCGTGAACAATACAGAAGGTTGGGAACGCAGGTACAAGGTGACGTAGTTGGCATTGGCTCGTGTCCGAAGGAGTCGAATGGATGGAAAGAGGGCTTTTAAACCAGACGGGACAGTTATAAAATAATTTGGGGAGGCCGGGAGAGAATATATAAAATGAGAATACGTACAACACGGAATTATATTTCCACAGAATTTAAATATAATGTGATTTTGCAAATCCTATTTTTTCAGTACTGGAGAGAGCATAACAGTTGAAACCAGTCTACATTGTATTCAACTAAAAACTAGGAGGAATTCACTAAATGACAGCCTTCAATAATGAATTAGAGTTCTGGAATGGAAAAAGTGGGTTTTTGCGGAGACAGCCGAAATACTCCAATTTTCAACTAGCTCTTGAGCCCGAACGGTTTGTCGGAGAAAAAAACCTAAATAATGAAATTTGTAGGAAATTTGATGTACTTTCATTTTGAATAGAAAGGTTATTTACGAAAAGTTGATAGTTTGCAAGTTATAAGCAAAAAACCGGCAAAAAATGAGATTTTTTATCTTTTTTTTCATTTTTTTCAATGTTGCGTCACGAAATTTTGTTAGCAAACCTCAGATTCGGATTCAGCACCCCAAAAAATATAAAGAATGGAAGAAATCAAAACTACCCCACAACTTTCCCACCAGGGGCCCTTTTGAGCACAAATTGACCGTATTATATGCTCTCAAAAGGAATTAGTGTTCATAGCCCTTTGATCTTCATAATTGCTGCGCGTAGGGGATTGGTTGCCGTGGTCATATGTGCCGCTTCTTTTATCTTTCTTCTGGTGCTGTGTTCTTCTGTTGTCAGAACTGTAGCGTTATCCCATTTGATTTGGTAGATTTCTTCCCACGTATTGCTGTAGTTCGCAACATTATGAAATTTATTAATAAAAATGAGAATTTTATATGATTTATATTTTCTCACAAAAAACACACAATTGTCTGTGATTTTATTTGATATTTATTTGGGTAAACTGCAATGATATGTTTATGTGCATAATTGAGGCACTTTATATATAGCAGTGTACTTGAGAAAAGCACGTAAGTATTTTCATATACATGCTTTTGTATTAATTTTGTGCTTATTTTGTGAAATAACAATTATTTTTGCTGGTATGTTGTTAGTTAAAGTACACCCAGTATACTTCAAAAATGATAATGGGTGTATTGCGAATTGATTAGGCAGTATAATGATTAAGATTTTACTTTGCGAGAAAACCGTATCTATTACCTCAGGTCATGTGATATGAGTTGCCTATATAACATTTTGTTTATATATTCTAATATGCTTATAAAATTGAAAATGTTTTTCTTATTCTATAGCGAAACTTATATTTAATTTCCATTAAAAAAAATATTCATAATTTATACGTTTATTTCGTTTCTATTTGTTTTAACAATGTATTTCATCTTCATATTTGCAGTTGTAAACCAATGCTTTTATTCAGCAGACACAACAGTTGCGCAACTGTTCAGTGATCATGTCCAGTAGACGAGCGCTCACTCTGAACATGTTCAGGAGCGGTCGCCATTTTTGTGAGCGCAAAAATTCTATGCTCACTTCGTGAGCGTGTTCTGTACGCATGCGCCATTGATTCATTCCAAGACCAACCTAATACATACTTCTGAAGAAAGTTTCTAGAAAAGTAAGATACAGCAAATTAAAGGTATTGTGCAGTAATAAATGTATTATAATATTGGAGTTCACTCAGTATTTTATTCGGGGTTGGAAAAATCAGCCCTTCCACTAAAAACTACGTCAAACCTTAATGCAGAAAAACAATTTATTATTGTTGTTTATTCGGTTTAATCTCTATAATTTTAACAAATGGCAGCAATGAAAAGTACCAGATGTCAGACGATGACGTAAAGGTGAGCGGTCCTGTCCAGCGAACACTCAACTGTTGTGAAGTGAACGGTTGGAGCGGGATTAGTTCCCGATCCGCCTGCTGAATGAAAGCAATGTCAACATTGATAAAGGTGGTATTATACTTTCACTTTACGTTTTGTTATTTTTATTTCACTCTGGGCGCATCTAAAATGTATTAAGGCTCATAATTAGTTGTATTTACTCTATAAGAAGCTTTACACAGTGCTTTTCATGTATTTCATACGGGGTACCACTTTAGCTATCAAGCATTTTTGAATGGTTTATGTGTTCAAACGAGGGATATTCAGAGTTCATGTCTTTCCACAAAATGGTTCGATATTGTGTAGGTATCTTTACTGTAAATATACATAACGCATTAATATAAGGAATTATTTGTTTATTTAAATCTGTAAGTATAGAAAAATTCAATATGTGTTGAAATAAATACACATCCACAGTGCATTTTTGAATTGTAAACATGTCAGATTATTATGAGAAAGAATATAATGAGATATATGAGATTCAAAGGTATTTATTCTAAAATTACTAAAGACTTTTAGCATGATAGAATTTATTTTGTTTTCTAAATTAATTTCAATTCATGGTAAGTATGTTATCAAATTAAATAACTAATTTATAGTTCGTTTCAAGCAATATGAGCGACTTGTATAAGGTGATAATCCGGATTAAAGAGAAACCCATTCCTCGAGCTGCAGCGGGTAATTAAGAAGCACTTGAAAAATATCAGGTACGGTCTACAGATAATTAGAAAATAAAAGCCAAACTAGTTCGTAGTTAAAATCACATTATGATTAATACATATTTCTTAAATACGTAACTATCATCGCCCAATGAAAACAATTTACCCCCACTTTATTGAAAATGTTATTTAAAGTACACTTATCACGTTAAAATTAGCTTATTTAACGTATATTGAAAAATTTATAATGTTCAGACCGTGGGAAGATACTTCCGCAGTTTCTGCAAACGAAGTAGTGCCTATGCAAGTAAATAATAGTGATAATGAAAATGTAAAGAAACGACAATATTTATCGACGGATGCTAAACAAATTGTGTTAAATGTTTATAATTCTTTGGTGAAAGTAGATAAATTATCAAATTCAGCAGCTGAGGCAAAGGCTTCGCAACTGACTCTAGTACCGCAAACAACCATTAGAAGAATTGTGAATACCGGTGTTTTAGAAAGGAAAAAAAGATGTGATAGTGGTACCTTCCAGAAAATAACATCGAGAGAGGTGCACATAATCCGTCAGACTATGTATTCGGCCTACAAAAAAAAATTAAGTACCTACTATTGACAGTTTGCGGGTTGCTTTAATAAGCGAAGATATTCACTGCTCTAGGTCAACATTATGGAGAGTTTTAAAAAATAATGGATTTAAATACAAGGACATTAACAAAAGGCAAGTTATAATGGAGAGTTCAAGAATATGTAAGTGGCGGTATGATTATTTAATGGCTATAGAAAAGTACAGGCAAGAAGAAAGAAATATATACTATCTAGACGAAACATGGTACGATACACATGACATCGTTAGAAAAGGCTGGAATGACAACTCCGATCGATGCAAATTAGACGTTCCTCCATCCAGAGGAAAAAGCGTAATAATATTACACTGTGGGTCTGTAAATGGGTGGGTCGAAGGAGCCGCGTTATTATCAGCCAAAAACATAAAAACTTGTTCATTAGATTATCATCAGGACATGTCGGCAACATTATTTGAAAATACGCTTATACCAAAGTTAGAAGCAAATAGTGTAATTGTTCTTGATAATGCTCCGTATCATTCCCGGCTAGAAAATAAAATTCCCAATAGCAGCTCTACAAAGGAAACCATTCAGCAATTTCTAATTGCCAATAATATATATTTCGAAGATTTCTACACAAAGAAGCAGCTACTTGAATGTATCAAATCGTTTGAATTCTCCAAGGAGTATGCAGTAGATACTATTGCCCAAAAATATAATCACATTGTGTTACGCTTGCCGCCATATCATTGTATATTTAACCCTATAGAATTGATATGGGCACAAGTTAAGGGTAATATACGAAAAGGAAATAACTCTCCAAAATTTTGTGAAACTGTTATTAAATTAATAAAAAGAGAACTAGAAGGGCCGTCTATAAATGCATGGTGCAATGCAATTCCCCATGTTATGAAAATTGAAAAATCATACATAGAAACAGTTCCGGATTTCGTAATCCATGTAAACAACAATGAACAAGATTCTAGTGAAACAGATTTTGACGACGATACAGATACTTCTGAATAACACCTATTACTTTAGTTTTATATTGTTTCATGCGTTACACATATATTTATCTCAGATCTTCAGATGCTATGTAAATTCTTATATTTTTTATTATCTATAGATATATTATATTGTCACACTACTTTATACATATATCGTTATAATATGCAAACGTAATGTAAATACAATTAAGTGAGTTTTTCTCTCAAATAAATATCTTTAATCCGGCCCTTACTACGTTCTCTTTACTCGGCACTTTCCTGTCTTAATGATTATCCGTATCATAATTGTATGGGATTTGCCATATTACTTGAAACGAACTGTAACGCACTTGATTTTTGGACAGGCACGCGTTAAATTAACCTGTTAATGGTTCATAGAATCAGCATTTGTCTAAGCAACAAACGTTTTATGTGTATTGGAGATAACATTTTTGTTAGTGAAAATACCTGATTATGTTATCAATGCCAGTGCATTTAAAATAGTAATAATTCATGCTAAAAGGACTTACTTTTTTATATAGTTTTTTATTTGAATTGATTCAATACATGAATATAATTAAATAGATTCATAATATTTTAAGCATAGTTTATACCTGTGTTTGAGACATGGTTTTAAAATCATTCATAAATTGAATTATTCTTTCTGTCTTATGTTATATATTTATATCTATGAAAATTGAGTTTATCTGTTCTTTTTAAAATATAGTATATGGAAAATGTAAATTTTAATTTATATTATTGAAAGAGGATTTTGTTCAAAATAAAACTGTACTTGTATTTGAAAAGTTTTCGTTTGATTTATGGGCTTGCCATACTATACAAAAGATAGAAGATATTTATAAAATCAAAGTCACAGCAGTATGTTGCGCCAAGCAGAATTTTTCGGTTTCTCCTAGAGGAACCAGTTTCTTGTTTTCTTTTATTCTAACGTTTGTTAATTCATTGACGTTTTTTGGCTTATTTCTTGTTACAGTCGATCTAAGAGTATTGGTTGTCCTATTCGGAAAACTGGTGTAATATTTCTTCACTATTCTTTGTCGTTTCTCAGAAATACCGTAGTTTATATAGTCTCCAGTTGGTGTTGATTTGGATTAGGAGGTGTTGCCCTGCTTCTTCTTGCCATATCAACGTGTATTCGGGATATCAATTCAATTTTAGATATTCGACTCCTGGTTATTCCAATTTTGACGTTATGTGCGGGATTAGAGTTTAAGTGTTGGTATTCTTTTGTGTTTGTGGGTTTTCTTTACACTGGGGTATTTAGCATGTCCCTGCCTAATTTCTGAACGAGTATATCGAGAAGCCTAAAGCCTTTTCAGGGGCTATCCTGATGACGACAGAAGAGTATTTTCCAATACTTCGGATATTTAAAATGCAATCAATGATGGAAATATCCCAAACACCAACTCAAAGGACACAACGAATAAAAGTCGGGAAGGATGTTTTAATCTGTTTAAATCAAATTTATTTAAATGGAATTTCAATTAATTTAAAGATTAATTATAAAAATGAATAAAAATTATGTGTCTACTAAATATTATAGAATGTACGTTGTGTTTCATTACGTCAATAGATATTCTTAAACAGGATTATGGAAATATAAGATAGAAAATAGTTACTTATGTTTAAAAAAATAAAAACAGAACTATAATTTTTCATGAAAAGCTTGGGGTTGCCATTGTGGTTTACACATTTTAAAGTCGGATTCATAAATATAATTAGATTATTTCATGTAAAAATACTGAATATTAGTTTTAAAAATACACATAAGTAACCTATGCATTGTAAATTATGAAAAAGTTTAAAATTCGAGTTTTAGAAAAAACGAGTGACGAAAAATTAATATTTACGACTCAATTGTCTAAAAATTAAAGTGATCATTGAAGAAAGAAAAAATTATCCATTAACCGACGAAACTGAGAACGCTTAATTAAAGAAATACAGTTCTACTTAAATTGAAACTAACGGTAAATGAATCATAGGTGTCGTAACACGTTCAACTATGAATTAAACTCTTAGAGTGAAGAATAGTAAAACTAGAGAATTAAATGATTAAAACAAATAGATTTTGTCGTAACAAGATCATTCTATACATCTTTTATATACAAATTGTCATAAGTGTCAATTAAGTGGTGAGAGTGCTTGTTGGATTTACACTGATCCAGTGAATTTTGCTATATGAAAAATGTGCCTCCATCAATTAATCTCATCAATTAATTGATAGTTCCATAATTATCGTATTAATAAAGAAGTGTAAGGAAGAAAGTAAATAAATATTTCCAAATATATATTTAATTTTATAACATTATATTTGACCCCTTTACAGTCATAATTTGAGTCCCGTATATTTATTTATCTTATTTCTAGGTTGTTCATAGTTTTTTGTATATTGTTATGTTTGTGTTTTGGATGTATATTTTGACAATGTAAATATCTGTTAATCAGATCTATTACAAAGAATATTATTATTATTATTATTATTATTATTAAAATAGTAATTATGTTTATTATCAATTATTTTTTTAAAATGTCATTCACTTGGAAAAAGAAAAACATTTTCGATTAATATAACCACTATGTAACCACAGTGCCGCATTAATCGAAGAAAAATTCTATTTTTTTATTATCTATAAACACAAAAAAATCGAATCAAATTCAATTCTCTACAATGTTTTTGTTTGAGTCGTCCTTTTTCCTGCCGAAAGCGAAATTAAATAAAAGCTGGACGCCACCCGGACAAAAGGGACTCCATCACAATAGGAACAAACAAGCGTGGATAGAGACAGTTGTTTACATTTATCGAGTTGGTCTGCAGTTTGCATTTACTTGTGTAGTTCTCGCACCAATTTGCCAAGGGTCTAGTCGAGTACACTTAAGTTGCAAAACAAAGGAGCTGTGTCTCTCTTTTTCAGGCGATTCGTAATGGCCTGGAATACTTGAAGAGTCCTTGGAAAACAACTTCTTCAGTGGTTTCATTTCAGAGAACTAGGATAAATTCGGTTTAATTACACGTCCTCGTTTCTGAATTTGTCCTGTTTAATTTTGGTGTATCTTACCAATTTGTAGACAGATTACTAATTGTGAGTGATATTTTTCTTGTTTGAACATTTTTTATAATGAGAATATCACTGATTTCTTAATTAAGCATTGAAATTTTCTGAACAAGAAATAAATTGAAATACACAATACTTTTGTAACTGACACAAGTCATGTGTTTAAAGGCAAACGCTACTATTATCATTTTAGAATAATAACATTGATTCAATGAAATTGTTTATTAAAACTTTGAAGACAGAATAAAGTATAAATATCGTCTTTTACTCGCCGCGCTCGCTTCACTCGCTTGGCTCGTAAATCAGACTCGTTCGATAAAGTATCACTTTACTGACTTGGTACATAAATAAATATTAATTCAACTAGATATTGGCAGATAGACTTGCGTCAATTTTGACCAAGTTCTGGTAATTGAACTTTATTTATTTATAGACGTAAACAATGATTTCCAATGGGCAAATCCCTTATTTCTTTTTGTATGATATATAAAGTCAGCCATTTATAGTAATGAAATATTTTAACACACAGTTACGCACTTTGGTTATCCAAAATTATTAAGAAAATCGTTATTCTGTAAAAAAACATTATCCATAAACTATGTAGTATTTTCGAAAAACTTAAACGTCTAAATACTAATTCAAAGTCATTTCTTAACATTCCAGGCTGCAAGTATGTAGATAAGGTACATCAATTTAGCATTATGTAGCATATGCATTATTGCTATACAATTATAAAATTAGAAAGACACACATTAACTACTTTTTTTGATTCCTCGTGCTGTGACTTCTTGCTATTGCCTGATGATAAAAATAGATTATTGTCGGTGCATGTATTATCATACATAGGAGCTAAATATAAGAATTCATTAAAAATAACATTTCTGAAAATAGAAATATCCTGAATAATCTGAAGCGAAGTGTTTGTAGTACAAGAGCATCACGTTTCCGTTTGTTAGAAGGTAATACTTTAATGAAACACTTAAAGTACATAGTAATGGGGGACTTTGAAGCGCAGAACTTCCTGCCCATGTCTGTATTACTCACGGTGTCAGAAATATTCGAGCATGTTGTGACCAATAGGCTTGTATATTATCTCGACCAGGGCAGAGTGCTTTATGATGCGCAACATGATTACATACATTATTCATCTGTTGAAAGCGTTGGGCAAGCAGGAATACCTTGAATTTACATGTTGGGATTTAACGCTTGCTTTAGGTACTATGGATCATACCATCTTATTGGAGAACCTACAGCACTATGGGGTTTGAGGAGTCGGACATAGGCCCCTGGCATCGTATCTCTAGAATAGAAAGCAGTTGGTGGAATTCTACAGAAAAAAATCCAGCTTAAGGCTGGACGCCCGCTTCAAGCTGAGTTCGATTTGAAATAGGCGTACCACTGTTTTCTTCGTGCAAATGTAATAAAAGACAAATGTTTAAGGGTCCGCGTGCTCTGTCTTATGCTGAGGAAAAAGATAGAGAAAAGAACTTGTCACCTAATCTAATCTGCCTGTAATTTATGGCTGCGTTGTGGTCTCAGATAATCGCCGGTTGGCCGACACGTTTGCAGTCGGGAAGCAACCCCCCCTAAATTAGACAATCTATATTTTCTCAAACACACAAAAAAGGTGAAGCTGAATATGTAAAATCACCTGCCGGATTCAAATTTTGAGTTGGAAAATAAAATCGAAATCGCAAAAAGGTCGAAAAATCGTTTTTTTGTGTAAATTTTAAAATTTTCATTTTCTTCAATTTTTAATACTTATCTCGTGATATCTTAGCAATGCAGAGAGCTAGGGATCTGTTTTTTTTAAAGGTTATACCCTAAAGTATTTGGATGATACTAGTGTTTTCGATTTTTCTTTATGGTGTGTAAATTTTATAAAAAAAAAAAAAGTTTTAGTAGACGACCAATTTGTGTAACGTATATTTCAGCTATCGAGTAACTAATCTTATTTTTCAGAATTTACCCATATATATGTGAAACAAAATAAAGCCAACATTCCAAAATTATTTTTTGTGCAAGAAATAAATTTCTAGATCGTTTCAGAAGCAAATTATTGCGAGTCAAATATAATAATTATACTCCCAGCCCGCAAGCCGTGTGAGTCCTAACATGCGCTTCTAGCAGGTATAGCGTTAGGGACGGGAAGAGATATTGCTTTTACTTTCTGATACGTAGTATAAGGAAGTATTGTGACGCTGACATTGTATATGTACACTATATTGTAAAGAAAATATCAACGGTTTCGATAAAATAATGTCCGAGTAACGATTACTTTCTTAACAAACACCGATCTCAGAAGTATTTTGCAAACTGCGTAGAAACTGCCCGAAATGGTAGGCGGAGCTACCTCTCGACACAATGTGCGAGCGTACCACATACTCTATTTGATTTCAGTGAATTTCGCCCAAATTTCAAAATTTTGTTTTCCGTTTCGTGACCTTATTTTTAAAAATTAAGAAAAAATAAAATTTATGTATTGCTGTTGAGTGTTACATAATGTTAAATAAAGGCTTGTTTTTTGAAATTTCTTACATTTTTATTTTTATTTAGGGCCCTTTGGACAATTTCGAAGAAATTACGATTTATCCATTGAAAGGCGTTGTTTTCTTAAATTAGCGTGTAAATTCGGTACGGTTTTCATGAAAAATACGATTAGGAAATGGGAAAAACGATTTCGAGGCCGGGCGTACAGCCTTAATGGATATTACCGTAGGTGTATCTCATGGTCCTCTCCTTGAGTCACTACTATTCATAATATATATGAGTGATTCGGAAGTGAATGTATCAGCTGACCGCATCTGATTATATGCAGACGATACTTCTATGTTTGCAAAAGCATCGTCGAAAGAGGGCCGAAATCACAAGTTAGAAGGAGTGATGCAAGAGGTTGAAGAATGGTGCTCGAGCAATAGTCTACAAATTAATAATAAAAAAACGCAATGGATCCGATTTTCAAAAGGAACAGACGAAGAAAAGAAAACTTTGAAATTTCTAGGACTCATATTGGTTGAAAAACTTAGCTAGTTCCCACATGTAGCAGATATTGCTGACAAGCTAAGTGCCGCAATTTACAGCATGTGACGAATGAAATCCACATCCAGAGTGACAGTTTATAATTAATAAGAAATGTCATATATACCTACAAGTAATATTCGAGTGTTTAATAATATAAGTTATGGGCAAGCGAAAATTGGCTTATTATAAAACATCAACAACATCAACAGTTCCGTAAGTACTCATTCTTTATACATTATGTTTCCCATCTGTAGTATTACTTTATCTACGACAGAATCTGTGAATAAAACCGAACCGCTGTGACAGAACCGAATATCGTCTACCTCCACCTACTCACACCCCCTTGCGTCTACCCGTCCCGCGAGTAATATAAGTTGCATAAGGTTCTATTTGTTAGTAAACGCCCCTCTTAAACAAACATTTCAAAGAATGGTGACACACAATGTTTGTCTACGAAAATATGTGCGAACAATTAAGAATTTTTATGTACTTTTTATTTATACAAACAATTTAAATAGCTTTCTTTTGATCATAACTTTCAAAATTAAAAAATTTAAATGTACATATATATATTAATTATTTTATCCTTAATGTGCATGAAATATTCCTTAGTAGTTTATACTTTTTAAGGAGAGAATTAGAAACGAAGGTATTTTTTATATTTTTTCTTAAAATAAGTAGATTTAATTTTAAGATATATGAGGAAGAAACAGTTTACAATAAAACCGCTGCTATGTTTAAAAATTTCGGAAGTAAAATGACAAAATATTTTTCCCTTGAGTGTTTATTTATATTAACTAGCTGGCAAGTAAAGTAGGTACTTCGATGTTCCTGTCTTCCGTAATTTCATTCATATATACTCATAAGAACAAAATTGAAAATGGAAAAAATGAAAAGAAGGAAAGAATATGCATGTATATAAAGCGAAACTGACGAGTGGAAGTGCTTTACATTAATAGTGCCAACGAGTTTCCGGAATAATGAATATTTTATGTCTTATCTCGACAAAATATTCAACTCCTTTTCAATTTCTACGAAATAATAATGAAAAACGTTCGACTTTTTTGATTGAACTGGATAATAAAAGAATATGAAATGACTCTTTGATTTAGTATTATTATCCGAGTGGATATTTTAATCTAAATTTTGATTAAAAGTGAAATGTTTTCCAATATATTTACTACAATAATTAAAAGCATAAATACAGCATACTGTAAATTACAAACAATATTATTAAATAAATAACCAAAATAGTGTTTTATGAGATCGGTCAATTCATACGCAAAATAAGAGGTTCCTGATCTTGCAAGAGGTCAAGTAATGGTTCTTTATTGACAAATTTGATAAATTTAATTGTTTACGTTACTTTTATCATTGTTGTAGTTGTAAACTTTATATCAATGTGTCATAATAAACAAATTATGCAAACTGTACATCTGTAGCATCATCTAAATATTGAAATTTTAGAAATGATTACAATATCCACTTCAATTGTTGAGCAGTGTATGTGTCTAGTTTAGTAATACTGATTATATCTTGGATTGAGTTGGTCTTTACTTGATGTAAATCCATTTTCAATGTGAAATAAAACAAACAAATGTTTAAGATTTACACTGTATTTAATAACAACGACAGCTGTTTCGCTACACTGTAGCTTCGTCAGGTTGACATATACAATAATAACTATCTACATACACTTGACTCTTATATATAGTGTGTGGATATTAGGAATTCTAAGAACTGATATGTAAAGAACAATTTCTTGTCTAAAAGTGTCGGGTCTATACAAAAAGTACGTGGAACTAAATCTATTGCAAACAAATGTTATGTGTGAAATTAGGTAAACTGTATTACAAACTAAATATATTTAACAATGGTGGTGAGTTTAACTATCTACATACTGTATGTAGATAGTTAAACTGTATTACAAACTAAATATATTTAACAATGGTGATGAGTTTAACTATCTACATACTGTATGTAGATAGTTAAACCCATCACCATTGTTAAATATATTTAGTTTGTAATACAGTTTACCTAATTTCACACATAACATTTCTTTGCAATAGATTTAGTTCCACGTACTTTTTGTATAGACCCGACACTTTTAGACAAGAAATTGTTCTTTACATATCAGTTCTTAGAATTCCTAATATCCACACACTATATATAAGAGTCAAGTGTATGTAGATAGTTATTATTGTATATGTCAACCTGACAAAGCTACAGTGTAGCGAAACAGCTGTCGTTGTTATTAAATACAGTGTAAATCTTAAACATTTGTTTGTTTTATTTCATATTTAATACTGATTATGGTTATTGTAAGAATAACAGTAAATTTACGTCAGTACCAGGAAGTGTTCACAATGTTTACCCATGATGTATTATTAAAAAATGAAAGAGCATAAAGTACATGTTTTATTGACGTTCACATAGATTGATGTTTTTGTGTTGCGGGGGAGAGCAACAACCACGGCGACGTGCTCTTTTTTTACGACGCCTCGCAATATAAGTTTTACGACTTTCACGACGGAACCACTTCATGCGGTCATAAGTTCGACTGAAAATCAAATTAAACTTTCCCTACGACGGACGAATTTAACGATGTAAATAATGAGTTGTGTTCAGCGTACTTCTTTCACCAGGGATTCTACTGGAGGAAATTGCGGACAAACATTTCAGGTGACAAGTTATATTTGTTGAATCTACGTAGTAACGTATTGTAGCGATAAGCATTGCATTGTAAAGATATAAATATGTAATATTTGTAACAGAAAAAAAATTAAGATTGAAAATAATAGACTAATTATACATTGTAACATAAGAAATTATATTAAAATGTTATATATTAAGTTGTTTTTCAAATAAATTAAAATTTAAGCGGCAATGAAGCTACATGAAGATACACCCGTTCCTACATTCAAAGATATCAAATTTAAAATACATTATAAATAAATAAGTATAGTTTAAGTTGTTCGAAGTAAAACCATCATTTCGGGAATGCTGACAGCAAAATAAATAATACTAATACATTTATTGAATCCATTACATTATAATGCTAACAAACATATTAATTATACTCGTAATATTGAATATATCAATCAGATATCGATACCCCAGTACCACACCGTAACAACTCAAGAAAAGTTGTTTTCGAGTTATGTACAACTAAGAGTTAAGATAAATCAAACGTATCGGTTGCCATATAGTAACAACTCTAACTTCAAAAAGTAACCGGTAGAGAGCTCGAGTTACCTTTTAGAATTTGTGTGATTTCTTATGTCATAAGCGTAACAACTCTGTTGAATTAGTTCTTCCTATCTGTCGCTCAATGCAAGAATAACAGAGTAACAAGTCTAGTTGTTACCTTCTTGAATTGTAGTATTTCGAACAAGGCTTTTTAACAGAGCGAGTTGTCTACTTTAACAGTGATGAGTGGAAACATTATTAAAGCTGTAAGCGTGCCTAAAAAGTTACCCTATGAATCGAGGGCTGCATATATGACTAGAGTAGCTACTATTACATGTGAATATCCGAATACCAATGAAATACTGGTAAGCATACTCCTTTCCAAAATTCTAACCTAAAAATTCAATAAAAATTCTTGAGCCGAGTACGTTAAGTAGTTTTGATAAATTAGTACACTATATTATGTCAGAATTTAAAACAAAAATAATGCGTAATTTTCAACAATCGCTTGCTCCATTCAACTGTAGGTAATTATATTTCTTTCAAACAGGAATTGCCCTCCTCATCTGAAGCACGAAATCAGTGGGAATATGGTACGAATGAAAGGAGAAACAACACTCCTACAGAAGAAAATTTGGATATGATCAATGTATCTAGAGAGGAAAATGTTATGAGCGAAATTATTGACAGTAGTAATTTAAATGATGAATTTGATAGCGACGATAGTATCCAAGATAAAAATTAAATCCCTTCAAATACGGCGTCATCTGAAAGTGGGGAATCTACATTAGGTGAGGTGAACACGGACAATCAAAATGTGATAACTGAAGATGAAATCAACATGATCAACATAGCCGCCAAACCAAAGAAACAATTAACAAGGAAACGGACAAGAAATTCTGAATCTTGGGAGAAAAATGTCCGGAAAAGGAGAAGAAATCTTGGACAAGAATATGTTAATACGAAAGGTAAGAACATTGCCGAGAGAAAAATGAAAGAGCCATGTTCAGAAAGATGCAGACTTAAATGTCGTTCGAAGCTGACTGAAGAAGCGAGAAGAAATATATTCGAATATTACTGGTATCTGGGTGCTGTTGAGGAGCAAAGGGCGTTTCTAAATAAATGTATGTTTGAAAACATAAATCCTGAGTATCGAACGTCTAAACCAGATAGCAATAGAGCATATAATATAAAATATACATTTTTTTAATGAAGAACGTCCTATCCAAGTGTGCAAAACATTTTTCAAGAACACCCTAGCTATTAACAATAGGGTCATTTTTACAACTATTAAGAAAAGAAATATTCAGGGAGGTATGGACAAAGACAAAAGAGGAAAAGTTAAAAATGATAGAGCAATCGGTGAAGACATTAAAGAAGATATTAGGAATCATATAAATTCATTTCCGCGTGTGAGTTCCCATTACTGCCGTGCGCGAACAAATAAAGAATACTTAGATGGAAGTTTAAATATAAGTATTATGTACAGACTCTACGTCGAAGACTGCAAAAAGCGTCAGAAAAAGTATGGCAACCAGTGGGTTTATGCACATATTTTAAATAATGAAACAAACATAGGGTTTCATGTCCCTAAAAAGGACCAATGTACTTTGTGTGAAAACTTTAAAAATGGCAGTGAAGAAAGCAAAGACCTTATAAGACAGAAATTTGAAAATAATCTTCATGAAAAAGAACTTAGTAGACAGGAAAAAGCAGCAGATATTCAGAATGAAAATGTAGAAGTGTACTACTACGATCTACAAGCGGTACTGCCCATGCCTTGTAGAGAGGTGAATACTTTCTTCTACAAGAGGAAGTTTTCCACCTACAATTTTAAAGTTTTCGACGTCAAGAAAAAGAAAGGTTATTGCTATTTATGGCACGAAGGTATCGCGAAAAGGGGTGCCAATGAAATCGCAAGCTTCGTGTACAAATTCATTTCCTTGACACCAAACGAAAACTTAATATTTTATTCAGACAACTGCACTGGACAAAATAAGTTTATAGTTGGGATGTATTTATACTGCGTTCAAACCATGGAAAAAGTTAGCTCGCTTACTCATAAATTCCTGGTTGTTGGTCACACCCAAAATGAAGGGGATAGCATGCATGCTGCCATCGAAAGGGAAAAGAAACGAATGCTAAAAAGTGGACCAATTTATGTACCTTCACAATCGAGCATTGTTGTTGCTGCTGCTAAAAAGCAGGGTCCTCCTTATACAGTAGAAGAAATTTCCACTAAAGATGTATTTAACTTTAAAGCCATATCAAGTAAAATTGGAAGCAATTACAACACAAACACTGACAATGAAAAAGTAAACTGGAAAGACATTAAAATAGTTAGAGTGGAAAAGACAGATCCTTTTACCATCCAGTACAAGACATCTTATGGACAAGAATCGTTTAAAAAAATCCAAATACGAAAAAGTATGAGATTGCAAAAAAGTTACAGCAATGCCCTAGTGCTCACGCCAGCTTATACGAAACCACCAACAATTTCTATCGCAAAGAAGAGGAATTTAATGGAACTGTGCTGAAAATGCAATCAAACCTGTACACTGGCCTTTTTATGAAAGCTTAGTAACTTCAAACGAAACCAATTCAGAGACAGAATCTGAAGGTGAAGAATCTTAAATCGCTAACTTCTTGTTTTCCTTTAAAACATTTTCGTATTCTAAATTTACTTGTATTTGTTTTGATTAAAGGTCAAAAAAATATTAGAGTATGATTTTTTATTATACCTTACTTAGATATCTACTTGTTACAACGCGCATTTTTAAAATGTAATTCAATAAAGTAACAACTAATATCAAAATTCAATTTACAGTTTCCAGGATATTTTTTGTTGCGCAATTAATGTTATAATAATTGTATCACGTCGTTTAATGCTGAAAATAAATTTCAAAAGTTAGTTCTAACAAGAACTATTCAAATTATATTTACTTTTATATCTCTAAAATTCTATAACTTCAATTATCTCAAAACACTAAATTATGAGTTGTTACGGTATGATACTGGGGTATCGATATATCAACGAAACTGGAATCAAAAGGTGGTACCTTCAGTAGCACTTGACTAATGAGGTAGGAAGTGTTATTCTTGAATCTTAGTTCTCGTCCATGAACAGGCCCAGATTCCTAACACAGCTTTTCCAGACTAATCCAACTCCACTGATACGCAAATCCAACGCATCACACACCTGTAATCTCTTCGAAATATTACCGAAAATAATGAAAGATGAGTTTTGTTCATTATTTTGCAAATTATGGCGACAAGTGGTTTTATAAAATTTATCTAAATCAGTATTGATAGTTTGCGTTGCAACCACGATATCGCTGATGTTAAAAGAAGTGTACAATTGCGTATCGTCAGCAAAGAAGTGAAATTTACAATTAAAGTGGTCAAGTAGATTGTATATAGTTATGCGTAACTTAAGTTTAAAAACCCAAGCAAAACCTGTGCAATCCTTCATAAAAATTCAGATAATGTACCAAACAGATTAACCCATGAAGGACGGAATTAAAGTTTTCTAAAAAATTTTATATTTAACACGTTTTTCTCCATTATCAGTCCAATTTGAATGGGTCTACCGAAATATTTTACTAAATACTTTGTTATTTTTTGAGAAAAGTTGTGTTGCCATATGGCATTACTGCATTTAAAAAAAAAAGATTTCAATTATTATATTTGTTTATTACCAATTCGTAGCTACAACTGCGTATGATACTTAACATTACATGACAAGCACACCCCCACCTTGCATTTAGTACATTTTGTACGCATAATTGATTTGCAGTTGTCACCATTACACCGGATTTTTTTGTCAGTTAGCGTAAGCATATGGCCAATATTGTCGTATCGACCGTCATCGGAAACACGGCTGAAAGATCTACTGGATTTACTAGTAGACGGTCTACCACTACTTGTAGGCGGATTTTTATACTTGTTCAAATACACTTTTACTATCTCTCGACGGAATTCTAGTTGATTTAGTATGTTGCCCGGCTTCTTATACAATACCCACGCATTTTGTATCGACGCGTCTATCAACCACATAAAAAGGCACCACCATCACTTCTTTCCACGTAAACTTATTCTCCATCGGGCAATGTTCTCGTCCATTAGATCTGTACCCCCCATGGATGCATTATATTTAGAGATCATGTAGAGTCTTGGAACTTGAAGATTTCTTTTCTCTTTTACCGAATACCGTTTCATAGTTCCAACAGGAGCAACTCCATATCTTGTAGAAGCTGCAGAAACTACGCTGTTGTCCTTCCATCTCGCTAATAAAATGCCGTTTGTCTTATCTAAAGACGAGTCAAAGTCACTGCGTTTTCTTTCTGCCATCATTTTTTTTGACACTACGGGACAATTATTTGGAATTCAAATATCACGAATGGTTCCAGTTGAGGAGTCTTGTTTTCAAATGACTCAGCAAGTGAAAACTAGTAAATAAATTGTCCGTAAGCAACAAACCCACTACATCATTGTCTATAAACAGTTCAAACATTTCTGTTGGTTACAATGTTTTAAACATTTTATAGTCTGAATTGAAACAATTTTGCGGACCTTCCTCTAGATCACCTTTGACCCATTCAATGTTGGAATAATTTACCTTTTCTACTTCATCTACACCTTCCTCCACATTACTATCATTATTATTATGTAGACCTTTTACATATAGTTGAACATTAGTATTCAATTGAATGCTAGATAAATTATCAATAAGTCCACCTCCATATTCCTCGCCGGAATCCTCGTCTGTTACAGTGCGTGCATCTGGAGGCTCAATATAAATTTGGCCCACGTCTAAGTCTTCATCACCATATAAAGAGCTTCTTCTAGAGTGAGACCACCACTAGAAAAAAAAAGATAGCTATTTGAAAAAATGGGCGCCCGATAAGACTGGTGTTGCCACATGGCAACACCCAGCTTACAAGATTTATATTTTTCTAAATTTTCAGTAAGTTACTATAATTGCAACATTAATAGGTACATCATATATTTTTCAATTTACAAATTCATTATCACCGATTATATGCAACTACATATTATGATTTTTTATATTTACATCAGTTTGAAATCCATTTTGTGCGAATCTTACTGCACTCACTACCAAAAACACATTTACTTTCTACCACGCAGACAAACAGACGATAACTATCGGTTATGTTGAAAGACGCCGCGCCGTTTCAAACTGAACCGGGGTTTATGCTAAAATATTTATTTTGAAGCAACAGAAAACTACGTAATTTCTGTTGCCATATGGCAACACCAGTACTTGATGGGTTAAGTTTCCTGGAAGATATTTTATCGTTCTGAAATTACCGGGCCTGTTTTGAAGATATATCGTACCTAATACCATTCCGAAAAATCAGGAACTTCAGAAAAAGTACTATAGTAAAAGATTATAAACATCTAACTTCTCAAAGTAAAGTATAAAGAATTGTTTAATCCACTGAGGAATTCAATAAAATACCTGTTACAGATTCAAAATATGAAATTCTGTTCAAAGTGGTTTAAACCCTTAACCCACCTAAATCCATTAATATGTACTAAAATTTATATCCACTTACTTAAATTATTTTAATGGTGTTTCATATCTATTATACTATAATGATACTAAACACTAAAATATTTAATTACCCTAATGTTTTTAGAAAATTTATTTATGTATTGTAAATGTTATTCTTTTTATCCTAAGGCATCAGCTGTAAATTGATTTACGTGTAACCCATTAGCTCTTTAGCGAATTTTAGGATCTATTTTTTCTGACCGTGCTTGTATTCAATATAATGGTCAAATTTGACATTGTTCTTGAAAATCGCGGTTTAAGAGATTTATAGCAATGATTTCAAGAATTTTCAACACAACTTAATCAACTTTAATAAAGTATAAATTTAATAATAATAATTTCATCGTATTGGCAATGTTATAAGTGCCAGTATGCATGATCAGTTTACTCATTAATATTCATTATGTAATTTAATATTTAGGCACGACTCTGATAGCAAAAAAATGCAGAAAGACATTTGAATGTTCCATATATACTATTATAAATAATAGTATATATGAAAATATTATTTAAATATATCCATTATATATGGAAAACAAGCTAACTAGAAATGAGTTAATTTGAAATATAACAGAAATATTTTTTTAGTATGCATGCATCATAAACCAATCAAAACACACCCATAAGCGTGCATAATCGGGCCTTTATCGCACGGCGTGCGTATAAAGGTTGCTTGGTAACAGCCAATCCCAAGCGTTTAATAGTCCATTGAAATGTCAGGAAATGTCAAATGACATATAGGTACATGTCACTCGATAATATGTATTGGAATTATTGATTTATTATTGTTGCATTTATACTAAAAAATATCGTATGACACAGTGCATAATTAGCTTTTAAAGCACTCGTAACGTTAAAGCCACTCCGCTTCGCGTCGTGGCTTTAAACTCGTTACTCGTGCTTTAAAAGCTTGATTATGCACTAGTGTCATAATATACTATTTTGACATTACCTAATCGCATTTATAATAAAGTAATGTTTTAAAATATATTCAATTTTTTGTGAAACAAACAGTTTGTATTATTAAAAAAATAATTCAATATTTCTACATGACGTACCTATATGAATATTAGGCCAATTAAAGAATATCTAACTAATCGTAAGCACGCAGTGGTGGAGGGTTCCACAAGGGTCGGTTCTCGGAACTGTATTTTTTACAGTCTATGCCTTCAATCTGATTTGTGTTATGTAAATTATGTAAACCATCATTAGTATACTGATGATAACAAGGTTAATTTAGCAGTTTTACTGGAATTCGCCTTGCGGTTGACTTTTGTAATTTTAATACACCCTCTATATTATTAATGCTATTTATGCTATATGTATATTGTATAGTACTTAATAAAGACATGACATTATTATTATATAATCAGAAAAAATCTATTACTAAATAAGTTGTAGGAAATTTAAATTTCATCAATTTATTAATTTTGTTCAATCATTCTGGGATATTATATATGCCACAAAGATCTATGCTTTCCATGTAAATACAATTACACTTTCAAATGCGATAGACCGGTCGACTGAGTTTAAACGGATTTGAACATAGTTACGTTTTACAATGTTAGATACGTTTAAAAGGTCTTATTGAACGTAATCATGCATAAACGGCACAAATTGATTACACGTAGATTCCACAGGAACAAAATTCCTTTTTCTTGTAAACAGATTTTGTGTTGAGTCAGTTTTGTTATAGGTTGTATTTCTTTTGAATGGTTTTTAAATTAAATTCTTTTTGCTCAAATAAAGCTAAGAATGGGGAATCGAATACGATTAATTCGAGTATCGAATATTTGAAATTTAATATTAAAATATTATATAGAATCATATTCGAACATTCCAATTTAAATATTCAAATAGTTGAAATTAAGTCGTATCCAATTTCCAAATATAATAAATAGGTGTTACTTTCTTATACGTGGTATAAGAAAGTATTGTGATGATCAAAATTCTTTTTACTAGTCGGGTAGAAATGTTCATTATTTGTTGACTCCGCAAATGTTTTTGTTACGAAAATTTACGGCATTAAATCTTTTATTATTATTATGAAATATAGAAGTAAGAATGCGTTCTATACAGACATAAAAAAATTAAGTCGGAGAATGAGAGAGTTTAAGAGATAGATTTTGAAAAATTTTTGTATAAAGAAATTTTCGAAATTTGGATCGGAAGTAGCAGAATATTTTAATAAGAGTTCTTTACAAATGTATCGAAAATTAAATAAAAGCCATTTAAATAAAGCCCTTTATTGGCAAATTCAGCAATATTGTTGGGCTTTTAAGCCCTCTAACATTGCGACAACTGCTTAAACTCACAAACAAACTCAAATGGATTTTGAAAAAGACAAATCATTAATCTAAGTTCAGACCCGTTGGAATTCAACATTTTTTATGTTGAAACGGCTACTTGAACGACGTGAAGTCAGCGTTTTATCAATAATAAACAATAACGACAAAAACTCAGGCAGGAATTTAATGTTAACTTGCTTTTTACACGACGTTCAATACCAAATTGTAAAAGTAAGTGGGAGAAAGTGGTCTATAGAAAACGTTTTCTTTTACTTTTCCTCTGTCTAAAACTTGACATCGGTGTCTTTTGTCAGTAATTTGCTTTTAATGGGGCTATTACACTATTTATTTGTTTCTAACATATTACAATCTCAATGTTTATATCTCAAATGAATCGAGAAAGAGATTCATAGAGCAGAGACCAAATTAATTAATTTTACGTGTAGTCGACATGGAATATTGTCTATTTTCGCGAGAATGCCAGGATATTTTTCAGAAGAAACCTGAGCAATACCGAATAAAAAGCGTGCTTTATTTTAGAAAAATAATACTAGCATCATCATTGATACGATACGTCTTAAATAAATCTAAAAGGCTGAATTGTAGAACAGGGACCTGATCAATTGATTTGCCTCTCATGGATTGTGCATTTTGATCCATTTATAGATCAGAAGTATTTAGATCAATATGATGCTATATTTATATACGATCGCCTTGTATATATCTACAGGTTTATTTTTATAATTTGTTTTATCCCAAGATAAACCAAATTAGTTTGGAGTTTGATGATCTATATACAAATGATTTCATAATTGCATTTTCAGGGCATTTGTTTCTTTTACCCATTCTGAAGTATAAGAGACATATTTTTTTAAAGAACGGAAAGTTCTGTCCTGGAATTAAAGAATCAAAATTTGATAAAAATTAAAGAAAAGAAAAAGTGAGATAAATTTATATGATCTAGATTATACCTACTGAATAATATGTTCGTTAATTAGTATTATTAATCACGTGCATCGCATCGTATACGTACATGTTTCTGTGCTCCGCAGTTATTATAAAGTTTATACTGTTAATAATTATCGGTTGTGTTTATAATTGATACCATACTAAAGTTTAAAATCTGATTTTTCATTTTGTACATATTTTATATTTCTAAATCTCTTTGTTTATTGTGTAATTGCATCGGTAAGTTATCTGTTTTATTCTCCCGTGTTTCCTTTTCTTTTTTTCACTACAGCTTTTTCGTGCTGGTTCTTTATATCTGCACTTCTTTCTTGTTTATAGTTTCCTTGATATATACATACATCAATATTTAATCTTTTTTTTTCCTGTGTACACCGTTCGAGAACCTGTCCGCTGCCTATCTTTTCCTTTATCTTGTTTTACATAAGTCTTCAGTGACGGGCACCTCTGGAGTGAAGTTTGTCTCCCTGTCTTATCCTTGTAATTACTTTTAATTTTTTATTTTTGTTTGATAAATATGCCTACCTGTGCGTGTTGCGGTGGCTCTGATGATGCACATAAAATTATCAACTGCTGCGTCTGTGACAGACAGTACAGGATTGATTGTGTTAATGTCTCGACTGCCGAGGCTCGCAAATTACACCTAAAGACGGGCTTTACTTGGACTTGTGGAGGCTGTATCGGAATGGGTAGCGATCTTAACAGTTTGAGGGCTGTTCTTGTTTCTCTACAGGAAGAAATCAAAATTCTTAAAAAATCCATATTGGAAACTACATCTAACTCATCGTCTTCACTTCTTGATTATGAGAAGATTATACAGGAGATTTCGGACAGGGACAAACGCAAGGCAAATATAGTCATATTCGGCTCACGTGAGTCGGGTTGCAGTAGTAATGCCGAACAGCTGGTTGTTGATAGGAAATTGATTCGTGAAGTTTCCTCGGAAGCTCAGATTATCGACGAGGATATGAGGATTTCAAGATTGGGCAAGTTTGATGCTACGGGTCCTGGTCGGTGTCGTCCGATCAGGGTTTCTTTTGCTTCTGAAGATCGTGTACACTCTATTCTTCGTAACATGGCTAAAATTAAATCCAAGTTTCCCAATATATCAATTTTTAGGGATCGCACTCCAATGCAGCTTCAATTGCATAAGGATGCCAAAGCTGAAATGAGCAAACGTTTAAATAATGGTGAATCTAATTTGAAGATCAAGTATATTAAAGGCATACCCACCGTTGCTTCTTTAAACTGAATAATCCCAACGGGTCTTCCACGCCTCTGAACATTTATTACCAGAATACCCGTGGCTTACGCACTAAGACACATTCTTTTTTTGCCGGTGTTTGTGAGAATTTCTTTGATGTAATCGTTATAACTGAAACTTGGCTTGATGATTCATTTTCTAGCTCTGAACTGTTTCCTCCGTCATATTATGTTTTTAGATCTGATCGTAAATTCTCATTAATAAACAGATCAATTGGTGGTGGAGTTCTGCTTGCGCTGAGTGACACGATTTCTTGTCAACTTGTTGATACTACTGCTGTCTTGTCTCTTACCCCGTCGATTGATTTTATTCTGTGTAAATGTCGTATTCTGGCTGACCATTTTTACATAGCTGCCGTATATATTCCGCCCAGCACTAATCTACATGATTTCGAAACTTTCTTTGAATATCTCGAAATCCTTTTAGATGGCAAGCCTATCTTATTTATCGGCGACTTTAATCTAACACAATATGCAATTAACCCTACTTCTTGCTCGAAATGTTCTACTTTTTTGAACTTTTGTGCCTCGCTACGCTTACAACAATACAATTCTGTTGTTAATTGTGACGTTAGGCTTCTTGATTTGGTTATTTCAAATATTCCGTGCTGTGTTAGTGTGTCCCCAGATGAGTCTCCTTTTGTTCCCTCTGACCCATATCACCCGCCCTTATCAATAACGTTAAATTTTTCCTATTCTGCTCGTAGACCACACCTATTTCCATCGAATACTAACTTCAGATATAATTTTCGTAGGGTGGACAATGCTCGTTTGTTGTCTGATCTGGCTGAAGTGGATTGGACATTTTTAACTCATATAAATGATGTCGACCTTGCTCTTCAACAATTTTATAATACCATTTACAACGTATTGGATGCTTCTGTGCATAAGTATTGTTCTGGTAATGTTCAGTCATCTTATCCAGAATGGTATACTTCCAACATAATTAAAAATCTAAAACTGAAAGATTATTATAGACGTCATTGGAAAAGATCCAACAATATATCGTACTATAATGAATTCAGTCGACTAAGAGCTCTTTGTAAAAATGATATTGCTGCTGCTTACTCAAAATACTTGGATGAAATTCAGTCCTCAATTCTAACTAATCCTAAAAACGTTTTTAAGTTTTTACAAACCAAGAAGTGCAGTTCCAGGATTCCCAATGGCCTGTCTTTTCTCAATGTTTTTCACGAATCTCCGCAGGACATCGTGGATGCTTTTGCTGAAAAATTTCGTACTTCCTACCATAACAGTACACCTTTTCATGACAACGCACCCAGTTATTCAGTAAATCATTTACCTGTTGTTCTTCCATTAGTTTCTGAATCGGAGCTAATTGACATTATGTCCAAGTTTCCGCAGAATTTTAATTCTGGGGATGACTTAATTCCTAATTTTCTTATTCATGATGCCAGACATATTTTGGCGATACCTTTGGCTATTATTATTAATCTATCAGTTCGTTTATCAGTTTTTCCTTCCTCTTGGAAGCGTGCACGAATATGTCCAGTGCACAAAAAAGGTGATAAAACGCTTGTTGACAATTATAGACCGATATCTATTTTATCTAACCTTGCTAAGATTTATGAATCCTTTCTTTACTCATGTATATATCATGGCACTAAATCATACATCTCATCTGACCAACATGGCTTTGTCCGTGGTCGATCGACAGTTACAAACCTTATCACCATTTGTCAATATATAAGTTGTGAACTTGATGTGCAGGGTCAGGTGGATGTTCTTTATACCGATCTTAGCAAGGCATTTGACACCTTAGATCATGGTATTTTACTCACCAAATAGTCTGTGTATGGTTTGAGTTCCTCATTACTTAGACTTTTGGAGTCGTATTTACTCAACCGAAGTACATATGTTTATTACAATGGTTTCAAGTCCTTCGAGTTTGTTCCACAGTCTGGCGTCCCTCAGGGCTCCAATCTGGGACCCTTATTATTCATTCTTTTTATTAATGATTTGCTCACCTCATTATCATGTCCTACACTTGCTTATGCAGATGACATTAAAATTTATCAATCCGTCAGGACCTGGAACGACGTATTGCTTTTGCAAGAGAATTTGAATATGATCAGCGAATGGTGCATGCATAATGGTCTGGTTCTGAATGTTGACAAGTGTTGCCACATGACTTTTACTAGGAAGCATAGAATTATTCCATCCACTTATGTGATTGACGATCACAATCTTTCTAAGGTCAACGAATTTAAAGACCTTGGTGTAATTTTTGACAGCCGTCTAACATTTATCCCACATATTTCAAATTTATGTCTTGCTACCTCTAAAACCTTAGGTTTTGTTATACGTACCTGCAAGCATTTCAACAATATCGGTTTACTGAAAACTCTATTCTATACCCACACCACACTACACTTACCTCCAGTTAATGGTTGAGAAGATTCAGAGAAGATTCCTGAAGTTTTTGTCATACAAAATTGATGGCACTTATCCTATGCGCAATATGGATTACGCTACGCTTTTGGCACGACATGGAATGCAGTCCTTGACGTCGCGTCGTGAAAGACATGGTGCGCGTTTTATTTGGAAGCTAGTGCATGGACTCATTGATAGTTCTTACATTCTTTCCTCCATAAATTTCCTTGTTCCGCGTATTTCTTCCCGATCTTCCCCTACTTTCTCCCTTCCTATTCCTAGACCCAACTTACTATCTTTTTCTCCTGTAACAACTATGTGTCGCACAGCTGAGCTTATTTATGGTGATACTTTTTTTTTAATATAATTTACTTGTATTAACGTCTTCTTTTGTATAATTTCTATTTCTAAATGTATGTATACAATTTTTGTTTTTTTTTGTTTGTCCTGTTATTGGATTGTTTATCCGTTGGGCAATAAATAAATTATTATTATTATTATTATTATTATTATTATTATGCTACATTCACAGCGTATTCACAGTAGTATGTAGTATATTTTCAGTTTATTACTAATAAAGATTTTTTTTATGGTTTTATTGTTGTCTCGGATTCGGCTGATTGTGCCGTTAATATTTCCGAATACACTGTTTGAACCATAAATATTGTCTTCTTTACTCAAAATTACTTTTATCTAATGTTTTTGCTACGATTTAGTCCTATTTCGTTAATAGCTAAACTTGATATTCCGTGCTATTCTTTAAAAACTGTATATTGTGCAATTGTGCATATTCAAAAAGACTGCGGCTTTGTTATTTAAAATATTCAATAAAGAAAATCCAGAAATCAAACCAATTAATTCTAAATTACAAGTCTTCATCGTGGAATTTTTTAATTTAATAATGAACTGGATTAATTATATTTACATGTCTAATTAATAATTAAATTTAATTAGACATGCTTCACAAGTGCAACAAATCTTTATAAAAAAAGTACATCTTCATTTTTAAATTAATAATTCATGAAAGTGTTTCCCATTCCTTACAACTTTAAGTTTCTCACTTCGAATGAATAGAAAATATTTCTACTAACTTTAATCACATCGGCCTGGAATATGGGGAAGGATCGTTTGCATGTCGCTACACGTATCATCCTCAAAAGTACTCTCATATAATACCACACTCTCAAAAAGTTCTTCATGTCCTCCGGTAAAACCTGTGCAGAAGTCGTTTGGAACGCGACAAGTGTAACACTTAAAAGCAACGTGAGTCGGGAGCTTTGAATTTGATCTGTAATGCATGCTCGAGAGTTTCTTTCTCAGATGTTCGATTGCGGAGGTGGTGAAGTGTATAGTGTGAAAAGGAAGTATTGACAATTGTAAGGATTGAATATACGGATATTGTCAAATACAGAGAAAGAAATACCATATTTCTACGGTCCTACGGTTTCTGCTAACATAATGATTAATTTTCTTTTAATAGAATAGAGAATAAATGATACTTATTTTGATATTACTGAAGCCTATTTTAGTCGAAGTTTCATGTTATCGACAGATTAAAAATAGACGTTCTCCTGATATCGTGGTGTGTGAACGATTCCTCATCTCCGGAAATTGTTAGAGAAAGTTTAATAATAATGTGAAGGATGAAGTTGACCTACTTTTTTTTGACTTGGTTTTTCTAAAGAAGCCGTTATATATTATATAGGACAGACATTTTAATTATATAAAAAAATAGTGGTAGCCATTACTCGGTGGTCATCCATTACGATTTAGAAAGACGTAATAAGCCAATTATTTAATTGAATATTAAAAATACGTATTTAATATATAAAGAAACTAGTAATTTTCCAAAGTGAGTCGAAAAATCTAAATTAGTGATAACAGGAACCAAACACATGAATATACAAACTAAAACTCATACATGCATTGATAAAATGAATGCACAATTTGCTCTGGGTAGGCCTTACAGCAACTATCACATGAACACGTGTCTACTATGACCTGCTGCAATGTACAATAAATCGTAACCATCACATGAACACGTGTCTACTATGACCTGCTGCAATGTACAATGAATCGTATCATGACATTTATCGCGGGCTTCTCGACGAAGCCGTGTTTATTAGTTCCACGCTGAGTTAACGTCCTCCTAATAGTGTTTTTTTTCTTGAGGAACTCAGAGTTGGAGACAGGAGGTACAAAAGACTGGGCAAACTACCGGGGAATAACCTTGCTAAGTGCAGTTTCCAAAATATATGAAAGTGCTCTGGAGAAGAAACTATGATCTGTAATAGAACCGCAGTTAGAAAAAACCCAGAGTGGGATCAGGAAAGGCAGATGTGTACAAGATCACATTTTTACAATTAAACAGTTAATAGAGAAAGCGAGGGATAAAAGCGAATCCATATACACGGAATTTATAAATCTTGAGGAAGCTTTCGACCGAATACCAGAAAATATACTGTGGGACAGTTTAGACGAAAGAAGCATCCAGAAACATCTAAGAGTAGCAATAAAGAATCTGTATGACGATAAAACTAGTTATGTCAGAAAATAAAATATGGAGTCCGATGAATTCGAAATCCGTGATGGTTTGAGACAGGGTGGTGTTCTTAGACCTTTGCTCTTCATAATAGTGATGGAAGACGTAATTAAAGCCAGTCCACGCTTACGAATTGTGCTTTTGTCGACGATCCAATGTTATGTGCACCAAGTGAAAAAGATCTCAAGAAGAACACTGCAGTATGTCAGGAGGAGTTATCCAAAAGGAATATTAAAATAAACACAAATAAAACAATAAATACAGCAAGGATTACGAAGAAACTAAAATAGAAGTACAACAGAAAGAAATAGAACAAGTGAACATATTCAAATACTTGGGAGTCCAAATTGAAATATATGCTGACATGGAACAGGAAGTAAACGAAAGGATATCCCGTGCAGCAAGAGCGTACTTCTAGCTTTCCGGGTAGTTTTTAAACAAAAGGAAGGTCAGTAGCAAACAAAAGATGTCAGTATATAAAGTAGTGTTCCGACCAATCCTAACATACGGCAGGGAAAGCTGGATGACAGAGTAAGGAACAGAATACAGCCAATAGATATGAAATAGGGGAGAGTGGTACATACTGGGACATGGTGCATAGTGGGACATGGACTCTATGCTCCATCTATTGAAAAATAGCTACGCTAATCAACATCAGTAGTACAGAGTAACCTATTTTCGACTTTCTAAACCAACATTCTCTTTATTACCGACAGCGTTTCTCGGGTAAAAGTAATGGCGACCATCGGCAAAGAGTAAAGTTACAACTGAATGTTGATAATATTTGGGGAATTTGTGTATAACATTGGATGTAAGTTTGTTTAATAATTTTAAGCAGCTTTGTAAACATTATTTAAGGTATGTATGTAAACAAAGTGTTTTAATAAATATTTCTGGTTTAAAAATAAAAGAAGTTAGTAATATACTAGTGGTGCATACTGGGACTTGTTTTGATGGTATACAGTGGGACAGTCCCAGTATGAACCACGTACAGATTTACTTTAATAAGAGGTTTATTCTTTGCAGATGCCGAAGGTTAATAGAAGAGATCTGAGGGAAAAAAATGCATCAAAACTATGAAAATAATATGAAAACAGCAGTGCAAAAAGTTGTTGCTGGGAAAATTACGGTAAGAAATGAGGGAAATACTACGAATGTAAGCAAGTCAGCTCTTCAACGTTCAGTTGCAAAATATCGCTACTGACGAAGAAGATCGGCAACAGTTGTCTTTTGAAAGAAAACATGGCTTTCGTCAAATATTCACTGACGAAGAGGGAAAGATGCTGTCTGACTACCTTATTACTGCATGCAATATGTGCTACGGGTTGACGGTGAAAGTTACCTGCCAATTTGCATACAAATTTGCTGTCGCTAATAATAAAGTAATTCCTCAGAGTTGACATGATCGTAAAGAAGCCGGTATCGAATGGATGAGATTGTTTCGTCAGAGGCAGTCACTGCTTTGTTTTCGTATGCCTGAAGCTACGAGCTTAAGCAGAGCTACAAGCTTCAATAGACATAATGTCAATCTGTTTTTTGAGAATCTTAAGAATGTGATAGCAAAACATGGATTCACTACAAATCAAATTTATAATTGCGACGAAACTGCAGTGACGACAGTCCATAAACCTCCCAAAATCGTCGCTCCTCTAGGACAAAAACAAGTAGGAAAAATTACAAGCTCTGAACGAGGTATCTTAGTGACCATGTGCATTGCTATATGTGCAAACGGCCAATATATTTCTCCGTTCTTTGTGTTCCCACGAAAAAACTTCAAGCCACACATGATACATGGTGCACCACCTGGATCTCAAGGATCTGCTTTTCCTAGTGATTGGATGACAGCCAATAATTTTTTAAAATTTGCAAAGCACCTTGTACAGATTACAAGAGGTAGTGTGGACAATAAAATTCTTTTAATTCTGGACAACCACGAGAGTCATTGTGATTTTAATGTTATTAATTACTTTAAAGAAAATGGAGTGGTTTTATTAACGCTACCCCCTCACTGTAGCCACAAGCTACAGCCTCTTTATGTGGATGATTGGCCATTAAATAACCCAGGTGTGCCACTTACAACATACAATATTGCTACACTAGTAGGGAAAGCAGTACCTCAAGCTCTTGTACCAACTACAATTATCAACAGTTTTAAAAATACTGGTATTTCTCCCTATAATTCTGAAGTCTTCACAGACGTTGATTTTTTGAGCTCATCTGTTATGGATAGGCCATAATGAAAATTCTTCTGAAGTACCAAGTTCAGACAAAGATAATAATGAAGGACATTTTTGTTCAAAAAATGTCCTTCAAGATCACTGTTCAAGTGATCCTTCCTTAAATTTAAAAAGCACAACACTAGATATTGAGTCTACTCCAAGTACTTCAATAGGAGAACCTAATACAAAGAAATTTTGTACACCAGCCAGGCCACATGTGATAGCTAAAGCAAGGATTAGTACAAGAAAAGGAAAAGCAAAGAAAAAATCTATGGTCTTGACTGAATCTCCATATCTACTTGAACTTAAGAACAAAATGCAAGAAAAGGAAGTAATGTTGAAAGCTAAGGAGAAAAGGACAAATAGAGCTCATAGTGTTAAAAGAAAACTAATTTCTAGCGACTTTTCAAGTGACAGTGATGTTGAGGAAGAGTTAGAAGATAACGACTCTCTGGTTGAACTTTCTGATGGTGACTTAGAGGACAATGACAACAGTTCAGTGTTGGAAATAAACGATTTTATTTTGGTGACATATCCTCTTAAAAGGAGCGTAAGACATTATGTAGGGCAAATCGATAAAATAACCGATGATAGATATTTTGTTAATTTTATGAAAAAGACATTAAACCCGACATTTATCTTTCCAGATAGGACAGATAATGATATCATAGACTATAATGACATCGTCTGTAAACTTCCAAAAGCTACCCTAATTGGAGGTACAAAGAGAGCAGTTAAGCATCTCAGATTTAAATTTGATTTTACACATTACAATGTGCAGTAATATTCCCTTTTGTTGCTTTAAATACTTAAATGCATTTTTTTATATTTAGAATGAATTTTCCTTATGTTTGAAATAAAAATTTTCATCAATGTGTCAACACTTTTTTATTAAAAAAATTTCCCTTTATATAACGCACTCATATTTTCCTGTGTCCCAGTATAAACCAGGGAGTGGTCCATGCAGGGGCGGTGATCTATAAAGGGACATATTTTTTATCTACTTTGTTTTTTAACATTTGGGACACTGATTTTTCGTGTCATTAATATATATCACATTCTTCCCACAGAAAAAAAATTGATTCCCTAATACCAAAAGTATGCTTCTAAATTACATTTAAAAAAAAATCGTCCCAGTATACACCACCCTCCCCTACCTGAGAAAAGTAAAAGGGGTAAAATGTGGAGACCGAATAAGGAACAAGACCATTAGAGAATAACTTGAAGTGGAACCAATATTAAACAGGATTGAAGACCAGCAACTTAGATGGTTTGGCCACCTGAATAGGATGAACAACAACCGACAAGTGAAAAATGTAGGAAAAATAATCAATAGGAGGAAGAGGAGTAGACGCTCGAACAAAGAGATTGCAGCAATATTGGAAAAGAGAGGCATAAGGTGAAGAGAAGCGCTGAAACTGTCAAGGGATAAAAACAGTGAGCTAAGTTTATTTATGGAAGAATACATTAGACAATACAATTTATCTTACATCTTCGGGCACAATAGATTTAAGATGATATATACAGTTTCTGTAATGCAACACTTGATATAGCAACTACAAAATACATGAGAATTGCAACGTCGCATATTGTATCCCCGCTCTCGCTACGTTTAGCAGTGAAGCATCGACTGGCAATGTTGGCATAATGAAAGAGTACACCGGAGGCCTTAGAGGTATGATGAGCTAGCCTTGAAAACTTACGACAGCGAAAAGAAATTCTTGATAAAGAAAATTTTAATTCAAATGCTATAATTTAGTGTTGTGCACAAAAATAAAAAAATTATTCTAAAATATAAACAAAAAAGAATATTCTTTACACATAAAAAAATAAACTCAATATTTATTCTAATTAAAAATAAGAACTTAAAGAAAACGTTCAAATATTCCACCCTGTTGCGCTAGGCAAAATCCTAATCTATTATAAAAAATCCGTCTCGTATTAGACAGTATTTCAGGTGAAATTGATTGCAAGTTTGAATTATTTTAATTTGTAATTCATCTAAATTTCTGACTCTTTCTACTTCGTAAGAATATTTTTTTTGTTTTACGTAGCCCCACAAGAAAAAGTCGTTTGGAGAGAGATCTGGTGATCTTGGTGGCTATTTTATAGTCGCCGTCCACCTAATAATGCGATCAGGGAATGTATTTTCAAAGAACTCGCGAACTGCAATTGCATTGTGAGCTGGACATCCGTCCTGTTGCCACCAAATTCATTCGAAATCAATATCGGGAAGATTTCGAAGAGCGGGAAGTAATTGGTTTTGAATTAAATATAAATATTTGTCAGCATTTAAAGTGCCTTCGATAAAAAACGAAAATGTGATCTCCTAATAGCCCAGCCCACACGTTGACTTTTTGGGGATATTGTGTTCAAAAAACAACGCTCCTATGTTGATTCTCCAGAGACCAATATCTCATTACGGAGGGATTATGTTTTCCAAGTAGCGAAAAGGAACTTTCATCCGTAAAAAGAATTTGTCGTATAAAGTTTACATTTTCGTTAGCTTTATCCATTATTCCATACCTAAGATTTTGTCATCGGGAAATATCCCTTGAGATTGAAAAAGAACACATGTAATAGTAAGTAGAATAAGTTGCCTACATTTACGGAGGATCTGCTGTACCAAAAATAAACATGAATTGTTGATACACATTAGACAAATAAATGTGAATTTAAATATAAATAATGGTACCAATTCACGAGAAAGTTTTTAATAATAAAACTTAAAAAATAGTAAATACCTGTAACTTATAAATAAATGTGTAAAAAGGATATAAATCAGAATATTTCTGAGTGTCGTAAATAAGAATGTTTTATGTAAATAGTAACAGCATGAATTAAAAATACACTTGTTAGTTCTTGTATTTATAACACAAGGGCTTCAAAGACAATGGAAATGGTCATGTGTGGTTTAAAAACCTGCAAAAGAAAAATACAGTGTTAATGTTGTTCACAGCATTCTTCAAATCAACGTATTACCTGAAGAGAGAGCATGGATAGAAATTGGCGACAGTGTGACGAAAGCAACCAATCTTCGCAATGCGGGCTCCGCAAGAAAAATTCCTGTTGTTTATAACGTCTTTCCCATACTACCAAATCTAAGAATTTCTAAAGGAAAAATAAGAATAACATTTGTTAATGGAAAAAGGAAATATATAACAAACGATGAAAAAGGCAATGCATTCATATACAAGTACAATGAAGGACTATATTGAAGAGAAAGAAAAGAAAAATATACTTACTGAAGATCGGATATATCAAGTTGGTGAAAAACAATAATAACAAACAGTTCGAGTCCTCGCCTTTAATATGTAAGCTGTCAAGACGATATGCGCGTATTGGTGCGAATATGACAACTTGAAGAAAACGAAAAAGAAAGATTTTATCACGATCGTTTTAAAATCAATGCCAACCTAAAATTTAATTAGATAACAGAGGCGCCACAAATTATCGATAGGCTTTTGTTTCAGAATATAAGGCGAAAACAAGAATAGACTTGTCGATAATGAACTTTATAATTCAAGCAGTAAAGACGTTAATTTTGGAAAAGAATAACATTTTTGAGATATCGAAAGTGAAAGTAGGGGTTTATATGCACTACTTATCATCTCACGATTTGAGAATCTGTATTAATGATTAGATTTTTATTTTATTTAGTTTCCTTTAAAACAAATTCACTCAATTAATTTCCATTTTTATTATTTTAGTTTTTAAGATGGAGGACATCAATAAGAATAAATTTGATAAAATGTACGATGATATGAAGTAAGTTATAAGAAAAATAATTCAATTTAGGTATAGTTAATAGCGCTAAACATGCTGAAGGTAGTATGTGAAAATATTTGCCTTTAGTAAATCGTTGGGCATCCTTAATTAGATGAATATTATCCTGTTTAATAATAATAATTCGTTATTTTAAAACAATAAAAGGATAGTTAATGGTGTTAGACGTGCTGAAGGTACAATGTGAAAATATTTGCCTTTAGTAAATCGTTGGGCATCATTAATTATTATATAGTCATTTAATTTAGTAATTCAAATAATATAAATACGAATGAGCGGGGAACTTTTCTTTATTTAAAGGAACAAGATAATTTTTGTATCTTACACTACCATTCCTCGATTCATTGGTAATAAGGAAAAATAACAGTATTAAGCTAAGATGGTACCGAAAAGTTTCAAATTCTAATCGTTTCATAAATTACTCGTCAAACTGTCCCAAGAAATACAAAACAAATCTCATAAAATGTTTAAAAGACAGGATAGTCAAAATATCACACGTGGATTACCAGATAGAAGATTTGAAATGTTTGAGGGATATTTTATTGCAAAACAATTACCCCAGGTACACGCATTAAGTGTAGTGGCTGTTAGCCTTATGACAGGGAACTCAGTTGAAAAAAGGATTTTGTTATCCTTTTTTCAACTGAGTTCCCTGTCACAAGGCTAACAGCCACTAGACTTAATGCGTCGGTAAATTCCAATTCTGGCGAAAACAACTCCATAATAAAATACAAGAGTATCCAATACATACCTGGCCTTACAAACAGAATAAAGATGTTGTTTAAGAAGATTGTCTCCATCACTTACACAATGGCAAATACGGTGGGCGGGCTACATACGCACTTGAAGGATCGGCTGAGTACCTTGATGAATAGCAATGTGGTATATTTACTAAAATGTGCCTGTAACCAGTGCTATATAGGGCAGAGTAAACAGCGCCTAAAAGAAAGAAACACATTACATGCTAGTGACATCAGGACACATCCGGAAAGGTGCACTTTGGCTGCGCATTTGAATAGCACTAACCACGATATAATATTTGACAATATACAGGTGTTATTCAGAGAGAGCAACTTAGTCAAAAGATTATTCCTAGAAACCCTGACGATTAAGACAATAAAATCAAATATTAATAATAGAAATGATTGCAGCAATTTCAGCAACACATATTCTGCTCTAATTCCCCAGATTACACAAAGAATTAAAACTAGGATGAAATAAGAATTTTTCTTGGGGATATATCTATAAGTTACGCGAGGTCCGGACCGGTTTTCATGTTATTTTAGAGCCGTGTCGTGCCTTTCTCTTTTTTCTCATAATAAAACATCAATGGAATGATTTCTTTATCCTTTTCTTTTTTCCCGTAAATAATATGAATAGAATTTCTATAGACATTTATATTTTATTTTAAGACCAACGAATACATACGATAATATTTGATTTCATGCTCTGAGTATTTTTAAATTAAAATGTAATATATAAGTGTTATATGTTTATATACACCAATTTTAAAATGTACATGTCCCCATTTTATTTCTGAAAAGTTTTTAATCTGTTTCATGTCTGTTTCGTTCTTCCATGTTATATATACAATTAATTACGTTAGTGTAAGTATATTTTTGACATTTTGTACTTCATTGACGGGGGTTTTCTCCTAAAATGATGGTTTTTTTTTGTGGTTCTTTTAATAAATAGGTCTGATGAAGACTGAGATAGTTGGTCGAAACGTCACATCACGTAGAAGTGTGTTTCTATTCTATTTACCTCGACCCGTAATTCTGCATTGAGCAGTAAAAAGTTTTTCTGCTATATATACTATATATATACAAATTTAAATCAACAAACAGTGAATAGAAAGAACACTAATAAAGAAAAATAGAAACCAAAGGTCAAAGATAAGAAATTGCCAATAAAATATTTTAGTGGAAACGGATCGAAAGTAGAACTTGGTACAAGTTACTAGTATGTAATATCTAAACAAATAAATATTTCATTTTGTCATTTGCACTTTTAAATATTATTATTAAATTTATTTAAATATAATAATAAATATAATCTCTCACCACCCTTCTTTCCCTCTAATTTTTATTATTACGTTTTCTATAAAAACATATAATATGAATGTAATTTTGGTAAAATTTTGTTAAAATAATTGGTGGCTCTTGGGAATATTGACGGTTCCCTAGGATTTGCATATGATATACGTTTATCATAATATTCGCAAGTACAAACTATGTTCGTGTATTGACGACACTGAAATTAGTTTAATCTATTGTTGTTTCCATTTATTAGTCATCTCCAGTAAAGTGCATTCTGTACGGGGTATGCCGAATTAATATCATAAATTAAAATGCGACTTTAGTACTTTCCCTTAGAATGCACTAAATCTTAGAAAGTGTTAATATGCACACAAACTTTAGCACAGCAGCGAAAATTATCGTTCGCCAGAGCGGCAATTTTAGTAACTATCGAGCGACAGGTTAATAATTACGTGTTTGCTTTAGAATGTCATAAACTTTGCTTTAATGTCACTACTATTACAAGCGGTATTTTGCAATAGATAAGAAAATTGGAATTGAAGTGTGTATCTTAGAGGCTGGCAATATTATCAGTCATATTTTTGGTAATGACATTTTTTTCTTTCATATATCATCTATAGAAAAGTATTACACCCTGAAAATTTGCGACATCTAGATTTTTGTAAAACTCTTTCGGGGTTTATTGGTTATAAAGAAGTGACTTACAAAATGATGTATGTCTTTTAGTCTGCATGCGTGTGTGTGCCACGATTCATGATTACAATTAAACGGCTAGAGCTATCGGCACATAATGTAAAATTAAGCCTCGAATGTAGATCCGAAGAGCTTCTTATTATTTTACTTTCGCGACAGTTATATTTGACGAATATCTGATCAATGTTTAGTTTTATTGCTACTTCTAGAGAATATAGAGTTATTTAGAAGCCGGTTTATAATAACACTTTTACTCTTATCGGAATAGAGTTTTCTGTAAATATCTCCCAAATTATGGATAGACATCATTCGTACAAAAGCATTTAGAACATGTTTTGGAACACAGTTTATTATTATTATTTTTAAGGCATTTTCTACATTTGTACCGGTAGAAGCATTTTAGAAACGTTCACTTAATAGTTGTCCTTCTTTAAAATATGTATGTATCATTTTCCAATACTATATTTTATCAGGCAATATCTAATTTTAAATGTTCATGTATTCATGGGGCCATACTGGCACAAAATATATCAATCAAAATAATTTTTGTGTCTGTAAATGATTTACGCATTACGATTTCACATTAAATCGGCAATTTGTGCATCTTCCTTCATTTCTTTTACCACCAGTGTCGTGCCCAAATACATAATTTTTTCTATAAATATCATTTTTTTATTATATAATCACGGTTATATATTAATATAACATTGTCTATATGTTCAAATAGTATTAATAACCTGTAATTTCGAATTCATATTAGGGGTAAAGTTGATTAGTTTATATATAAGCCTATAATTTTCAAAATCACTACTAAAAACTCTTTTTTATGTTGGTCATATGTTAAGTCATCTTTTTAATAACTAAATCCTATACCTTGCCTCAGAATAAGAATTCAAATATCCCGCTAAAACATGGAACACACAGCTTAAAATGTAGTAGACAATTTTATATGACATCATGACAATTGAGGTTAGAAGAATTTTTATTTTTAAGTAAGGATTTAGCTGTTTCGTGTTTCATTAATACTTTGGTTAAAATATATGGAAGTGTCGCTTTTCATTCTCCCAATCGAAGCAACAATAAGAATGCAAGATAATTGGAAACAGTAAGTATAGTGAATTTGTTATACCAACATGAACATTGTGATTCAAGTCTATTTATTATTAAATATTTGTACCAGAGTGCAAGAATGAATCAAATCTTTTATCATGACGTCCTGACGTTTTGTTTATTAGTTTCTATTTTAAATATCAATAAAGAACTTATACAAATAAATCATTCGTATTATTGATAAAAATCTTGTGCAGGTAAATTCAAGCAACCACTCTTGGAAATGTGAATCTTATATACAACAGTAATAAATGTAAAAATTTATATCGGCTGAAGTTGCTTACAGGCCCTGCAAAGACAATTACATATACACATAAGTAGTTATTATTTGCTATTTATGTATTTTGACAATATGGAGAAAATTTTTAGTTGAATAATGTACACTTATAAAGTATAACAAATTTTTGTTTCTATTATATATTGGAAATAAACAATAATTTAGTGTTCACATCATGTTAAAAAGATTAAAAATACAACAAATGAGACTATAATTACAAAAAAAAAATTGCCGCATAAATTAGTCTGATTCACTTGTGCTGGACATTAATAAGTCACATTCACCATCACTGTTTCAGACATAAATCATAAATGGTTTCACAATCATTCATTAATCCATCTGTTTCACATTCTCTTTGCTAATATTTCTGATTGCTTCTGTTAAAAGTTCTCGTACAAGTGATATTTTGAAAGGGAAGTGTTTTAAAGCAACTTCACTTTCTACTTGGGCCCAAATCTTTTTAGTCGGATTGCGCTCGCAATGATATGGAGGTTACCTGTGCAGCTGCCCTTTCCAACTTCGGTAATATTTGTTGTAACATCCTTCAAAAATGTTACCGTTCATTTCATGAGTCAATTCCTTCCCCCACATATACCAATTCAGATTCTTGCGTATCTTTACCAGTAGGGCTTTTTAATCCTGTCGATAGGCTTTCAACAAGAGCTTTTCTTGCACTCATTATACTTGTGGCAATCCAAACTTTTTTCTTTGTGTGTCCTTCATTCAAGCATGTTTCATCTAATTAAGTATTGGACGACTATCATAATCTGTACTGTTTTATTATTCTCAGATACTCTCCACCAGATATTTTCACCTTTTTCTGTTAGTAGAGGTTTCTTATTACGTTTGACATATCCGAAATATAACATGACATCCGAAATATAACATATGGTAATATAATTAGTGTTTAATTAACATTTACTTGAAATTAATGAGTTTCAAGAATCTGTGTAGAACTGCTCAGTTAATTTTTGCTATGGACTTATTTGGCTATGGAGTTATTTTTGCAATGATATTAAGAGTAGGAAGTTCGATTTTAAAAAAGAAACTGTGCACTTGCCGTACAGTGTTTTTGACAGATTCATCAAATTCAAAGTTTCAAATGCCTCATCGCTTATTCCTTAGGTCTTAAGCCGTCTGATCACTTATGTTCATGTTGTACATAAAAGTGCGGATTTTATTTAATAACACAATAAAGTATAATAAATCAATGTAAAAATGTAAGAGTCTAGGTTATGGTTTGGTTATAAACATAAAATGACGTTTTGGCGAACTTATTTTCCCATGTTAAACTTGCCTATTCAAGAACCAATAAGATATCTTAAAAATATACACCATTTTGGCGCGATATTTGAATTACTCCTTCTTATTCTGAGACAAGGTATAGATTAAAAATAGCTATTTAAAACACGTTTCCCAGAACAAAGTGTTTGAAAAAATTGAAAACACGAAACAAGTATAAACGAAAATTGTTTATTAACTATGAACAAATATAGCTATCAACAATACAAGTCAATAATAAAAATTCAATTTTCAATCTTATGAAAATATTGAACACCATTGGTTGATGATGATGATGAAGTGTCACTTGTAGAGAAGTCAGTTGCAGTTGTGTTACCCCCAAAATATTTCTTGGAAATTTTGATCTGTTCTTCTATGCAACCTTCGATGTATCCTTCTGCGACGGTAGAAGAACGCCAAGCACCATGTCTTTTCAGTGAAACTACATCTCCATCTCCTGCAGTTAGCATAGATGCATGTTTTGGGTATATGGTTAAAGGGTTAGCGACAAAGCCTCCTCCAATAATAGTGAACCTTCTTTCTAAATGCGTTTTGGTACCTCGAAATGTTACAATGGGATCTTCTCCAGTATCTTGGATATCATACACAGTGAGGTCATATAACTCCATGCGCCGACATTTTCCAGCAATGCTGAAAATCAAAGCAGTCTATAAAATAAGAGAAAATTATTATTCTTTGTTTTAACAATCAAAACATCTATACCTTCACAAATAAATATGTTTTGTATGCAGCTTCCAACAAAGAATTTGTCAATTTGTTCGCGAGATAACACCTTCAATTCTTTCACATGATGCCCCATATTTTTCTGTTTGAGGTAAGCAATTACTATACCAAACTTCTCAAAGCACATGTTTTCTTTCACTTTTAAAGAGGACTTCAACATCGAATAATGCGGCCAAAGTGATGCAGGTGACAGAGTCTCTTGCTACAAATCAAATTAATTAATTATAATCTATGAAAATCAAAACGAATAATTGCAGACTTACTTTCTTGTATAAATAGGCGAAAATTACCTCTTATGTTACCGCGGAGACTTTGTTATTTTCTCACCAATGGCGGAAACTTAAATAAACCTTCTTTAAAATATTTTTAGGAAATTCATTTGACATATCGAATTTTATTTATAAAATAAACATCTCATAAACACTATATCCATAGGAACACGTGACCGACGTAGTTGACTAACAGAAAAAAAATGTTTATAACACTCTTGCGAAAACGCTTAAAGTATCTCGGGTGTCTATTTACTCTACTGCGTCTCGTTGCAAAACGACAACCTCAAACTTTAAGCTTGTATTATTAATAACTATAAACCGCACTGTCAAATTTGACAATTAAGAGGGGTCTCTACTGGACGGGCCAGTCCATTTGACAATGCACAAAAACCATAAACATTACCAATGCAGGGGTTTCGATTTCCCCTTAAAATAAAGACTAAATTTCAACTAATGCTATAAATAATTACATCAATTTTTAGAGAAAACTCAAATTTACGTACGCTTAGTAGTAAAATTTTGAATTTCTTTTTATTTATTTCAAAATAAATTCGACAAAATGTCTAATATTTGATGGCCTACTTCTGCTACTAATTATGACAATTTCTAAAATATTTTTAGGAGAAATATTACTAGGCGTACATTGATACTCGAATTCTCTTTCATTTGGTATAAAAACAAATTAACAATTGATTAATATTTACGGTTGATTTTATGGGGAAATAAAACTGTCTACAGTTGCCTCAGCGGCTGGGAGTAGAGATCCCTTTTAATTTGAATTCAAGCAGTGGTGGAAATTGTAAATTGTAAAAATCGCTAAAATGCAAACCGGAAATACTTAAATCAACTACAAGTTATACATGACATCTAAAATGTCACATCAATCGATAGGTATAAGACCTTCATCTAGTTCTGTATTATCAATGAACTCTATTTTAGAATTCAATAAAATATATCGAAGGCTTATTTTCTTTTTTAAGATTAAGTCTCGTTAGCTCGTAAAAAATTCCATGCAGTCACTTCGTACTTGAAAATCCACTTTTCATCGCCATTCAATTCTTTCTACGTAGAATAAAATGATCCACTCTAGTCTCACTCAAAATACTATCTCGGCGGGGCGACCTCGTGCTAGAGACTTCATATTTAAAAATAGTTCGTCTTTTTCTCTTTTCCGAGCACAGCCGCAGAGCCCGAACAAGAACCCTTGAGCCATGTGACTTTACGAGTCGTATAATGTTCATCAAGGTACATTATCTGTGTTAAAATGCTACTTCTGAGCCTTGATTGCGCCATTAAAGGAACCACTTTAGGGAAAAGCACGAGTTATATGCACCACCTCGTCGTTTCTTTTCCTCTCATCTTTCTGTATTCTCTCTGTGTAGTTCTTTTTATCTGAAATAATTTTATAGTTCGGCCGTCGGTATTAGGCAATATATGGGCTACTGAGGAGAAACACTGCAGGAAATTTAATGTTGTACAGGAAGCCCACCGGGAATAGTGCTGAACATAATGGAAGTCCGGGATTTCCTTTCTTATTAGGATTTTTATCTGTGGCCGCAGCGCCGCCTTTTTCTACCTTCTGTTTTGCAGATACGGAGTTGAATTATTATTAGAGTGTTGTTTGTTCTTTAATAAATGTATTTAAGGATGATAAGTAAAAGCAAAGTATATTCAACAGATAAAAACTAAGCCTAAAAAATTACATTGCGTTCTGTTTAACATCAAAGCTTGCATATTTAAAAATGCAAATTTATTACAGTCGATAAGAAAGAATGTTCCTTAGGAGAGAAATTAAGGTGGTAATTTTCTTGCTGAAGCTCTGTAGAATTATAAATATTTAAAGGAAGCGTTTGTAAAATTCTCAAAGAGAAAATTGCCAGTCTTTTTAAACACTAATAAAAAGTCTACAATGTATCAAAATATGCATTATTTAATATTGATGCCGCTAATTGGTAATGGTATTATTTGCGAACAATATTTTATATTAAATTATCTGTGAAGTAGTCATGCTTAAATGATATCTAAATTTAGGAGTTAATATAAATAATTAACTTTAAAAAATGTGAAACAATTTTATATTAATAACTGAATTAAAGAAAGTGATTATTTTGGGAGCATCCCTTTCAAATAAAAACATTTCTAAATTATGTATGTTCCAGAATGAGGTGACAAGTGTTGAACCTAATATAGAATAGTATATTAAAATACAAGTAACAGAAGGCCTTTTATTCCAGCATGATTTCCAAATGCGGACACGAGCTCGGAGCGCGAGTGACCGAAGGAACGAATGCCGGAATGGCCTTCTGTTACGAGTGTTTTACACTATTTTCTCTGTTTCGGAATGTATTCAAATTGTTTATCTATAAAAAAAATGTTAAAGATATACATTAAGGGAAATTTTAATAATGTGACATAGTCGCTTGGTAGCACTGGTTTATATTTGACAGTTGACCTTTGTAAGAATTATTTGAATTGAAAAGTTGCTTAAATTACAAAAAAAAAATGAGGTGTGGCCACCACACGACCTTCTTATACGTATGAGCGTTTCAAACTATACAATTTCAAGAATTCTTTTATACAAAACTTATTTAAAATTCTATTCTAAGTACTTTCATTCTCTTAATAAATCACTATAGAATGCATACTTTGCAAGATATTATCAAAAAAGTGCTCCTCGCTAAGAGTAAAAGTGCTACTTCCGGTCCGAATTTTGAAATTTTATGTATACAAAAGATATTGCAAATCCAATTCTAAATACTTTTGTACTCTTAATAAATATATAGGTGAGAAAGATGTCCATAAAGTAAGATATGGAGGTGCTGTGACACAAAATATCCCTAATCCTAACAATGGGCAGCGTCGTGCGCGTAAAATATTGGTGCTTGGTGACAGTCATGTTCGCGATTCTGCTATAATTCTGAATTCAAGCTTGGGAGATCATAATTGTGTGGTGCAAACAATCTGCAAACCCGGTGCGTTGTTTAGAAGTATTGTTGCTGATATTGATAAGTTGGTTGGGAGTTTTGGTCCAGGGGACTATGTTATTGTAGAAGCGGGTTCAAATGACATATTAAGGGGTGTAAGATTCAAAATTGATATTGTTGGCGAATTGATTGCTAGACTTGCTCACACGAATGTATTATTTTTAAGCGTACCTTTTGCTAGTGAACGCACAGTACTGAACAACTTAATTGCTGATTTTAATTACAATCTTTACAAAGTATTGTTGTCATACGGTTGTGCCAATGTGGGTTTTATTGATATAAATAAGATAGTAGGCATTAGTTTTAGAAATACTGACGGCTTTCACATAAGCAAAAAGGGAAAAAGAAAAATATTTGATTATATTGTCCGATCTCTTGATTTATGTATCTCTTGTGATGGGTCTGTAAAATGTTTTATAAATACTGAAAACTTAATCCAAGTGAATGTGAGTGATGGTTGTGAGGGTTCAAATTTTTAACACACGACGAAATATTAACGAGAAAATGTAAAAAAACAGACAAACGTGTCCATAGTAATAATTGCACAATCAACATCTTACATCAAAATGTACAATGTATAAAGAACAAAATTGATACATTAGAGGTATTTTTAAGTGAATGTGATGTGAATGTGGCATGTTTTACTGAGCATTGGGCAAAGCGGGCTGAGATGAGTAGTATTAATCTATGTAATTATGAATTAGTTAGCTCTTACTGTAGGAGTCGGAGTAGGAATGGTGGAGTTGTAATATTCAATCGAGTTGATTATCAATTGCGTGCTATAGCCTTGAAGTTTTTGGAATCCTTTTGCGTTGAGAAGCAGTTTGAAGTCTGTGGAGCAACTTTCATATCTCCTGATAAATAGGTAAAATTTAAATTACTGAATATATACAGGTCTCCAGATTCAGATGTCGAGCTGTTTTTTCAATCTCTTAGTGAGGTACTTCACAGGATATGTATGGATGCTAATATCGAGGTAGTTGTGTGCGGTGATTTTAATATTGACCAATTAAAAGATTCAGACCATAAGTCTGATTTGAATAATCTACTATCCTCCTACGGCTTCGAAAACTTAGTTAATGAGCCCACTAGAATTGCACCTAATTCATCCACACAAATTGATTATATGTGTTCTAATTGCTCTCCCGATTCTGTCTGTGAAGTGGTTCATAATGGTTTATCTGACCATTCAGGTCAATTGTTTTCTAAGATGCACAATTTGGGAAAACTAAATATAAACGCACCTGTAGGCGGGAGATCTTATTCCAAACAAAATTACGACACATTTGTAGCTAGTATATCCAGAGAGAGTTGGAATGAGATCTTCTTCGTCGATTGTGTTGATGAGGGCTTTGGGTTGTTTGTCGAAACTTTAAAATTTTATATTGATATTTCTTTTCCTATTAAAAATAAATCAATTTCGACTAACCAAAATCAGTGGATTACTAATGATATCCGTACATCGAGTGCTAACCTAAAATATTTGTTTCGTGTAGCTACTAAGTCACAAATTCCAGCAGACTGGGAGTCATATAAAAACTTTAAGAGAGAGCACAGAGCGAATATTAGAGCTGCTAAGCGACTGTACTTTACAAATCAAGTTTCTTCGGCTCCTAACAAAACAAAAAAAATCTGGAGCATAATCAACAGGAATGTTGCTACATATGCCAGAACGTCTCCTGATTACATACAATCTGAGGAGGGCACTTTTTATGAACCTTGTGATATTGCTAATGTATTTAATCAATATTTTGTAAATATTCCTGTTACATTAAGTAAGAATTTGACACATCGTGGTCAGAACAACGGTAACATATTCGAGTCTAGCTTACATCCTACAATGTTTGTAGAGCCGGTAACACCGGAAGAAATTTACTTGATTATAATTAATTCGAAGTCCTCAAATAGTTGCGGCGTTGACGGTGTTTGGAGTGGTGCACTAAAGGCTTGTGCTGATAATATTGTCACGCCTTTGGCCTTTTTAATTAACAAGTCATTGTCAACAGGAACCTTCCCTACAATTTTTAAAACTGGTAAGGTACTTCCTTTATACAAGAATGGAGATAGGGAGTATGTGCATAACTATCGACCCATTACATTGTTGTCTTCCATTTCTAAAATACTCGAACGTGTAGTCTTCAACAGGGTTTACAACTTTTTCATTAAATATAATATTCTTTCTCCGAAACAACATGGCTTTCAGAAAGAACGTTCGACTAACACAGCAATGTTAGACTTTTTAAACCAACTGTATTGTGAAATGGATTTGTCCAAGAAAGCAATTGGAGTTTTTATGGATTTAAGCAAGGCCTTCGATTTGGTTAATCACAAACTATTATTAAATAAACTGCATCACTATGGCCTTCGAGGAGTAATTTACAGTTGGTTTTCTTCATACCTTTGTGACCGTCGTCAAGTGGTTGAGGTGGAAGGCAAAAGATCGGGCTATCTTTACAGCGAACGTGGAGTTCCGCAAGGCTCTGTCTTGGGACCTCTACTTTTCTTAATATTTATTAATGACCTACCTGCCATTTGTACGGAGGGTAGTTTGGTCCTGTTTGCTGATGATGTGTCATACGTGTGTGCCGGTGATAGTATTGACGAAACTCTCGTAACTGTGAAGAAAATGTTGCGTAATTTTTCCAGTTGGTTCAGTTCAAATGAACTTTGTTTAAATGAAGATAAGACTGTCTTCATGAACTTCACGCCCAGATCTAATACGGTAAATTACAGTTACCTAATAAAATTAAATAAGAAATCCTTGAAACAGGAAAAATCAGTCAAGTTTTTGGGCTTGTACATTGATTGCGATATTGGCTGGGATACGCATATTGATGTCCTCTGCGGTGGACTGTCATCCGTTTGTTATGCTTTATTCAGGCTCGCTGGATTGGTGACTGTGGATGTGCTGTTGACTTATTACTTCGCTTGTTTTCAATCTAAATTGACCTATGCAATAGCTTATTGGGGAAAATCTGCGAAATCGCGACGAGTTTTTCAAATTCAGAAACGCGCTTTACGAAATATGGCTGGTGTGCCAATGCGTTCTTCTTGCCGACGGCTATTTAGAGAATACAACATTCTACCGCTGCCGTGTTTATACATTTTTCATGTTTTGTGCCTTGTTAAAAGTAATATTGGAAACCTTGCAAAAAATAATTTCAACCATAATTATCATACAAGGTATGGTAGTGATTTTTTAACGCCTAGGCATAAAACAACGACCTTCGAGAGTAATCCCATGTATGCTGGAATTAGACTGTATAACAAATTAGGACCTGAAATTAAAGACAGCATAAATATAACTATATTCAAGCGGAAGGTTAAATCGTACCTTCATCAGCACTGTTTTTATAGTGTGGATGAATATTTGGAGGCCTAATTTTTATTATATGTGAATTAGATGTAGAGGTGTGTGTGTTGAATGTTTGTATGTAACTGCTAGTTAGGTTTTTGAATTGTAATGTACACATTTTGACATATCCCATGTCGCTGTATATGTGATCTAAGGGACAAATATATTATTATTATTATTATTATTATTATATATAGAATGCATAATTTACGACATATTTGCCAAAAATCGTTATTCGATAAGAGTAAAAGTGATACTTCCGGTCCGAATTTTGAAATTTTTTTTATACAAAAGATATTGGAAATTAAGTTCTAAATACGTTTATATTCGTAGTGTACCTGTCTAAAAAGCATGACTTGCAAAATATTGGCAAAAAACTGATTTTCGATAAGAGTAAAAGACCTACTTCCGGTAGTAATTTCGAAAAACTTTTTAAATAAAATGGTTCTCAATTTTAATTTTAAGCACGTATGAATTCTTTATAAATTTGTTTAAACTTAGTAGTTGACGAAATATTTGCAAAATTCGATTTTTTCACTGAAGTAAAGTACTACTTCCGGTATACCTATTTTACTGAAAAACTAATCAGATCTCAAGAGGCAGATTATAGACGTAAATACAAAATTTGGAATTGATATCTACAGTGGTTTGACCGCTATCGTGGTCACACACACACACATCTGCAAAAATCTCGAGGTCGAAAATGTTCGTCATCACAATACTTCCTTATACTACGTATAAGAAAGTAAAATCATGTTATCTGTGGGCGGAATGTCAGACGAAGAGCTCCAATCTACGCCATCAGAATTGCGGGCCTCCAACGCCATAAATAATTTACTATCAGGTAAATCGAAAAGCAATTATGAAAAATTTATGGCACCAACCTACTTCTACTAAAATAGAAAGTTGCCAAATATCGTTTAAGAATGGGGTACATTCTTACCCAAAAATGCACTTAATCCTCCTTTGCTCCAACCACTTTTACCTTCGAAGAATGCATTTGTGTATAAATTGATCTCCTTATTCTATGAAAATCTATGGTCTTCAAGCCACACTTCAAGATTAGTACACAGAAAATAGTCAATCGAAGCAATTCTTCTAAATTGATTCACTTAATCCTTCTTTGCTTCAACCACTTTGAACTTCGAAAAAACTCATTTGTGTATTAATTGATCTCCTAATTCTATGAAAATCTTTGTTCTTCAAGCCAAACTTGACATTAATGAATTTCTGCCATGGCGAGCGCCGAAGTAGCCTTTCTGTCTCTTCCCGTTGGTTATATGTAGCGTACTTAGTAGTTTATTACTAAAATTTGCTGAGACGAAAATGAGACAAGAAATATCAAAGGATCCGACTGTAGTGTGGCTTTTGTCAAAATAGGAGATAATGCGTTGTTATTATACAAGATTATTTTTTTTATTTTTGAAGTGCGGCCATTCTTTTGAAATTTCTGGTTACAGTTGGTCAAGTAATGAGCCATTGTACCCCTCGTTATTGTTTTACCTGCTCAAAATAGTCGATGGATACAGTGCCATGACTATTCTCAAAAACCATGGCCATTACCTTCCCGGCCAATAAAACTGGCTCGACTTTCTTTGGCGCAGGTGCCCCCTTTGATATCCACTGTTTCAACAGTTCCTTTGTTCCAAGCGTGTAGTGATGGGCCCAAGTTATGAATCAATCTAAAAAGGCCTTTTCGGTCTACTTAGATATCTGCAATAGAGCCTTGCAAATGTTCATTCGAACACGCTTTTAATCCAAAGTGAGCCTTCGCCACAACTTTCTTATGGCCAATTATTCATACAATATGCGATAAGCGTGTTTTTTAGATATGTCTGTGTCTTTTGTTGTTTCTCTTATTTTGATTCGTCCGTCATTAAATATCATTCGATTGCTTTTTTAATGTTATCGGTCATCGTCGGATTATTGGTCATTTGGAATTTAATTTACGTGGGCGTATTGCTTTTAAAATGCTAGTATTTAATCCAGGCAATTTAATTTCGTTTATTTCTGGAAAAATACTAACATTTACTGAATTAAACAGCTATCACACAACAACTATCAACAATTATCCTTTCTTTGGGAGTATCGTTTTGGCAACGACACGACCAAAATATACCTGAAGGCGACGATTCAATATGACTACAAACTCTCATTGACCGTTACAATTTCGGAACAATAAAATTAAACTAATTAATTAATATTTCAATATATATAGTTACCGCTAGTAAATTACTATTAAATACTTTAAAGGCAGTTACTATCTGAATATTATAAATAGAGCTATTAAATATTATTTTTCTATACCTATATTTTATTTAATACTTGGCTACTCTATGTAGTAAGCAGTGGCGGCTGGCGAACCAATTCCATCCACGCAACTGCCCCGCCAAAACACACTCACCATCCGCCACTGGTAGTAAGCAAGCATTGTTGACAAATTTATATTGCGTGGATGACAATTATAAAAAACTTCAAATGGTAGTTACGACAAATATCAAATTTGTATGAATATTATTATTTTTGACAATCCTGAAATGGCTTTTGTAGGGGTTACTTGACAGGTAATCAAAACAAAAACACTAAAACACCTTCACCACACTAAAGCACAAAAAGGGCTAAATACTTAAGTTGTCATCTTCAGTAGCACTATAAATGGATATGTATGTAAAGTACACATAACATTTAAATGCACAAAATTAATTGCATATATGAATTATAAAATATTCGAGTCATGGTAAGCAGTATCTTAGATTATTGTGAACTTCATATAGCAATACAAAGTTACATAAAATGCTAAAAAGAATATTTGCTACATGTAATAATAACAGTGTCTCTTTGCTAAGAACAATCTCTTCTATAACTCATGAAATTTTGTCTATAATTTAGCTATGTACTATTCCATATTTGAAAATGATATATTTTTGGTAACCTTCTTATTCTACTTATTTTCTTCGGTAGACAATATGTTTCCACCATTTACCATGGAGCGCTACACCACTCAAAAAACTCATCAAAATTGGTAAAATTTATTGTAAAAATGTTTGCCAAACTTTTCACGAGCTACGAAATATTTAGCGCCAAATTGATCGTTGAACCGAAGGAAAAATTCAACGAATTATCGCGAAATTCGAGCAAAGTGGTTCGGTTGCTGATCGAGCAGTCCCTGTACGACGCCAAAACGTGCGGTCAGCCGAGAATATTGCTGCAGTTGCCGAAAGTGTGGCCGAAGATCCAAGCGTCTCGATTCCTCGTCTGCACAAGAGTTGGTCTTTCTGCCACCTCAACTTGGCGAATTTTGCGGAAAGACTTGCGCATGCATAAAATCTAAATGACACAATAACTGACCACCAAGCTCGTTGTATGTTCGCTGATTGGACTGTGGAGCAATTGCAATGGAAATGGATACAAATTTTGGCAAAAAAATCATCTTCAGTGATGAAGCACATTTCTGGTTGAACGACTTCATGAAGAAGCAAAATCGCTGCATTTGGTAAGAGAGTAATTGACGTAGCAAGAGTCTCCATTGCATCTGGAGAAACTTACTCTTTGGTGTGAATTTTGGTCAGAATTGGCCAACTTGAGAACAACATCCTTCAAACCAGTGGTGAGATCCAGCTCGACTGCAACAGAGTCATACAAAACTGGACGTCTCTGATCAAGTTTAATAAACGAAGTCACGTCGACCATTTGAACGATATAATTTGTAAAAGATAATGGTAATGAATGTTCTTTAATCCGCAATAAAGGTTCTCGTTATATCTCACACACAACTCCTTTTAATAAATTTTAAATTTCAGGCACGCTTAATGTAAAACTCCTTATTTAAAGAAATCGACAATAGGTGCTGTAGGTGTATGGCTCAAAAATGCTGAATGTATTCACTATAACAGCAGCCGCATCAGCTCCACCAGTTTCAAACAGCGATTCGGAAAGTTCAGATGACTAGTGAATTTTTACCATTAACTTTAAATGATTAATTTGGAGTTCTATATGAAATCAACAGTATCATACGTAGCAACATATTATAATCTGTTTATATTTTATTGATTGGTATTCAACCCAAATTTATTTAGTTTCTAGCTAAATCCGGGATAAATTTAAAAACAAAAGTAATTATATTTCTTTGTCACATCTAGGTTGAGCTATTATATTGTAGATTTATTTTATGTATTATTATATACAGGGTGTATTTGAAATAAGGGGACAGAGTATGATTAATGGAAAGATGTAATTTTATTAGACTCGAATCCAAAATATTTTGCGCAAATTCAAATTTTAAAAATTACAAAGATATTTTTAAAATATTCGTCGCGCCACTGCACTTTAATACGACTGTAGGCTATGGAAGGGTGGGTTAGTAAGTAGGAGTGTGAAGGCGTGCGAGGTCAGTCTCATTCGATTGTTACGTGTGGATCTTTCGACTATTGCTTACACAACACACGAACTGAAATAAATTATGTTTTTTTTTTAATTTACTTGCGTCCAATTAAAATAAAAGTTTCTCATAAGTAGAGTTGGGCAAATTTTACAACACAAATTTGTTTTTGTGAGAAATAATAAGTAAAACTCGTTGAATTTAATCATAATAACAGCAATAGCGGAAGAAAATGTAATATCTAAATAATCCATCTCAATAAAAAAATTCTCGTAGTTGAAAAATTAGATATTTTAACAGCTGATATTTCATATTAAGGTTGTTGAACTCTTAGCATGAACACCTGTTTAGAAATAGTAAACAATGCTATCATTGGGGTTTTTATAACGTCTACAGCTGTTATTGCGTATATCTATGCGTGTTTATTTACTTCGATGGAAATTATTACGTCTCCTCAACCTGTGTGGAACCGTCGACGTCTGGCGCGATACCTACGACATATAGGCACATGATAAATCCATAGGCAGCACATTAAACACTTTTCGGGGGTTTTTAATTTTGGCGTTCGTGTCGTAATTGACTCACAATTTTTGGGATTTATATTCTACATAATTGCACCTTTCCATTTATCATGCTCTGTCCCCTTATTTCAAATACACCCTGTATATACTCATTTCTATGAGTAGCTATCATGTACTTAATAATAATAATTCTAATAAGATCTGTAGAAGTGCGACGGAGCTACGGAAAAAAGGTGAATTAGATCGCCGACAATTTACATTGCATTGCATTTATTAATTATGTAACTTTTTTATTGTAATTTATAAAATTTTAAATCCTGTACTAGTATGATGACAAAGGAGAGGGCAAACTTTCCTGATGAATAGAAAATTTTAATTAGAGCCTTTGTTTTGAAGATATCGCGATGGAAACGAGAAAAGTGTGTAATATGAATTAGATATTTAACCATTTGAAACTGAAATATTGTCATTTAAAGTTTTGTTCTATTTTATTCTTCCATAAGCGACTAAGGTAAACTTTAATCACGGACCATTTTGAAAAAATTAAAAAAAAATATTTGCTGTACAAAACATTTGATCAACAATATATCAAACATTTTGTAATTCTTTAACTACATGATCATCAAGATCATGTAGTTAACTCGTTTTTGAAGTTTAATGCCCTTTTGAACCGGACGATTTTTGACGGCCTTGGGATTTTAAAACCTCAGTACATAAGCTTCTATTTTATATAAAATTCAGCTTGTAACAACAAAACCCCCACGGAACAATTATGACAACACACAGAAAGTTCCCTGTCCGTATATTAACACATTGTGCTAAAAAAAGTCAAATTAAAATGACCTCTTTATTTATGAACTGTATATATTCAGTAACATACTCCATTATAAAAATGAAGAAATATAGTAACCTTTCAATATTGCGATATAGATACAGAACCTCAAACGAAATCGAATTTTTTCTTTCGGAGAATTAGCCCTATTACTTTGCTAAAGATATCTGGAAAAAAACTAATCTACTTTGCACGAAACAACCCCAAAAAAGACACATAATGAACAATAAATGAATTCCATCGAATGACCTACATAGATGCGTACGTGAGTTCTAAATTAATCCAAAAATTCAATTTATCGTTTGACCGGCTGTATTTCTTTCAGATTAAACCAAGTAGGTACATTAACTTATCCTTTTTTTAACGGGAATTCGTGCAGTTAATCTTTTCGGTCACGAAGAGCTGCCAGACAGTAATGTAAAGGAGGAAAGTCGTCGGTTTTGATTCAATAAATTTGAAAGGACTAGCTAATAAACTACACTCCGGTGACTTTCCTAATCTCCAGATTTTCGGGGAAGACGTTCGTAATATATCTATGAAATAAATTCGTGAACGTTGGCGTATTTATTAAAATGGAACAACAGGGTGGCTTTGTTTAATTCAAGAATTTCTGCGTTATCTCCAAAGGAGTTTCCATAATTATAAAGCAAAGAATAGCAGCGATTTGATCATAAAAACAGATAAATATTAATTATTATTCAAATATGCAAACTCCTAGTTGTACCGTATTATTTAGTAAGACAATACGAGTTAGTAATTACAAAATCGGTTCGTGATATCATATTCTCCACTAGATTTGGCGTCAAAGTAGTCTACAGAAATATATAAATATGTATGATGCTAGTGAGTTTATTTGCTCCTTCTACATAAATTTGTATATTGTGCTTTGCTTAGCTTAAAGGTCAAGTTCCACTTTGAAAATATAATTTTATTTGGGACTATACGACGATGATATGAAGGAAGGTGAAACTCGGCAGATTAGTGTGTATTTGTCGAAAACAAATGGTATTCCATTTGAGTAGCCCGAGGGTTTAGAAGAGGATATTTAAATTTTCAGTATCGTCTCATGTCTAGTTTGACACCATACAATTGCTTACATCGACCAATTTACTCTCTCAACATTTCTCTTAAATTCACCTGGCTGGACCAGGGTTTGCCACTTATGTGCTTCGTTCCTTCAAACAATATTTGGAGCCAGTATAGTGTTATTATGTCATGTAGATAAAAAGCATGTACTTATTTGTCCACTGGCAAGAACACGGTGCAGGAAAATGTCAGTTACTTGTTTTTTACCCTCCTTTAGTTTACAGTTAGTAGGTACAGGGTTATTCATTATAAATTACTCACCCTTTATCATAGTTATTATTGCACATACAAAAAAATGTTACAAATAAAAGTTGTGTTGTTGGGACTGAATTTTACTTGCATGCTATCAAAAGCAAAGTGGCGTGCAGATACAGCGGTATAAAAAAAATTATGTTTTTTTTTAATAGAATATCCTGTATATTATTAAATTTCTAAAACGGTCTTTTTACTCTGATTTCAAAAATATACCACATGATATCGGTATCCTAAACCGTTTTCAAGTTAGTAGATGTCAAATATAGTACATAGTTACTGTACTATGGAAAAGCTAACATTATTAAAGTAAGCTATGAAAATGACAATTATTGTGTTTGATAAATGACATTTCCATTTTGACTATCTTATTAAGGAAATGTCATTTATCAAACACAACACAGCAACTACGATATTCGACATTTAATAACTCGAAAACGATATCATATGTATATTTTTTAAATCAGAGTAAAAAGACCATTACAAAAATATAATAATATACAGGGTATTCCATTTAAAAAAAAACATTATTTTCTTTTTATACCATTGTATCTGCACGCCACTGTATTTTTGATAGCATGTAAATAAAACTCAGTTTCAGCCACACAACTTTTATTTGAAATATTTTTTTGTATATGCAATAATAACGATGATGAAGGGGTGGGAAATTTATAATGAATAACCTGTACATAGAGTCAAGTCATTAGTAAATGTGATATGTTGTTTGTGGTATGGCTATCGTGTGGATTTTGAAAAACCGACGTTTCGACAAACATTCCTTCTGCCCTCTTCAGGGTAGTCCTGTGAAAGGCTGTTTATCACCAAAAAAGAGGAAACTTAGTTTGCGATTGTGATGTAAAATTTGTGAAACGTTTATAAACATTTAAATGTCAATAGGACAAGTTTTATCAGAGTAAGTACGACATAATTCCTCATATTGACATTTAGAAACGTGTTTCACAAATATCACATCACAATCACAAATTTATTTTTTTGGCAAGAAACAGACCTTCACAGGGCTACCCTAAATACGAGTGTCTGCCGAAACGACGGTTTTTTAAATCCAAACTTTGGTTTTTTTAAAATCCAAACGATATATATAATATTGTCTTAATTATCGCAATATGCAGAAATGAATTAAAACTCGTATTTTGACTCAAACTATAGAGGGTCCTGCAATACTACATCAGGCTACCATAGCTCCTTTACGAACTAAATTAGGAATTTCAATCCTATAGCAACTTATACTACATAAGCGATTTTATCTGAAGAATGTATTTTTATTAATGTCGGACTTCCGGTTGTCCCCAAAGTAGATATCAGCTATGTTATTTTAAATGGAACACCCTATGTATTAATGTACAGTTGAATTCCTTATTAAATTTAAATTGTACTTTGTTAGGCATACATTGGGTCTAAGTCGCACCGTTTCGATATTACATGATGTTTTTTGCAATTTCTTCGAAATATGAAAATATCACCGAAACTGTAAAAGTTAGAAAGATGTGCTTATCAGTGTCCGCTTAAGTATGAAAGCGCGCACGTCTTTTATTAGATAATTGTTGCATTTAAATTACAGAGTTATAAAATACGGATCTGTAAAATTCTAAACCTAAAATCAAGGATAACTTGATTTTTTTTTTAAATAGAATGTCTGATTTTATTTCGATTTTATGCGGATATCATTGTGTCTCCAACGGTTTTGGAGGTAGACACAATTTCACGATAGATAAGTATTGTAAAGCATCTTCCCTTTGTATTTTACCAGGCCTGGAATTTGCAGAATATTACTGGCATGCATATAGAGAATACAATCCCGGGATCCCGAATCCCGGGATATAGGGATCCCGGCCGTTTTTTGATTCTGAGCGAGAACACATACCAGAGTTAACAAAAGATGAAAACATTAATGAGCTGATAAAAAAAAATCGTAAAGTTGTAGTGCATTTCATAAGATCACCATTGAAAAATGAAACAGTTCTTCAAAAATATGTGACTGACCATGAAAACGACCTGTCACTTCTTTTGGACTATAAAACCAGGTGGAATAGTCTTTTAACCATGCGGTTAACAAAAGAGTTAACAAAAGATGAAAACATTAATGAGCTGATAAAAAAAATCGCAAAATTGTAGTGCATTTCAAAATATCACCATTGAAAAATGAAGCAGTTCTTCAAAAATATGTGACTGAACATGAAAACGACCTGTCACTTCTTTTGGACTGTAAAACCAGGTGGAATAGTCTTTTAACCATGCTGGAACGATTTTCTCTTTTAAAAACCTGCATTCAAAAAGCTCTTATAGATCTCAACCATCCAATACGTTTAGAAGATGCTTATTTTGACTTGGTAAATAAAATTGTTGATATGCTGACCCCAATTAAATGAACAATAGAAGCAATCTGTCGGCTAGATACTAATTTATGCACAGCTGATGCCTCTTTGAAATTTCTTATAAAACAATTGTGTAGCAAAAACTCAGCACTCGCCAATAAAATCAAAACATCCTTAATAGAACGTAAAAGGCAACGACGATGTGATGATTTAACTGGTGTGTTGAATTATTTACCAAATCCACGAAAAGATGATGAAAATCAGTTATTATCGGATTTGGAATGGCTGGACTTATTTCCAGTTCCTACACAGGCTTTAGTGAGGAAGCAAATAAAGAGTATTGTTAAAAGACTAAATAGTCGAGATGACACGGAAGAGGAAGATATTTCAGGATGACAAACAGATGATGAACCAAGGCAACAAGTCTCCCAACCCTAATTGACACTAAAGGATAAGTTACAGCTGGAAATTAATAAGAGCATGGAATCCCCAGATCCTGAAGTTCAAAATGAATCGAGGTTGGTAAATAGTATTACACGCGAAATGAGCCTGTTCGAAAATGGAGGAGTTCGTGGATATCACTTAGAATTACCATATAAATATCTATTGTCTATTCCTCCAACCAGTGTAGAACCTGAGCGAGCGTTTTCAGCTACTGCTTATGTTGGCAATAAACTACGAAGCAAGCTTGGAAGTCAAACATTGGATGTTTTGATATTTCTGCGATTGTATTTTCGAAATTCTAAATAGTTTTTTGTACTGTCTTTTTTGTTCCTTATTTTAGTATATTGTGTATTGTGTTGTGCAATAATATTAATAAATAATTTTTAAGAAATTACTTAAGTTTTTTTTTCATTTGAGCCCAATCAGAAACCACATAGCCTAATCCCGGAATCCCGGGATTGTATTCTCTATATGCATAGAAAGTGTCTAACAAAACACAACAAGACCACTTTAAACAAATAAACAAAACGGTCTGGGAGATATTTCAGTAGTTTGATAAATAAACAGCGTCTCTAAAATAAACTTGGAAAACTACTTTTAAATTAAAATTAGAAGTTCTTTTTATAGATGTTCGAAATTTCTTCCATCTTGTTTAAGGCATTTACAAATTCTGACTTGAAAGGCCCTTTCCACATTTTATCTCCAAAACCGTTGGAGATAGACAGAATGATACCGTATATAATCGAAATAAAACTAAATTTTACATCCAGTTATGTAAAAATTGCTATACCGATTCTATTAAAAAAAAATCATTATTTTAGTTCGAAAATTTCAGATTCAATTCAATAATCCTGTAATTTAAACGCAACAATTTTCTAATAAAAGACGTGCGCTCTTTCATGCTTTAGCGCAAACTGAAAACCTCATCTTTCTAACTTTTACAGTTTGGAAGATATTTCCAAATTTCAAAAAACTTGCAAATATACGTTATTTTCGAAAAACATCATGTAATTCCGAAACGTTCGCTGCGACTTAGACCCAATGTGCGCCTAACAAAGTTAATTAAATTTAACAAAGAATTCAAATCTACATTAATACATAGGGTATTTTATTTAAAATAACAAAGTTAGTATTTACTTCCGATATAACCAGAAGTCCGCCGTTACTAAAAATATGTTCCTTAGGTAAAGCTTATAATACAGTGTAAGATGCCATATGAATGAAATTCCTAACTGAATTCGTAAAGGAGCTATGGAAACCTGACGTACTATCGCAGGACCCTGTATATTCCAATTTTATGTTTTTCGTTACATACCTATCTCCATATACCACACTGTTATATCCTTAATACGACGAATGTGCAGTTTTTGATATATTTACGAACACGCGTACTATGCAATAAATAAGAACCAACACACACAAATTGTTTCCTTTTATACAAGGTATAAGGTATGTATGAATTACGCTACTAAATATAAGCGTACAGTGACAAAGGAAGGCAATTTATAAACGTCTCTCATCTTGCATACACGTGTATCTGCCACATCCTACGCTGGAAATATAAGCTTTCGAGTATAGTGGCGGGAACCAATAAATTTACTTTACCGTATCCGTGAAGATATCGTCACTCCCACATTGCTTGACATAAGCCCTTTCTCATCAAGTCTCCGCGGATCATTTCTAGACGTCACATTTGATTATATTGGAAAGCCTTTCGGATTATTACAGATTTTATCTACACGATGCCTTTCTCCATGGGAGATCTTTCGATATATTTTTTGCCTCTGTAAGGTCCTCAAGCTGCACAACAAAAAATATGTATTTGTCGATAAGAGGGTTATGAAAAATGTACTAAAATATAATCATATTACTATCAGTACTATTCTATCTAGAAGTTGTGTAAGAATAATACGAAAGTCATGCACTTATATTATTTAATTTTCCTTAATATCAGAAAGTTTCGTTTGTTTGAAGAACAGGGTGTATCAGGAAGAACTGGAAATATTTCAAGGATATATTCACGATGCCAAATAACGAAAAATAACTAATATGTTCAAGTCTGATTATACACCATTGCAATATATTTAATGGTAGAGTGTCAATTAATGGTTTTAAGTTAATTAACTAATGTTACCTAATTTATAATTGACAACTAAATTGAGGGTTTCGAGATTAACAGGTTAATGTACATGCTGGACTGTCATTGGATGGAAGCCGCATCACGGAAATAAACAATAGCAACAGGAGAATTATGGAGCGCCATCGAAATTTGTGTTAGCAATTTTTAATTTTGAAAAGCCTGCAAATCTACAATTTGAAATTAAATTACACTACAAAAAAGTTGCAAAACAAAGTCTCACATTTTGAAGTGATAATTCATGTACATGTTTTAAAAGTAGAACTCGAAATTAATCAAATAAAATGAAGACAATTATTCATTGGGAAGACCACCAGCAGTATTAAAAGACGGAAAGTTGATAATAATACGAAATTACCGATTCCAGTTGTATCTTGATATTATAGAAGTCAAGCTGCCATTTTTGTCAAAATCCGAAAAAGAAAATGTGTCCATTCGTAATTCTAAATAAAGCAGTATATTAGACAGTTCAAAATCTTAACTGTTGAAACCCGAGAGATCCTATCTGGTCTAAGTCGTATGTTTCCATGGTTGTCGTTGAAACCTCCTTGGTTTCTGTGTTGCAACTGCGTCGTCTTCTTTGCTTATACTGCCGACATTTTGTTCACTGCATTAAGGGACATCTTCAAGACTTTTATCGGTGCGATAACTTGTAACAGACTGGCGTGTGTTGTCAGGGGAGTTTTTCATATTGAGTTTAATGTTGCGCTTCAGTGGAGCGTGTTTGTTATGGTTGAGTTGAGTTTGCACCATGTACTTCCAAGTGTGATGAAGACAGTACACTTCGTCTCGGTTCAAGTTGTTAGGATGTTCCTGGATTTTGATAGATTCATTCAACATGAACAATTTTGGAGACGATTTTAGTGGAATGGAACTGGATCTGGTGTTCAGTTTCCAATCTGTGCTCAGCCAGCTCAGGCCTGGTCGCGAGCAACAGCAGGGTGCAGCGCTTATGCCCGAAGACACGGGTGCTGACCGATAGTATGGTCTCGCCGATGTATACACTGCCACACGAAGATGGAAGCCGGTACACTCAGGAGGATTCAAGAGATTGCTTGACAGACGAAAGAAAATCGCATAATTTGGATGGGGTTTGAGTCCTTAGGATAGTGGATGAAACATCGGCAGTAGTACAAAGACGACGCGGTTTCAACGTAGAAACCAAGAATGGTTCCTGTCAGATATTTGTGCAAGACTTGTCACAACTTAATATTTGAACCCTCACTATTTCGTGTTTGAGACTCTTGCGATAAAGGATATTCTCATATTAATATCATCAGCAAGAAACGAGTTAGTCTTGTGATGCACTTTCTAAAAACAAAGAAGACCAGTATGTTCCTTAAAGACGTATAATTATACTTAAAGTTACTCAGTAAGCATAAAAATTGGCGTGCAAGCTACACGTGGCGATATTGTTGATTAAATTCGAAATTAATAGTTAAGTGGTGTACTATGGTTCCTGTATTTGCAGAAAGGATTAAAAAGAATCATATATCTGGCAACATTTAACTCGCATATTACAGTAATGTGATAGTCACAATTTTCGAAATCATTTTGCTCGTCCTTAGTGATATCAGATGGGTGAAGTTTACATTTTAAATAATGCACATTAGCCAAAAGATGTGAAATTTATATTATTTATAAACGTAAATAAAACAAAACAGACTTGTTGAACTACACTTTAATAATTAAAAATTAAAAAATTGTTTCACCACACAGTGGCTTCTTCAGCAATGACTAAAAATATAAGTTACGCATGTATATATCTCAAGTGTATCGGTTGTAGGAGGTAAGAAAAAAGAGAAAAAAAAGGAAACAAAGGGGGAAGTGGGTTAAAACCCTCATAAAACTATGTGTATTGTACTACTAAAGAAATAAATTAAGTAAAGGAGATTTATTTACATCCAGTTGATCATTTAAAAGAAAATTAGAGTTTTTGTGTTTATTGATATTTAGGGCTTCTAAGAAATTCAATTTTATATTATTATGTTGTACACCTAACACAGAAAAATCTTCGTTAAAATTATGTCCTTTGTCCATTAAATGGTTCGCATATGTGGAATCTGTTTTTTGGTTCTTGTAACATGACAGATGTTCTTTGATACGAGTTTCAAAATATCTTCCTGTTAATCCTATGTAGAACTTCGGGCAAGACCCACAAGTTAATTTATAGACCCCTGATTTATGTCTTTTTTTCTGTACTATCTTTATTGTTTTTTGTGTATTTGTATAGATTATTAGTGGCTTTGAACGCCGTGTTAATATTATGCGTTTTTAGTAGTTTGGATAAATTTACGCTTAATGTACCCATGTATGTTAATGATCTATAGACTTTATCATGTTTTCGTTCTGGCATAGGGTATGTTAAAGAAACTGATTTTAATAATGAATAGATAATAATAAATTAGAAGCAGTAGAACTAGTAGAAGAACTACTAATAAAAAATAATACAAATCCTGACATCATTAACGAGATTATAAATTTACTGAAAGCATGTGTACAGCAAAACTATTTTAAATTTAGTGGACACATTTACATAGGTAGTCAAGGTTTTACGATGGGTAATCCCTTCAGCCTTCTACTAGCAGATATTTTTATGGATAATGTAGAATCAATCATAAGTAATAACACTACATTTAATAATCTCCTTTTTTGGTATAGGTATGTAGACGATATTTTAATAGGCTTTAGGGGTACCAAAAGATAACTAAGTTCATTACATTATTTTATCAATACAATTCACAAGAATATAAAGTTCACTATTGAAGAAGAGACTAATAATAGTATCAACTTTCTAGATTTAACACTCTTAAATTCCAATAATAAAATTAGTTACAGCATTTACTGCAAATAGTCACATACAGACATAACGATTCATAACTCGTCATACCATTCTATACAACAAAAAATGGCAGCTTACAATAGCTTAGTACACAGATTAGTGAATGCCCCCTTATTCCGAGATAACTTTACCAAAGGATTAAATTTAATAAAACAAAGTGCACTTAATAGTGGTTATGACCCGACCATGATTGATAACTTAGTCTCGAAAAAAATATTATTAAAATCAGGTTCTTTAACATACCCTATGCCAGAACGAAAACATGATAAAGTCTATAGATCATTAACACACATGGGTACATTAAGCGTAAATTTATCCAAACTACTAAAAACAAATAATATTAACACGGCGTTCAAAACCAGTAACAATCTATACAAATACATAAAAAACAATAAAGATAGTACAGAAAAAAAAGACATAAATCGGGGGTCTATAAATTAACTTATGGGTCTTGCCCGAAGTTCTACATAGGACAAACAGGAAGATCTTTTGAAACTCGCATCAAAGAACATCTGCCATGTTAAGTGTACAACATAAGAATATAAAATTGAATTTCTTAGAAACCCTAAATATCAATAAACCCAAAAACTCTAATTTTCTTTTAAATAATCAACTGGATGTAAATAAATCTCCTTTACTTAATTTATTTGTTTAATAGTACAATACACATAGTTTTATGGGGGTTTAACCCACTTCCCCCTTTGTTTTCTTTTTTCCCTTTTTTCTTACCTCCTACAATCAATACACATGAGATATATACTTTGTAACTTATATTTTTAGTCATTGCTGAAGAAGCCACTGTGTGGTGAAACAGTTGTTCAATTTTTAGTTATTAAAGTGTAGTTCAACAAGTCTGTTTTGTTTTATTTACGTTTGTAATATGGAACTACATCAAGTAAAAGCCGAATCTATTTTATTTTTGACATTATTTATTGTTAAAATATAAATAAGTTTTATGGTAGGATTGATTTATTTTTGTACGTTTCTTTGATAGCAAATCAATGTCATTATTATCTACACAATTGTTAAAAACTATCTGGTTGTAGACAAAATTGCAGTATTCTTGGGTATCGTTTGTAATATTCACTTCAGTCATTCTGGTCTGATTTCTAATACTGCGGCGTCAATTCGGGCTCTAACTTCGTCAGGGTTTTGAGGAGCTGTAGGATAAACTTTTCCTTTGATGAAACCCCATACTAAAAAGTTTAATCGCTTGAGATCGGGGGATTGCGCAACCTATGATACAGGACCACGGCCATCAATCCACCTCTTTAGGAAGTGTTCATCGAACAAGTCTCTTGTATTAGGAGCAGAGTGAACAGTAGTTCCATCAGTGTATGTTATGTGCAAATAAAGGAAATAGTTTAACAAATAAATAAACTAGTACGATAAGGATGGAATATACAAAAAAATTATTTGTATGAATATACATTTTACTGGAAAACTTAGAACTATAAATGTAATAGAGAATGTACCTATATTATACATAAAATACAAAATTTATCTGAACGGAAAGGATACCCCTCGTAGACCCTTAAATATGATATTACTAAAAATAATAGTGCATATGTATTACGTAAGAGTAACAAATAAGGGTGTTAATTATATATATATGACCCCCCCTGTTCTCTGATTAAAGACATTAATTAGACCGCCATTACTACTAATTAGGGGGATTCCCCTCAGTATCGCAACCAACGGTTTTCTCTCCGGAGAATTTAACTGCTAAAGTCTTTGAAATTTATGATTCCTTCCTCGCAGCCAGGCTACACCACGCCCCCCCCCCCTTTGGTCCCCGTTTTCACTCAAAACGCAGCAAATTTACAACAAGCGACTCGGCAGTTTTGTGCAGGGAGAATAAAATTACACAAGCGGGCGGATTAAAATCTGGTCCGGCTTTTGAGCCTCATGATTTTGAGGAGAGTATTAACGGAATTATTTCTGGCGTTAAAATGCAATTTGTCGCCGGGATACTATTTCGGATTTTCACTCGGTCTCGGACTCTGTGACGATGCAATGTAGTATTTTGATTAGTGGTTTTATTTAATTGCAGATGTGGAATTCTGTGAAAACTGAGACTAAACATTAAACAGGGAGTTTCGCATTTTAATCCCTTTACTTTCACTTATTCTGTGTTACTTAAAATTAGATTTTCGTGTTGATTATGTCTTTTCTTTCTACTTTAATGTGTAGTAGTCACGTAATCTCTCTTATCCTATACAGGGTGTTAATAAATACAAGTAAAAAAACATTATTTAAGCGAGTTGGATAATATAATTAATTAGTTATAAAAACAAACAACTTTGGAATGAAAATTGAGTTGATCTGACAGAATGTCAAAAATAAAAATAAACTAAATAACAACAAAAATGGATAAATATTTTGTGTTTTCTCACGAATTTTTTCTGATGAAATCAATAAAATAAAATTTCCCAAACGGTAGAGAGACAATGCCACAGAAAAACTATCATGGCACTATTGTCGATCACAAGTAGGTCACAGGTATAAGGTATAGTATACGGAATATAATATGAAACTCTGCCAGATAGTCTTGGGAAAAATATCTTTAAGGCAAAATAAGAAACAGGAGTAAAAGCAAAATATACTAGGGGCGTAGCTTTTATGCAGAGGATTTCGATAGTTTACAAAATTTCGTTTCATGTTTAAATGACGATGTTCGAAGTATTTCTGAGTGCCAGGAACTCACACAAATCCCAAATTTAAAAAATCAGTTTTTATTCCGTCAGGAACACTGAAAATTTGCCTAAACTAATCATATATTTTGAAAATCAAAATCTCAAATTAAAAGATGGATTAACCACATTAAATGTGGCTATTAATAATTTCAAAAGTATTCCAAGTAACTTCGGATGTGGCCTTCGGCAAAAGTTAGACACAGTTTTTAATAGAAATCCAGATTTAATAACATTGCGGCAATTGTGTAAGGGGACAATGACAAATCTAACTGTTAAATACGCTGAAATAAAAGAATATTTCCAGTACGCACCTATAACCAGTTGCGATGTAGAACGGACGTTTTCTATCTACAAGGATGTACTTCATTTAAAGAGAACAAATCTTACAGAAGAGAACCTTGAGAAAGTATTGCTAGTAAATATTAATATTCCTTTACTCGACTTGAACTACAAGATGAACTAATAAAAACGTATTTTGTATTTCATAGATCACTCCCCACTTGTTATCCGATTATGTAAATAAAATTAAAACTCTTTAAAAATAGAAAATTTCAATAGTGCGCCCATGAGCGATGAGTCATCAGCTTCTAGCATCCGGTCTATAGTAATAAGTGCGATTAAACTTTTGGACAATTGTGTATATCCAACAAAGCACACTCAACAACAATTTCCACGAAAAACTCTTTCGTGAAAAACAACAAAAAATCAAGTATTCAATTGATTTATGTCCAGTTCATTGGTGGTAAAGGTTACTTCATAAGGATCCCGCATTTATCAATTTCTCCTGTTCGGACGCTTCGACATAAATTTCCGGGTGCCATCCTACCGGCACCTGCAAGTTATCTTATATGTTAGCGCGGACAGTTAATAATTGCTTCGCTTGTACCATCATCCACAAAAGAAACTACAAAAATTTGCACTTTTGTCGCCAGGAGTAGCTGGGGATTGGTACTAAAGCGATGAAATAGAAAACAAAAATTAATCAGTTTGTTAGTGGGCGCGGATAGACTCCTTCATCCCTAGCCCCACGTTAGTCGACCAGTCGATTCACAAGGCTCTAAATAAAATATGTGCAATTTAATGGACCGTGGAAGAATCGAACGGAACTAATGGTTCGGCGATTTCTTTTCCCTTTTACGTAGTTCGCTCCAGCTTGAAATGAGGTAGTTTTTATTTATTTATACATTATTTCGACATCGATGTAATGCTTATCGGAACACACTGGGATATAAGGTTTCGTTAAATTTTAGGCGTTGTTTGTTTCCTCAATGGTGATTTATTTATTCCCAATGGTAACGAAGGATATTCGAATTTGTAAGAACTTCTTTCTCAGTCTTAACGGGTATTTACTAATATATGTAGCAACAGAGTATCTCAGTTAAGATGCGTTCTCTACATTGATGAGAAAATATAGAAATTAGTGGTGTTGCAAATGTAACTATCCGTTACTAAAGTATTCGTTACTTTTTCAAACAGTTACTCTCATAATATATAACCTTTAGAATACATTCTATACATCAAAAATATAACAAAATATTTGAATTTAACCAATTATTAGTATTACTTGTATTTGCGTAGGTCGATTTCATTATAAAAGTGTTGTTTGAACTTATGGTGTTGACGCAATGTAAAATAAATTTTGTGCCATGTAGTACGTTCTACATTTATTTGTCATTTCATATCGGAGTCAGGGATTTTTATAGTTTTATGACAGTATATCTTTAATTTTGAGTTGGAATGCTTTGTGTGATTCTTTTAACGAATTTTATTTATTTAACGTAATATATATTAAAATTACTATATAAGTGAACATTTTGTTTGTGCCATATATTAACTATACATATTCCCGCACTGCACATTTGAACGAGTACTCGGTAACGAATAAAAAGTAAGGGATATTGAATTCGAAAGTAACGGATAGTTACAAGTACTGAAAAGTAACCGAATCTAACATCACTAATAGAAATAGATAGCTGAAGTGGTATGTGATTCTATAAAAGGAAGTATTATAATGATATCAGGAAATGGATAAGTGACAAAAATGCTCTTCAGTTATCTGTTTAAAATCCCATGTACTACAGTAGTAATACTGTATTAATGGGCAGAACCGCACTAAAAGTTAAGTGTAACATTGAGAAACCCGTTTTATATTTTTGATAATAGAATTTGCAAATTTGTATTCTGGCAAGGTAATTTATTAAAAACACAAATTTTAGGCATAGGTACGTTTATTTTAGTATATTGCTTGACTGACAATAATGAACAACGTGAAAGCTAAAAAGAAGTTTAAAATAATATATTGCTTTAATGTAGGATTTGCGTTTATATCCATTCTTGTTAATTTATATTTATAATAAATAAAATAACTCATATTACTTGAGTTAAAAAAATTGGTTGGGCTATTTCCATCGTTTGTGAAACTTTGATATTCCAACGTTTCGGCAGTCCTTCTACTGCCGTCATCAGAGTCCAAACTTGTCATTTTTGAAAAAAGGTGTGGATTTGACATTTGTCAAATTATGTCAAATATTTTTTTAACGTCAAAATAATCTTTCCTTTTTTGCTAATAGTTTTTTCTTAATTAGTCGAGTAGTAAAGTAGTTATACAAAAATGACAAGTTTGGACCCTGATGACGGCAGTAGCACTGCCAAAACGTTGGAATATCAAAGTTCCACAAACGATGGAAATACACGTCATGAATAACTCATATTGTTACTACTTTGTCTATGTATCTTTTTTCAAATGCACTTTTGTAGTTCTGTATTTTAGAAATTTGTCTAAAAATCTAATCAGCTTTTAAGAGTTTCATTAGCTGCGTTCGGCATTACGCTCGGCGATTTGAGCAGACCGTGAGCAGAGCAAATCAGCTGATGAACGGATCGCAGGAAGTTAAACCATTACCGAACGATACCGATTTCTACAAATGAAGGCAAAATCTAATGCTGTTCATAACCTTAAAAAAGGCCTATAAAAATGTGGAAGAACGTTAAATTATTGATAAACCGGGAAGTAGAAAAAGAAATATCAGTGACAGCTGCTGTTTTTACAGCTTTATCTAATGGCGAGTTTTTTTTTTCTACTATTAAATTATATTCCTATTTTAAAGCAAGTAAAAAGTTAATATTGTAGTAGCTATAATTAATATATGATCTTGAATTAAGGATTGAGTTTCATGTGATTTTTTCCAAATCATTCAATATTATTGGATATTGTCCAACAACTGCTTCCAGATACAACAATTACTGAAATCGGCATAATTGATGAGAATATTCCCAGAGAGGCTGTAGCAAATGCTTCTGAAAATGGTGACACATCCGATAATTTGCCTTCAGTACAAGTTATGAAGTTATGGACATCTGAGAGAACTTGTGTACTTATAAATGCAGTAGAAAAATTACAAAAAGATTTGGAAGAAGGCATAAAGAAAAATGTCCGGCAAAAAATTGCAAACCTCATGCAAGATGAGACAGGGATAACTTTTAATCCATCTCAGTGTGACACAAAATGAAAGGGTTTAGTTAAACACTACAAACTGGTAAAGAAACACAATAAAACTAGTGGTAATGAACCAAAACACTGGGAATATTATGATAACGTAGATAATATTTTATTCAAGAAACCCGAAATTAACCCTGTGGCAATATGTAGTAATGCCAAAGGATTATGTGTTTCAGCAGGTATCTTCTTCGAAAAACTTTTAATAAGTATATTGCTCATTTATTACTTTTTAGGTAGTTCAAATAGTTCTTCCACCACCTCAATTTCTAAATCAACTAATGAAGAAACACCCGAAAAGAAGGCTAAATTTTCCATCAGTAGAAGAGACAACAGATCAAGAGAGAATGCAGTTGAAAGACGCCATAAGGAAAGATTAGAACGCCAAGATAGATTTTTGGCAATCTTTGAAAACCTTGCAGAGACCTTAGGAAATAAACATTGTGGTAACTAGTACCTATGGCTATGAATAGAAACATGAATTAATTTTTATTTTTACCAAAGAAGATTTATTATTTTCGTATCAATAGTGCAAAATACCTATAATATAAGAGCTAACTAATAAAAAGTTTTTGATTAATATTTATAAAAACGACTTTTATTTTAATTGTTATACAGGTAAATTGTGTATTATATTAAGCCTTTTTTGTCTAGCATTTTCAATATTATCTGCTTCATGCTCCAATTGAATGGGATTGTTTGTCCTCTCTTCATTTAATTCTTGTTCCAGGTCAACAAAATCATCAGCTAAATCATTGTTGAGTATACAAGCATTGTGGAGAATGCCAGTAACAACAACAAATAATGAAATCAAATCCAGCCTCTGATTTTCCACAAATTTTAGACGCCTAAATCTTCCTTTTAATAGAGCAAAGGCATTTTCAATCTGTACCCTACATTTTGATAATTTATTATTGAAGTTTCTTTGTTCGTCAGAAAGATTTCCATTATTCTTAAATCCCACCATTAAGTAGGTTCTAAGCGGATAGGCCAAGTCTCCATCAAAGGTCTATTATTCCATAAGATAATGTCTCTGTTTACAATCCTTTCATGCAAATCAGATCTAATAAATACATTAGAATCATGCATTGAGCCAGGTTGGCCAGAATAAATATCGATAAACAATTTGTTTTCATTGCATACATCTTATATTACAATAGAATAAAATTTCTTCCAATTAATATGAATTTGGAAATTCTTTTGGAGCTTGAATTTTTATCTGGCTGCCATTTATACAGCCAATAATTCCTATAATAAAACAGGGATAAATAAGCACAAGATATAAATTACATGCCAACCAGCAATGTGAGCAGCCTGTTCAAAAATAGTCATTGATTGCAATGATTCTTGTCTTGTAGGCCACTTTAATATTTGAAATGTTCTATTTACTTCCAAGAGCCTCTGGGAAGTTCTTCGAAGAAAATCCCAGCAGTTGATTTACTTATTCCAAACCTTGACGCTACAGACCTGCAATTAAAAAATTAGTTTAGCTTGCATATCAACTGGATAATATGGCTCAATAAATACTATTTTCAAATTACTCACCTAAAGCTTTCCAAATTTGCCAAATACCACACCGTGACCATCAACTGTTTATCCAAATCAAGTTCTTGTAGACCTGCTGCCTATCTTATTTCTCTTTGTTTTATATGAGATAATTTTGTTGGTAAAATGTCGAATGTGTCTGGTAATAGTGCTAAAATTTTGTCTAAACTGGTTTGTATTGAACGTAGGCACAGTATGTTCTGCAAAATTTTTTACTTTTGGGATTTGATTTTCTTCAAGTTCATCCTCACTGTCATCAAATACAATTTCTCGCCCTAAGTTAACAATATGCAATATAATGTTCAAATCCATGTTATATTCGTATTATGATTATAATAATTGTAGACTATTTTGCTGGCAATAAAATAAATATAGCAAGTCATTAGTTTGTTGTAATTTATTTATATACATATATGTATCTTTGTTATTGTACATACATACATTTTTAGTGACAATAAAGTATTATTATTATTATTAATACCTGACACATAACCATAACCTACAAAAATTTTCATAAATCGCTGAGCTCGATCAAAAAGCTCCGAGCTGAGTGAGCTAAATTTTTTCGTTCTCTCTCTTCATTACCGAACGCTTCTGATGTGTCAAAAACAGCTCGATTTGTCATTGCCGAACAGTTTTGACGTAATTGATGAAAAAGAGTGTATTGCCGAACGCAGCTATTATACCTAGTTTGGTATTGATATATTTAGCACTTCGTCCGTTATCGTTGTCAGAAAGAGAAAATTAGAGAGAAAGAAAGTCCCTTTTTAAAAAACATTTTTCCAGTATCAGGAATCTTCAGAACGTGGATATCTGCAAATATAATTAGATCAAAAATGTCCATTATCACAATACTTCTTCATATTACAATTTATCATTTTTTAGGTAATTTACCTCTTGCTACACCAATTACAGTATTTGAACAGCTACTTGTCTTAACACCAGAAGTAACCTCGCCTGTTTAAATATTAAATTTTGTGGTCGAACGATTGAAACGGATGAATCAATTCAATAGCTACACATAACACGATCTGAAAACGAATTAGTCTTAATGAAGGCCACCACATCATCTGCTCAGAAGTCCCTCGTAACTTAATATGAAATGTGGTCTTTGGAGTGAAAATCAATATTAGCACCATTTTGCTGTGTTTAAAAATACATAATATTTTATCTTTTTCATTTTCTAAAATACGATAGTAAATAACCCAGTTGTGGGTTAAGATTTTTTGTTTGAATATGCTATAGTGCCCACAAGAATTTATTTCAAACGAGTTAAAGTAAGTTATACACTCTTTCAAAAATTCCGGTAAAATATAAATGAAATCTAAGCAATATTTTTCCATACTAACTATATATAAACTAAAGCAACAAGTTGATTTTCATCGTCACCTTGAAAATTCCCATATTTTTATTTTAATTCAAAGAAAGATTATGTCGTCTGACATAAATAAATGAATTAATAGATTTTGACGCTTATAGACAATGCCTGTTTTTTCAGCAAGACATAAATCAACAATTAACAATGCATGCACTGACCGTGTAAATTCGAATGGACGTTTAGGAAAAGCTATTGTTCCTAGGAGACAAAGAACGAATGCGCTTGAACTAAACAACGCGACTTTAACTAAAACTCACCCACTGCGCTTTGCATACACTACTGCATAGTGCATTGAAAATTTCCCTATTGTTTCGACGCTCAGTATCACTGCCTCTCTATATAAATATATAAACTCTGAAACTTTCTGAATGCATTACTTCACTCGACGTCTTTATTTTGAGAGTACATACACGTATAAGTTAAGTTGTTATTGCTGTTATATTGATTTAGTTTAGAGAATGTACGCTAGAGAGTTTAGTCATTTTAGGACAATCAATCAAAATTGAAATTTTTAGTAAATAATATTCACGAAATCTGCTCTTATTTACCTAATATTTTAAGTTTTTTTTGTTTCTACTACGAAGAAGGTATTATAAATCTTAGAATCTACTGATAATCATAATAGTGTTTGTTGTAAATTGTACTTCATCAACAAAATGTCAGTGGATTTTGTAATACTTGCGCAAATTGCGCTTTAATTTTAATTGCTTGTTTTTACGAATAAACATACGTCCACCTTACAAAACTCATCCCATTCCCATACGATTTCATCGTCAATTCTTCTTCTAGAATAATTTAATAGTATCAAATATGGAAAGAGAGATACTTAACCCCCCCCCCCCAACGTTATCTACAGAACTACGAGAATGCATATTAACAAAAATTAGCCGAAAGAAAAATCCACGACGCCTCACAATGGTTCAAACTCGCGTATTTAAGGCAAAAATTCCCTGTCCATCTGGTAAAATGAATTGCAGTAAGTTTATATACAGAAACCACAAAAATGTAAAAATATAGCTACTTGCTGATGTGTACTAAAAGCCAATGTAAATTTTATGTTTCATTGCAGTAATCACAGGAGAGTATTTAAATACAACATTCTACAAACCGTATTATAATTATTTTCATCTAAAATATTACATTTTTTATAGAGTTTGATTATTTAATTAAGTATTTGCTGCAAATACGGCTTTTCCAGGTCCTGAACTATTATGCGCCGTGTTGCCGTATTTTGTCTAAGTGTTCATTCGTCAACCAAATAAAATAAGTGATTTGATTAGAAAGGTGCATATATATAATACTACTATATTGCGTGTGTTGTATATTAATAATGTGTAATTTTTCATCCCAACTAAGAGAGATAGAATTGGAGTATTGCCTGTTCTGCGCATGCGTCGACTCAAAATGTCCATTTTGAAATTTTCGAAATGACAGACAAACAGAAAACAAAATTATAACCTCTGATTTAAATTGACATCTATAACTATGATATTACTGAAAGCATACGCAAAGTTGTTTTTTATTGAATTCAGTTTTGTGCAAGTTTATTTCATCGGTGAATTTGTAGAATTACTCAGAAAATACGAGGTAGAATAAATATTATTAAAACAAAAAATTGTGAAGTTATAACTTCTGCGTTGATTTATACGTGCTTACTGGAATATGTGAAATTATATTATTAAATGTAAATACTGGTCCTTCCATTTCGACTAACAGAAAAGATTTTGAACAGAAAATCTTGTGTGCATTATGAGTGTGTGCTTATTGATGTGTGTGCAATTATTGAATATAAATACTGCTTGTTTCATTTTGACTTACAGAAAACACATAAATTAATGTTTTATATACACAATCGAATATATTCAGGTATGTTTTATATGTCAGATTGTATTATACTTCAACATATAGTTTTGCTATGTATTTTAAGCTTAAGAATGCAATTAAAATTACTAAAATTACTGTATTTAATATTTTGGCTATATGTAAGAATAAAACAACATCTATTTTATATTTGTCTACGTACATTATTCAATATAATGTCGCATAATCAACAATGTACAAAACTAATTAAATTCCTGTATTTAATTCTGTGTCGAGATATACACTGAAACATGAATGTTTTAGCAAAAGTCGTGGAATTACACCATTACATTTTTGTGATTGAATATAATTTTTATTATTGTTAACTTTTTTTTTAAATCTAGAATGATTAAGCCATTCATGAAAATAAAAACGTGATAGTGTTATTTACGCCCATATGGTAGCAAAGAATATAAACAAACAATTAACAACTCTGATACACTTGGATTTCTCTAGTGTCTGTAATAGCATATTCGTAATCAATACATTTTTCTTTATGTCTATGCCTCATAAACTGAGATGAGTATAAATGAGACTTGCAAATAATATATGTTATTGCTTGTAAAAAAAGTATGTTGATGTTGTATTTGATTCAATAATTACATCAATGAGCAAAATTCAATTTCTACTCACGAAGTAAAAAATTAAATTTTATTTTATTTATGTTACGAAATGTATTTTGTATATACTTTCTTGGAATTAAAATAAAACAAAAATTATTATGAAATATAAATATTTGTATAAATTAATATATACATACAAATTTAAAAAATGATAAAAAAGATTTAGAGAATGTAACAATATCATAAAAACAGGAATACTGTTTTAATGCCGTGCCTATCTTGCCGTTCATAACACTGCACTATTTACTTCCACAATGTTGGGAATAGTTCAGAAGAACTCATCACACATTGTTTTAGCAAAATTCAAAATGAATATTATCTTTATACTGTACCATCTACAAGTTGTTTTAAACTAAAACATATTTTATTGGAAATTTAAATATAAAATACATTCTATATGTGCTTGATTACAATTTAGTGACAGATATTACGATACATATTTAGCAAAGTACAAATTAGGTTTTCAGTTAGCCAGTAACGATGGTCTACTTTCATTCATCGAATTTGGCTCTTCTAGCATTACTTCGCAAAAATGTAGTTTGCGATCTCTATTATCTTTCTACAATTCTTGAAAATTTCTTTTTCAAACAGTTTTAGTGTTTCAGGTGTTTTGAATTTATCTCATTTCCATGTGGATATATGATAATTTTCTTCAACTGAAAGTCAAATATTTCGGCTGGTGCGTTTATGAGTTGGTGTCCTTGCACGTCCACTTCTTGCCAAAACTTTTATATGGCGCAGTACTTCGTACTTCTAAATTGTCTTGCCCACAGTATTGAACAAAACGCAAACTTCATCAGAAGAACTTTGACGGTCACCAGATCCACGCATTATCAAAATGTCAATTCGCTCAAATTCTGTAAGTTTTATTACCATTTTTCATATCTTTAATTAATTAATAAACAAAAAATACGAACTTTAACAACTTGTGAGAACAATCTGACATATAACAATCCCTGTGTGCAACATAAGTAGATTTTATATTATCGTTATTTATTTGTTTGTATTAGTTTGATGCTAAAATGATGATAAAAAAGCATATTGACGTTCCTGAAAGTAGTTTTTTATTCCCTGGCCGAAAATGCAATTGTTTGTAAGACGTCCCATTAAAAAAAGAAAGAGTAGAAAACATTTTGTGTTAAAACAGAACAGAAATAAGAATATCATAAATAATAATAATACTACATTTCAACAGAATTACTTTTGAAATAAAAAAAAAATATGCAACAGTTTACTAAACGTGTATTGTCAGTCCCATATTGCCTAACGAATATTGTTATATGTTCGCGGGTTTAACAACTAATATTATTATCATTTAAAATAATATAATATATTATATATAATTCATGTCTAAAATTTTATTTTAATATGTTTAGCAACTTAATATATATTTACATTGGTTCATACTTTTGCTCATCACTGTATATGCGATATTTTATATACAAGCAAGAATATTTTTCAATCTTGTTCTGAATAGCCTTAAGCCACAGAGAGAGAAAAAAAATTAAACTTTTTGTAACTTTTAAAAAACTTCCAATGTACTTTCTGTATTTTATTCCACTTTGGAAATATGCGAATGTTTCTCGTTGTAACCAAAATATAAATTCTGAAAGGAAAATGTTCCCTGTTAATTATTACGTACATAAAAATTCTTTTAATAGTCTCTGGGGGAAAGAGAAACAAACAATTAACTTCGCTCTTACACGCTGTTCTTTTGTTGAACGAGCAAAAAGAACAAACAGTAATTGGATAAAATATCTTGAGAGGTCTCAATAAGTCAGGAAGGAAAGAGCACTTGTTAAATTTTTATGTATTCCGTACTTCGCCATCGTCCATTATTATCGGGGAAAAAGTTTTTTTTTTTTTTTCATTGGAAAAAGGGAAAGCATTATCGGTGAGCAAAAGAATTAAGGAATACAATAGCGGAAGATCACCATGGACCCAAATACGATAACAAAATACACAGTTTTACGGATGGCTTCGTTCGAACGAGTCGAGAATCAGAGAGCGCTATCGCTTTTAAATTTCCAATGCAAAGGATTAGTGCATTGAACCGTCGTTCATTGAGGATTTTTTTCCAAAGGGAAAACACTAATGCTATGTGGGAGCTTAGAGAAATGAAAGGATGCGTGCGTCAGCTTTGAAAATGAAATTCAAATCAATAAGGGTTCGCGAAACATATAACAAATATTGTTCAATTTTTGGTATAATATTTTTGCCTCTTGTACCGTTTGTTAGGATGTATTTCATTATTCAACATATATAAAAGTATTGAAATTAAAATGAGTAAGTACATACAGAGTAATCCCCAATTAACTTGAACCCCTATTTAATAGAGTCGATTACATCATTTGAGTAGAGAATGTGGTAGCGTATTTGAGCAAAAGATAATAAAAACATATACTTTCTGGCTAACGTCAGACAGACCAATCGTCTATAACATAACCTATTAACTAACTGCTAGTGGTAGTAGTAGACTAATGACTTTACATACCTTGCGAAGTACGGTAGTGCCTCTACGGAATTCTTCTATTTAAAAATGTCGATATAGTTGAGAAATAATACATAAAAATATAAATTTAATTCGTTATCGATGTTTTCTCAATTTTTGTAAATAACAATGTTTTTGACTTGAGTAATATTAGTAATGCCACAATGAGTTTTTATATGATAATCAATATATTTCTATTATTTGAAGATCATCATTAAATTGTATAACGTATCGTTTGCACTTTTAGTTGAATATATTTTTCGAATTTCAAGGTACATAAAAATAAATGAAATTAATGGAAACATTTAACACTTATTTCAAATAATAACAAATAACTTTATATTAATATAAAAGAAAGCTAAAGAAAGAAAATAATATCACAAATCTAAAGATATAAAGAATAAATACCATATAAAAATATAGGGATAGCCGCTGGATATTTTGATGGAAATTTTTGATTTTAAGATTTTCTTTTATTGAAACGTGAAATGCATTGATAAATTAAATGTAATACTATATTATGTATAATGTTTTATAAACCACATTTTTGACACGAGTGTTTACTAAAACTAATAAATTTATAAAACGGCTTGCATATTATACTTTTTCTACAACAGCAAATAATCAAAATAACACAAAATTACGCGCCACGACTGGTTATTTTGACAGATTGATGACAAGTGTCAACCAACTTAACTAAGTTTTAATTGATTTTTGCAGTTAAAGAACCTATTATATTTCAGTACAGCATTACTGACGTTTTTGCAAGAAGGTATAATTTCATAGTTTATGAAAATACTTGATACACCAATATAATATGGTGTTCATTTAATTGAAGAAAAATTGACGTTGTAACTATTACCTCTTTACCGTCAGAAAATCATGTTTACCAAAAATAAATGGAAATGGAAATATTCCAGTTGTTAGTTTCAATTAAAATTAATTAAAATCGAGTTTAATTGTTTTGGCAACCCAAACAAGTAATCAACATGATAAATCGGTAATGTAGAGAAAGTACACAAAACAGTCTAGTTTAGTTTCGATAGCTGTGTGGGTCTGCGCCTTATCGAGAAGGAGGATATCGTAAATTCGCCATTCCTTCGGCGATATACGAGTTTTGCTGTTTCTTAAGAGATAGCAGTAATACGTGGAATTCATAGCACGACTTTTCTAAAGGGAATAGACGTGTAATACGCTTTCAAAATCGAAAAATACTGTTGCAAAAATCTTTCCATGTGAGAATCCAGTTTTTTTTTTTATGACGGAAAAAGGAGAATTTCCTCCTGTCATAAAAGACGAATGACACACGAGTTTATAAACGGAATTACATATTTGGTATACCTTTTTTAAGACAGCAAATCATCAAAATAATACCACAGGTTAAACAAACCAGACCGGCAACTACTTGATAGAAAGATTATTCAAGATCTTCTATCCTTGTCACACATGAATAAACGGGTACGAAGATGGCGCTAGCAGCATATTGGCGCGGAATTTAAAAAGAACTTGTTTTTAGAATATATGTATTTAATACGTTACTAATATAATAGAAAAATACACAAAACTATTGGAGAAATCATATACGTTCAACTTTTACGTTTAAAAACTACGAATAATTAGATTTTATTATTGATAGAAATCTCTGTTTATTATACTTACACAATATAATACATGAAATCACTCTAAGGCAATATATTCCTATGAGAATATATTACACCACGGTTCACTAATTTTCACTCTGTAATCATAAACGCGCAATCAATATCAACTTACTTATACTTAATATGATGTACAACAAGAAGGGATGGCAGTAATACGTCAAATTTGAAATATTGTTTGGAACGACATATAACCGTTGATTGAAGGAAAATATGTATTCTTTCAATTAACAGTATAACCGCAACATAACAAAAAATATCAAATGACGCTAGCGCCATCTCATCTCCCGTTCAGTTAATATAACGAGGATGGTAGAGGATTGATATTTTCATTTGCTAAACAAGGAGGCGTAATCTGGATAAAATTTGGGATTTAGTTACCAGTCTGGTTTGTTTAGTCTGTGATAATACATTATTATTTGTCTGTTGTCGCACCACGTCGGGTTATTTTGACAGATTGATGACAAGTGTCAACCAATGTGATTATAAGTTTCAATTGATTTTGCAGTTAAAAAACCTAGAGCTAACTTCATCCCGTAACTAAAGAGCCCATGGCTTAGTTCACCTAAAGCACATGATCACAGCTTGTCAATGTGTATTTAAAAGATTACTTACCGCCATAGAAACAAATACCATTAATACTCCAGGAATTTTAGCACCAATGGATTATGTCAGAGGGTGTCCCCCAAGTATAAAACCAAATTTTTGTCGTCCAAAACCGCGAGCGTTAGCCGCCATCTTAAAAAACGCCTTTTGGCAAATATCTCGAAAACGGTGAGTTTTACGTTAAAAATTGTAAGGACCTTTTTTGTAGAAGATAATATTTCCTGTCTTTTTTGTTTGAAACTTTTTTAGCTATTGTCAATATTTTCCAAGATGTAGTCGATTGAAGAAAACGATTTTTTGTTTTTGGAAAATAACTCGATAATTTTTGGAAATACAAAAAAAATGTGATTATTGAAGTTGTAGAGCATAACATTTTCTACAATTTTTCCATGAAACTTTTTGTTGTTCAATCGATAGTTGATAAGTTATAGCGCATTGAAGGATGCCGTCAGGTCTAGGTAAACAGCCTTGGTAGCCTTGGTAATAATATGTTGCTCTAGCATGCCAAGAACAAGTGTAATCGAAGAATTTTATAATAGAGACGCTAAAAATAATATTTGTCATGAATAGGAGGGATATGGGCGATAGGAGAAAAGTTTGCGCAATAAAAACTGTCTGACGAATCGTTTGAGAAAGCCATGAAAATGTATTCATCTACTGTTCATATTCATTATTCGTTATAATAATTAAAAAATTCAATTTGTGAAAAACGGTCTCTAGGACCATAATCTAAAATTATTAAATTATTTTAGATTATGATTTAACACGAATTTTTATCATCTTTGGCTTCTAGAGACCGGTTTTCACAGATTAATCTACATTGGAGGAGTGTAACATCTTTATTAATAAAAAAATTATTGTTGCAAAATTTCAAACTTCGATGATTGGTTTAAAACAATTTCCTTTGTTTAGAACAGGAAAGGCGATTTTCGATGGTTCGCGAATGTTGCTCTTCCATGTTCGAGTTATTAATAGTCAAAGGATCAAAAACGATTCATTGTGGGCATTCTCTTCGTCGCTATCGTCCACTGTAGGGATTGCGTTATCGCATGTTTGGCCACTACAGTTTGAACAGATAACAGAACATTTTAAACCACTCTTCCGGCATCCGCAGGCAGCTCCGCAATTTGTCTTGCATTTGCATGATATTATTTGTAGCAAATTTTGCGGCGCGGGAGCTTTTTTCATTGTGATCGGTGATAAGCGATCCATAGCACGCTTCCAGCCCCATTCTTCCGGGTCATGGTGAAATCCCACCCAACTTTGGACCTGATGATACACCCTGAAGGAATGGTAACGGGCTGTATCCTGCGTCGGTGGTAGAATGGATAAGTTCAGCTTGGTGTTCCGATGTAACCTCTCCTATCGCCCATATCCCTCCTATTCATGACAAATATTATTTTTAGCGTCTCTATTACAAAATTCTTCGATTACACTTGTTCTTGGCATGCTAGAGCAACGTATTACCAAGGCTACCAAAGCTGTTTTCCTAGACCTGACGGCATCCTTCAATGCGCTATAACTTAGCAACTATCGATTCAACAACAAAAAGTTTCATAGAAAAATTATAGAAAATGTTATGCTCTACAACTTCAATAATCACATTTTTTTTGTATTTCCAAAAATTATCGATATATTTTCCAAAAACAAAAAATCGTTTTTTTCAATCGACTATATCTTGGCAAATATTGACAATAGGAAAAAAGTTTTAAACAAAAAAGACGGGAAATGTTATCTTCTACAAAAGAGGTCCTTACAATTTTTAACTTAAAACTCACCCTTTTCGAGATATTTGCAAAAAGGCGTTTTTCAATATGGCGGCTAACGCTCGCGGTTTTGGACGACACAAATTTGGTTTTATACTTAGGGAACACTCTCTGACATAATCCAATCGAAAAATCAATTGATAGGATTTTTTGCGGAGCGAATATCTAAAAATCCTCGTCTATAATGGTATTTTTAAGATGGGAGTAGAAAAAATATATAGTAGATGACTTGACAATACGTTCTAACTAACATATTTTTCGGAAATGTTTTTTTTTAATATTTCGATGAAACGAGCCACTACGCATGTCATATAAATTCCTCATATGTGTAAAATGTTATTTAGAATAGATAAAGCTAGTGTAACAAATACCTCCGAAGTCATTAGGTGTTGAAAATAGTAGATTGTTTAACAAGTAAAGAAAAGTGATGGTTTTCTAGCGAGTGAAAACAGATTGATGAACGAGCGTAGCGAGTGAATCAAGTTTTCACCGAGCTAGAAAACTCACTTTTTTTACGCGTTGAACACGTAATTTTTTCGTGTACTTCACGAGAATTATAATTTTAAAAATAAAAATTGTCATTTTCCTATTATCAAAGTAATCCGTGTCAAGGATTTGTTTACTTAGTGACAAAACCTCACAACAAGTAAACAACTAATGTGTTGCTAACAAGAAAAGTCCCACTTTTCTTAATTATTTTGGGTTAAACAATATTATCAATTTCTATCAAGTACACGAAAAATTTACATTTTCTCCTATCTGCTTCGTGCGTCATAAGAAAACCTAACTTGAAAACGTACAATGTATTTTTCAATTAGATTCTTTTGAAATATTATTTAGATATTTTTCGTTTATAATGTTATTTAGCTTATTGTTTCTAATTGCGCTTATTTAGTTAAGTGTAAATACAATTGTGAAATTATAAAATTGGTATCAAATATTGTAGTGCAGATAGGAGATATTTTTATGGAAGTAAATTTTCAACGGTAGATAAGAGTTATTTTTGAATGACATGTAGTAATTCCATTATTATTGATTAATTAATTTTTATGTCAAAATTGTTAGTGATAATGATTTAGGTGAAATTGTTGCCACCGTTTGATGAGATTTTTCAAAATTTTATTTCAGTTTACTATGGCTTTGCGAGGTCAAAAAATTCTGCAACTTTTAATATCAGGTCAACCACAGTCTAAACTTCACGCTAATAATGATGTACCAGATAAAGCAAATAACATAATATTACTGCCAGAAGTTCACAAAGAACAAATAAATGATATATTATCTGTTTTTGTGAAAAAATATTGAACCATCTAACAATACTATTTAGAACAATATAATTATTGCAGATGACACAGATCTTGATATAGATAATATACCTACCCGTGTTGATCTTTGATACTGCAGATATTATATTGCCATCTCTTAATGAAGGCAACTGTGATGAAGAACATGAAGAACAAAATAACATTATGGTAGAAGTAGAACACCAAAACAAGATAAAATATGTGCAAGTGATGAAGATAATGAACCTAAGAATAATCGCCTTGATGAGGATTCAAAGAATGAAGAACTTTATCAAGCTTCACAAGAGAGTGAAAATTAAAGCTTGCTTTAGTGACCAAGAATCAGAAGATGGAGAGACTGAGGAAACGTTTGAAGCAAGACAAGAGATCAGAGTAGATTATGGATATATGAATGAAGGACGAAAGAAGAATAAAACTGCATATAAGGACAAATGGAAAAGGATTAAAAATCAATAATTACGAGAAAAGGGCAAAGATTATCTGGGGTATACTCGTGGTACAGATGGATAGATTTTGCATAATGAAAAACGAAATGCTGGAAAAATGAATATAGGTTGTAATAAAACATTTTGTAAGAAATAAAGAAAATGTCAAATTTTTACGGAACAAATCAGAAAACAACTGTTTGATAAGGTCTGGAATGAACTAAATTGGGATCAGAGAAAGGTATTCGTTTGCTCGCATGTAACTAGATTTGAAACTAAACGAAAAACTGAGGATGAAGACGAATTATCCAGAAGAGGGTCTACATTGCAATACACATTAATCAATAAAAACGAAAGTATACCGGTCTGCAGACAATTGTTTTTAAGTACCCTTGGTTTAAAACTATTTACAGTACAAAGTTGGGTAAAAAATAGTTCGTGCGGAATACGCCCAGAGAAAACGTTTTTGAATAAAGCAAGAAGGGATAAAGACTATCGAGTTTCTGCATTCAATGAATCAAAACAAAATCTTACAATTTTTTTAAACCATTTACCTAAACAACCATCTCACTATGTTCGAAAAGATTCTAACAAGCTTTATTTGGAGCAGCATTTTACGTCGATAAAACTCTACAACGTTTATAAATCTTACTGTGAAGAAGCAGAGGCGGTAGTCCTTGGTCGAAATATTTTTGTTAGATTCTTTAAAAAAACACAACTTAAGTTAATTTTCCCCGAAAAAAGATCAGTGCGATATGTGCATAGGATATCAGCATGGAAATATTGAATCTGAACATTTAAGATACAAATCTATAAGGCCAGGAAGAAAAGCTAATGACCCATTTGTTACAGATATCAAAGCAATTTTATATTCAGAAGGAACATTTAAGAATTAAAATAAATTTTTCTGATGACTGGAGTGAATTGCCCGAGAGACCAACACATATTTCCGCGATTACAGAATATTCAAAGCGATACAAAACCATCTTAAAAACATCCAAGAAAAGAGTGGCAACACCTGCAGGAACTAAAAAAAGTTATCCCCGCGGACTGCCACTCATTAAGCAATTTTATATTCAGAAGGAAATGTAAGAATTAGAATAGATTTTTCTGATGACTGGAGTGAATTGCCCGAGAGACCAAAATATATTTCCTCGATTACAAAATATTCAAAGCGATACAAAACCGTCTTAAAATTATCCAAAAAAAAGTGGGAACACCTGCAGGAAGTAAAAAAAGTTATCCCCGCAAACTGCCACTCATTTTATGACTCAATTGATACGAATAAATGCATAAACAGAACAATTTAATCTTGCATAACAACTTAGCAATATTTAAGAAATAATTTTGTTTATTTTACAATATTTAAGAAATTTATTTTGTTTATTTTTCAATTACTTACAAAACCATATTCCTATTCGTTTATTCAATAAAATTTGCCTAACTCTAATGATTATGTCATTGAACATAAATCCCCTAATCCCATACCCATAATTAATGAGAAAACTTCCTATCTTCAAATTATTGGAATGTAACATCCTCTATGTGATATAATTTTAAATATTTATGCAAATGTTGGAAAATAATCCAATAAGTAAATGTTATTCGCTATAAATTAGTCCTACATTACAAAATTTATAATAAAGTATTATGCGTTTAAATATAAATCAGTTTTATTGTCCTCCTGTAAAATTTTTACTTTTGTAGTTAGGAGGTATTGTCAGGTCACCCACGATATGTCTATTATTCTTGCTAAAGAATCTTTGTTGTTACTTTTTGAAGTGTAAACTTCTATGGGCGCGTTGATTGTGGGCACTGAACGAGATTGAGCCGTCACGCTCGGCTATGTAACGCTCGAGTCACCATGGTGACCAAACGAACCGTAAATTCGACAAAAATCGGCAAAACTGTGCAAAGAACTCTGGATACGTGAAATTGAAAGCCGCCCTTTGGCAATGGTGTACGGGCGAGATTGAATTTCCGGTCGACGGAGAGATTTTCTTCCTAAGTGGAGCAGTTGTAAAGATATGGGCTTTTAAAGAAGAGCGTGCACTCGATGTTTTAACAGCAAAATGGCTTAGTTCGTGACGTTTCACGTGACAATCAAAAAATCCCGAGAAACGTCAAACTCACAGGCGAACTGAGTTGCACCACAGATTCACTTTTAAGCGTGAAATACGAAATTTTGAAGGTTGCGAGGGCTCATCAAGACTCGGGGTCTTAGGGAACCGGATTTTTTGGGACCTTTTGTATGCTTATTTCGAGGCGGCAGTCGCACGCAATCGAAGGTACCGGCAATTTAAAGACCATTTGCAGAAGGATTTGGTAAGAAAAATGGCCGTTTAAATGTGCACTGATATCAATGTATTCCGGACGGGCGAACAATAAATATCAGATTCTCATGTGCACTGGCGATCAATGTATTACGGTCCGGCGAATTGCATCTCCACACAATACATAACGGTCTCCCACATGACTTGATATTTTTATCTATACAGGGGTCGATTAATATTTTAATAATGATTTGAATTAAAATACGATAATTCCAGAACGTGTGTAAGGGGAAAAGGAGGATTGCTTTCGACATTTATGTGCCCCTACTACGAAATAATTTTATTTAAACGATTACGCAAACGTGCACAGTGGGCGGAGCCGGCCGAAATCAATTTCTCTCTCTTCTGATTAAAATTAGGCACTTAGAGTTTTTACGGTCGCCCATCACTAATTTAAATGTCGAAATAGAACAAAATCGCCGAAGGATTTTTTGAAAATTGACGTATGAAAGTGAAATTTTAGATACGGGGGGGTCTTCGGTTGCCGATCACCAATCCATAGTCAAAATGTCAAAAAAAAACAAAATGACGGAAGATTTTTTTGAAAATTGACGTATGAATGTGAAATCTTAGATACGGGGGTGTCTTAGGTCGCCGATCACAAACCCAAAGTCAAAATGTCAAAAAAAAAATGGCGGACGAGTTTTTCGAAAATTGACGTATGGATGTGAAATTTTAGATACGGGGGTTTTGGGGGTCGCCGATCACGATTCCAAAGTTAAAATGTCAAAAAAAAACAAAATGGCGGAAGATTTTTTGAAAATTGAGGTATGAACGTGAAATTTTAGATACGGGGGTTTTGGGGGTCGCCGATCACGATTCCAAAGTCAAAATGTAAAAAAAAACAAAATGGCGGACGAGTTTTTTGAAAATTGACGTATGGATGTGAAATTTTAGATATGGGTGTTTTGGGGGTCGCCGATCACAATTCCAAAGTCAAAATGTCAAAAAAACAAAATGGGGGAAGAATTTTTTTGAAAATTAACGTATGAATGTGAAATTTTAGATAGGGGGGTGTCTTAGGTCGCCGATCATGAATCTAAAGTCAAAATGTCAAAAAAACAAAATGGCGGAGGAATTTTTTGAAAATTGACGTATGAATGTGAAATTTTAGATACGAGGGTGGTTGAGGTCGCCGATCACGAATCCAAAGTTAAAATGACAAGAAATGTCGGAAGAATTTTTTGAAAATTGATGAATGTTTGTGAAATTTTGCCGTGTGGTTTTAAGCATTCTCATTTTTCTTGTTTATATAGAAATACTATTAAAACATTATACAATAATATACCTTGTTTTCTTCGGGGTGGTACCTCGTTGTGCTGTCAGCTTGTACTGACCCCGTTTCGTCCATTATCTTAAGGAACATCTTCAGGGCTACTTGTAATACTGCGATATCCTGAAACAGACAACTGCGGAAACCTGCGACTTAAATTTTTCTTTGATAAACATCAAACAAACTATAGATCTTATATCGAATAAATAGTGCATACAATGTATTTGTGATCGACTTAAAATCTTAACCAGGTAATTCGACTGAGCTAGTAAAAAGCGGAGATATATAAATGAAAGCATTTTTTTTATCAATAGTTGGAGGTGTGTGAAACCATATCTAATAATTAAAACTCAATTCAAAATTTGATTGTTTCTCTAATTAGTAATTATTATTATTATTGTTATTATTATTATTATTATTATTATTATTATTATTATTATTAGAGGACCATAACAATATTAATACCACCATTTCATTACAGAAAAAAAATTTAAATTAAATTTTTTTTTTCGCTTTTTATTAAAATAATAATACAATGAAGGCAGTCCATAAGAATATGTAAATAATATGTGACTTTGGTTCATTGTAATCTAGTTACTTATTTGTTTGTGTGTTTTGTGCACCATACGGAGCAATAGATTATTAACCAAAAAAATAATATTACTTACATTTACTGGAAACTATGAATGAATATAGGTAGCTTATAACAACATTTGATGTTTGCTTTAGTGTGAGTTCTAATTAATTAATATCGTTCAGATAATTACTTATTCCTTCTCAATTTCAAAATTCGAAGTTATACTAAGGAGATACTTCGTAACTTATCTTCAAACTGCGATCGTGGAACTATAAATCATTCCCCTTATTTTCGTTTCTTCATTTTTCTTAAATACATTTTAACAATTTCCTTAGATTATGAGCCTTAATTAAAAGTTGAAGCTGAACCGGCAAACTTTCGACTCTTTAATTAGTATAATCTGCAGGGGTATGTCAGATGATTAAAATTCACTTACTCTTACATTAAAATGTGTCATGAAATACTGCAGCATAAACCAGTGCGTACACAGTGTTATTTAGTGTCTGTAATACGTTTTAAAATGAAAATAAAACAAGATGATTTGTGACATCTTATCAAAGCAAGTGTATTTCCTATTCTTTTATTACCCTCGACTTTCTTCCAGATAATCCTGAATGTGATATATTATTGCGATTATCTCAGCTGAAGTTCCAGGTTATACCGTTGAGAATATTACATGGAAATTTTCCATATAAATGTACTTGCAATAGAACTAACTGCATGTCTGCAGAATATAAAATTGCGGTATAACTTAAGGATCTTTTCCGATTTGCATATGCTTAATTTTATTTATCTCTGTTTCAGATATACATTCAACGTAGAGATTCACATTCACAGTCGGTAAGTGTACCTACGTTAATAAGAATGCCTATACATATTGCTGTGTAAACATATCTATATGACATTGGTAAACAAAAACGAACAGCAGGTTTGTTATGGAAAATATAATGACACAGACTACTTTTTAATTAATCGACATTTAATATAAATATCTATATACTGCCTGACCAATTTTTCTTTACCATTTTCAATTTTAATTTTATATGTACAATACAAATCGGTACTTCCCAGTGAACTTGCATACTGAATTAGTGGAAAAGACTTGCGAACTTTTAGCATTCACTTGAATTTTGATAATTAATAGCTTGAAATAACCTAAATAAAATAATGATTGCAATCCGCTAATATTTTAAATACATAATGTAAATTAACTTACTTTTAATACATTTACAATAATTTAATATTATTATAGTGATTTGGTTATCCTATACCATATTTCTGAATGCTCAAACAGTAAACATTAATTCAAAATACCAAAGAACAACTAAAAATGATTATTAGAAAAGCAAATCAATTAAATAGAATTATAGTAAAATCTTTGATTTATCAGAAACAACATCCAATAACATTAAAAGGCAACAATGGCGATCTCCGTTCACATAGAAAGATGCAAACGGGAAATGTGTAATTAAAAGGGAAAATGTAAACAATTAAACATATATTTATATACATATAAACAAAAAATAGAAGAATATCGGGTATATTCCGCTTTAGAGCAACCGTAGATACGTGTTTCTAACTCATTGGTCGCCATCAATACGGTGTAACTAAGGAGTAAGGCAGGGTTGCCAGATGGCGGCAGAAATTTATTGCAGTTTTCTCTACTAGAAGTAGCCCAAAATCGCAAAACTTAAATAAATACCTCACAAAAATTCACAAGTCATAATTAGAATAGGTTCATAAGTTTGAAGCAATTTTTATAAAAACTTTAGCAAATAAAACTATACATATTTATTATATGCCCACTTGATTGTTTTTTTATTTTCGCCCCCGTTTTAAGATTACAAAGAACCAGAATGTGACTATTTAACTAAGAAACTCACCAAAATATTAGATGAATGAACCAGGCTAGTTAATTACAGACACCAGCTTAACGGGCCTGAAAATAAAAAATTACCTGTACGAGTTATAAAATTCGCTTATATCTTGACGAAATGCGAGTGTAGCCATAATTCATGATCTTTTTACTTATTTCTTAATAATAATGTAATAAAAGAAAAAGGAAAATCAAATTAGCAATACAAACTAAATTTAAACATTAACATTTAAATTAAAACATCAAATTCTGTAATATAATCAAGGCTTACTGCATCTTCAGAACCTCTTTAGATGGAAACTTACGTAGCATACCTTCTGAAGGCTGAAACATATTGCAGCAGTTATCTGTTGAATGGAAGTTTATTCTAATTCTTAATAAAGAATCTAACATTTTAATTTGCATTTTATTTCTGGATTTATTTTTGACAGCACTTAACACAGAAAATGCTCTTTCAACTGTAGAGTTGCTGGTTGGTAATGATAGACATCTTAAAGCATACGTGGCTATGTTTTGGAGTACGTAAATCCCTGCAGCATCTTAAAATGTATATACGTATACCCAAAATTTATAGGTGTTGTCTAAGAAAGATTGATCATATTTTATTGTTACAAGTTTCTGCCACTATAATTCTCATTTAAATATATTCTCTTGGTCAATAAAGCAGTCTAGAAATGGTAAATCTTTAAAACTTGGACGTTTCACTTTAGACAAACTTCTGGTCTTAAAAATTTTAAATTTTTAAACAATATTAGGTTATCTGGCAATTTCATAATAAATTTTTTCAAAAGAACTTTTAAAAACTTGAAACCTCTTTCTTCAACCATTTGTTTTTGATCAGGTTGTAAATTACCAATAAATGTAAAGTAATTCTAACCCAAATTTAATTTATCTGGACTATTAGTTGAAAAAATCGTGGTTTGCGATATTCACAATTTATAAATAGCCCAATATATCGCTTTTCGCAATTTTTAAAGAAAAGCAGTAACGAAATAGCCCATTTTGCAAATAATTGCCCAATCTGGCAACTCTGGAGTAAGATAGAATAACATTCGAAATATAAGGATACACGAATGACAATCAGGTGACAGCCCGTCATTTATAGGTTAAGTTAGACGATTCTCGATTTTGAGGACAACAACCAAGAATGCACAAATTTTCCAGGAATGACACAACAACCAACCAGATTAGAACAACAATGCAAAGTTCTCGTGAACGAGGCACGCCACGTCTAAAGATTAAACCTGCATTTTTTCTGTAAACAAAGCTAAGCCAGTACTAGCGCTTTTTTGTTGAAATGCATTTTGTATTTGCATGCATGATTTAGTATAAAAACTCCTATGGGCAGTGTTATTGACTTTTCCGTCTTAAATAATAGAAATTATACTTAAATGTATTAATTTATTGTGCCATATTTTACTAAATCTGGCCAATCATCACCAATACAAATTTTAAAATCACCGTTTTTGCTTAAAGAATAATAGGATAGTTTAAATTGCCCCGTTAACAATTTCTACGGCTGACAATTGAGTCGCGTAACAGCCGAACGAATCGCCATTTGCTTTTTAATATTGTTCAATCAATATAAACACCTCCTACGAGTATATTTGTATCCACTAATGATTAATGTGCCTCTATTTTGTTAAATAACTAAATGCTAAAATGAACATTAACACTGAAGAAAAAAATGTACTCCACCAGAAATACTGTAGCGTTTTCGGATTCGAACTAAACAACTCGTGTAAATGTTTTGAGACGGTCTGTATATTTACACACTTAAAACTAATCACAATATAAAAATGTAAAATAAATGTATCGCATTTAAAACTACTACAAATAAATTAACACACGTATTTATTTCTATCACTACTATTTATATCAGTAATATTTATGTATTTTGTGAACTATAATAAAACTGCACTACATTATTTATGTTATTTGAACTGTTCAGTAAATACCGCGTGCGACTACTATTGAATGAATGAATTCCTTATCCCACCGGTGGCATTTATATCTCCAGACAAAAGGTTTATCAAATTCTGGCTCTCTTCTACCATATTCCAGACTTTCTGTCGCTGACACAGTACATGAGTGCAGTTGATTTATGACTTATTTACGGTGCGTCGCGCCGATGTTTACTTTTCTTTTGTCGTCGCCCGGAGGTCTGCTTCTTTTGTGGGCTTGTTTCGTTACAATACTCTGCATGTCTCAATCAACAATCGAGGATACTCTAATTGCAAAATCCAAAAAGTCTGCAAGTCTGTATACAAATCATTTATTGAATGCCGTGACTGTAAGAAAACCTTCCAATTAAAATAAGCAGTTTATTATTATCTAGCTTGCCTTCGTCTATTTCTTTTCGTGAATTGATCATAACATGGGCGGATGGTTACATCATTTTTCTTTCTTAACTTTATATATTTTCTGTTTATTAATTTTCTTATATAGCTCTATTCATTCACTATTTATAGCTTATATACTAAGTTATGCAAAAAAAGGGTGAGTTAATATAATTGTTGTAACATTTAAAATGCAAAACAAAAGTAAAACGAAAGCAAAAAATAATCCACAATAAAGAATAAATAAAAAAAATTTAGTCAATTGTAAGCCAAGGTTATCAACAAATGAGTCGAAGTATCAAAGATACTAAGTATCATTAATTCAAATTTGAAGATATGTACTCAGTAATGAAATGCTACAAGTTTCAAAATGCATGAATGTAAATATTTTCTTATTAAGAAGAACCGTAAGACAAACATACTAAACGTATACATATAAATCCCATACGAGCAAAACCTTGTCATGTGGAATTGAAATAAAAATTATTTTAAAGATTCCATTCTCACATTATTTTTACATTTAACATTGTGTTTTTCTTACACTTCTATTACAAATTTAATACATTTTTAGTACTTATATGAATGCAAATTGATTTTCTTAATTTTTGTATTCAACATATATTCATAAACGACATATTTCTAAAAAACAGAATTTGATTAAACCAAACCTAATACTAGCCAGCACGGGTATCAGAAACGTAATTCTCTGACTATGGCGATTATGCAAAAATAATAGAAAACATCGATAAAAAATATCCAATAGCAATATTCTGTCACCTGAGTCATGCATTTGACTGCATGAATCACAAAATTCAGCTGATTTCAGTTTTACATCCAGCATCGTCAGCAGTGCGTGGAAATAACTTCTATGTACGAGAATTGCATCGTGAATCACACCCCAATGTCAATTTCAGTTAACTCTTTGCTGTATATGGGATTGCAATTTGAACCACCTACTTCCAGCAAGTTGTGACACATCGGTCCACAAAATGGACCACCTACAAAATCATTTATATGTAGTTGCACAACAACACAAATTATGGGCTACATATCCCCACTTCCTTTTAACAGTAATTGCATGAACGGAGATCACTAGCACGCTTGAGTTCTTTCTAATAGAAAAGTACTTGTGGCAAACAGTTGCAAGGGTGTGGTTACCGATTCAATATTGAAGAAAAATTGAAGTAAGTTCTTTTTTAAAATATTATTGTATAATTAAAACCGTTTATTTACATCTTTAGTTAGTGTTTGTTATATATATAGCCAAAAGTTATTTAAAATTAGTTACTATTTTCTTTTTTCTGCGAAGCTAATTTTTGGACCATTATGCAGCTAAGCACGATTTAATGTGAAGTTTATTTTTACAGCTTGACTGTAATATGGGTTCCAATAAAGTTATTAAGTTAGACACATTAAATTCTGATGAAGCATGTACTTTGATAGTTAATATTGAGTATATACCGAGCGGCTTAGAATCGGACATTGACGACGTAGATGAGGAAGAAAATGATACTAATGAACCAAAGGGTATTGACGAGATTGTCACTGATTCGGAAAATTCCGAAGATGACCTGCCATTATCTGCATTTGTAAATGGCAACAAGTGCAGCGTGGTAGCGTAACTTGGCGAAAAGGCAATAGTCATTTGATAAGACCATCATCTGATCTCCTGTCGGAATACGGTTTAACAGACGAAGTTCAAAAACATGATAATTATAGTTGTACACCATATAATCTATTTAATTTACTACTTTCTGACGATATATTAGACAAAATTACCTCGTGTGGATAGATTAGATCAACTTAAATCCACTTACGAAATCGATAGGAAAAGCAAGAGATGGTACATGAGGATATTTTGGCATTTTATAGACTGCGCCGTCATAAACAGTTATGTATTATATAAACTAAACAAATTGCCTCCTATGACTCTTAAGGATTTCAGACGAAAAGTCTGGGGGGTCTATTCAGAAGAGAAGTCGTAAGGTGCCTTCAGAAGTTAGATTTACATCTTCATGTCATCAACCCATTCGATCTACCCGTAGAAGATGTGCTCTTTGCAGTACCAAGGCAAATCCAGTGCGATCCGATTGGGCATGTAGTATATCTGAGATTGCGCTGTGTCTTGGAAAAACCAAAGATTGTTTTCAAAAATATCATGGTAGTAATAATAATGATTCAAAACAATTAAAATTTGCCTGATTGTGAAAAAAAAATATTAGTAAATATTGCTGAAGACCATTATATTATAGGCCATTGTGGCAATATATTTTATATATTTTTTGTACTATAAAACTTTATTTTGTTACTATGTCATTGATTAAAATATAAAAAATACTTTTTTTTGCATTTTAATTTTTCGTGCAGCAAGGGTCTGGAAATTGTATCAAATCTCGTGCAGCAAAGAGATAACGGCGGTTAACAGAAATTGACAGTGGGATACCCCAGGGCTCAATCCTAAGCCCACTTTATTTATTATATGTCAAAGATCTGCTAAGTTACCTGAATAAAGACGACATCAGTATATATGCAGATGACGCATCAACACTGATCGCAAATGAAGGGGATATACAATTAGCCGCTAACGACGGGCTGATAGAGTTTCATAGTTGGTTCTGTGGCAACAAATTACTTTTAAATTTGAATAAAACAAATTTTTATAGATTCCATCCCAGGCAAAAAGGAATAAATCAGCATTGTGATATTTCGATTAATGGTACCGAAATTCGACACCCTTCTTCGGTCAGATTTTTGGGGTTGGATATGGACGAATCTCTTGATCAGGGAGAGGCTTACAAGGATATAGCTATGCATATAAAAAGAAAATGCGTCTTAATAAGAACCACTATATCTTTAATGAATGAGGATGTTGTTAAGAATGTTACCCCAGCGAGGTTGAATCCAGGCTACGATACGAAATACTGTTTTGGGGACCTCTCCGACATTCTGAGAGAATATTACTTGATCAGAGCGTGTCATTAGAGTTATGGCCAAGACAAATTACAGAGGCGACTGCAAACCTTTATTTATAAACCTAAAAAGATATTTTGGAAATGCTACTCTATACTCACAGAATGAAAAATGTTTTACCCCAGAATGAACATGTTTATAATACCTACTCGATATAATATCAGCCTACCTCAGTATGATCTCCATCTAAGTCTAAGCCCTCATTAATGGGAATTAATTTGTAAAATCACCTTCCCCATGTGTACAAATCACTTTTAGCACCAATATTCAAAACAAGATTAAAAACGGGGAGTCCAATTTATAAAATAAGTGAATTTTTCAATTATAAATATATTAGATTCGGTTATAGTCCAAGTTTCACCATCTTAAGGAGACTATTATTAGAATCAGATATATTGTAAATTATGATCTTGAATTCATTGTTTCAGTAATCTATATTTTTATTTTTTGTATATATACTGTAAACAGATGTTTTATGACCTGCTCTGTATTTGTATATGTAAGAGCATAAAAAAAAGTATGAGTATGAGCATGGGTATGGGTATTCTCTTCCAGTATGTAAACAAACATCAATTCCACAAATTGTTTAGAAAAATAAATATTTTGCAGAAGAAATTTCGAGATAAATGAAGTAAGTTTTTTTATTAGTAAAACTTACATTGAGTAATAAAACATCGAATCATCGTATCGTCGTAAACTTGTTATGTTCCTTTAAATTATATGCTTCGCCTGTAAAATATGCTTTCAACAAAATTAAACCTAAAACATAATTACATTTTCCAACAAAACAAATAATACTTCGCAAATGCATCAGATATCCTCGTGTTTAAATAATAAAAATATTTATGCGGGTGAATATAAGTGTTAGAAAATGGCTTAGCTGCTGCTCATATACGTAATCTTATGAAAATAAATTTTCCCAAAACTTCCTGATCCAAGCAATATGTTACTCGCCAGAATACAAAAACAAATTTAAAAACACACGGGCAATTTACGACTATATCCGTAAAACTTTATGGCAAATAATTTCCAACGGACACTGCGTGTTATCAATTCGGCCTCAGTTGATACAACGACAACGAATGTAATCCAAAGTACAGTTTTAAACACGTCCGTGTAATACGTCAATGCTTGAATACATTTGTTACAATAATTCCTGATAATTATGTACACTGGCGGTAATTAAGCTGAAATACGAGATTTGCAGTGACATCACTCGCATGCACCAGATGTATAAAGCTAATAATTTATAATAAAATATCTATGCACTCTACACAACATAGCTTTAATTAATAAGTTTTCATTACACATGGGAAAATTTACTACCTCTTATGAAATATATTTTATGTACAGTGTGGTCAATTACTAACATATTAATTTGTTACATTTTAATGATGATTTGTTATTTTTAGGGCGTAACTTCTTGTTCTTATATTTTCGGAGGCCCGTGTACGTTAATTTGAATTTAAAACCTTAGTTTATAATGTTTTATTTCTTTATTGGTTTATTTTATATTGTCTTCCTGGAAATATTACGCCATCTTTCGGAAATACGCTGTAGTTGATTTTCACTTACGGCATATGAATTCTGTGTTACATTCGTACTTAATAATTAGTTGCCTTATTGCTCAGTTTTGTTACTAAAACATTTCACTAATTTTTACGTTTTTCGACTACTTGCATATACGCTATTAAGCTATTGCCGATACATTATTAATTACGATAAATAGCGAGAGGTTATTATTAATAGCGTTTCATTGATGATGTTGGAAGGAAATGTGTGTAATATTGATGTGTAATATTGATTAGTAAAGTTTGCCTAGCGTTAGAAATGGTAGGCTGTGTTTTAATTATTCTTTGTGGGTACTTTATTCGTAATTTCCTTTCTAATTCTGGTTTTTTTCTTAGTGTTTTGTTTTTATCCCCTGTTGACCGATAACCATTACAAAGTGGGATAATTAACGATTATTTGGCGTATTTATGCTCTAACGTGTCCACGCCATTGTTCAGCTATTTTGTCCTATTCAACACCTATATAAAATTCATCCAGGAATTTTATAAAACGCTCCCGTATTGGAGTGTTGCTGCTTAGCTAAAGTTGTGTAAAAGCAGGTTATTTTAGTTTATGTATATTATTATAGATGTAGATGAACTTCTTTGACTTCTTTGTTACCGATTGGTAAAATTTGAATTTCGCATTTATTCTCTCAATCACTTAATATTAACACTAAATTCTTTTTTTGTTCTCCTAATTTCCGATTTAAATACTTTTATTTAGTATAAGAACACAAAATTAAGAGGTTCCTTGAACTTTTTTACCGATTGATATTTTGTATCCATTAATATGCACGAAAGCTTTCGTACATCTTTTGGGTACTATAACACCTAAGCACTTCAAATATTTTTTGTGTTTCTTCTTGATCACTAAAATTTTAATCATTTTTATTGTCAAATTTAAATAGTTTATATACAAGAGCAGTCGCAAGTTTTGAAATTTTAAATACATCATTATATTTTATTATTTTCCAATTTATTTAAATTATATAGGGGCATCATATAATGTGTACATATTTTATAATCATAAATTTGTTTCATTTAATTGTTTATTTATTGGAAAAGCATTTCACGATTCACATTATTAAAATTATTACCTCTTAAAATTATAGTAGATAATCGATTTTTTCATTTAAGTATTGTTGTTAGTAATAAAAAAATCATGTTTATAAATTCAAAAATACCTGACTTCTCAAAAATTGTCTAATATAATGAATCAGTATATATTTATGTTCTCATTTTGACTGCGGATAGACTGTTAAAATGCAAAACAAATTTTCGATTTTCAGAAATTATTGATAACGTGATTATTTTGAAATAAAACACACTTTATTCAAAACTGTTTCGGAAACTATCTCATTCCTTTATTATTTTTTACGGCTACCACATTAGACGCAGATATTGAGAACCAGTGGATGTATTCATGATACACAAAAAAAAATTCCCTTTTGACTTCATTCATTATATTTCTTCTTGGTTCTATTTCATTACTACAGCCATGATCATAATTGTTTAACGTTTACGCTACTTAAGCCTACACTAAACGTAAGTTGAGTGTGCTGAAATGGTTGTCAGCTAGAGAGAAAACACTTTTACTTTCTTATACGTAGTATAAGGAAGTATTGTTTGTGATGATGAAAATTTTCGACCTCGAGATTTTTGCAGATGTCCACGTTTTGAGGTCCCCTGATACCGAAAAAGTGGTTTTTAAAAAATGTCTTTGTGTGTCTGTCTGTGACCACGATAGCGGTCAAACCGCTGGAGATATCAATTCCAAATTTTGTATTTACGTGTATAATCTCCCTCTTGAGAAATGATTAGATTTTAAGCAAATTCGGCCGACCAGAAGTAGTAGTTTACTTCAATGAAAAACTCGAATTTTGCCAATATTTCGTCAACTACTAAGTTTAGACGAATTTATAAATAACTCATATGTACTTAAAATTAAATTTGAGAAGAATTTTATTAAAGACCTTTTCAAAATTCCTACCGGAAGTAGGTTTTTTACTCTTATCGAAAATCGTAAATTATGCGTTCTATATATATTTATGAAGAGTACAAACGTATTTAAAGTTGGATTTGGAATATTTTTTATATAAATGAAATTTCAAAATTCGGACCGGAAGTAACCCTTTCATACGTATAAGAAAGTCGTGTGGTGGCCACACCTCATTTTTTAACTATATTTCTAACAGGTGAGTGGAGCGAGATAGGTATCGATGACAAATATTTGTAGATGGTTCACATTTAAACGGTAACTACATTGTCTAGCATATCAGAGGTATGAATATTTCACAGACTAAGCAACCTGTATAGTATAATAACTAAATTTCCTGTACTGAAGTTAATTATTTACAACGGTCAGTAGTACATAAAAATGAAAAATGTAAATCTCATACGGTAAGTACTATTGTAAGTAATCCCTATGCTTTCAGAGAATTGCCGACATATATATCCATAACACAGGGAGATAAAACATTACAACTTATACATTTATTATGAACAAGTTATGGCCTACCTTACTTAGTATGTTAACTGCTACTATTCTTTTTCGTCCAGTTTCATCCATTTGCGCAAGTGAGAAGCCTCAGTAATAAATAAAAGTTATCTAAGATACAGCAATATTACTCCTCTCTTCTCGATTATTTTATTCTTTTTTGATGAACCAAATAGAACGGTAGAAAGTTTTTGGCTTGTATTAAAGTATACTACATGATTATACGTATATACGTACATTTTATCAGGACAATTTGCTAATAATATTTAAATATACATCATACAAATATATAAAAATTCTTTTTCGAAATATACAAGAAATTTATTAAAGGTAATCAGTCAGCCCAGCACAGCGGCAACGTAATTCAATAATAATTAATAACAAAATGACAATTAGAACGCAAGCTGTCATCTAAAAAGTTACTTAGTGCATTACGTACCACTGTTGTTTTACATTATTAACATGTATGGATTTGACATACTTAAGGTAATACTTTTTTTTGAGATACACATGTTATTTGAATTGATTGATACCCTTTTAGTTGTGCCACACTGAAGAAACTAAATGACGTAGAATCTTATGTCTGTAAAAACTAACACATATTTAAAACTTTCATGTTTCATTTATTCAATTCTATATTATATATCTATAATATATTATTTGTGTGATGAGATTAGATGTTTGTCTAAGAGAAACCTCGATCTTCTGATTAACACACATGACTGTTATACGACAGTTCTATTCCTAATTTTTATATTACTCTTTTAATTATACAATTCGCGTCGATATTATTTGTGTAGTGACATTAAATGCAGGTCTGTGATAGAACTGCATAAATAGTAACCGCTGTTCTATGCTTAATTGTTAACATTTTCACTCTTACAAATTTTTCATTTGCATTATGTCAGGTTAGTCAATGAAACTTCTTAGATAACAGCTTGCTTCCCAATTGTCATTTGTTATTAATTTACTATTGAATTACGTTGCTGCCACGCCATGATGACTGATTTTGTACTTATATAATGGATATTATCTTCTATTTATTATAAATAAAACTATATACAGTTATATTTTTATAGATTTATATTAGTACAATATGGCTGACACGCTACAATAAAAGCGTAGCGTTCCTGTAACTATGTCACCTGTACCTTGATAAACAGATTCTTTAAAAGTGAACATGGAAGAACTGGATAAAGCGTTTACTAGCAAGATAGACGAACTCTGGAAAAACTACAAAGTTTTGAATAGTTTTGCTTTAGCTCCCATAAGGCGCGAGAGAAAAGCTGACCTACATATTCTTCATGCCGTGCTCCCATATGGTCGCTTATATTGTAAACTGTTATCTGGAAGCCAGTAATTTTCACATAGGTCTCCACCATATCTTTATAATAGGATTAGATTTAGGTTAGATGTACACAATGTGACCACCAGATTTCGTGGATTGATCTCTCGCACGCCCTATAAGACTTCCCTATATGAACGATGTTTTACATGTCAGGTATATTGTAATTACAATCTCCTACCATTGGGTTTAAGTCTCAAATCCTATTCAAGTTTAAATCCAGACTCAAGTCGCACCTTTTATTGCGGTAATGGGTTAACGCATGCTGCTTGCTGGTTATCGTTATGAATGTTCACTTGCAAGTGATGTTCAGTTCATGGTGCCCATCATCGAATTTTAGTTAGTTTTAAGAAGAATTCTTTTACTTTCTTATACGTAGTATAAGGAAGTATTGTGATGATGAAAATTTTCGACCTCGAGATTTTTGCAGATGTCCACGTTTTGATACCAAAAAAGTGGTTTTTAAAAAATGTCTGTGTGTCTGTCTGTCTCTCTATGTGTATGTGTCTGTGACCACGATAGCGGTCAAACCGCTACAGATATCAATTTCAAATTTTGTATTTATGAATATAATCCCCCTCTTGAGAACTGATTAGATTTTGAGTAAAATCGGCAGACCGGAAGTAGTAGTTTACTTCAGTCAAAAAATCGAATTTTGCAAATATTTGTCAATTACTAAATTTAAACAAATTTATAAAGATTTTAAATGTACTCAAAATTAAATTTGAGACAAATTGTCTTAAAAGAGTTTTTTTGAAATTCCTACCGGAAGTAGGTCTTTTACTCTTATCGATAATCAGTTTTTTGCGAATATCTCGCAAGTCATGCTTTCTAGACAGGTACATTACGAGTATAAAAGTGTTTATATGATAATTCTAAATATCTTTTGTATAAAAAAAATTTCAAAATTCGGACCGGAAGTACCACTTTTTCTCTTACCGAATAGCGATTTTTTGCAAATATGTCGTAAATTATGCATTCTATATATAATTATTAAGAGTGCAAAAGTATTTAGAGTTGGATTTGCAATATTTTTTGTATACATGAAATTTCAAAATTCGGACCGGAAGTAGCACTTTTACTCCTAGCCAGTAGCACTTTTTTTCGAATATCTTGCAAAGTATGCATTCTATAGCGATTTATTAAGAGAATGAAAGTACTTAGAATAGGATTTTGAATAATTTTTGTATAAAAAAATTATTAAAATGGTATAGTTTGAAACGCTCATACGTATAAGAAAGTCGTGTGATGGCCACACCTCATTTTTTGTTGTTGCATATTGTTACTTATTTATTATCAAGGTCAAGTAAACAGTTTTTATTGGGGTTCGCTTTGCGATTACGTTTTTTCATATCATTGTATTTTTGTTTTATTTTTGTTATTTGCACTTTGTATTTATTTTTCTTTATACGTAATAAAGACATTTATTATTATTATTATTATTATTGCTCGTTTCACATTAATAAGTAAATTTGTTGTAGTAATGTATTTTTAAAATGCTATTCGATAGTTTGAAGTAATAAAATCTTTATTAACAGATATTTAAGTGATATACTCTTCCACGTGTCAAATAAAGTGCATTGTACTTTCACTGTAACACGGTTTTGACATTTTTCAATATGATATTTTGAAATTAATTTCCGTTACTTATAATTCTCAGTGGGTATCATAAATCAAATAAATTCGTAATTCTATTTTACCGATAAGGGAAATAAATAAAACTCTTCTGGCATTTCTGAACTAATAACCGGCATTCCTCATAATATATAGACGTAACGGTGAAAAAAAATATTGGCACTCGAACTGGATTAATATCGAAGTCGCTCACGTTGATCGATAGGAAAAGAAATAAGACAAAACAGGGAAAACCTGGCAGAAAAAGTTCGCCACACACGTTCGCTCCCTAGTTTCCACAAAAATTAAATTAATTTCTGACCTGTGCATCCTCGCCAATATATGTCTATATTAAATCATCCAGATTTCTATTGCTCTCATTCCGAGTATTCCCGGCCAATAGGAGTAATGGATTTTTCATTTCGATTCGAATTATAAAAAAGAATGGTATAGACACTGCTGGTCGCTTCGTGGTAGCGCGAAGAAGATTAATTGACGAATCTGATAAAAAAAAGATAGAAAAAGGGGCAGAGAACGAGAGCGTGCTCGTATATCAACCTGTGGTTTTGTATAAATAAATAAAAAGTTGCCGTTAAAATGCAAAGCAGTGCACTAAATTATACGTTTAATCTGTCTAACACGTGAGAATCTTCGTTCATTTTTTTGTTCCGAAGAGAAAAGCGATAAATTTCGGAGGGAAGTATCTTCTACACTCTGAAAATTTATCACTCTGTAATTCAGTTCCAAAAACGTTTTTTCGTCTTTAAATGGAAAAAATGAGCCAACATTGTTTTTTTGGAATATATACCACTTAAGTAGATAACAGGTGTTCGTAAATACGTATCAGAAATAACATTTAACAAACATTGTAGTAGATATAGACCATATGCCACAAGAAAAACAATACATTTGTAAAGCAGGAATAAAAATAATGAAACAAAAAAATGGAAATATAGAAATCATAAGCAGGCCCGGCAAACATTGTTCTGCCCTTACCGGTAGGGGGCGCAATAAATTTTATGTGGTTGAAGTCTCAGTATAAGAAAGTCTGGACAGAAGAGGTCGTTGACCTGATTAGAAGATAGGCAAGAGGACGGAATAAAAACATTCTTAATAACTCGACTACAGCGCCACCTATCGAGTCTAGATTTTGTTATTTCCTTTTCTAGCATTTTGTTCGATGAATATAGAATTGGTTAGTAACTTGAATACAGCGCCACCTATCGGATCATAACATAGCTATGAACCACCGTCTCGACAAAACAAATATATTGCGTGAATATGATCTCAACTGGTCAAGTCGTTTAGAAATTAGACGCACCAATATACCGGGTGTCCCAATAGTGCGGTGTCGGTCGATATCTCTATACCGTTTGAAGGTACAAAAAAACTTTTCAAACAAATGTTGTTTAATTCTTAAAGGGGCATTGCCTAAAAATACTTTAGTTTATACAGGTTGTCTCAGAATTGCAGTACTGATCCCAATATTATTTTTTCAAATGAAACACTCTATATTATATTCCATTTTTAGATTCTGCTATAAAATCGACATGTTTCTCATATACCATTGTCTATACCTAACCGTAATAGTTTTTGAAATATTTAACATTTTCTCTAATAAATGTCATGTGCAGGTACTATTCTGCTAAGTCATGTCTTACTAATGTTTGATCCTAAAATCGCTTTACAAAAACCTGTCTGCTCCATGGCAATAAGTTGTTAAAACTAAGACGGTCATGGATTACAAATAACACACATCAAACATGTTATCTTATTTAGTGAAACATGAGATATTATGTTTTTTTTATATGTATCAAATAGACCAACCCGTGAAAACTTTTGCTCATATTGCTAAATTGGGCAAGTTGAAATCTGGACACGTATCACAATCCACATTAACGCAGTGTTTCCAACCAATGTCCAAAAAGCTAAACGAATTCTACATATGTCATGCAATGATGACGTCAAATATTCCCTTGTCAAAGCTACGTAATCATAACTTCGCTTCATTTCTCCAGAAGTATTGCAAATTCAATGACCCAGGTGAAACAACACGACGAATAAACAACATAAGTTCCTTGTATTCGGGGGTAATTTAGGAAATTAAAACTAAAATTCCGAACAAACATTTTTACATGTGTTTTGATGAAACCACCGATTCAAGAGGACGTTGTATTGCTCACTGGTGTTCTTAGGGACAAGATTGTGCCAAAATCTTACCTCACTGCTTCTAAAGAGTTAAAAAATGCACAGTGGTCAGATTTATTCAAAAGAAACCACCAACATTTTTTCTTCCCATGCCAGTTCCTGGAGATAATTTTTTGCTTATTTTGTCAGATACAGTATCGTACATGATAAAGGCCGGACAAAATTTAAAAATATTTTATCCGAACTTGATACATGTAACATGTCTTGCTCATGCTTTAAATCGATAGAGTTGCTGAGGATATTAGGAAACATTTTTCTCTTGTAAATAGTTTAATTTCCAACATGAACAAATCTTCCTTAAAGGGTCTATAAGGGTTAAGTTCCTAAAAAACAACCTCTTCCACCTCAACCTGTTATTACAAGATGGGGCACTTGGTTGGCAGCCGCTTTTTTTTTAATGCGATAATTTCTTTCTGACTAATCTCCTCAATTTCTCACTGATGTTAAGCAATTATTCGACAATAACGAAATAAAACAAGAACTTTTGTTTATAAAAACCAATTATAGCTTTGTTTCTAAAAAAATAACACAAATGGAGGAATCTAATTTGCCATTAACCCGTAGTGTAAAACTAGTAAAACAATCTGAGGCAGCTTTTCAAAATGTCGGACAAAGGACAATATCAATAACTGGTGGGTATAGTATGGGGATGGTCGACTATACTCGCAAGTACCATAAACGTCTTATCCTCTTATCCGCTCTTTTTTTCATATTCAATACTTTCTGTTCACTCGTACCGTTTCTTTATACTTTCGAAGGTTTATGGCTTCGGTTGACTTCTACCAGGGATCGCTATGCATAAAGTCTAGATGCTAGCAATCAGTTTCGTTCAGATTCACCCAAAACGTCAATCATATCTATTAACTCTTCATAAGAATAATTCATTTGAATGTTAACTAATAGCGGTGTTTTTACAAATTTGACATAAATGTTTACCGACTTTCTTTAACAGTAGACTCAGGTAGTCGGCCGCATTCCAGCCTTTATTGGACGAATGTTTGCATGGTGTATAGAACAGAGCTCGTAGTTCTTTATTTAACCGCTGAGATCTCCTATAGTGATTATCTCAGAAATTATAAAAGATAGGTATATGACATTGTTAACAAAAAAACGAAAGAGAATAAAAAAGGGTACAAAATGCCACAATAAAATACCGGGTGTTTGATTTAAAGAAAATAAGTTTTTGGTATGTGAAAATTTCAGGAAGTAGGCTTTGAAAAAACAAAGTTTTTTGAGGTATTGTCGAGTGCACCACCAAAGTTAATGTTTTTACTATTAAAAGCAATCAAAAAATTTTTTTCTGAACACGCGTTTTCGTCAAAAATTTCCAAAAAAAATTAATAACTCAAAAACTAGTAGCTAAATTTTGAAAAAGGCAAAACGGTTAAATAGACAATTTGAAACAGTACTAGAAAATCCAAAATTATATCGAGTGACTCATTTAAAGAAATTAAGTTCCTTGCATTTCCGGTGAGACTGGAAGTGCGTCAGAGCTTAAGGTATTTTTAGAATATGCTCCCCAAGCAACCATGAATCTTCCACTAATTGTTTTTTCTTTTATTTAAAACACAAAAGAGCAATCGAAGGAGCGGCTACTAATGACTCACCCTGTATACTTAAATAAATTGAGTCATTTATTAGCATCAAATGTATCCACACGATATATTACTTAACGTTAGGCTTAATCATCGTTAATAATTTTTACTCAAAATATCCCTTTCATTGCATTGTGCGGCGTTATATTACAATGCTATAAATGTTTAATTGTGACGGAAAAGCGAAAATGGTTTAAAATTTATTTCTATACCAAATGCCTATACAAATAAATTATTTTTATACAGTTTTTAGAAATAAAAGTATAAAACGGTTTGTAATAACAATAACCAACGCAATAAAATATACCTTCAGTTTTGTAGCATAATTTGAATATGTATTAAATATAATTGAAATGGAATCGTAAAAATTATTTCGTTTATGTATAATAATATTGAATTTATTTTATGATGTTTATTGTTTCAGTCAAAATGGGAAACATTATAATAGATATCATAATTTTATTCCTTATATACAGAGCTTTAAAAATTGAAATTGTTTATTACCAAACATTTCAAATCAGTTATTCACTGTTACACATGATTTACATTGTTAAATGGTGCCAGTATACGCCGCTTCTATTCATTTCCATTCCCACCTTCCTTTTTTATTTTTCATAAAACGGGTCGTAATACAGTGTATAGAATAGATTATATTATCGACAAATGCGAAAGGATTCATGGAAATCGCGATCGTGGTGTATACTAATAGCTTTGTACCCGATTAGAATCATATATTTAAAAAACATTTTCCTGAAAAAGTGGTGCTCTTTTTTCTGCGAATTGGGAATCTATTTAAACTGATATATTTAAAGCCTATCACTGATCGATGGATTTTACTAATCTAGACTTATAAAATGAAGTGTTTGTGAGCGTGCGATGTCCAGACGAATCTATGGCACTTACAGCCGTGAAATTTAGTACACAGATAGTCATAATGATGACTCAATGCACTTCGAAGCCCGAATTTTAAAATTTAATGTGGAATATTTTTTTATTTGTTTTATGTTGTGTTTTATTTTAGGTAATTCTTCAAAAAGTAGTTGGCAGTTCGATGTTATTGTCATATTCAGTACTACAGGTTGTCAAAATTAGTTGTCAAACTTGATTGATTAATTGATTTCAGCCTCTATTTTGTGTTATCGGTTGCGTATTTCAACTTTACTTGATTGCCAGGCGTTTTAGTTCTTCATTATAATAATGCTGTATGACTCAGTTAAGAGACAGGTTTTCTTAAATAAGATGCAGAACTAAAATCTTGGCAGTTAATAAACGTAAGATTAAGCTTTAAACTTTATGTTATTGAAATACAAATTTATACTTATAAAACGAAGTGTTTGTGTTCGCGTGTGCAATGTCCAGTTGATTCTGTCGCACTTACAGTCGCGATGTTTGGCACACAGATAGTTCGTAATGGCGACTCAATGCCCCTCGAAGCCCAAATTTTAAAATTTAATTTAGAAAAATGTTTATTTAATGTATTGTGTTATTTTGAAAGAAAGTTGACATTTATATAAGTTAATGGCACTTATTAAAGATTCAGCAGCTGAATTAGAGATGCCACAGCTTCCCAGCAGCCTCCTTTAAGAGGCTACCCTGAAGACGACAAACGTAATGTCCGCCGGAACGTCGGTTCTTCAGATTTGCAATTCTGTATTCGTTACTTTACATTTTTTATAGTAAGAGTGAAACTAATGTTTATTAATTACTAATTTTCTTATCCAAGAAATGGATAGAATAGGTAACTTTATAAAAACGAACACATTTTGGTAGGTAAAGTATATTGATCCACGATACGCTTATACCGGTATGCTCACTTTACCTGTCAATGACGTCACTGCGGAGCAAGTCAGATTGACAGTTCTCATATGGGCAACATTTCGACACAGTTTGAAGTTGTTTTATCATTTTTTGAAAATAATACTCTATTTAATATGCCAGGTTGTTCTGTATACGGGTGCCGTAATTACAATCGAAAAAGTAGAGATAGCCACATTAAATATTACAGGTTTCCCAAAGAAGACAGGGTACGAAATTTGTGGTTAATTGCGTGTAAAAAGCAGGATTTAATAAATTTGGAAAATGGTAATTCCAGAAGTCTGATTTTATCATTGTTCATAATTAAAAAACTAAAACATGTCAGCATGGATCTGTTCCATTCATTTTGAGCCATCATGTTTTCATACATCGTTCCAACAAGAATTACTACAATTCTCCCAAAAATCATACAAAGATTTAAATTCAGATGCAGTTCCCACATTATTTCTTCCAGATTCAAAGAAAAGACAACTTGAAGCAACAAACATGAGTTAAAAATTCTTAAAAGTCAAAAAATAGATGGCATTTACAATACATACACAGATGTTCTGAGTACTTTAGGATTCAGCAGTAATTTGTGTGGAACATCGACATAGACTGACTTTGAAACTTTAAAGTGTCCGATGCTTACTGATTACTTATGAAAGTGAATGATTTGATTCAATACTTTTTCCAAGACTGTCACATTAAGAGCAACACATTTGTACATCTGCAAACATTCATAAAGTATTATGAGGCATTCTATACATCGATGACACCATAGATAGTTTTCTTGCTTATTAAGAATTTCTAAATTATTGTTAACTATTTCAGGATGCTTTTCATTAATATATAGCAAGGGTATAATGATAATAGTATTTGGATTTCAATCTGATACAAAATTGTATAGCTTTTTCTTTAATAGTGTTAAAAACATTTACTCAAACTGAATTGAAATAAACTTCTTAAACTATCAAGGTTGTTCTTTTATATTAGCAAGCATAAATAGAATTTCTACCATTTACATTTATCGATAACATCCATGGTATCTTTCTTAAGAAACATATAATTGTTTTTTATAAACATTTGTATTCTGTTCAAATACACAGTGTTTTTATCAAACACAAAAACAACCTAATAATATCTACTGTGTCTTACATATATACCTTTATACGTAAAACGTATATGTATATATGCATGTGTTTGAGATACACACATACATTAAGTGCCATTGTCGATAATCGAACGCACAGACACCGGTGTTTCGACCTATGAGGTCTCATCAGTGCACGTGGAGATTCTCGACAATAGCTTCAAGACTTAAATCGCTGCCTATGTCATTTTCGCATGCATATATACATATACGTTTTACGTATAAAGGTATATATGTAAGACACAGTAATTATTTACTGCTTGATGTTAGTTTTAACATCCATGTGTTCACACTTTTCATTTTCGCTAATAATATCTTTTCAAATTAAAAATAAATTGCAAGGCAGGATAAAGATGAAATAAAAGTTTAGTTTGGTAATTTTATTTTAACTTGATATTATTAGTTATAATACAAAGCCCCTTAAAATCCTGAAATACTTGACCACTGTTATTGTTTAATCTAGAATCAAGATTAATTTATGGCTGAAGACAGTGGGGTCAGTTTTATTTCAGTAGGTAATTTATAATTATTAAAAACATACTTGTAAAATATGTATATTAAATATAACAAATTCCAGCCAAGTTGTATTTGCTTCATTCAAATGTTTGTTTATCTTCTCTTCAATTGCTTGAGACCCTTCTATTAAAGGCGATGTAGCTGTACCTTACCACTATCAAATACTTCAGATCTATGCGATTCACTAAATAAGATTTAATTGTGTGCTAAAGAAAATATAAGCTTCAAAATATATGTTAAATAAATATCCTGATTTCCATTTTGGATATGATTTTATTCACTAAATGAAACACTTATCAATACCTCAATTACAATTTCCAGTTTATATTTACACAGATCATTAATGCATAACTCTAGCATCTCGATAGCACAGTATTAAAATGAAGTCACAGAATAAATTGTTTTGTATTGTGTATATACCATTTCTCAAATTTATAAAATCCTGCCTTTTACACGCAATTAACCACACATTTCGTACCGTCTCTTCCGTGGGAAATCTGTAATATTTAATCTGACTGTCTCTACTTTTCGATTGTGCTTACGACAACTGTATACAGCACAACCAGGCATATTAAATAAATGTTATTTAAAAGAAAACCGATAAAATAACCTAAAACTGCGTCAAGCAAATATGAGAACTGTTAATCTGACTTGCTCCGCAATGACGTCATTGACAGCTAAAGTGAGCATACCGGTATAAGTGTATCGTGTATTGATAGGTAATCCCACGTATTCCAAATGTTTCTTGCTTTTCCGACAAAATTTTAGGTGAAACACAATTAACTGTTCCTGGTAAGCTCCAGTAATTAAATCTTGGGTTTACTATTTAAGAGCTTTGTTTGCAACAGTTGATTATGCTTTACATGCATGAGGTTCTTCTTTGACAAGTAAGTCGGTGGGATGATTTGTATTTTATTATCTGCATTTTCATCAATAATTTTGAGTATGACATTCAAATAAATTAAGAAACTAATAATACGCCATGAAGACACAAACATAATACTATTAATATTAATATAAACATTCTACTATTAATATCGGTAACATTTACCATACAAAAATATTTTTGATATACATTTCTATTGGCACGGACTTCACGTCATAAATGACTAAATCAATTATTTAAGTTTCCTCGCCCATTAGAATTATTCTGTACAGAAAAAAATTAATAGGACCGTTTGGAAAGTCTTACTTGTCATTTTCAGATGGCATCTAATAATTTCAATCCAGCTGTTAACAATATTCACGTGAGAAGCATTTCTAAGTGAGGAAATGAAAATGACTTGAATAGTATATTTTATTTTTATCATATCCTCTAAGCTTTCCAATATCATGTTTAATTTATTTATTATTACAAATAATTACTTTTCATCTTGAGGATAATAAATCAAAAACGAAAGAAATTTATTATGCGCATACTTCTAATAGATATATAAAACAGAATATATTACACCCACGATCTCATTTTCATTACTTAGCGTTCGCTTTTGGCTTAATCCTCTTGACTCCTTTATTGCTCCTTATCGTGCTCTATGTCCTACCTGAATGCATGATTGATAGGCACATAAAGGGACCGAGTAAGATCGCGTCAATGATCCACCTAACCACTCCGGATATTGTAGACATTATTAACGAAGTAATTTAGATATAGCGCCATCATAGTCGCTATACTCTGAACATTAAAGGTGATGAATCCACAGTTGGGTCGCCCCGTCCGCAATGTATCGACTTCCGAGAACTGCTTTAATATGACCGGAACAAACTTGACTGCCTCCGCTCAAACCTCAAGATGGGGATGGTATCCATTTGACTCGGAAAATTTCTATTTAAACGCGATCAATGATGTTGTGGTAATAAATCTCAAGGGTTTCAGTAAGAATAATGCATGTATCAGAAAGAAAGTAGGTGAATTAGCTCTTTATTAATGTACCAAGTAAAGCAGTTTACTGACCATCTCACATATCTTTGTTAGGTTTAATATTTCATAAAAAGCTTTATAATGAACAATTTTACGATAACAAAATAGTTACGTACAGGCTTACCTCTTCTCCTGATTTATGAACCAGGTTTTTTACTTTCTTATACGTAGTATAAGGAAGTATTGTGATAATGAAAATTTTCGACATCGAGATTTTTGCAGATGTCCACGTTTTTAAAAAAATGTGTGTGTGTGTGTCTGTCTGTCTGTGTGTCTGTCTGTCTGTCTGTCTGTCTGTCTGTGACCATGATAGCGGTCAAACCGCTGGAGATATCAATTCCAAATTTTGTATTTACGTGTATAATCTCCCTCTTGAGATCTGATTAGTTTTTCAGTAAAATCGGTAGACCGGAAGTAGCAGTTTACTTCAGTATAAAAATCGAATTTTGCCAATATTTCGTCAAATACTAAGTTTATACAAATTTATAAAGAATTCATATGTACTTAAAATTAAAATTGAGAACAATTTTATCTAAAAAGTTTTTCGAAATTCCTACCGGAAGTAGGTCTTTTACTCTTATCGAAAATCGGTTTTTTGCGAATATCTCGCAAGTCATGCTTTCTAGGCAGGTACATTACGAGTATAAAAGTATTTACATGAAAATTTTAAATATCTTTTGTGTAAAAAAAATTTCAAAATTCGGACCGGAAGTACCACTTTTACTCTTACCGAATAGCGGTTTTTTGCAAATATGTCGTAAATTATGCATTCTATATATATTTATTAAGAGTACAAAAGTATTTAGAGTTGAATTTGCAATATTTTTGTATCACTGAAATTTCAAAATTCGGACCGGAAATAGCACTTTTACTCTTAGCGAATAGCACTTTTTTTCGAATATCTTGCAAAGGATGCATTCTATAGCGATTTATTAAGAGAATGAAAGTACTTAGAATAGGATTTTGAATAATTTTTGTATAAAAAAAATTCTAAAAATTGTATAGTTTAAAATGCTCATACGTATAAGAAAGTCGTGTGGTGGCCACACCTCATTTTTTTTATTGTCTGTTGAGACGAGGATGACGTATAAGTAGAACCAAAAATTAAAAAATTATTAAAAAACAAAACAATAATATATAAAAGTATATTTGCAGGCTTATGCTCTGCCAAATAAGCTTTTAAGCATATGTGGTTTTGCTGATTAAATTTACCAGTAACAAACAGAAAGAACATATTTCCGAAAGAAATATTAATTATTCCTATTTAAAATAAAAAATATTAATGTGATAATTTCTTTACAATGAAAAGGTGCTCTAAGAAAAGAGAGCCCCACGCTGTGCGTCAAAAATAGTTACTACCTTATTTTATCTTAGGCCAAGCAAAAAAGAGTGGCATTCAGGCGGCTTATGATGCTATAAATAAGTCTCTTTAAGCCTAATTTAAGCTCACCTACTTGCAGGTCTTCTTATCATACACTTTGGCGCCGGCTTAGAAAAAGATTTGACAGGGTTAAAAGAAAAGTGATAATAATCATTAACTCGTAACATAGTGCTAGATAATTTAGATTAACTGGGCATGAAACTTTAGACTTTTGATCTAATATATGCATATATAATAAGCGCAGCGAAACAGCCTGGGGCTAGTCGTCCTAAGTAGAAAAGCAGCCGCAGAAAATTAGGCCTGTAAATCTAAATTAGTATACTTAACAACTTCTCAGCTTTCTATTTCGTTAAGTATTTTACTGTTATATGTCAAGTTTTGAAATTTATATTGAATGTATGATTTAATTCTAAACTATGATTTTGGAAAGTTGAGTTTGTTTTATTATCTCCTTTCGTCTTATATTCTTATATCAGAGTAATTAAAAAAGGACGAAGAATAATTAAGAAATCCAAACAAGTAAAAAAGTTCATAATAATAATAATAAATGATTTTAATCTTTTGTGGTAATCACCTTTTTCTGAGCTTCATCTTTTGAGAACGACACAACACAAGTAATTACGCCGAAAGTTGTAGGACATAGTACATAATTTAATTATATGACCCAGCTCTACCGAAAACTTGTTTTTTCCATTAAAAAAGAACAATGATTGATGACGCAGAATTCTTAGCTAAAAACTTTTCCATGTTTTGACCATCTCGTCGTCAAATATTAAAATCAACGGCGAAACAAGAGGGGCGTTTTCTGGCAACTTCTCCAAATAAAATAATTACGTTCCGTAGAAAGATGGGAAACCGGAAATTTTGCTAACGACGCAGAACCTCAAGGCCGGCGCAATTTTAAACAAGATGTAAATTTCCGGGACTGTATCTTCCGATTTGATATTAACTTTATGCATATTTTTGAAGCAAGTTTCGAGATAAAATAATTTGACAGATGATAACTTTTGAAACCAAGAGGGAATATGAAAAAATATTTCAGGATAAGTAAAAAAAGGCAGAGAAGTAAAATATCACCCAATAGAATTACTAAAATTAATTTAATAATGACATGAAAATCCAAAAATTCTATAGAACTACTTTTCTATTAATATATAATTATGTAATCATATAGTGTCATTGTTACAACTATAATTTAAAAAAAAGGAAAGGTAAGCACTACAAAAGACGTGCTTATATGTAGCTATGTGTAGTCCGAATTTTTTATATTATAATTTTATATACGAAACTTTCTAAATTAAGTTTTTAATAAATGTAATCTCATAATATGTACAGACTTTTGCATCATTTGCAAGATATTTGTAAAAAATTGATATTTGATAATAGTGAATATAGTAGTCCGCATTTTATTATTATGCCGTGTTTACACGGTCAAATAAATTCATGAATAAATTGACGAATTTATTCACGAAGAAATTCATGAATTTATTCATCAATTTATTGGACCGTGTAAACGCAAAAGTTCGTCCAATATTTTATTGACAATAATCATGAATGCGAAACATCGAATAGTGACATTTGTTTTCTAGCAACCTTTACCGATGTTTTTGTTTTCATTTATCAATTCGAAGGTTATGTCCACCTTGTTATTGGTTGTTATAACCTATTATACCTACAAAAATGAGAATTACAAAGAAAGCAAGAATAAAAGCACGTGCGGCATTCTATATTGCATGGCAGTAGCTTCATATTGTTTGCTGGAATTTAAGAAAAACCCGGTGACAAAACGGCGTTGGTGGGTGGGGCCTTGGTTAAGGCGAAGAGAAAGAGGCAGCTTATATCTTGTTAATAAAGAATTTCGACATGCTCCCGGTCAGTTCAAATCATTTTTGCGAATGGATGAAAGGTGTTTTAAAATGTTGCTAAACTTGATTGAGGGACGCATAGTTAAGGAAGATACACTTTTTCTACACGCGATAAATTAATAATCACATTAAGATTTTTGGCAACAGGTGAAACTTATAGAAGTTTAATGTATTCCTTTTGGGTTTCTCGCTCAACAATTTCCTTATTTATACCAATTGTTTGCAGAGCAATTTATGAAGCTCTTGTAGACAAATATATGAAGGTAATATTAATGTGTATATGTTTCTAATTAATATTGCTAAATTAATGAATTCTTTTATGTCACTAGGTACCACAAACAGCAGCAGAATGGTTCAATATATTTAAGAAGTTTAATGATGTATGGAATTTGCCAAACATATTGTAGTTTTCAGTGCACCTCGGAGTGCCGGTTCAATATATTATAATTATAAAAACCAACATAATATTATTCTCCTTGGTTTAGTCAGCTATGACTACAAATTTCTATATGTTGATGGTGGAACAAATGGGAGGGTTTCAGATGGTGGAGTATTCCAGCAAAGTTCTTTGATGGCTGCAATGGCAAACAATACTTTAAATTTTCCTGAAGACAAATGTTTGCCTGGTCGAGATCTGAAAGTGCCAGATGTTATAGTTGCTGATGCAGCATTTCCCCTATCTGAAAGAATAATGATACCCTACCCATATTAGAATTATGACACCTGAACAACGAAAGTTCAACTACACACTAAGTAAGGTCAGAAGAATGGTTGAAAATGCATTTGGCATATTAGTAAATCGCTTCCGAATATTTTTAACTACAATAAATGTAAGTTCCAAAAAAGTTCAAGACATAACACTTTGTTGTTGTGCTCTTCATAGTTTTTTAAGAATGGAATGTCCAACTTTCACGAACACTGATGAAAAAGTTGAAGAAGAATTTACGTTCAAATATGCGTTGGCTCATCAAGGAGCAACTCGTCCTAGAAACCACGCAATTGAAATAAGACAAGAATGTATGCATTATGTCAATGGAGTGGGGGCAGTTCCTTGGCAGGAGGATTACTATTAAAATTACCTTGTATATTATATATTTTATTTAAAAAAATTTGAATATATATATTTATTAATTCTATATAGGTACATATTTACATATTTTTCTCATCGATGACATCATATATTAAATTGATTATTGACCTTTTTAAATTAGTAACAGATTTTTTATTTTTGATCCTTCTTAACTCGGTTGCAATTAATCTAAAAATAGCGAGAAGTAATGTAATTTTTATAAAAAGTCATTGTTTAGTACTTACTGGCCAAAAACATCTAAATGATCTTCTTTGAACTGACCAGCCTGCTCTAGTGCAGCAGCTGCCTTAGACAATACATCCTGAGCAGACTGATCAGTCCATTTTCTTTTTTTCTGTGCTGGCTCTGGTGCTTGAACTGTATTGGATGTTGATGGTCTTGTCACATCGTAACTTGTGGGAGACAGCATGTCCGCAAAATCAATATTTTGCAGTTCCTCACTTAGGCCATCATATATTACTTCGCATTCATCACTGTAATAAAATAAAAAAATCAACATTTGATATAAAAAAAAATTATTGCTTTAAATTACATCTCTATAATTTCACCAGCTGCCGATGTTTGGGCCAGGCTTAAATTAGCTTCACCCTTCCGGACAGCAGCACAAAAGTTTAACAGATCAAAGCACCACCAACTACTTTTATATATTTCTCCGGTGCCTGCATCACTTGTTTGGCTTTTTTTCTCCTTGGCCAACTCATTAAAATATTGCGTCCTAAGACCATTTATTTTCTTCTTTATATCTTCTGTTGTGAAGAGTGCATACGGCGCTAATTCTTCCACTATATTGGAGTATGCACTGATGTCTTTTACTTTTATTTTTATAGCCAGGCCTTTGCACATCGTACAAAATAGTGCACTATTTTAATAAGTTTCTATGAGTGTCTTTACTATATCTCTTGATGCAAGCGACATCTGTAAAAGAATACTGTTCGTAATGTATATTTTTTGGCAAATGTGACTGATTTTACTAACTTTTTCAATATCTTGTAATAAAAACAAATACAATGACTTAAACAACCACTTTTTCAATTTCTTACAATGGAAAACAAACAAAAACGAATTCAATGACACAAACAACACATCCAATTTACACAACAGAAAAGTTGGTAGTTAATTTTAAACTCAAATGTAACCAAGAGTCACTAGAAAATTGACGAAAAATTAGAGCGGGTTCTAATGCGACAATTTATTCGTGAATTTATTTGGCAAGAAAAAATTGACGTCAAGTTGAGCGTTTACACGCTCCAATAAATTCATGGTAGAAAACTTCATGAATTTATTTGACCGTGTAAACACAGCTTTATATTATAATGAAAATTTTGCTATATGAAACTTGTAAATTAAGGTATAAATACTGTTGTACTAATAAATATGTATAGAATAGAATACACTTCGATGAGTAAAAGCATTATTTCCGATCCAAATTTACATATTATTTATTTGAAATTGTTGCCAATCGATCTTTAAGAACTCTTAAACTCAAAATATTTTCTTATATCTAAATTTTTTGGCCAACATTTCTTTTGGAACAACATGGTATTGCCATCAACTAAACTCATTCCACATGCAATGCACTAATAGAAAATATAGACGCCAACCATCACCCTCTTGAAAATAAGTTATTATTATTTATTCAAATAAATATCAACTCCTGTAGTCATTATAATTTCTTACATTAATATTTGAAACATAGTTATACTCAAATTATAAGAAAATATGATTGTAAAAAATGAAAAAAATTAAATTTAAATACAAAGGCCCTAAGCTGAAAATACCTTGTCAGGGGTGTGAAACGATTGTACATTTAGCAACACTATACTGCGTGTTTTGTAGATACACCGAGTGTACCAACGAAGTGTCAAAGTCCATAGCCGGCATCCAGCAATGTAGATAGCAAAAACCCCAGACACAAAAATTGCAAACAATTATGAGCTTCACATATCAAAAATATCTCTACCTACACAGAGTGTTCGACAACGACAAAGCAACACAAACTCAGACCTTTCCAAGTGGAATGTTATGTACCCCTTCCTACTCCACGATAGCAATTTAATCACTAATTAAATGGCAGAACTTACGGCAGTCTATCCCTAACCATCCCCGAAACATGGTAAACCTCCACTAAAAATTGCACAACATTTGGAAAATAGTCACAAAACAAAAATAAATAACTAAAGACCACAACCAGCAAAGAAACCACTCTAGCCCATTTTGAGACATTAACGCCCGTTCACTGTGTAATAATAATATATTCAACATAACCCGTAGTAATATATAAGTAAGAAGTACAATGTGTATGTACATATAAGACAAAAAGAAAAAATGTGGTGTCGACACCACACGATTTTCTTAAACGTATGTAAGTTTCAAATTTTGGTAAAACTTGAACTTTCACTGTAAACTACTACTACTACCGGTCTACCGATTTTACTGAAAATACAATAAGATCTCAAGAGGGAGATTATACATGCAAATACAAAGTTTAGTATTGATAGCTTTAGCACTGCGTCCGTTATCGTGGTTATAGAGAGAGGGAGAGGGAGAGAGATTTTTCAGAAACCACTTTCTTGGTATTGGGAACTTCAAAACGTGGACATCTGTAAGAAAGTCGAGGTCGAAAGTTTTCGTCATCAAAATACGTCCTTATACTGCGCATAGGAAAGAAATAAGGTATGAAAAATGAGGTGTGGGTACCACACGACTTTCTTATACGTATGTGCTTTTCGAATTTTTATAGTAAAGTAATTCCAAATTAAGTATTAAATACTTCTAATAAATAATCTGTATAAAATGCATAATGCATAAACTACTTTTTCGGTATCCGGGGACATCAAACAAGGACATCTGCAAAAATTTCGAAGCTCAATATTTTCATCATCACAATACTTCCTTATACTACGTATAAGAGAGTAAAAAATGAGGTGTGGCCACCACACGACTTTCTTATACGTATGAGCGTTTCAAATCATACAATTTTAAAAATTATTTTATACAAAAATTATTCAAAATCCTATTCTAAGTACTTCCAGTCTCTTAATAAATCTCTACAGCATACATACTTTATGAGATATTTGCAAAGAAATGCTACTCGCTAAGAGTAAAAGTATTACTTCCGGTCCGAATTTTGAATTTTCATTTATACAAAAAATATTCCAAATCTAACTCTAAATACTTTTATACTCTTGACAAATGTATATAAAATGCAGCATTTACGAAATATCTGCAAAAATCGCTATTCGATAAAAGTAAAAGTGTTACTTACGGTGCAAATTTTGAAATTTCATTTATACAAAAAATATTTCAAATCCAACTCTAAATACTTTTGTACTTTTGACAAATATATATAGAATGCATAATTTACGAAATATTTGCAAAAACCGCTATTCCATAAGAGTAAAAGTGTTACTTCCGGTGCGAATTTTGAAAAATCATTTATACAAAAAATATTTCATATCCAACTCTAAATGCTTTTGTACTCTCGACAAATATATATAGAATGCATAATTTGCGAAATATTTGCAAAAATCGCTATTCGATAAGAGTAAAAGTGTTACTTCCGGTTCGAATTTTGAAATTTTTTTTATACAAAGGGTATTGAAAACTAAGTTTTAAATACTTTTATACTCGTAACGTACCTGTCTAAAAAGCATGACTTGCGAAATATTCGCAAAAAACTGATTTTCGATAAGAGTAAAAAACCTGCTTCCGGTAGGAATTTCGAAAAATTTTTTTAATAAGATTCTTTTCAAATTTAATTTTGAGTATATATGAATTCTTTACAAATTTGTTTAAACTTAGTAGTTGACGAATAATTGGCAAAATTCGATTTTTTCACTGAAGTAAACTACTACTTCCGGTCTGCCGATTATACTGAAAATCTAATTAGATCTTAAGTGGGAGATTATATTCGTAAATATTAAATTAGGAATTGATACCTATAGCGGTTTGGCCGCTATCGTGGTCACAGACAGACAGACAGACAGACAGACACACAGACATTTCTTAAAAACCAGTTTTTCGGTATCAGGGGACTTCAAAACGTGGACATCTGCAAAAACCTCGACGTCGAAAATTTTCTTCATCACAATACTTCCTTATATATACTACGTATAAGAAAGTAAAACACTTTTTACTGTGTCCGCAAATGATTATATATTTTCAATAGCTACACCGCTTCTTGTAGTATTTGGTATATTAAGTCGTACTTGTATATTTTCGCGTGTATCTTAAGATTGGTCCACTTCATGACTTCTATTTAGTTCATTATATTGAGTTTAAACAAAACGCAATTTATTGACATTTTTATTGAATATTTTCACGTTTTCTTCATTTATTTTGTGTACAGTTCGTATGGACACTTTTCGAAGTTTGAACATTCTAGGCGCATCCACAAAATTGTCCCGGAATGATATTCCATATTACACTCTTGAATAAAAAAAAATTAAGCTGATATAACACCTAGCGCATAGGCAAATGAACATAATACTTGCGAAATATTATTGATGTGATTCCAATCTATCCTTGAATCCAACATTATATCCAGAAAATTACCATCTTGTGTAGATGTTAGACGTGCCTTTGTAATGTACATCAATTTCCTTCTCTTTCGTTAACTGCAAATGTATTACGTCAGTTTTTCACAAATGCAACTTCTGACTACTTTATGCTTTAAGACGGAAAATGAAGCATTAGTGTTTATTATGTACAGTATTGGGCCTAGAATGAAACCCTGTCGGATATCCCTATTTATTAATATAAGTTACCAGTTCTATATTAGAATGTAGCACAATTCTTTGACTTTAGATATGACTTTATTAGGCAGTATATTAAACCCCAAAAGCGTGACCATCAAATACAGAATGTATGATTTGCAAGATATTTGCAAAACATTGCTTTTTGATAAAAGTAAAAATTGTTCTACAAAAGTTGTTCCAAATTAAGCTCTCTAAATATTTTAATGCTCCTAGTAAATCTACTGTGAAATTCCGAACACTCAGCACGACAATTAAAGTCGACACAGCACCAAATTTGCAGCTGTTTAGCAATTATCATATCATTAACGTACTATCGACACTCAGACTATCTCGTGGAGAATTATCACTTATTCGGCAAAACCTAGAAAAAAGGTCAGTAGTCTATTTATGAAAATAAATAAAAGGCTGTAGATATATTGTTGCGTCACTTCAAGTGTCATGTACATTTTTCGGAATTTTTCCCTGCTGTACTAAATCTGTAATGTGTGAGATATTCGCAAAAGCCATTTTTTTCTATAAAAGAAGTATACTCTCGATAGCAAGTTGAAATTTGTTTAAAGTTATATTAGTTGACGCGATATTGGTAAAATGTAATTTTGTTCCGGTCTATCGATTTCAATAAAAATCTAATCAAATCTCGAAAGAAAGATTAATTATTCATTAGAAAATATGAACATGTAAGCCACAAACTTTCTAAACTCGGGTGGGTAACTATGAATAATAGATTTCTACTACAGACAGCATGTCTTATATAAAAATGAGGTGTGGCCACCACACGACTTTCTTATACGTATGAAAGTGTTACTTCCGGTCCGAATTTTGAAATTTCATTTATACAAAAAATATTCCAAATCCAACTCTAAATACTTTTGTACTCTTCATAAATATATATAGAATGCATAATTTACAACATATTTGCAAAAAATCGCTATTCGATAAGAGTAAAGGTGGTACTTCCGGTCTGAATTTTGAAATTTTTTTTATACAAAAGATATTTAAAAGTATGTTCTAAATACTTTTATATTCGTAATGTACCTGCCTAGAAAGCATGACTTGCGAGATATTCGCAAAAAGCTGATTTTCGATAAGAGTAAAAGAGCTACTTCCGGTAGGAATTTCGAAAAACTTTATTAAAACAATTTTTCTCAAATTTAATTTTGAGTACATTTGAATTCTCTATAAATTTGTTTAAACATAGTAATTGACGAAATATTTGCAAAATTCGATTTTTTCACTGAAGTAAACTACTACTTCCGGTCTGCCGATTTTGCTCAAAATCTAATCAGTTCTCAAGAGGGAGATTATATTCGTAAATACAAAATTTGGAATTGATATCTACTGCGGTTTGACCGTTATCGTGGTCACACACACACAGACACACACACACACAGAGAGACACACAGACATTTTTTAAAAACCATCTGCAAAAATCTCGAGGTCGAAAATTTTCATCATCACAATACTTCCTTATACTACGTATAAGAAAGTAAAAAGTAGTTATGACGGAAAGTTCTCCTTATTTGTTTCAGAGAGTGATATTGCGGCATCATGTTCATAAGAAGTAAGGTTTAATTGACGCCTGCCATTCATCGAAATGCGCTTGTGTTTTATTTATCTGTCTCTCATTTTAAATAGTGGTTTCGTCCAAATTACTTACAGACTGATCTATTTAGTTATTGTGTGTTTCCATCGTGTTTCTTAGGGCTATTTATCATAGCATTTTTACTTTTATTTGTAATCATCTTATTTGTCAGAAGATGGAAGATGCGTTACTGACTTATTATAGCTATTATATATATTTTTTTTACTATTTCGATGTAAATTATTCGAGGTTTGAGTGGAAGAGCAGATGGGATATTTCTAATGCTGCCAAACTAAACTCCGCCTTAGAGTTTCCATTTATGTTCAAAATTTGTATTTATATCGTACTTTTGTTCTTTTTGAAGGAAACGAAGACGTATTAATATTATTATTATTAAATATTAGGTTTGATATTATTAACTATAACCCTTTAGTCGCTCATGAGGTGTAATTCTTATCGATGGAGTATAATTTGGTATGCTAATTGTGCCATTTCCTTCGTTTGGATTCTGAACAACTGACGTTTTGGCGGACATTGCGTCTACCGTCTTCAGGGTCGCCCTATAAAAGGCTGTTTCTTGTAAAACACTATGACAATTCTAAATGTTAATGTGACGAGTTATATCATACTTGATCTGAATCTGACCTGTGTAATGTACTATAAGATAATCAGAGGGGGTGTCTACCCCATATGTTTCTCAGGAAACACTGGGAAGATATACTTTTTTTTAAATGACCGCTGGGGTGTGTCTAGCGTATTGGTCATATTAGGGTTCACGAAACCAAAGCGGGGGGCTTGGCAAAGTACCAAGAATTGCAAAATTTGCATAAAGTGAAGGTGACCCTCTTGAGCAAATTGTCAATTTTTACGGTGGAGGCCTAGAATTTTGCACAATTGTATTACAATATGCCTTACAAATTACAGTTTTTTCGTTTTGAAAAATCTGTATTAGAAGAGCGTATGTACTAACTAATAAAGGAAATGCCTCGAAGGGGCAAAAAAAGAGGAATATACTTAAGCAAGAAGGCCCGACTATGAAAAATAAGTGTACAATCATGCAAAAGAAGAGGACAAGCACGAAAATGAAAAGGACAAGCATAAAGAAGAAGTGCACAATCATGAAAAAGAAGGGTACAAGCATGCATATTCCGCAGCCGTGCAAATTAAAGGAAAAATGTTGAAGCTGAATTTATTTTAGTCATGCTTTAGTTGTTTATCAATCAGGTATGGGAGACCTAGAATGCAAAGTAGTGATCGCCCAACATGTAACTACACTAAGAGCTTTTCTGTAAATTTTGTATGTTCATCATAACTTTTACTTTTTAATGTAAGCCGGCGATATATCTATTGCCTTATTGAAACAGATTTGAACGTCATTAAGAAACCTTTGTGGTACCAGTTTGCCAAGAGATCATTAATTTTGCAGGGCATTGTTGTGAATGTAAATAACAACAAGAACATCTAATTAAGCGATATTCACCCATCATCTACTTTAGCAATACATGCATACCTTGCTTCTGTTCTTCCTGGTTAAGTTACTGATAATTCGTAATGTAAATTCATATCCAACACTCTTGGCTTGTGGGTGCATTTGTATTTACCTGTTGAACATCACTAGCTGTGAATAATGAAAGCACAGTCTGCCGAGACTGGTTTGTTGATTGCTTCAAGGTTACAAAATCACATTAAGCAGGAAATGGTTAGAGGCTAAAGCGATGCTGTGAAATATACATTGTTTGGTGAAAATAGTTTTTCCAAGTTATGAAACTATAGCACAACTCAGCAATTAAATCCACTTCTTTATGTGCCTTTACACTTCTTTTTCATGCTTGTCCACCTCTTTTTCATGATTGTCTTCTTTTTTATCGTGCTTGTGCACTTGTTTTTCATAGTCGGGGCCTTTTTGCTTAAGTATATTCCCCTTCTTCCCGACCCCTCCGGGACATCTTCTCCATTAGCTAGTATGTTTATGCTCTCACGAATAAAACGTTTAAAACTGTCATAAGTGTTTAACAAAAATTTTCATCATAAGAACACAATTTAGTTTAGCTTTGGCAAGAAACAGCACTTTATACGGCTACCCTGAAGACGGCAGACGTAATGTCCGCCGAAACGTCGGTTGTTCATAATCCAAACGATTGAAATAGCATAAATAACATATCAAACCTTTGGTCGCTATCGTGGTCACATATTCAAGGAGACAGGCAGACATATTTGTAAAATCCACTTCTTCATTATGAGGGGACGTCAAAATTAGTTCAAAACGTGAACATCTACAAAAATCTCAGGATCAAAAATGTACACCATCACAATCGTTCTTTGTACTACGTATAAAAAGAGTAATAATTGCTTAAGACTTTAAACTAGGTAGATACGACGAGCAAATATTACAGACAAGCTGTACTCTTCGATAATCTCTGTGGTTTCTGTAAATAGTATAGAATGATGATTAGTGTTATTTGTGGTCAGCTTTAATAAGTCCGTTTTCTAAAAGTAAGTAAAATAAAATATTATTTGCTTGGCTCAATTTTACCTATAAATATAGGAATTTTATCGTTTTTTAGCATTTTCCTTTCTATTTAATGGATAAACTGTTGTGTTTTAATTCCACTATATTAAATAATTAAATGAAGTGATGGACATCTCTTGGTGAAACATGTCGAAATATAAGCAAGTAATAACAAATAACACACTTGGTATTGTTTCACAAATATATATAATTAAATACTCGATGTTTATTTAAATTATGAAAATTCAAGTATAGCCAAACATGTTTTAGACACGGGACATCATTTTTCAATAGACAAATTAGAAGTACTGTACAGTTTAAATAAAAGTAAAAAAAATTAATGTTCTAGAAGGTTATTTTATAAAAGAAAGTTTACTTTTACAACCAGGCAATGTTCTTAATGAACAAACCGAACTCATAAATTCACCGCTAATAAACCCTAGCATTGTAAAGACGGTCTTTCCAAATAAGTCATGGGACCTTTTCATAAATTTCTATTTTTGTATATTTTTTCTATTTACATTTTTGTTTGAAGTAGGTAGTTACAGTATATTAAATTTTACTATAGTTTCTCGAGAACGCCTGCCGATGCCGCAACGCGAAATGTACATCGGGTATTTAATTATATATATTTGTGAAACAATACCAAGTGTGTTATTTGTTATTACTTTCTTATATTCCACTATATTATATGAAACCTGTTAGATTTATATAAATATATATAAATAATATAGGTTAGATTTATATAGTAGATTAGTAGGTGTTATCTTGAATCAGAGATTAGAAATGGTAAATAATTAAAGCCATTTAGACTCAGGCATGTATTAATATAAAGTCAAATTTTATGTAACAATTTATATCTTATAAATAAATCTACATTATATTTTAAATACGGATTTACGGGTGTATTTAGTTTTATTGCGTTAATCAGAGAAATAGGATATTGGAAATCATCAATGGAAAATTTTATTATAATAGAAGTTGGCAGTGTATTGTATCGTAACCATGGGTTGTTGTTGATTGAAAATGACGCCAATATCAAGGAAAAGTTGTTATGATGAGGCTTTTTTGACGAAAATGTTATAAAAGCGACACAATTAATACATAAACACTAGATATACATGCTCATAAAGATAAATTTAATATTACATAAAGCCTTGACTACACTGTTTAATAGATTACCGATTGGCCCCTCATTTTATGTTCGTTCTCTTCTCTTTTTCTTCTGCATCATTTCATCTACTATTCTAAAAGTCACCTTAAATTCTGTTCCTTCCTTTGTGTTTCAAGTAGGGGCAAAAGCAGCAACAAACCTGATGATGTTAAACACTGGACGAAACATCGATAGCAGAAGAAGAGACAACGAAAGAGTTCCAACTCAGAATTTTATTACATCAGTTTAAAACGTTAATAATGATATCAACGCCAACTGTACAAGACTATGATTTAGACTTTTCAGTACAAAATTCTTATATTTCTTAATTGAATAATTAAATATTCCTGATTGTCCGTGGTTTTGATTTGATTTTTCTGTACCTTTAAGTTAATCACTTTATAAAACAACACAACAGAATTTATATGAAATTCTTAACGTATAACTGAAAAACATGTTCCACATAATATACATGAAGCCTTCTTCTTCTCTATTCAGATTCTTTTGTAAATTTTATTATACATTTTTCAATTACTTGAGCTTCCGAATATTCCTTTCATGTTTTAAGAATACTTTCACATACTCATAATAGTGATAAAATGTTTTTAATATATTATCCGGGGTGACCTAATAAACTCAAAAGTTCAGTTGAAGGAAGTTACGTCTTGCTATTTTGGATCACAAAGATATTCAAATATACGTAGAGAGGGAGAATGGAAGAGAAAGATGGAACGAAGTTACTATTTCCTTATGTATTGGTACAGGGAACGTCTGTAATGGAATACAAATAATCGTTTGATTCGGTTCCTGCGTCTTTGTTCTTTCATTCCTCTAGTTGGGTGGGGTTCGCGATATTAGATGGAGACTATGATATGTGTCGCGAAATTGTTAAATCAAATGGTTCGGTATTGAACTGAACTGACGGGCGTATCTATTCATCTTTATGTGAACAGTGACATTAGCTGAAATGCTGAGTGGCTTATAAATAGATATTAATACATGAGAATGGTTTAACATTATATATATTTGATATGATGTTATACAGTTATGCTCTAAAACGGACATTGAATTAAGAGCAGTTAATAAAATATATTAAAATCATCTGCCAAATATACAAATCTATTGGGAAAATGAATATCTTCTTGGTAGTAGTGGCAATAATATGATGAGCAAATGTAATAACAGTATGACAACTGGTTGTCATTTAGAAGTACATTGACAAATATAGAATATAAAATCAAATATATATGAATGAAAATTTAAACAAGTAAGCATAGGACAGTCGGTATTACTTATGCTGTTCCATCAAAAGGTTTAGGTCTACCATAAACTGTTCAATTAATGTAATTACATAAATAATAACGAAGCAACTATATAATTAAAAATTACGATTAGAGCTGTTGATATTATGACAATATAGAATGTAAAATCAGTCATGTATAAATGAAAATGTAAGCAAATAAGCATATGACAACCGGTATTATTTATGCAGTCCCATCAAAAGGTTTAGGTTTACCTAAAACATGTACATTTAATGGAAATATATAAACAATACGACGCAAATATATATGTGTTAAGATGTGTTTGTAGCTACAGACATATATGTTTCTACCTTGTTTGGTTTCGTCAGTGCAGCATAACAAGCACGGTGTATGTCAAAGCACTAATATCTCTGTTGATTAAAAAATATAGTATATAAGTTTCATGTACATAAGCTAATTTCACACATATTTACATGATAATGAACATGATGCAATAAATAACTGATTCCTCCAGAAAAAGAGTGGAATAAATGAAAGAAATCTATCAATATTAAATTGTCATCTGTTAACAATAAACTTTCAGAACAATGAATTTGTCGTTAAGTATTAATTAAGATCAGTTCAATTAACAATCTACGAACATTTCTCATTATTTTATTTTGTTGTACGCATCCATAAGGCTTCCATCGTAAGGTTTCAAAACAAATTTCCCTTAATTGGATGTAGTTAACCTACTTGAAGCAAGAGTTACTAGTAAATGCGCGATCTCTCTCCCATGCGTATTTAATTTTTTGAGAAGTATTGCTCGTGTATTAATTAAATTCGAAAGCTCATCCTTTACATAAATAGATTTAATTACATCATTTCGTATGCTTTGTTTATTACCTTCGTAAGGATAAATACGTGAATTCAATAGAAATTCAGCCGGTCTGTGAGCCAGTCAAACAATGCTAACAATACTAATGAAGATTAAGGAAATTTATATAGAAATTGAGAGATATTTGCTTTCTAGAAATATGTATATTTCCTAGAATTATATAAGCATTGCTTATTCTATGATTATTCAAAATTCTATTAAATATATGTTTCTCATATGATAATGTTATTTGGCTTATTCCAGACGTAATATTGTATGAATTATTATTATAATTAAATGGATTATATTTATTGACATATAGTAGTGGTCACATTTTTTGAACTCTTGCTTTATGTCCTTGCTTATAACCAGTTTAATGAAGAAGAAATGAGCGTTTTCACATGCTGTTAAATTGCTATATATATTATCTTTGTCAATTAATTAAAACACCAACTAATTAAAACAATAAAATATTAACAAATTATTAATAAAACTGTAAATCTTATTTGACCTATATCTTAAGCGGCAATTATTATACAGTACACAAAAAGAAAGTAAAATTGGTGTATTCTTGATAACTCAGCAAATATATAAATGTATCACAATATATTATATTAAATTCTTGAATAAAAAGCTATTGTCAAATTTTAAATTTCTGTTCGGTCATCATCACTTTGTTTCTGTAGATATTTAACTAAAGCTTCTAGTGTTAAATCGACTCTAGAAGATAATTGATTTTGTCTCGGTTTCAATTTTTGTACTCTCTAGCAAAGGCAGAAATAAATCTGTTTTTTCTATTTTGGTGCTATAATCTAACTTTTCGACACCTGTTGTACTTGTATAAAGTCACTTTACCCCACGCTAATCTTTTTTTTTTTTTGGAATTGGTAACAAAAACATATGGAACAAAAAACATATTTAAATGTTAATATAAACGTTTTAATCTAACAAGCATGGGCACTGGATATTGTACAAACATTAAGAAAGACACATGCAAAAATTTTATTTAGACTAATTATCAGTATAAATCGTTAAGATTGATTTTTGTCTTTTAATAACCTAAATAGAAGAACTAGTATAAAATACACATTTCATATGACAGTGTGCGCACTCGTGGTGCGCACTCGTTCTTTAGAAAACTCGCCGCAAACGACTTCTTTTCTAAGCTTGAAGGCATGCTCAAAAATCATATCTTATACAGGCTGTCCAGACCATGCGAGGACGGAAGATTACGGTTTTATTATTAAAGTGAAAGAAAAGTGTTTTAGACAAAAGTTGTAGACACTCCTAAAATACACATTCTAAAATTATTTTCAACTATACAGAATGTTGCGTAAGTGTGTGACGATACAAACTTATATTTTTTTAAATGGAACACCCATATATTTTGGCATATTTAGATGCTACTCTTAAAAAGAAAGACATGGATATAAACATGTCTACGGGTGTCTCTTACCGTTGTAGCTTTATTCGCAATTTTGTGTCTCAACATGTCCAACTTTGTGGAGACTCTGAGATGAAACCTGAGAGAATTTTTGAGATCTGTATAGGCAAGAAGCTTTCCCCTTTCGCCAAATTTAATAATCTATAATCAATTTATTTATTTTTAAATAAATGATTTTGCAGGAATAACAAACGCAAAATTAACATTTACGCTTTTTTTTTAAATAGAACATCCCGTATATTTTTCTACTAAAAGACAGTATTTTTTAAAAGCTTTTTAATGATACCATGTTTTTCCTATCCACACTTAGTATTTTATAACTTATTAACTCTTCTTATTAATAGATTCTAAATTTAAACGAAAAAAAAAAGAATTTAAGTTACTGTCAGCTTTAATTATTAATAATAACAAATTACAACAACATATTGAAAAACAAAAAATAATATTTATTGGATTAATGCATAATCTTAAATAAATAAATAAAATGCAAAAGTATAACATATTTATAGCAGATGCTCAAAAATTCCACCGTCTTGTTGATTGTACAATTCGAGGCGGCGGCTAAAATTGTTTTTAACATCAGTAAGCGTTTATTGTCCAATATTTTCAAAAATGGCCATTATACGTTGTTTCATGTCATTAGGTGTGGTTGGAATGTTTCGATAAACCTGTTCTTTAACATGTCCCCAAAGAAAAAAAAAAATAGGATTTAAATCAGGAGACCTTGAAGGCCAAGCTATAGGACCCTCCCGACCAATCCATCGTTCTTCACACCAGTTATTAAAAAAAAAAGTTCCACTTCTATGAAAATGTGGTGGAGCTCCATCATGCTAATACCACATTATTCTTCGTGTATGGAGATCGACATTTACCAATAAATTATGTAATTGATGTCTTAAAAAAATTTCGTATATGGCTCCTGTTACAGTTCCTTCAAAGAAATAAGGACCTACAACTTGTAAATTAATTATGCCACCCCATACATTAATTGACCATTGATGTTGAAAGTCAATTTGTTTGACCCAATGGGGCTTTTCTGTTGCATAATAATGCATATTATGTCTATTAACTAAACCGGTACTTTTGAAAGTAGCTTCGTCACTAAATAAAATCGAAGATTGAAAATTCGGGTCCAAATTCATTTTGTTTAACATAATGTTACAAAAACCTAAACGATTTACAAAATCATTTCCACGAAGGTCTTGATGTAATGACATATGGTAGGGATGGTACTTATTTTTCTTCATGATGCAATTGAGAGTACTCTTGCTTATTCCAGTCTGGATATTCCAATTTCGTGTACTTACTTGAGGATTTTCTTCCAACGATAGCAATATATTTAATTCATTTTCCTCATTAGTAACCCTTCGATTTTTAATCTCCTTTTTGGAATAACCAATATTTCCAGATGCTTCAAAACTTTCTTTTAATTTTTGAAATGCTTCGATTCTAGGAGGTCTTGCATTTGGATAACGTTGACAATAAATCCTATTGGCTAATAAACAGTTTTTTTCGCTCTCACCCAATGCGTAAATCATATTTACCATTTCATCTTTCGTGAAATTCATCCTAAAAGTAAATACAATTATCAGCGTTATTTTGTAAATACAACGTAACTAATGACAGATATAAAATTCAGATATTATTTTAATTCAATATTCACAGGTGACTACGACTTTTTTCGTTTAAATTTAGAATCTATTAATAATAAGAGTTAATAAGTTATAAAATACTAAGTGTGGATAGGGAAAACATGGTATCATTAAAAAGCTGTTAAAAGATACTGTACTTTAGATGAAAAATATGCCGGGTGTTCTATTTAAAAAAAAAGCCTGAATGTTAATTTTGCGTTTGTTATTCTTGTAAATTCATTTATTTAAAAATAAATAAATTGATTACAGATTATTAAACTTGACGAAAATGAAAAACTTCTTGCCTATACAGATCTCAAAAATTCTTTCATGTTTCGTCTCTGAGTCTCCACAAAGTTGGACATGTTGAGACACAAAATTGCGAATAAAACTACAACGGTAAGAGATACCCCTACACATGTTAATATCCATGCCCTTTCTTTTTAAGAGTAGCATCTAAATATGCCAAAATATATGATGTGTTCCATTTAAAAAAACATGAGTTTGTATCGTCACTCACTTACGCAACACTCTATATAGTTGAAAATAATTTAGAATGTGTATTTTAGGACTGGCTACAACTTTTGTCTAAAACACTTTTCTTGAACTTTTATAATAAAGCCATAATCTTCCGTCCTCGCATGGTCTGAACAGCCTGTATACTATAAAGACTATTACAACACAATGTTAAAAACATTCTAATCCTAATATTTTGTATATATAGTCAATTACAAATTAAAAGAGATTATTTACTTCAAGTAAATGAATGTCACACATTATTGACTTAAAGCCGATAGATGGTCGAAGCTAATGGCTCTCGTTCATTGATTGTCCGGTGGACAAATCCTACGTCAAACGGTTCGCCAATTAAAATTTGATACTCAGGAAGTAGGCACTTAAACCACATCAGTTTATGGGCTGTAAATAAACTCTTCATTAAGCGATTAATTTGTCTGCGTCGTTGTAATTAAATGGCACTATGTGGATAGAATTGATCACATAATGCCAGGACAAAGGCATGAAAAACATGAAATATATACTGGAATATATTTATTACAGTAAACGGCGGAAAAGTAGAATTTGATTTTTTTCCTTAATAAATTCATGGATAGTACAAGGGCGAGTAAAATAAATGAGTAAACAGAAGCTGCCTGGTTTTGGCAGCGAACAACGTTAGGGGTAATGGCTTGGAAAAATCGTTATTAATCTACGGTCATTTATATTACTTTAAATATTATTATGATTCTCTCATATAATAGAAAAAAAAATTGAATGTCTGCCACTTGAATACTAAAACGATAAATTTTTTATTAAATGAATGTGAAAATATACTTGTAAACTGTAAATGGTGGCTCTATCTGTAAATAATTTTATTACTACTTATTGTATATTCTACATTTTCAGAAATTTTGTTTTTTTGCCGGACAAATAATAATTTTATTATATCTAAATTGTCCTTATTGAAAAGTTCAAATAAATGTATCGTTAAATATTTAAAGTTTAAAATGTAATTCAAATACTGTGATTCTGAAAACAACCATCACATTTAATCTGAATTTTAGTTATGGTGATGTAAATGATTACGAATCATTTCGGTATACTCTTAATTCTATTGTGCTAACTAACAATATTGTTAGGTATATATATATGAGTGGGGGATTCTTTTACTGTGTTCCTAGCTATGAAGGGAAACAGCTTGGAGGAAAGTAATGTTTTATTTTCAACATATAATCTATTATATTTTTAAAAATTTTCCGGTAAATAAGTTGTAAGGCGTCTTGGTAAACACTTAAAAAACTCCGGCACCACTTCTTTCATGTATTAATCCGAAGAAAGACCGCGTTCCTTTAATTAATTGTTTACTTTAGGAAAGAGATAATAGTCACTACAAATGGGATGTAGTGTGGATGTTCCATCTCTATAAAGTGATACTAGTTAGTTACTTCACAGACTTGATAAACTTTGTAAACTCTAAAATTGCCCTAAAGCAGCAGGATCCTTTCATTATAGTTGTGGGCTCTTTTTTGTGTATGGCAGTTTTAGCAATAATATTTCACAGCTTGTTATGACTTTCAAAAAGGTCTTTTCCGTCAGCGAAAGCAAACATTTTTCTTCGCAAATGTATTGCCAACATAGTTTTTGTGCAGATGAAAATAATATCGGAATTCAATGAATTCAGTCTTATTTATTCCTAAATCTTTGGGTATATTTTTTAATACTGTATTATTTCCATACTTAAACGATAACACTGGTCAACAGTGAAATTGCTTCTTAGGTGAAAGTACCCAATCCTGAATGAATTCAACGTGCTGAACACGAATATCACATTGAAAAAAGTTGATTGGCTCACGTTCAAGAGATATTGACGTTTTGTCCATTGTATAGATGCTATTGCATAATGTAATGCAATTTAGTGAGAAATTACGAAATTTTGCGTCATATTGCATCACCCCTTCATGCAAAGAAGTTAATGCAGCATTTACTGTAAGTTTCCATTGAGAGTGTTGCGAAATTGATTGCGCAATATCAAGCAATAGCTAATTATAGTTTATTTATAAATGACCGACGTGACAGTTAACTCGTGCAATGTCCGTTCATTCGCGCATATTTTTCGAAGCTCTAGCATACATAAGTGATTGCTATAGTGTAAAGTAACTAAACAGTAGCAATGCCTCGTAACTGTGTTAATAGTGCAAATAACTTCTGTTATATTTGCGGAGAAGTGACATTTGCTGCACAGAAAAAGAACATCAGTGCAACAGTTAAGAAAGCGTATCATTTGTATTTTGGTTGCAAGATAGGCGGCCAGGACAAAGACTGGGCCCCACACGTATGCTGCCGCACTTGTGCCGTAAATCTTTCACAGTGGCTTAATGGCAAAAGAAAGGCAATGCCATTTGCTGTGCCCATGATTTGGAGGGAGCCCACCAATCACGTTGACGACTGTTATTTCTGTATGGTACGAACAGCTTCTGGAGGCATCACCAAGAAGAAGAAGTGGACAGTTGAATACCCTAACATACCATCTGCTCTGCGACCTGTCTCTCATAGCGAAGGACTCCCAATTCCAGAACCTCCTACAGATTTTTCTATCAGTTCAGACGATGAGGATGGCCATGCGTCGGCGAGTTCTCCTCAACGTGGCAGTAAGGATGATGACTTTTCGTGCTTTGACGAAACATCTGCACCACATAAAATTACCCAGGATGAAATGAACGATCTTGTTCGCGATTTGGATCTGTCGAAAAGCAAAGCGGAGATACTGGCCTCAAGACTTCGACAGTGGAATCTTCTGGAACAGAATGTCTGAGTGACTTCATTTCGCACTCGCCATCAGCTCTTCGAATCTTTCTTTAAGAAAGAAGAAAGCGTTGTGTTCTGCTGCGATATTGAAGCTCTCGGTATTGCACATGATCCCCACGAATGGCGGCTGTTTATAGACGCTTCAAAACTGAGCCTAAAGGCGGTTTTGTTGAATAATGGGAACCAGCTTCCATCCATACCTATTGCACATGCGGTCTACATGAAGGAGACTTACGGCAATCTAAAGCAGCTACTGGAGACGATTAACTACAGCAAGTATGGCTGGCAGATATGTTCTGACCTGAAGGTAGTATCTCTGTTGATGGGTTTGCAGCAGGGATATACAAAGTACTGCTGTTTTCTTTGTCTGTGGGACAGCAGAGCAATCGATTTGCATTACATCAAGAAAGACTGGCCTCCGAGAGCATTTTTTAAGCCTGGAGAAACGAATGTACAGCACCCACCATTGGCACAGCCACACAAAATCATCATTCCTCCTTTACACATCAAACTCGGTCTTGTCAAAAACTTGGTAAAAGCCATGGATAAGAATGGACCAGCATTCAAGTACCTGCATGACAAATTCCCTCGACTCAGTGAAGCCAAAATTAAAGAGGGCATCTTTGTGGGGCCTCAAATTAGACAGCTTTTCCGAGACCCCAAGTTTGAGGAACTTCTTCAAGGTAAAGAAAAACAGGTTTGGGATGCATTCTATCAAGTGGCAGCAAACTTCCTGGGGAATGACAAGGCAGAAAATTACAAGTGTCTGGTTGAGGATATGTTGGCTTTGTTTCATGAATTCGGCTGCAATATGTCCTTAAAGATCCACTTTCTTGATTCCCACTTAGATTTCTTTCCTGATAACTGCGGGCAGGTCAGCGATGAGCACGGCGAACGCTTTCATCAGGACATTGCCACCATGGAGCAACGGTACCAAGGCAAATGGTCTACGTCAATGCTAGCTGACTATTGTTGGACAATCAGTAGAGATGCTCCACAAGTCCACTACAAACGGCAGGCCAAAAGAAGTCGAAAGCCGGAAGCAGACTAATGTTTTCTTACCATGTATTATAATATTGACATAAGTACACTTTTTCTGAAATATGCGTACATATTACAGAAAACCCGTAGCCAATTCAGCTTTTTCTTAATCATTTTCGTGTTCAGCACATTGAATTCATTAAGAAATGACAATTTTCAGCTTGGAAGCATGAACTTTTCGAAAATTTGTTGCCCAGTGTAATCATTGAAACTCATATTCGTTAATTTGCTAAGACCAAATAAACCTCAACTTTCGTGATGCTTATGATAATTCTGATTCATCAGGCCTTCCGCATTTTCTATTGTCTTACTACCCCAACCAAACTGTTTCGATCACCATTTTTTTCATAAAATATGGCGGCACATTTTCCTCATACATATTTATCATTTTCTAGTAAATATTATTGAGTTGATTTCCTTTCCTAATCAAGAATTTGATTACGATTCTATGTTTTAGCTGCATTTTCCTCATTTTTATTGGTTAAGGCTGTACAATAGAAAGAAAACTCTTGGAATGTGGACCAAATTTTGTTAGCAAACATCAAAATGTATAAACAACTTGACAACAACCTCTCAATATTTGTTATATATGGAGAGCAGAAACCCCATTATAACATTAAAATTTACTTTCATTGCAAAAAGGAAAGGCAACAGACGAAGTCAAAAAGTATACTAAAATTAAAAAAAAAAGTGAAATCAGAAAGACTAATTAAAAATGATGGAGCTAATACCAAACAAAAAAGAAAATTGGGTTTTGCCTCATAGTGGTAGACCAAAGCTATTTTTCTAGAAATATATACATAGTACAAAGTACTAATTTATCCGCAAAAAGAGCTATTTCAATTATCGTCGTGAAATTAATATTATGATAACAGTTAATGTCAACAACGCTACTTATACACATAAATTATTACTATGCAACTTGTACATTTCTGTTAAAAGAAGGAGGGGTACTTGGTCAACAGTTGTCTGGGAAAATAAAGAGTTTTTGAATTAGAGAATATCTAATGTACACAATGTTACTAACGTATACCAGAAAAGCGTCCAGTAGCACAAATCTATAGTCATTGATTAAATACTCGGTTGTACAGCATTTTATTAACGTCCTTATTTTGGTTTGCTGTCACTTATGAAGTGCAGGGGTTCTTCTGATACTATGAATTTATCTAATTTGACAAGGACTGGATAACACTCTCTATGGAAGGAATGGTGTTACATACATTTCGCTGGAAAGAAACTACCACAAGTAGTTGAATTTATTCAAGGACAAGTTGGTGTAAAGCAGAATAGTGTAATTCATTCTAAAAAGAAAATTATTGTTGCTTCCACTGCATATCTACTAAAACTCGCGAAACAAACCATTTTCGTCATCAAAACCCAAGACGTGATAGTCTTAGTACGTCTATGTGAGCATTGTGATCAACAAATAAAATATACGATTTGCAAAGTTTAATAAAACCGAACGCTGTAAATCTATTGTCAAATGGCTCACTGCATCCGATGTTAATATTTCTCGTAAAGCTGGTTGAAATAACGCTAACATTTTTATTTTTAATTAATACTTTTTATTATAGCGAGTTTTTGCAGTTATTTCCGCTTCTCGCATCCTAAGCTCCATTTATCTCTATCGTTCCACTCTTTCTCACCTCTTTTCCTGATTTCCTCTTTTATATTTTCCTTCCATCTCTTTATTGGTCTGCCTCGTATATTCCTTTGAGGTGGATTCCAATTCCATACTCTTCTTGGTAATCTTTCTTCCTCCATTGGACGCAGATGTCCATACCACCTCAGCTGCCTCCCATTTATAGCATCTATAATAGTCTCCTTCACCCCCATTCTATCTCTGATGTTCTCATTTCTGACATGGTCGTATAATGTTATTTCGCAGCATCTTCTCCAATATGTCATTTCCGCCGAAAGCAACCTTTGATTCATTCTTTTGTTCTATCACCCATATCTCTGACCCATATGTCATAACTGGTTTAATGATTGCTTTAAATATGTTCGTTTTTGTCTTTTTTGTCAGGTTCTTGTTCCACAGAGTAGGATGTAATGCTTTCGTCATATTCTTTGCTCTGCTTATTTTCTTCATTATGTCCTTGTCGTCTCTTCCGTCCTCGTCTTTTTGACCCCCAGATATTCATACTGACTTACATGTTTTATTGTACCGCTGTCTAACTCTATATCTCGTCCTTTCCCTCCTATGACCATATTCTGAGTTTTCTCTATGTTTAACTGCAGGCACCCGTTAGTATATTCTTCTATGAGCTTGTTCAACATGTATATCATATCCTATTGATCCTCCGCTACTACTATTTGATCATCTGCAAATAGTACCGTATGTATTAATTAATACTAATCATTAAAATAATCCTGGAATACTACATTAATGAAATTATAAATTTAGTAATATCTAACGTAATTATTTTCGTTCTTATGAGATTGACAATGCAGACGTCTTTCTTTGTCGTTTATGACATACTATACTGGAATTATTTAGAAATTTTTTGAAGAAGATTAAGCAAGCAATATTTTTGGGATGGCAAATCACAAAAACAATGAAGAATATTTATCCTTATTGAATAACCCTGAACTAAGATATGTTTTTTTAGATAAATAACAACATAATTCTCATATAATAGAATTGTAGAAGTGCATCAGAAAATGAGTAAGAAATGAATTAAATCTGAAATAACATAAAATAGGGCGATACCTATTTTAACAATGGAAGAACGTGATCAAACCAGGTTGAACTTTGCAACGATAAAGAAATATTACTGATTCCTCGTGATAGACATAAGGAATATAAATAAAGTTCAGCATTTGTAAAAAAGTCATGCACGGCAAATTATTTTCATATGTTAGGTACAATTATGTTCATAATAAAAATAGTTATAAACAACATTCAACAAAATATAATGTCATTAGTATGTATTTTTTGTTAATTGTTTTTTAGTTGTTAGACATATCATCTGAGACGCACTGTATATTCTGAACATAACTGTTTCGTTACATTTAGAGGTGAAGTGACGATAATTTCACATCAATTTGCATAATTATTATTTAGAGTTACAGACCATTAAAACATTTTACGCATTAATTATGCAAAATAGAAATGCTCCAATTTCCAATTCGGTCTGACAAGAACACTGTGAACAATTTAATCGGTCAGGGTGTTGTAATTGTTTTGTGACGCAATATAGGAAGTGCCCGTTTAATTTCAAATATTTAAATGGAATGTTATTAATATTTATTGTATGAAATTATTATAATAAATAAAAGCTAAAATATAAGCTATTTTTTACTTGGTGACTCCAATTAAAGTGAAGAGTTTGCATTGTCCTATTTATTAATGAAGTAATAATAGAAAAGTTCTATGTATTTTTGCTTTTCCCTCACCACAGTATTGAAGGCAAATATTAGCGTTGTGTTTTGTTTACTTTTGTAAGATGTTTTCTGTCAGCTTTGGTATCTCTCCTAAGCAGATATTTTTATACCTATCATAGGGAAGTGTAGTTTTGATGAACATTTTCGACCATATGATTTTTGAATATGTCCATGTTTTGAACAACTTTGTTATATTTATTTGGTACTTTTATACAAAGATTATTTCAAATTAAGTAATCTGCAAACGTGTTACTTCCAGTTCGAATTTTAATTTTTTTTTGTACAAAAGTTGTTCAAAATCAAACTAGGATTCATACCCCACGAAATTTTCGCTAAAAAGAAACTGGTTTTTGGCAAAAGTAAAAGACCTACGTGCATTAAGAAAATCTAAAAACTATTTTATGAGGGAATTCTAAAATTCAATTTTGAGTATCTTTTTTATCTTGAAAGGAAGATTATATTCATAGATATTTGCGTATTGAAAGCGTTAGCCGTTTAGCTGCTGTAATGGTCACACCCAGAGACGGACAGACAAACAGATTTCTTCACAAAAACAACAATTTATCAGAGGCTTTAAAATGTCTATAAAAATCTCATGCTCGAAAAAGTTTTTCAGTTCCCATATCAATCTGTCACTTTACTTCCACTTTTCTATCCTTAATCCTTCAATAAATCTGCTTTTACATTCTCTTTTTATGTATCGCGCGGTTTCTCTCCTCTACATGCTTATTGTTCATAACTTTTTTCTTTTTATATTTAGTTTTATTATATATTGGTATTTCTATATAAAATCTTATTATACTCTTTCCAATGTCAATAAATAAATATAAACATCTAAATTATAATAGCAATAACTAGAAGTAGACCTAAGCAAAATTGATATTATTCTAATTTAAAATTAACTTAAGAGCAAAAAATGGTCTTCATATTTGGGGTATAATTTGTTATTAATTTAATATAAATAATCTTTCTGAAAAGGCACAAGAAAAAAGTTATACGATTTTCCAAAAAAGAAAATAAGACATTAATTAAGTTTATTAAATTTGTGAATTGGACTCTACTATATTCGAGTATCATTCACTTTTACATTATTATTAGGGAGCGGAATCGAGCGAGTCATGACTCATCGCCCATGGGCGCGCTATTGAAATGTTGTATTTTTAAAGAGGTTTTACTTTTATTTATATAATTGAATAACAAGTGGCTGGTGATTATAAAATACAAAATACCCTACTATTTGTTCATTTTCTCTTCTGTAAGACTTGTTCTCTTTGAATTAAGTACATCCTTGTAGATAGAAAACGTCTTCTCTACATCGCAACTGGTTATATTTACGTAATGGAAATATTCTTTTATTTCAGCGTATTTAGCATACACAATTGCCGCAATGTTATTAAACCTGGATTTCTATTAAAAACTGCGTCTTAGTCACTTGGAATTATTAATAGCCACATCTAATGTGGTTAATCCATTTTTACTTTCTTATACGTAGTATAAGGAAGTAATGTGAAATTTTCGACTTCGACATTTATGCAGATGTCCACGTTTTGAAGTCCCCTGATACCGAAAAAGATGTTTTTAAAAAATGTCTGTGTGTCTCTATGTGACCACGATAACCGCTATAGATATCAATTCCAAATTTTGCATTTACGTGTCTAATCTCCCTCTTGAGATCTGAGTAGTTTTTCAGTAAAATCGGTAGACTGGAAGTAGCAGTTTACTTCAGTGAAAAAATTAAATTTTGCCAATATTTCGTCAACTACTAAATTTAAACAAATTTATAAAGAATTCATATGTACTTGAAATTAAAATTGAGAACAATTTTATTTAAAAAGTTTTTCGAAGCTGCTACCGGAAGTAGGTCTTTTACTCCTATCGAAAATCAGTTTTTTGCGAATATTTCGCATGTCATGCTTTTTAGACAGGTACGTTATGGGTATAAAAGTATTTAAAACGTAATTTTCAATATCTTTTGCATAAAAACAATTTCAAAATTCAGACCGGAATTACCACTTTTACTCTTATCGAATAGCGATTTTTTGCGAATATGTCGTAAATTATGCATTCTATATGTATTTATCAAGAATACAAAAGTATTTAGTGCTAGATTTGCAATATTTTTTGAATATATGAAATTACAAAATTCGGACTGGAAGTAACACTTTTACTCTTAGGGAGTAGTCCTTTTTTCGAATATCTTGCTAAGTATGCATTCTATAGCGATTTAATAAGAGAACAGAAGTACTTAGAATAGGATTTTGAATCATTTTTGTGTAAAAAAAATGTAGTATAGTTTGAAACGCTCATACGTATAAGAAAGTCGTGTGGTGGCCACACCTCATTTTTTAATTTGAGATTCGGTTTTCAAAATATGTCATTAGTTTAGGCAAATTTCCAAAGTGTTCCTGAAGGAATAACAACTGATTTTTTACATTTGGGATTTGTGTTAGTTCCTTGCACTCAGAAATACTTCGAGCATCGTCATTTAAACATGTAACGAAATTTTGTAAACTATCGAAATTCTCTGCATGAAAACTATTTCTGTATATGTTTTAGCAAAGCTAAGTGACGATATTTTACAGACTTTGCAATAAATTTCGGAATCACTGACAATTAATTTTTATCTCAGAAAAAGTAACATAAACAACGTTCTAAATCTAAATAAATGATAACTAAAAATGTACGCGTATGTTATTGAAACATACATATTATATTGCGAAATATCAGGTAAATATAATAAATTTTAAAAACTCGTCACCCTTGTACCTACGCCGATGAAGAAAGGATTTTATTCATAAAATTCCTTATTTTATGGCAGTTTTTTCTCTGATTCTCGGGCGTAAACTGATGTTGCAGTTCGCCCTATGAATTAGTGCTATTCAGATATAATGTAAACAACACGCAGTTGTTTACATTATTTCTTTTCACGGTTGTGGCTCCGTGGTAGTTTAGCTCGCTCGATTCTCTCCCTAATTATTATATTAAACAAGAATGGGAAATCTAGTTTCTCATAATGTTATAAAGTATTTATGATTTCAAAATTTAGGTAGAAAAGAGTTATAAAATGAACTAGAACGACATGTTAAGAATCAAGAAAATAATAAACCGAATTTACTATTGCTAAAAATTAAATCTAGTAATTAAGTGTAATATGTAATAAATAATAGGTTTGAGAGTAACAATTCACCGAACATGTCGGATTTCCATTGGACGAGAGACGCAACTCTTCACGAAAATAAATAATAGCAAAGAAAAATTATAGGAGAGTCCATCGATGAAACAGCTGAATTAGTGGTTAGAACCAATAAAATCTTCACTTCAATATAAGATCAAACGGCGATAATATTTATATTAAATTACATATTTACAGAAATTGCCAAGATAATTTGAGAAATACTGAAAAAAAGAATCTTGCAATCGGAAGCTATGGTTCATGTTTTATAATTATGTATTGAAATTAATTCAAGAAGAAAATATCAATCGTAAACAAGGACGACATAGGTTACCTTAAGCAGCTAAAAGCATAAATTACAAGAAAAATTATAACATGATAATATATATATAAGTTCCCAAGCCTAATAGAATACTGGCATAGAAACATTAGAATCATTTTAGACCTGAAATTTAATAAGGAAGTGCCTGTAGCATTCCTGCTAAATAAAAAAAATGAGGTGTGGCCACCACACGACTTTCTTATACGTATGTGCGTTTCAAATTATAGAATTTTAAGACTTTTTCTACACAAAAATTTTTCGAAACCTATTTTAACTACTTCTATTCTCTTAATAAATTTGTATAGAATGTATACTTTGCAAGATATTATAAAAAAAGTGCTACTCGCTAAGAGTAAAAGTTCTACTTCCGGTCCGAATTTTGAAATTTCATTTATACAAAAAACATTGCAAATCTGACTCTAAATACTTTTGTACTCTAGATAAATATATACAAAATGCATAATTTACGACATATTTGCAAAAAGTCGCTATTCGGTAAGAGTAAACGTGTTACTTCCGGTCAGAATTTTGAAATTTTTTTTATACAAAAGGTATTGAAAACTATGTTTTAAATACTTTTATATTCGTAATCTACCAGTCTAGAAAGCATGACTGACGCAAAAAACTAATTTTCGATAAGAGTAAAAGACCTACTTCCGGAAGAAATTTCGAAAAACTTTTTCAATAAATTTATTCTCAAATTTAATTTTGAGTACATAAATGAATTCTTTTTAAAATTGTTTAAACTTAGTAGTTGACGAAATATTGCCCAAATTCGATTATTTTAATGAAGTAAACTACTACTTCCGGTCTGCCGATTTTACCGAAAATCTAATCAGATCGCAAGAAGGAGATTATACGAGAGAGAGAGAGAGAGAGAGAGATACACAGACATTTTTTAAAAACCACTTTTTCGGTATCAGAGGACTTCAAAACGTGGACATCTGCAAAAATCTCAAGGTCGAAAATTTTCATCATCACAATACTTCCTTATACTACGTATAAGAAAGTAATTTAAATTTAATAGATCTTGTCCAATATTTGTCCAAGACTATACCACAGATGAGCAGTTCCTTAATAATATGCTCCGAGAAGCACCCTTAATTTTATTCATTATACATTATTTCTGTAAAATGTATTAATACATCACCGATTGAAAATATTATTTGTATTTTCATGTATATTAGATGTAATGATTTTGCAGAGTATATAGCTCAATCCTGGTAACTTTTGAATTAAGCTATTATGAAATCCTATCAGTTTAATTTCACGTTATTAATTGGTTATATTAAAATAAAATACTTGAACAATTTAGAAACGATATAATATATTGACCTAAATGAGATAAGATAAGCATATGTGAAATAAAACACACAAATGTTTAAGATTTACACTGTATTTAATAACAACGACAGCTGTTTCGCTACACTGTAGCTTCTTCAGGTTGACATATACAATAATAATTATTATTATATATATTACAGTGTAGCGAAACAGCTGTCGTTATTAAATACAGTGTAAATCTTAAACATTTGTTTGTTTTATTTCACATTGAAAATCGATTTACATCAAGTAAAGACCAACTCAATCCAAGATCCAAGAAGATAAGCATACATTAGTTTGTGTTTTTCTTTAGCATATCAGAAATATAAATAAAATATCACAGTTGTAAACGCAACAACCTTAAAAGATATATTTATTTATATATTTATTGTTCAGATTATATAAATTAAAGATTACATATATTTAGAATACACGCTTGTTGAAGTAGGTAGATATTATGACCTCTAGCCTTCAAGCGTGTAAGAATATAAAATATTTATTTCATATAAAGGAAACAAAAGTAGTGGAGAAATGCCAATGAATTCAAAAGAAGACGGAGTCTGGAATAAGTTAAGTTATTGATAGCTGAAAGTGTAAATATTATTCATGCTATTTAACAAACATAAACATTGTTTACACCCTGCTGTGGTACTACTATGATTCAACATTCCTGTTACTAAGTTTAATCCGGAAAAAAATGCAGGAAAAATTTCTATTGGCCTTTATGGGTTATGAACGTTGTTTCTTTTTATTTTAATAGTAAACAAGTTAAGTAGAAACAGGACAATTCAAACGATCTATATTTGCTATTGGACAGAAAATTACTTCAACTATTAGTTCTCATAAACAATCTATAAAAAAACTGGCGTTGTATCGAGAACTTATTATTTTACTTTTGAAAAATAGGGCTTGATTCTAAATCATTAAAAGTACATTTGCAATAATTCATTTCCGAAAATCCTTTATTGGCACTTGTATATCACGTATAAATTGTATAAAATGTAAATTCTATATCTGAACACCTTATTCGATCGAGAATCCTCAGGATACCGATTCAATTTAAACACAGGATTTATTGGATGTGTATGCATCATACATACATATATCCTGAGCTCTTATACGCATGTATATTGAAATGGGGAACAAATATGAGTGACTGGCATTGTATATTATTGACAAAATTTGAAGGATTATTTTATTTTACTAATTTATTTATTGACTGTTAAAATAAAAATATCTAAACTAAAAAGAACAGTTGTGTATACTTAAAATAGTTGTTCATTATTGTAAAGTTGAGTACATTCATATGGTAGACAGTTCTTGAAGGAATAGTAGTGGATCAAGTTCTTTGTTGCCTCAATTTTCTGTAAATTCTGAAAATGGAGATTTAAAATTTATTATTTTTGTTAAAATGTGGTTTATAACTTTGTAAAACTTGTCTAATTTAAAATATTGCTAAGTAAAGTAAATTAATGCTGAATATTAAAATATGAAGGATATAAATTGGTAAATAATTACGCGGGTAAAGTTTGAATAAGCGGATCTGTCAAAATTGACATTTACATAAAATTTTGTTAGTAAAGCATTTTGAAGTGCTAAGTATTAGTAATTCATTATTATAAAATAATAGAGATTTAATACAGAAGGTTTACTGAAATTTGGAAGCTCTGAAACTAATCATTTATATGTTTAAAAAACTATTTTGAACAAGAAGTATGAGAAAAGGAATTTTATTGGAGGTAATTAGAAAATGAAAAGGTTGTCTGGGTGATAAAACAAAACGAGAAAATTGAAAAATAATTTTTCAAAAGAGGTGCGTGTAATTTTCGGAAAATTAAAGTTTTATTCCGAAAATTGTACATTAAAATCACGAAAACCGCGAAAGTTGGTGCGAAAAGTGTTTATTTCAGCATTGGAAATAATAATTTGACGTATGAAGAAAAAATATTTGTAGAGAAGCAGAAAATAATAAATCAATTGTATTACTATTGAAATTGAGTATATTCTATGGTATAAGAAGTAAATTTTAGAAGAAAAGGAAATAGCAAAATAAAATAAAAACTTACTAAACAAGTATAAAGTCCTAGCGGAGTATTTAACTTATCAGTTGTACGAGAGGTCTAAGCGGATTTCCAGTTCTCAAAAGGTCCAAATTATTTTATAAAAACGAGAAATTCCTAACAGCTAGAATTACACGTGCAGTACAAAGTACCAGTACCAGAAGATATCCTGTATTTACGAGGACACCACAAGATACATCCAGTTTGTCGAACCCGTAGAAAAGGTCCATATTATTTTATAATCACGAGGGATTCCTACCAGACAGAATCACACGTGCAGTACAAAGTTCCAGTTCCAGAAGATATCCTGTATGTACGAGGTCACCACAAGATACACCCTGTTTTGTCGAACCCGTAGAATAGAGAACCAGAGGATCATCCCAGGTACATAACGAGTCCAGGAAGGCTGTTCATCTGTACGAAGAAGATACACAAAATTTCCTACATCATATAACCAGAACCTGCAAGGAAAATGGATTGTATTATTTGAAAAACACCGAGAAAGAAAAGCAATATTATTGGGAGGTTGTATATTTTCTTTATTTAAAAGAAACAGTTTAAATTTAAATGATTGTCATCGAGCAAAATACATTAAAGTAAACAAGATATACTGAATATTATAAAGAGGATTTTATAAAGATTCTATGTAAAGGTTTTAAATCTCTTTTTAAATCAGAAATATCAGAATATGTACATTTAGTAAATTTGCGTAATTTTGGAACTAAAATATACCTACTTACGTATTTGAATATTTGATCGTAAAGACTTATTATAAATTATTGAATTTGTGTATACATATGAATGCTAAATTGAAAGATTTATATTAAACTAATTCTCATACATACCTTATCGAGTAGATAAGCTTTTAATAATCCTTCATTTTGTCAATATTCGCACAAGTAATGTTAGACAGGTTGAATAGTTTTTGTTAACGTTTTGGAAATGTGTTGGTTATTTATTTGAATCATATTTTACACAGCTTTTGCCATTAAACGATTATTATAGTGATATTCTTCTTTTATTTGGTAAAGTAGAACTTTGGTACGAGACACTTTCATATTATAAATAGAGATTTGTTGTGTCGATAACCTAAAAGAGAAACAAAACAATATAACATTTATAAGTTTAATTTTGATGGAAAAAGTGAACATACCTTACAATCGTATTCCAATTAAAGGAATAATACATTAGGAAAAGTCATCACGTATTCACAAGGAATAATTTTAATAGGTTCATCTGATGAGGTTTAGAGGTTATTGTTACCTATCATTTTATAGCGGCAAATGCCATGCTTACATCGTTATAAAAATTAATGTACTGCAGGTACTGTGTAGTCAAAATCAATACTGGTTTCATTTGACGAAATTTTATTTACAAGTAAAGAAGTGAATAATAAGTAATTATTTGAATTTGTTGGAGATAAATAATCATATCTAAATTTCTTAAGAAGGAAAGAATTATAGTAAATTAATTGGATAAATATAAAAACTGAGAGAGTGTTTGGGCATATTAAAATAAAATACTGAGCTTTGAAAAATTGAAATCTCATATAATAGTGTATAGATATAGTAAATTCTATATACTGAGTGTTACATAAATATTGGCATATAATTAACAGTTGTTCTATTTAGTAAATTTGAATGACTAGGTGAGAGAGGAGATATTATAAAAAAAAAATATAACAAGATTTGAATTATTTTGGCTTATATTCGTTTATAAGTATTTACAGTTATAATATCTTCCCTCCCTAGTGCAATATGTATAGATATACATGCATATATATATAAACATATATCTGGGTCATATTGTATATCAGTTATGTTTTCATGTTTCCAATTCTGAAAATAATTTGTAAAATATTGTACCCGGTCTTTCAAAAAAAATTCAAATGTTGTTCTAAACTAACAGTAAAATATATTTCTAGTCCTCGTAAATTTACTTGCCTACATAATTTGAGAGATATTCGCAAAAAAAGAACTTATTTTTCGATGCTGATTTTGTATTCTTCATAAATTTTGATAAATACATTTGCAAAATGTAATTTTCACATCGAAATAGAATGTTAGTTTTGGTTTATCAAATTGGGCACAATTAAAAATCAATTCTATTGACTAAAATAATAGTTTGTCACGCCCTTTTGGGTAGAGTTACTGCCGACCAGTCACAACACCACGGCACAATTCTGCTGAACATGATTAGAAGCTTAGGCGTAGAATGGGATGTTGATAGCTCTAGCAGTTCAGGTGCAATTCAGTGAAAAAATCGAATTTTGCCAATATTTCGTCAAATACTAAGTTTCAACAAATTTATAAGGAATCTATATGTACTTAAAATTAAAATTGAGAACAATTTTATTTAAAAAGTTTTTCGAAATTCCTACCGGAAGTAGGTCTTTTACTCTTATCAAAAATCGGTTTTTTGCGAATATTTCGCAAGTCAAGCTTTTTAGACAGGTACGTTACGGGTGTAAACGTATTTAAAACATACTTTTCAATATCTTTTGTATAAAAAAAATTTCAAAATCCGGACCGGAAGTAACAGTTTTACTCTTACCGAATAGCGATTTTTTGCAAATATGTCGTAAATTATTCATTCTATATATATTTATTAAGAGTACAAAAGTATTTAGAGTTAGATTTGCAATATTTTTTGTACACATAAAATTTCAAAATTCGGACTGGAAGTAGCACTTTTACTCTTAGCGAGGAGCACTTTTTTGATAATATCTTGCAAAGTATGTATTCTATAGAGATTTATTAAGAGAATAGAAGTACTTAGAATAGGATTTTGAAGAATTTTTATAAAAAAATTCTTAACATTCTATAATTTGAAACGCTCATACTTATAAGAAAGTCGTGTGGTGGCCACACCTCATTTTTTTACTTTCTTATACGAAGTATAAGAAAGTATTGTGATGACGAAAATTTTCGACCTCGACATTTTTGCAGATGTCCACGTTTTGAAGTCCCCTGATACCAAAAAAGTGGTTTTTAAAAAATGTCTGTGTGTCTGTGTGCGTGTGACCACAATAGCGGTCAAACCGCTGTAGATATCAATTCCAAATTTTGTATTTACGTGTATAATCTGCCTCTTGAGATCTGATTAGTTTTTCAGTAAAATCGGTAGACCGGAAGTAGTACTTTACTTCAGTGAAAAAATCGAATTTTGCAAATATTTCGTCAAATACTAAGTTTAAACAAATTTATAGAGAATTCATATGTACATAAATCAAAATTGAGAACCATTTTATTTAAAAAGTTTTTCGAAATTACTACCGGAAGTGGGTCTTTTACTCTTATCGAAAATCAGTTTTTTGCCAATATTTTGCAAGTCATGCTTTTTAGACAGATACGCTACGAATATAAAAGTATTTAGAACTTAATTTCCAATATCTTTTGTATAAAAAAAATTTCAAAATTCGGACCGGAAGTACCACTTTTACTCTTATCGAGTAGCGATTTTTTGCAAATATGTCGTAAGTTATGCATTCTATATATATTTATTAAGATTACAAAAGTATTTAGAATTAGATTTGCAATATTTTTTGTATACATGAAATTTCAAAATTCGGACCGGAAGTAGCACTTTTATTCTTAGCGAGTAGCACTTTTTTTCGAATATCTTGCAAAGTATGCATTCTATAGCGATTTATTAAGAGAATGAAAGTACTTAGAATAGGATTTTGAATAAATTTTGTATAAAAAAATTCTTAAAATTGTATAGTTTGAAACTCTCATACGTATAAGAAAGTCGTGTGGTGGCCACACCTCATTTTTTTGTTTTCTAGTACCTACTTCCAATTAGCAAAAAATTCTTTTACTCTCTTATACGTAGTATAAGGAAGTATTGTGATGATGAAAATTTTCGACCTCGAGATTTTTGCAGATATCCACGTTTTGAGGTCCCCTGATACCAAAAAAGTGGTTTTTAAAAAATTTCTGTGTCTGTCTGTGTGTCTGTCTCTCTGTGACCACGATAGCGGTCAAACCGCTACAGGTATCAATTCCAAATTTTGTATTTACGAATAAAATCTCCCTCTTGAGAAATGATTAGATTTTGAGCAAAATCGGCAGACCGGAAGTAGTAGTTTACTTCAGTGAAAAAATCGAAATTTGCAAATATTTCGTCAATTACTAAGTTTAAACAAATTTATATAGAATTCAAATATACTCAAAATTAAATTTAAGAAAAATCGTGTTAATAAAGTTTGTCGAAATTCCTACCGGAAGTAGGTCTTTTACTCTTATCGAAAATCAGTTTTTTGCGAACATCTCGCAAGTCATGCTTTCTAGGCAGGTACATTACGAGTATAAAAGTATTTAGAACGTACTTTTAAATACCTTTAGCATAAAAGAAATTTCAAAATTCGGACCGGAAGTAACACTTTTACTCTTACCGAATAACGATCTTTTGGAAATATGTCGTAAATTATGCATTCTATAAATATTTATGAAGAGTACAAAAGTATTTAGAGTTGGATGTAGAATATTTTTTGTATAAATGAAATTTCAAAATTCGGACCGGATGTAACACTTTCATACGTATAAGAAAGTCGTGTGGTGGCCCACCTAATTTTTTGGTTAAGAGTAAAGTGTTCCTTGCAGTACAAATTTTGTAAATATTCGAAATTGAGACCGTTTCAAAGTAAAATGGTTTACTTCCGGTCCAAATTAGTTTTTTTTTTACACAGAAAGTGTGCAAATTGACTTCTAAATACGTTTGGTTCCTTTGTACATAAAACTAACAGTTGACCAGATGTTCACAAAACATAATTGTCGAGATAAAGTGAAATGCTACTCCTGATTAACAATTCGGCACAAAATAAATCAGTTCTCCCGATTAATATTACAAGGGTGTCTGAAAGACAATTTCAATAGCTTGTGGCAATTAGACGCAATTGTGCACTATGACACTAATACACAACTATGCACGCGAACATGGAAATCTGCAAAAGTTTTAAAGTCCAATTTTTTTTTAAAACGAATATTGCAATATAAAGTGCAAACTCAATCATTATTACTAAAGCTTCAAAACTCAGAGTTCATTAACACATACATTTCCAAGAGACTATAAGGCATGCCGAAGAAGAAGAAAAATTGGAAGAATTCTATAGGTTTAGTGAAGAAGTAAGTTTATAATAAGAATTAGTCATAATTTAATTAGTAGGCTAAAATATTATTTATTCCATTTAAATAATGTTTACAGAGAAATATCGTAAGAATTTTGAAATCAGTTTTAAATTCATTAATTATTATATTTAGGCATATCGTTCCCTATACTGCCCTAGAGTAACACCCGATTAGCCATAAATAAAGTTATTTGCCCAGTTAGTACTTTCTTATACGTTGTATAAGCAAATATTGCCATGAAAATTTGTTTATGTGATTATAAAAGTATTTAAAGCTTAATTTTTAATAGTTTTTTTTAAAAGAAATTTTCAAAATTCTGTAAGTAACAATTTTTCTACTCTTGTCGAATAGCACTTTTTTGCAAATATCTCCCAAATTATGCATTATAAAGAGATTTATTAAAAGAATAGACGTACTTAGAATAGAAGTTTAAATAATTTTATTATAAAATAGTTTTCAAAATTGGAACCTGATTTAACACATTTACTGACAGATTTATTTTTACAAAAAGCTGAACGCGTTTAAAACTTAATTTGAAACAACTTTTGTATAATTTAAAACGCACATGAGAAAGTCGTGTAGTTCCCACCACTCATTTCTCTTAATGAAATCAAAGTCTGTTAAATTAATTCTTATTGACTTTGGAGTTTTATTGATATTTTAAAATAACTTATTAATATTCTTGAACTTCCGCAGTCTAAAAAAAATGGAGTCTATACTTCTTCTTTAGACAATTCATCTTGGTTCAAATAACCATACTAATATTATCTGAATCAAAATCTCTGCCACAAGATTTGAGACAATTTTGAATGCATTAATCAACAGCAATATCTCTAAACAAAATATGCAATAACAGATAAAAAATTATCAGAATTCATAATCTTCCATGTTCGATATGCGCCCGACTCATGTCCTTTTGAAGCCTCTTTAAGACAAAATATTTATCATCTGCACAATCATTCAAAATAAATAATATGCAAGCCTTTAGGCTGCATTTTAAGCTATACTTGCGTAACATATTAATACCGTTGTATTAGTATGTTGCACAGTGCTCTAGACTTGCATGTTAGCAACCAGCATTCTTTATTTATTACGAAAAATGGATACCATAAATTTATAAACACATTAAAAAGATTTGGATTAAGAATTTTTCGGGTGTAATTTTCTCAGAAAGCAGCAAAAAGTTGCATCTGGAATTGGTCGGTATTTATAAACTGATTATTGAAATAATTGTTTGCTACAAATACATAATAACATTCAATTGCCAGAATCGACTTTCTGTCAGCCCCAAACCTCTGTGCGCTGCATCAACGTGACTCTACACTGAGGGAGGCTGGAAACCGAAAACCAAATTCAATTTATTTCAGTTCAAATATGGTCGTCTTAGAATCCTATGCACTTTCTAAAATTTTCAACTAGTGTTATTAATATTTGACTTTCTCTAATAATAAAATCATATTTTCATTGTAGCGTAAAGATTTACGCCACAATCCATAGACACTCATATTAGATAAATAAAAGGCAGTCTCCGTGCAGTGTTTACTAGAACAAATCTAGTAGAACCCTAAAGACGTCCTATGTGATTGATGATGAAACATCAGCAACAAAAGCGCCAAAACAGAGCTCCAACCTTGAAGACAGGAAGTACTTTTTGTATTCTTTTTTAAAAAATATTATTCAAAAAGCTTTACCGTATAGATTAAATAATATCGTGCCTCTTTAAGTATAATAATATTTTATTAACAGTCAGCTGTTGGTAAGGAGGAAAAGATCGTGAAGAGATCTGCTTTGATATTCCTCTCCGCACATTCAGGAATTAATATCCTACCCTTAAAAGTTCCCTTTAGTGATCATTTATTCCGGTAAAACTTTATTTTAAAAGTTTAAGCGGGAAGCGTGACCCACGCCAGGTTTCTCCTCTAATACTGATGAAAGCCAGGGAAAAGTGTGGTGATGCATACAAAAACCAACACACTTAGGGTGAATTTTGATACGGCGATGATTCTCGTTTCGTTATTATAAATCCTGAACGTGACAGCCGATATGTGGGATTTAACTTTTAAAAGAAAATTTGTTGTCTCTCTACAGAAAAAAATATTATGCCGAACATTTGATTAAATTAATAATTTTTTTGTTAATATTTTTTATACAGAATTCTTTTACTTTTTTATTTAAACATGTGAATTATTTTTAAAAAAATAGTTAATTTACACTTATGAATGTCCAATTACATCGAAAGTTAATTTTTTTACAATTTTTATGATCAATTATCACTATTTTTTGAGAAGGGAATGGCTATATAATAATAACGCTTCAAGCAATGTAAAATCTGAAAATCTTACTCTCACAGTAGAAAGGGAACGTAATATGTGACGTTCTCCGAGAAAAGGGACCTAGTGTGTCAAAAAATAGGTTTTGACTGAAGAGTGGATTTTGGTACCTAAAAGTGTGTAGAATAACATGAAGTGAGTTAAATTTGAGATAAAAAATTATTTATATTATAAAAACGTAAAAAATAAAGTTGATGAATACAAAAAATGAGAAAAAACCACCGAAACGTCAATTTTTTAATTTTTTTGTATGAAAAAATTTTTTTACACCAGTTTTTGGATGTTTGTGGAGTTTGGCCAATTTTTTCGATATTGTGTGATCCGGTGCTTCGATTTTCTTCCTTTTGGCAATTTCCGCTTTTTCCTTTTGCGGCGCTTTGACTTCTGTTTTCTTTTTCTTTTGGGCTGTCATCGCACTTTTATTCTTTCTCTTTTGTGATAAATGTATTTTACTTGCCGTTGCCTCACTTGACTTTTTGTTCAATTTAGATTCGTTGTGTTTAGGGGCCACAAAATCACGTTTCTGTGAATCACTACACAAAGCCCTAATATTATCATACAAATACCATTTTCGATCTGATGATAAACCCCTTGGCACAATGAGTGAAGGGAATCCATTTAGAACCTCAGTCGTTAGCCGCAGATCAAACTTTTCTTCTTCGGAGTTCACAAATTCTTTGCATACAATTTCTTCTTTTTTTTGAAATTGAAGAGGTGGTACTTAGTAATGCTTAAAATGCAAACGTTTACAAAGTTAATTGAAATGAATATGAAAAATTAAAATTGCGAAATTGCTCCAATTTACCTGGTAATCTTTTGTAGAAACCTTCGAAATAAGTATCCCACGTTCGCCACTCTATTTTGCTTCCATTTACAGCTCGGTTAAATTTGTTATGGCTAGATCTAAAGACAACGTCTTCGAAATCTTGGTAGCAATCTACATTTGACTGTATTCCAATTTCACCAACCCAAAAGAACGGTCAGGGTTGAACTTTGTATGGCCGGTTAAGAGGAAATTTAAAGATATCGATTTGTTTAAGCCAGAATCTACTCGTCAAGCTAAATAATGTAGCATTACATTATTTTTATTTTGCGCTACACAGTTATCGCAAAATAAAACTACATTTTTGACGGCGTTTATCTCGAGGTAATGATGAATTTGGCTGATGATAGCATTAGGTCCTTTTCCTATTTCGAATTCTTCGTCCAATAAATATTTTGTTTGAACTCTGGTGAATTCATTACGTATACCAAAAATCGAACATTTACGTGCTGCTTTGAAATATGCGGATCCAACCTGTTGCGGACTTGAAGGATAACTGACATTTTAGGCGTAGTCAAAACTAACTACAAGAGTAGAAGTTGCATCTTTATTCGAATCACGCATCTTCCAAGATTGTTGGTAGAATTCATGTTGACGTTTTGCACAATCAAGATGAGTAACTGCCATTCGTAATTTCGCTTCTTTCGTCTCTGGATCCGATTCTTTCAAAACTCGTTGTAGCATGAGGGAATTCTGTTGACAAACGTTGCAAAGATCATCTTTAGGTTTCATAGGCGAGATGTAAGGACAGTACTGCGCCCAAATTTTAAAAAAAGTTTTAATTGCGATTTTATCTTCCGGAAGGCAAACTTTTGCAAACAGATGATAAACGGCGCTCTTTGTTTCACTCGATGGTAACAGTATCAGTTTATAATCTCTGTGGTTCGGCATTTTACCAGGAAGTGGTATGGCAAATTTTTCAGCAAAATTTTGAATAAATTTAACGATACGAGTAATTGATTCCACCGATAAAACACGCGATTGACGTTTCGACGGCTTGCCACTTAGTTTATGTTTTCGCTCGAAAAGGCCAACATTTTCGCTATGCTTAATCAAATTTTTATACCGTTTTACACCAATGTTGTAAATAAAACAAAACATCGTTCTGCAAACAGAAGCGCCACGAAATAAAGAAACTGTATCAATTCTAGATTTACTTTAAAACCTTTCACCATACTTCTTCCGACTTTCATTATTATAAACGTTTTCGACTGATAAATGTTGTCGATGAAATGCTAAATGGCTTAAATACACCAAATCTCGTCTTCTTTGCTCATTTCTTGAAAAAATTGTCTGCTTTGTACAACAAGATTTTCTGGTATAAAGTATAAAGTTATTGCATTTTTTGGAACAACAAGGTTGAGAATCCTCTCTATACATCAATTCTCTCTACTTCGACTATATCCAATTTAGAAACATCATTCATGAAACTTTGATCTTCAGTTACTCCCGAAGTATTAGCACTAACACTTTCAAACGTAATATCAATCTCATTGTCGTGATATATCGCGTCTAACATTTGCAAGTCTTCATTAAATTCCGCACAAACACTCATTTTCTAAAAATTACTTTTAATTGACACCGACTTGGCACAAAAATGACGGAGAACACAACATATAGGTATCTCGTGCCTTGAGACCAGAGTTATAAGAACAACTGATAACAGTTTAATTCTGGATTATAATCAAAAATTAATTGTATTTTACAGATTCAATTATTGCTTAACTAAAAAACGGTAGTCATATGTAAACAAATGGATGGTAATTATGTCAAATGAGTAATTTCTTGACATTTTGTTAAAAATATTTGCTGTTAAACCTTGGACCCATTCTTTACAAATTAATTTATAATTCAAATTTGCCAGCACTTGCAGGAAGATGTAAGCTAATGTTATATTATTTCACAAGTTGTGGAATGGGTTGAAGTTCCATTGTTCCGCTTTTTCAGGTGCTTATCGCAATCTAAGGTTGAAGAGCCGTTGGTCATTAATTAGACGGTGGTCAGATAATCTTCCTCCTACGTTTCAATGTCCTCCATCGATTGAATTGACTCGTGAAAGATGATACAGTAAACCATTCATTTTTTTCGCTAAAACAGTGCTGGTAGGATTAAAAAATGGGAAAATGTATTTACTGATGAATAAATTATTTGCTTATTGTTTCTGTTCTAATACTAGAGCATTTTATGTCTTCGGATAGTATCCATAAGTGAGTTGTCTTTATTTTGGAAACTCTTTTTTAATATTTTTATTTGCGAGGTTTGCTAACCTAGACCCGATTCTAGACCATACCCCACGGCCAAAAATCACATGGCGTCAGGTCGGGTGAACGTGTTGGCCATGGAAGCGGACCACCTCTACCAATCCAGCGTTTACCGAACGTGTTGTTTAGGTAATTCCGAACCATTAGACTGCCATGGGCATGGGCACCGTCTTGCTGAAAGTACCCTCGCTGGAGAATGGCAAGTGATACGTTCTCCTCCATGAGCATGCTGAGCATGACAAGGTAATTCTCTCCCCCTGATGGTCTTTAGAAAAGACGGGTCAAATCACAAAAAATTTGCTCGCGACACACCAAACATTCACCTTGGGGGAATCTCGCATGTGCTCTCGAACTTCTTTGGGTGCTCGGTCGCCCAGATAACACAGTTGTGTTTGTTTACATGACCGCTGATGTGGAATGTTGCTTCGTCAAAAAACATGAACAGAATGTCCACCATTTCCAAGAGAATTGATGCAGCACTTACACATGCTTGCTTGCACCATCTGCAAGTGGTATGGCTTTCTTCCTAAATCACGATGCAAAATTCTAACCAGTGACCTTTGCAAAATATTAGTTTCTAGAAAAAGTATAGGCGTGGACTTGGTTCGATTGGCTAACATCGCTTCCTGGACGTGGATAATATTCTCTTCAGTTCGTTTCTACCGGTTCTCCTTACAATCGTCTTGAACGAACCCCGTCCGCATAAACTTCTCGTAGATCCTACCAATTGTCAGGCGCGATGATGCATTCCGTCCGGTCTAGGCCTTGAATTTTTCTTGTACAATATGTAGGGACTGCAAAACCTCCATCCAGGCAACGATCTTCCTTCGTTCCTCAATGGAATATCGGGCCGCCATGGTTTAATCTACAAAAAGAAAAAATTAGTCTTCCATACAGTGTTAACATCTTTGTGCCTCACCTTGTGTATGTAAATCTAAAAGCAAAAAAAGCATTAAAAAAATTTACAATACATTTAAAAGATTAGCAGAACTAAATTATTTCAGAATAATAAGAAATGAGTAGTATTATTAATAAATCATAACTTGTGTCGTATTATTTCAAAAGTAATTAAAGTCTTTCTAGGATGTAGTTGTGCATTTATATTATTTTTCCGTCCGTATTAGTAGCATTTCTAAAAATTCAGAGAAGAGAATATTGGCATTTTCAACTTTCCTGTATTTATTTTGCGCTGTCTCAATTTTATTCTTCTGAACAAAAATTTTCTTTGAAATTCTTCATTATTTTACATTATATTTTCCTACTAAAACTACTGCACTATAATTGAATTTCGCAATAACGAAGTCAACGTCATATTTCAAAGTATTCAGCTTTACTCATCTATCAGAAAATCCCTTAGCATCGTTAATTTGAAACTTTTTAACGAATCGATCGATTTTCATAAAACTTTTGCGCGAAGTGCATTTTCATATAAGCTCATCTCGAACCGATATGGATTCTAAAGCAGCCCCCATAAATCTCATTTTAATGCACTCGTATTGGCACTGAATAAATGAAAAAGCTAGATCAATAGCAGTTACAAGAAGTTATATACGAATACAATACTGAAAATACAATAGCGGCGGGGCATAGTTGAAACTTTCGAATCGAAATTGTTTACAGTTGCAATATATAGTATATATATATATATAAGAAGTAAATCTAAGTTAGTGTGTGTGTTTCTCTCGCTGAGGGAGCAGTGTTGTCGGTGAATTTACAAGCGAAACTTGAAGATCAAACGCTCGTATACCTAAAGGCATTGTAAATTCCGAGAAGTTTTTCTTTAATACGTATTAGCGGCAGGGAAGTATTTCAATTTTCGTGGGCGCATAGAAGAACGAAAGAAAATATTAAGAAATACACCCCAAAACAGTTGAAAGTGTTTTTTACATTAAAAAGAAAAAAAGCGCTAAAGCAAAATGAAGTGAGTTAGTGGTAAATATTGAGCTACGCTCAGTAAGTGGGTGTTCTTTTCAATGAAACATATTAGTAATATTTTCGTTAAAGAAAAAAAAATGTTCCCTTTGTTACTACTAAAGTTTTAGGTATTTTTTTTTATTAATGGTAAATAAATACAGTCGCAAATTTTGCTTAATGCCCTATTTAAATCACATGTTATTAAAATATTTAAGTCCTTGGCACAACAGATAGGTTGTTGGATGGTTGGAAATTGTTGTCGAAAAGTCAAGAGTAATTCACAAATACAACAAAAGTTTTCGTTCAAAATTGAACACTGGGTTATTTATGATGAGACAAGACAACTTTGCTATGTTAATAGCACTTTTTGTGATTGACCTACAAGATAAGATTTAAACAAGTGAAACGTTGTTTCTTAAGGTACTTTTTCTGAATATGTGCTAGATGCGTACGTGCCATTTGCGTACAAGAGATTTGTAGTGCCATTTGCGTACAAGGAAACGGCCGATCCCGGACCAGGTAGCCGGAGTAATAACTCGTAGTGCTATTTGCGTACAACTACAAGATTTTAAATGTGTATTTAATTTTTTGTCTATTCCACAAAACAATATTATAAGGTACTAGTTGTATTATTATTATTTGTTATCTTGTAGATGGGTTTCTATTTTTATTAAATTTGCCTTTTGAATTTCAACCAGATTTACTCTGCGCGTTAAGAAAAAAGAATCAGTCTTAGGACTGGCAGCAATCATTTATAATATTCGCGTCATTTTAATATACAATATGTACATATTCTTAGTGACTAGTCTAGTTTTGCCACGTAAGCTAAGGATTTTAAATATTTTTTAATATCTTTCGTTTCACAATTCGATTGAACTATGTTTGAAATCTGTTATCCATCTTGATGTACCTAAGTCAATTTCCTCCTTTTTCCTTCTAAGTTTAACTCATCCCGTTTGTATAAAAAGTCACTTTGTTGAGCTTCTGTTTTTAACCAATTTATTAAATCAAATATTCGCGGATGAAATCTATTGACAGATATTTTAGTAGTCATAATACGATTTTCCAGACACTGGTCTACAGAGTAGTCATAAAACTGCTGCAGCTTGACATTTTTCGGTGAATTTTGTATACAGGGTGTTCCTAAATATCATGTACATAATGAAGGGGGTAACCGTTTGGTTTATTTTGTGCCTAAAATTTCATATAAACATAGGTCTGCAAACGCTTCGTTACCAATATGCAGGGTGTTGAAATTTCAAGAATTTTTCACTTTTTACTGTATAGCTCCTGCAGTTTTTGAGATATTTTGTTCAAATTTGGAAGGTAGGTTACGCTATAAGGCCTGCATCATTAGCCATGCCAAATGATTATGTAAATCTACAGAGTAATAATTTTTTCGGGGTCATGCCCTCTTTTCTCACCCTGAACTTTTTTGCGATGCGCCACTGCTAGATTCTAAAATACGCAATAAATTTTTTGTCTTGTTTAGAAACTTTTTAATCTCTTATATTTTTTTCTTATCTCTGACCGTTATCGAGAAAAAAATAGAAAACAATTTTCTGTAATTCGCCAGAGAAAATTAAATTTTTTAAAATGGTCTAGCAGGCTCTGGCTTTATTCAGATAATCACTTGAGTTTATTAATTTGACAATTGACATTAGAAATCGTAACTTGTGTCTGTATATGTAAACTTTAAATTGGAAACTGTAAGGTGTAAAAGTGTTTTAAATACTCGTTATAATTTTGTAAATATGCCAAATTTCACGAATTCTGAAATGGCTGACATGCATTTTATCTACGGCCTTGCGAATGGAAATGCAAGAGAAGCCAGGCGTCTGTACATGGAGCGCTATCCCAATAGAATGATACCCGATCATCGAATATTTTCAAATATTCATAGGCGTCTTGGAGAAACTGGAACTTTTAAAAAGAATACTAATGATGCAGGTAAACAATGTACTGTTAGAACACCACAGATCGAAGAGGCTGTTCTGAATGAAATAGACAGACATCCTCGCACCAGCACCAGAAAAATCAGTGAACATTTAAATATTAGTCATCAAGTGGTTTGGCGTATTCTACGTATTTCCCTGCCATACCCTTACCACATTCAGAGAGTGCAGGCTCTTCTTCCCCGATACTTCCCTTTAAGGTTTGATTTCTGCCAATGGTACCTTAATAAGCAAGCAGTAGACCGCATTTTTGATTGTAAAATCCTTTTTACCGATGAAGCGAATTTTTCAAGGACTTCAATTATGAATTTCCACAACAACCACACGTGGGCAGATGAAAATCCACATGAAATTGTAGAAACGCATTTTCAAGGACAGTTCTCATTAAATGTATGGGGTGGTATAATTGGAGATAATTTGATTGGTCCTTGTTTTTTGCCTGGTCGACTTACTGGTCAGTCATACAGGCTGTTTTTGCAGAATGAATTGCCTTTATTACTTGAAGACTTGCCCCTTTTACTTAGAAATCAAATGTGGTATATGCACGATGGCGCCCCATCACATTTTTCTATTTTGGCTCGGGAGTATTTAAATGAAGTATATGAGAATAGGTGGATAGGACAAGGTGGACCTCAGCCATGGCCCCCTGACTTAAATAGTCTAGATTTTTTTTTGTGGGGACATCTCAAATCTCTAATGTATACAACACCTGTGAATACTGTTGATGACTTACGAAATCGAATAATCGATGGATTTGAAACGATAAGAAATACTCCAGGAGTATTTGAGAGAGTGCGAGCATCAATGAGAAGAAGAGCGGACGCCTGTATAAGGGTTGAAGGAGGACACTTTCAACAATTGTTGTAGCATAGTTTCATTGTCATTGTTATTACTTAGGGTTTTTATAGTTATTAGTTATGTTACTTTGTATTGTAATAAAACAATGCTACGAAAACCGGGTCATCCTATTTTTTAACAGGTAGTAGCACCTTAACTCTTAAAATTAATAAACTCAAGTGATTATCTGAATAAAGCCAGAGCCTACTAGACCATTTTAAAAAATTTAATTTTCTCTGGCGAATTACAGAAAATTGTTTTCTATTTTTTTTCTCGATAACGGTCAGAGATAAGAAAAAAATATAAGAGATTAAAAAGTTTCTAAACAAGACAGAAAATCTATTGCGTATTTTAGAATCTAGCAGTGGCGCATCGCAAAAAAGTTCAGGGTGAGAAAAGAGGGCATGACCCTGACAAAATTATTACCCTGTAGATTTACATAATCATTTGGCATGGCTAATGATGCAGGCCTTATAGCGTAACCTACCTTCCAAATTTGAACAAAATATCTCAAAAACTGCAGGAGCTATACAGTAAAAAGTGAAAAATTCTTGAAATTTCAACACCCTGCATATTGGTAACGAAGCGTTTGCAGACCTATGTTTATATGAAATTTTAGGCACAAAATAAACCAAATAGTTACCCCCTTCCTTATGTACATGATATTTAGGAACAACCTGTATACAGTCAACTTTCGTCTATATCTTCAGTCGGAAGATAAGCCAACGCAGCACACATCGAAATTTGTCGTCCTATTTTCTCGTTGGGCTCACTACAACATGTGAATGTGCCATCCATAAAAAACGAATTTGTATTTGAAAAAATTTCCTATCCTGTTATTGTTGCAAAACATATTAGTTGGTCTTTATTACCGTAGTCAGCAAGAAGAAAAGATGATCCATCCTGCATCAGAAGGCACTGTTCCTTTCTTTAATAGCCAGAGTGGTGTTTATTTTTGTTCTGAGAATTAAATTTATTAGTCATTACTATATACATACATTTCGGCGAGTATCTTTATTAAATTCATAGACACATTAACATTGAACATCTAAAAATTGTATGTTAGATATTTGTACGCAAATAGCACTTCCACTAATTACCCCGACTCCTGGTCCAGGGTCGGGTCACCCCCTTGTACGCATTTGGCACTAAAACTCATTTGTCCGCAAATGGCACGTACGCATGTAGCACTACACCACTTTTTCTACTCCCTTACTTTCATTGTATTATTAGATATACTGGACAAATTTCTCATTAAGATACAAGTTTACATTCAATAGGAATGCGACATCCCAATATTCAATCAATAGTAAATATGGCAATGACTACCTATATGACAGATCTAAAAATTAATTAAATTTGAACAAGCCTTAATAGCCACGAACAATTATTACCAGCAGAAGCTGTTCCAGAAAACACGTACCACTACGGATTGCTTGTTTCTGCAGAGACAGGTGGATGTCTTGGGAGCGTGGTGTACTGTGAATAATTTGCCTCAGAATATTTCTATTGCAATGTAATGACTATCAGTCGGAAGCAGGATCCTCTCTGTTTCAATTACGCATTTGACGGGATCCCTATTCGTTGTTGTACAGGGGTAAGGGTTTAGGCGTCCTTTTTGATTCTATATTACGTTTTCTGATCACATCAATAGCATTATTTCATTAGCATTGAAGACATTGTGATTTATTATTATAAGTACCAGGCAGTTTGCATCCATAGAGGCCATCACTACCTCTTTTTTCCCTTGTTCGCTCTCGCCTCGAGTAACATCATTTGTTTGGTCACTAATAATAAAACTTCCATTGATTGGCCATACCAGATTCTTTCCTCAATATTATATATTGTGACGCTAAAATGTGGTGATTTCGTCTACATTAATACCATAAAATAATCAGTTTTAAAAAGGTGATACATTATATAACACAGTATTGTGATAATAATGATATTGTAATTAAATAAGTCCACAAAACAAAGTAAACATCGGCGCGACGCACCGTAAATAAGTCATAAATCATCCATACATATGTAATACGTAAGCGACAGAAAGTCTGGTTCTTCTCTCGGGCTATCGAGAATGAAGTGAGACGTTTCGCGTATATTTCTAAAGTCTCTATAGGCCGATATAAAAAGCGGCCTGTGTCCAGAAAGAATTAATTCAGTCAGTAGTATTCGTACGGTACAAATAAATATAGTGAGCGGTGCAGTTTTATTACATAAATATTACAGACATAAATAGTAGTGTAGAAATAAATACGTGTGTTAATTTATTTGTAGTAGTTTTAAGTGCGACACATTTATTTTATATTTCTTTATTGTGATTAGTTTTAAGTGTGTAAATATACAGACTGTTTCAAAACGGCCAATACAACTGAGGCTGAACATATCTAAAGTACTTGGAAACTGTGATAGATAATAAATTATCATGAGAGCTTCATGTATCATACATTCAGAAAAGTGTGACTCCCATAATAGCAGTGGCGGCTGGTGAGTACGTTTTGTTGGGGCACGTACATACATACACAAGACTGATTCGTTTATTATATAATAGGGACAATAAAAAGAAGTGGGCTATGTTAAAAGACAAAACTAATGATATACAATGTGAAAAATGTGTAAAAACATTAATGATATCTATGCAGGTGATTTAAAACAAGGCCCTGAAGGTAACCATGGACCATGGGCTTTTGGAATGGTATGCCCATACGGAGAATATATACAGACATACGGAGTTAGTCAGCATAAAACAAATAGCTATACTGGAGGAATACATAAGAGCTTACAAGGTAGCTCATAACATTTAGAAGAACATCTTCACTCTGCAGAGATTAAGTGATATGCATAATACAGTGCACGTCACAACGATGACTATTATATCTCTGGAGTGAATAGCGTCATGGGGAAAAGGAGTTCTCAGTTTGGAACCATAGATATATTTACGGAAAAAAAGAATTGCTTGAATATGTTTACAATAATTATTTATCATTTGTAATAATAAAATAAATATTAATAATAATAATAGAAACGATATTTGAATTTCTAAAAATGAAAAGAAAATTCTCAGAATAAAATTTCTATAAACGTTAAAATGATAACGACCTTTCAATTAAGTAAAAAGGAAATATCAGGAATACTTCCTGTATTTAAAAAAAAATTCAAGTATTCAGCCCAATATTTTGACATTTATTCAAAGTCTTCTTCAGGAGTCAGCTGTACTAAACAATACATAAACTATTCAACAGTGTATCTCTTTTTTTATAAAAAACTTGTTTAAACCTATTTACAATATAAAGTTCGTCACTGGACTACAAACATAATAAAAACGGTGAAACATTATACATCACATTAAAAAACAGAAATTTTTCAAATTTCACCTTTTGTAACAGACTTTACAACACATATACCTACTTATTAAAATACTATTATTTAATCTACTAGGAATGTCGCAGAACGCATATTGTCTTTAGAAAAACAACTTTTTTTGTATATAAATTTGCTTGACCTTTTTATTTACTATATAAATAACGGGTGAAGATTGGCAGGTTTAAAACAATTTAAGGTGATTCAAAATAAAATTATATATGAAATTGGCATATTAAAGAGAGGAGATAAAAACAAAAAAAAACACAAAGAGAATCTTAATCACGAACCTAATATATATCTGTAAATGATGCTTAATATGCCAGTGTCTGACATTTTTATTAATATGGTAACTGTCCAAAAACAGCCTGTTAGTTTATTATTTGTCCAACATTGTCAAAACAGCAAAATTATCGAAGTCAAATAAAAAAGTCTTGTATTTGCGTTTTACTATCAATTTCTATTATATAGTTCATTTTATTTATTTATTTTTGGTGGCTAGTAACAGAATGATTTATTTACTTTTATTAATTGAGCCCATAATTGCTTTTTAATTGTCAATCGCTATTTCATACAAATCTTGCAAATTTGAAGAATTTTCTTAGGAAAATCACTATATTTCAAAAACTGTTGAAAATTGGCCAAAGAAACTCCATGTTATTTTAATCAACTCTTAAAGGTCTATCATAAAATGTAATAAAAATGTACAGCCCTCTATTAAAAAAAGCATAATTGTGCGTTGGTTCATTAATGTGGAACTCTATATAAATCGAAATATTTTTATTTATATATTGTTGAGCACATTAATATCCAAATTTTTTGGTATTAATTTTTTTTTCTATCTATATTATCAGATATAATAATGGACTTTGTTAAATTGCTTCATTGTGAGAGCCTGTATATTATTAATATTATTAATAATAATAATAATAATAATCTTTATTAAATTCAGTAGTGTAAACATACATAGAATACGTCAAATATCTGTCACATAAATTCAAAAGACATACATACATAAAAATATATAAAAAAAATATATGGTAAATCCATACAACCTTATACCTGATACGGTACAGTTAAAAACTCCTGAATGGAGTAAAAGGCTTTGCTTAAGGTGTAATTCGTCAAGTTACGTTTCAGTTGGCTGTTAGTCATTCTTTTCACAGTGTTCGGTACATGATTGTATATTTTCATACACTGCGTCAGGATTTGTCTCTACATCCTAGCCAGATGCGTTCGCGGCGGCAATAAGTCATTGCGTTCATTTGTCCTAGTATGCTGTGCATGATTCACCTCATATTTCTTAAAAAAATCATTGTAGTTCGCCTTCACAAAAATTACTGCCTCGATGATATAAAGAGACGCCAGAGTAAGTATTCTGTTTTCTATAAATACCTGTTTACAGGAGTCACGAGGTTTCAAATTGAATACAGCACGTACTCATGCTTTCTGTAATTTAAAAATTCTACCACTGTCCGCAGCGTTACCCCAGAACACTAAGCCATATCAGAGGCGAGACTGCACGCATGCATAGTACACCGTTAGATATGCCTCCACACCGACATCTCTTGCAATCACTCGCAAAGTATAGCAAAAACTGCTCACCCTTGCCGCGAGAGACTCTATATGAGGTTCCCAGGAAAGTCTACTGTCAATCTCGACACCAAGAAACGGCACCCGATCCACACACGCGAGCGTTTCCTCCTCATGCCGGACAATCAGATTCCCCGCACCGGCGCCAAAAGACACTAGTCGAGTTTTCTTGATATTTAGCTTCAAATTGTTATGCTTAAACCACAATCCCAGATTCAAAAAATTATTCTCCATCGTCTGCGTCACCTCTTCCAGAGTACGCTCTCTTAGTACGTATGAGGTGTCATCCGCATACAGTACTGCAAGGCCACTCACAACAGTAGGAAGGTCATTCACATACAGCAGGAACAGAATCGGTCCGAGTATCGAGCCCTGAGGAACCCCACACAGAATGCCCCGCCAAGGTGATCTTATCTCTATTCCCGATCCATCATTGGTTGACACGCACTGCTTTCTGCCGACTAGGTAGGATCGCATCCATTTCAACGCCACGCCCCGGAAACCCATTCTCTCAAGCTTATCCAGAAGCACTCGATGGTGTACACTATCGAAAGCCCTTGACAGATCCATGAATGCGCAGGCCACCACATCCTTGCTGTTTAAGCCTTGTTAGATCTCCTCCAACAGCTGGAAAACTGCTCTCGAGGCCGATCGCCCCTTTATGTATCCATTCTGACCCCTGTACAGGACATCGTGCAATCTCCGGAAACCTACCACTCTATTGCACACCAATCTCTCCAATATTTTTGAAATATTTGATAGAAGGGCAATAGGTCGGTAATTGTGGAGATCACTCCTGTCTCCCTTTTTATGTATACGACTTATTATTGCATATTTCATTCCGTCAGGAAACAACCCATCTCTGAAAGACATGTTTATGATGTGAGTTAAAGGTGTCACACTTTCCTCAGCACAAAACTTCAGCACAGACACAGGTATGCCATCATTGCCCGTAGCCTTTGAGTTATTTATGCTATTTATAGCCTCCATAACCTCTTCGGGGTATGTCAGATGCAATGAAAAGGTGTCGGATACATACTTTACATTTCCTAGAGAAGTTGTGTTATTCTTCTTAACGTCTTGACCGGACTCAATGAAATGTTTATTAACTGCTGTTAGAATATCCATGGCATCAGCAGGCTCACCGATATCACTAACCCTAAAGGGATCCCTTCTATTACGACCCTGAAGTTAACCGTTTACGTCCCAAGTTGCCCTGGTGGAATTCTTGATATATTCCTCATAAGATTTCCGCTTGGCTTGTTCTATTTCAAGTCTTAAATTATTACAGAAAACTTGGGACAATTTTTTATCAATTCTATTATTTCGATAATCTTCATATAACTGTCTTTTCTGTGTTGACATAGTTCTTATTCTGTCCATTAGTCAATTGGGTTTAGATTTTTTTGAAATATCAACTTTTTTGGTAACGTTTTTATTTATGGTTGTTGCCAGTATTTCCATAAATTTTTCATACAAACAATTTACATCTCTTCCTTTATTTTCTTGAATTTGGTGTGAGAGAATATTCTAATTTCCTGCCTAATGGCACTCCGCTGCATCGAATGCTGCATGCTAATTGTCAAGCTCTGGGCATAATGATCCGATAACGCGGAAACAAACACACTACCACTACAGTGGGGATGATTAGTAAAAATATTGTCAATAAGTGTTAATTCCTTCAGGAACACTCTGGAAATTTGCCTAAACTAATCATATATTTTGAAAATCGAAATCTCAAATTAAAAGATGAATTGCCCCCCACATTAGATATAGCTATTAATAATTGCAAAAATATTCCAAGTGACTTCGGATGTGGCCTGCGGCAAAAGTTAGACGCAGTATTTAACAGAAATTCAGATTTAATAACATTGCGGCAATTGTGTATGGGGACAATGACAGAAAATCTGATAAATACGCTGAAATAAAAGAATATTTCTAGTACGCAACTATAACCAGTTGCGATGTAGAAAGGACGTTTTTCACCTACAAGGATGTACTTCATTCAAAGAGAACAAATCTTACAGAAGAGAACCTTGAGAAAGTATTACTAGTAAATATTAATACTCCTTTACTCGACTTGAACTACAAAATGAACAAATAATATGGTATTTTGTATGTTATAGATCACCACCCATTTGTTATCCAATTATATAAATAAAATTAAAACCTCTTTAAAAATACAACATTTCAGTAGGGCGACGAGTCATCAACCTTTCTTGTCCGGTCTGTATTAATCAATAACCTAATATATTACTGTAAATGATGCTTAAGCTGTCAGTATGTGACATAATTAATACTTTTTTTATTTTATTATTATGGTAACTCTCCAAAAATAGCCTGTTAGTATATTATTTGTCTTTTATAGTCAAAACAGCAACATTATCGAAGTAAAATAAAAAACAGTATTGTATGTACAGCCCTCTATTAAAAAAAAAGCATAATTGTGCGTTGGTTCATTATGCTTGAACTCTATATAAATCAAAATATTTTTATTTATATATTGTAGAGCACATTATTATCCACATTTTTGGTATTACATTTTCTTTTGCTATCTATCTATATTATCAGATACATACAAATAATGGACTTTTTAAATTGCTTCGCTGCAATGCGAGAGCCTGTATATTGCTATAGGGGGGGGTGGTCAACGTAATTTACCCTTTAGCATTTAAAGTTCTTAAAGAGCAATGAGACTAATTAGAATAAAATTTAAATAAAAAAGAAACTATCAAAATTCACGAGAGAAATAATATCTAAGTTAAGTTTTACAAATACTAACAGGTAAGCAAGTGATAGTCTAAATTTAATAACTCAAATAAATGTACTTAACACTGTTGTATTAAATTTAAAATGTCCTAAATCTCGCGCTTGAAACTCTCCTTCCTATCTCTTATGATTTACGCCAATACTCTAGTTTTAACGAAAAAAGAGAGGGGGTTTGTTTCCGGCATTTAGTAAATTATACTCGAATACAGTTAAACTCGTGAACGGTTTATTAGTTTCCTATCTCGAGGGCCGTTAGGGGGGTTCCTGTCTTATCTAAACAACGCTACAAGAGTTACTCACATTACCTGTACGCTTACTTATAATCCTGGGCAGCTGTCTGCAAATCCTCGTGGTTGATGAAACACCTGTTGGCAAAATAAAATGCGCTTCCTTGTCGTGCCTAACAAGGATGAATAGCCACGAGATTGATGGTGGGTGTTACGTAACAAAATAACCAAAATAAACACAGGTATGCAAAACAAATCTCTATATTTTACACAAACAGGTTACAAATCTTGTAATTATTATTTCTAGTAGTTGGAGTGTCTTTATTGGGAGAGAAACAAACATTTATATGACAATCAACAAATAACGAGAATAATGGTACACAGTTCCACTACAAGTTGCAACAAATATCCACCTAATTATTGTACAGCGGTTGAGTGCTAGCATATGAAATGTATGTGGACAGAAAAGGCGTCCCAAACTTATTTAATTAAATAATCTAAACTGATTGTACTTGGAGAACCAACCTTTTACTGTACGTAAGTTACTGTTAATATTTTGTATGTTATTTAGCCTTATTTGGTTGTTTGAATACCTAGTTAGGTTAGGTTTACCTACATGAAACGTGACTGACGTTGGGATTTAAAAATGCCTTAAATATTTTGTGAATGCGTACATCAAATTATTTACTTCTTGATAAATTGAATCTTGTGACTTTTAACTACCAAACTGACTTTGAAAGAATTGATTTTCGACTTTAATCTCAATAAAAAACTACAATTATTTACATTAGTTCTATATGACTACTGTGACCTTGACGTTACACCTCTTTGGATGTCTTAAATACTTGTAAAACTTTCTTAAATACCTTCAGTTTAACACATACAAATGTTTACTAGCTTTGCGCCTGGGTCTGTACTATGAACTGGAACGGGGCTTGGAGCTGGTTGTTCTTCGGATATTCTGGGACTCCGTCGGGATGAATTTCGGTAGCGGCCCTTGGAATTTAACAGCAAGCGGGATCTTCGGCTCGGGGATGTTCCTTGTACTGGCCTTTGTTCGTACTCTTCCGTAACAGTAAGTGTATTTTTCTTCCCCTTTATTGTGATTTGATTGTAGTGTTCGCCTCGATTTATTGGAGGTTAGAATCTTTGTTTATATTCTCTTCTCTTTTCAGCTTCGGTGGCGCCTATCTTCGCTCGTTCGTATTGGTAATACAGAACTATTGCTGTCTTTATTTTCAATGGTGTCAACCTTGTCGATGACCCACTGACCTACTAACTGTCTAACAACGTACTCGTCGGGTTATGAATCAATCAATGACAAAAATGAATCACCGACAAACAATGAATGACCTCGTCTGGAGTATGTATACCTTATATATAGGTCAAGGTTGGCGATTGTTTAAAGCCTCGAACCCAAAGTGTTTATGGATTAAATTTTGATGTATTATGATAAAATTCGATTAATTTTTTATACTAAAGGATGTTATTCTGTAGTTTTTACATTTATAAAAATTTAATAATATATTTTCAGTACGTGAAATTCTCTGAATATTGCTTTTAGAAATTTTAATCAGAATGGCATTTTTAGCGTCACTTTTTGATACATTTGTACAGTCATGTGCAAAAAAATATTTAAATGTTATAATTTTTGGATTTTATCCAAAAATAAGGATATTTGGACTTTAGGTGGAGCTGGTTTACATAATAACTTAATTACTAAATACATTCACATTTATTTCTGTTTTTTATTTGATTAAAATCTGTGCATTTGAGAATACATTGCTTAATGCGTATTTTAAATTTTAATTCAAAGTCAGTTTCCTTTTATAATTTAATATTAATTTATCTTGCTCAATTGGTTATCGAAATTTTATCAAATCATTCACATTTAACAGTTCAAAGGATTATTTTTATATACCCAATTTTGGTATCATTGTAACAACATCTATTCAGTATTTTACATGTCAAATTAAATACTGATTTTATTAGTAAATTCTTGCTAATGGCTTTAGTTTGGTAGGGCACTTAATTATGTATGTCCTTCGTGTCAGTAATTGGCCTAACATGTTTATAATTAAGGTGTATTACTAAACTTTACAAATTGATGTTTGACGTTTGTTCATGATGGCTACTTGGTCTAAATTAGAAATGATGCTTTCGATAATTATGCAATAGTAAGGACGCAATTCATGACAATTCCTAATCATAACTGTGCTGTGATATGTGCAGTTTGAGTGTTTAATTTCATATACCAGGCAATTACTAAATTTAGTCACGAAATTCTATCTTTAATCTGACCTGTGATCTAGGTCTCTTAGTGATGCTTCATATGCTGTTTGTACTTAAATTAAAGCCCTATTGATATTTATGCCCTACTTCAAATCTGTTCTAAATATAGAAAAGGCTGTAATTAATTTGTGTTTTCACATTAAAATTGGTTTCCTCACAGAGTTAAATTGCAATTGACTTAAGATTGGGCGTTCATGATGAACGTACATGCTTTACATTAAATGATGCTATTGAATATTTCTAGGTCAATAATTCTATTTGTGCTTTTAAAAACATGAGATATACATTCAACGAGCTTTGGAGTGTCACTCCTAGTATGTACAAATTATGATTATGTTTTGATTTAGTCCTAATTTGCATTTTTATATCGGCCATATTTGTATGTTCTAAATGCATGTGTTGTTTGTGCTCGACATGATGCTTTGTCCAAACTCAATGTGTAATGATAATGAAAGATTGAAAATAATATATGTCATATATGTATAAGACTGTATAGTGCGTTTCTGTGTATTTAAATTTGTTCTCACTAATATAGTTAGGTTTTTTTTATGCTAATTTCTTTAATCTTAACTTTTCAAATAAACTACATGACCAAGATATAATTGTTTGCTAAATTGCTTAAGTGGGATGGATTCTGTGTGCATTGTTGTTTCTCTCCTTTGTATAAGTAAAGCAATGGCAACTCCAACATTTCAACAAGTACCAGGGTTCGTCCCTAATGACAAACTTAAATAATTATTGAGTGGTATTGAGGAGGCTCAAGACCACCTCAATATTATTATTTATTAACCTATTATTATAGTAATCGTATTCTCACTTTCCCTATACTGCCTTTTATGTCTACTTATCAAGTAAATGATACTATAATATACCACAAAAGATAGTTTGTGACAGACATTGTCCTTGTCTAATTTGTACATTCATTTGTAGATATATTCTTCAATTTGCTTCTTGTAATTGTCCTATATATTTATTAATTACATGTGTGGTTAAGTTGATTTCTATTAGTGTCTACATTTTTATTTCACATGATATTTGAATTCCAATGTCAATAGCAACACAAGTACGACTTTAGACAGTTTCTGGCTAGTGTATTCTCCTCACCGCTCAGCGAAACTCAATGTAAACTCCAAAATTAGCTGGCTACAATACACTGTGATTGAGTCTACCACAAACAATTAATTATATACTCGTTTCAAAGGACTCTATTGTTATAATTGCATTTATTTATTTGGTGGCGACGACAGTCTGGACTAAACATACGAAACGAAAGACAAAGCGATGTCGAAACTTAATTTTCACTTATTTAAGGGAAACGCGCGCTACACAAAACAACATAATGAAAGTAAAGGGCTTCGACCGAGATTCGTTCAGAACGAATTAGTGTCTGTCGACGATAGGAGACGCTCAATTATTGTTTATGTTTAATTAAAGTTAGATTTTAATTAATCTGGGCGCCTCTTATTTGATCCTCTCTATACGCCACTATTCTTTGACAGAGACCGCACGTTGTCACAAAAGGAATAGGAAAAGGAAAAGGAAACAACAGACAGAAACAACACTGAAAGCATCGTTGCGTATCTAAAGAGAGTAGAAGGACGTTATGCAAATCCTCAGTAATGTAAATTGTTTGTAAGGATTATAAAATAATGCAAACATATATTTCAGCTTAGAGGATTTAATTAAAACTCATACGCAGTCGTAAAATACAGTACGAAGATATAGTATGAAACTACAGAGTATAGCTTGACATTTCTGTATATTACACCGAACATGTTACCCCTAAATAAATTGTAAGCGACTGTTGCTGTTTATTTAAATTAAATTAAACGAGAGAAATTTTATTTATGTAGGGAAGTGGTATTCGTAATAAATGGAAGTGTTCTTCTGTGAGAGTGTAATTTATGGATGAAGTCCTGAGTGACACTACTAATTTAATGATAAATTTCTCAACAAATGCACCACATTAAACAAATAAAGTGAAAATCTGAGAATCAGAAGTAATTAAATTGCCTTGGGTAAATTAGATTTTCGAACAAAACTACGCGGTCATTAACCTCTTAATTGGCTATAACGTATATTTCGGCAGAGTTAAAATCTATACTTGGCATTACAGTACAATTATATTTTCTGTAAAATATACATTTTATTTGTATTTTATGGGTAGATTTATTAAATTAATTCAATTACTATAAAAACACTCGCGTATTCAAATGCAACGTTGTGTCAAAATGTCAGTCGGCCAACAACATTTGGAATTGTTACAGCACAAATATACGCTAGCTGAATTTTTATATATCTATCAATTTGCATTCTGTGGATTCAAAACCGATCGACAATATTTTGTTATTTAAATCCTAATGGATATTCTTTATCTAAATCAAATTAATATCTAAACAAATAGCAATTACAGAATTGTAGATCTAGTCTTTACAAATCTCACTTATGCATATGACATAACGCGTAATCCTGATGCTCTTCTGGCGGAAGATGTATATCATCCGATGTTACGAATTATAATCAATATTTGAATGCACTGAAGTTTTCATACAATAATAATGTTAGATACAATTTCTCTTTCAAAGATTAAACATGGAACTGGCTGAAATTGATTGGTTGTTTATTGTAAACCAGATACATATCAATTATGCTGCAGATAAATTTTAATGTAGGCTTATACTGTTTTTGATCGAACAATACCCAAACTCAAAACGAAAAAGCGTCAATGTCTTTCTGGACTAAACAACAGCATCAAGCACAACCTAAAACTAAAGAAACGTTATTTCAAGAAGTGGCGGGGTACAGCTCATCAATCCATGATTACTTCAAAAGATTACGTATGAGAGAATATGATTCGAAAATATTCCTGCGGTGCATATGTGGTAGGAGAAGTTTTCAACGAATCCTGGTAGTATGGTCTGAGATAAAGTGGAATTAGAAGACGCTCAAGATATTTTGCAGCGTTTTATGGTCACTTCTTGAAAATACATTTATCTTCAAAATTAAATATAATTCTTGTACTACATTAGTTAATGTTAGCTTATTCCATATTAGAAATTTTGTTGAAATTGAATTTGTAAGTACGGCGATCCATCTCAAGTGCCGGTGGCCACGCAACTACAGTTGGCAACAGTGACTAGTTGGTAGTATTTAGAAACACTTATGTAGGGCTACTGTGTATAACTACAATAATGTGCACATATAGTTTTGACAAGTGTTTTGTGGTATATTTATATCAGTAAAGAAAATGAAAACAAATAAGGTTTTCAATGTTTATAACAGAAAAAAAAAACATTTATATCAAAATGCTAGAGAAAGTGGGTGTTTGAAATGAACCCTTAAAATACGTTTGTAGCGAAAAAAATTACTAAAGAAGATGAAACAAATCAGTTTATCAACTTTAATTTATACTAACAAAAAATTATTTACATCACAATGTTAGAAAGCGTAAGTGTTTAAAATAAATAGAAGAAATATGTGTGTAGTAAAAATAAATATAACAAAACACTCAAAAATGTAATTACAATAATAAGCAAACTTATGATAAATGTTCAAAGTTTCAACGCCAAAAAAAAAGCTTTGTTTTTTAGGTATCCACCGAGGAAAAAATCTAATAATGTTAGATCTCGAGAGCGAGCTGGCCAAAGTCCCTTACTGATAAGTCTATCCATTGAAAATGTCAGTCAGATGATATCCCTTTTTCCGCAAACTTTAGGACGCTCCTTTGTAGTTTTTTTAATTTTTATTATAATATACAATACATTCGTATGAAACTACATGATAGGTATAACAAAAGAAACATATGTAAGTTATATTACAGGAGTAGAAATATATTTAGAAGAGCCATAACTGCAGGGGCCCTTTGAAAGACTGCATCATTTGGTCTGGGATGTAGGAAAAAACCTGCAGCATAAAAAACCTACATCACAGCGCCCTAAAACTAAAGGACTTTAGTTGTTAAGATCCAATCAACAGCCTCTGGATTTAAATTTGGTAAATCTGTATATCCAAATTCAAATTTAGCTAAGGACATTCTTCAACAATATGTTTAACTGTTTCAATATCAGCTCCGCAATCACAAGCTGGACTCGCAATCACATTCCACTTGAATAAATTCCATTTCCTTTGACAATCTCTCTAAGTAGTTAGATTTGTCCTTTGATATTAAGTTGAAAAATCTTAACAACCGGACCAATATTCCTAAAAGAAACACAATATAAATTCAAACTTGAAAAATAATACTTGTCATGTGACCGTGAGGATCTTGGAGATCTTGTACGGTCTTCCAAGTGATGGTTATTATGGACAACATTATATTCTCCATTTTGGACTGTCGTAAAGATGGTTACCATCAACCAAAATCAAATAAAATTAAAGAAATATAGATTAAAACATAAAAATATCTAGAAAAATAGAAACTTAAAAGTGATACAGACAAGATGTCAAACCATATATACTATGATATTAAAAATTAAATTGGTCAATGTTGGTCATGGAATGTAAAACGCTTGTCTTAGTATAAATCATCCTTTTGAAGTAATTCAATCATTGTCAAGCTACACTGACATTATCAATAACCTACTTAGTTCAGTGGTAAAATAATAATCAACTACAAGTGCACATTGCTGAACAATTCTTTGTCGCAGTTATAGTCCATAATTGTCAAACAAGGTGATCTCGGAGGAAACTCAACATCCGTATGCAAACTTATCAGCCGGCCATCAAAAAACTCGCGGAGAAAAGCAAGATTTTCTCATGTACTATGTGCTGTTTCACCGTCTTGCTAGAAATAACCGTATTGAAGTTCATCATCGTCTAACTGTTGCACAAATTCAGTCAAAAGAATATTTCTGTACCTTTCTGCGTTGACGGTGAAATTGAAAAAAAATGGCCCAATTATTCTTCTGCGCGAAACTGCCATCCAAACACCAATTTTCTGAGCATGTAATGGCGTTTCAATAAAAATATGCGGGTTATCAGTGCTCCACATTCGCATATTCTGAGAATTGATGTATCCCGAAAGGTGGAACCAAGCTTCGTCAGAAAAAAAAGTTAAGTTCAGCAGATCGTCATTCATTAAATTATTAACGAACCAATGGCAGTAAGCAAGGCGTCTGGGTGGTCTGCAGGCAGAAGAGCTTGATATGATTGCATCTTATATGGATGCATGTTCAGGTCCTTCTTTACAATCGTTTGGCATGTTTTATAAGAAAGCCGAATTTCTTGAGAGAGACGTTTTAAAGGTTTTGTAGGCTCTTCTTCCATACATTGACGAACGTCATTAATAAGTTCTTCTGTACGAACTCTTGGTCTACCAGCACCTTTTTTATGCGTCACAGAACCAGTTTCGCGAAACACTTCAACACAATTTATAAGGCATGCATAAAAATTGTCCGGTAATACTGCTACGGCTGGGAAGTGCTCTCGAAAATTGTCCAAACACAAACATTGACTGTATTCCCAAGTTCCATTAACTAGCATACCCGTTCGAAAATAGGCTTCAATCATGTAAATTTTGTTCTCTGTGGTGAGAACCATGATTCAAAAACCGTGCAGCATTAGAAAACTTCGACACAATAACTTGACAGATTTTGACATTCAAAAAATTATGACATACGTAAATGTACAATGCACGCTACTACAATAATTTTAAAATCCATGACCACCATTGACCAATTTAATTGTTGATATCCCAGTATAATTAAAAGCCATAGCAGTATATATTTTCCTGTCAGTGATAATGGATCAGTTCTAGTTTGTTCACGTGGTTATCTTCAAATGAATTTTCTGATATGCATTTTTAGATACGTATCTTTTGGTCTATCAGTTGTGGTGTGTTACTAGTTTATATGTATTTGGCCATAATACCGTATTTCTTGATCTATTAATATATTCTATTATAAAATTAACTTTTTGTTTAGATGTGTGTTGGTCTTCTTGATGAGTTGTTAATTATTTGATCCTCATTGCCTATCGTGAATCCTTCCTTCTTCCAAAATATGCTCCATTTCCTCGGCTAGTATAGGATGCTTTTTTCGTAATTTTACAAACACATTGTCCGTGATAGAAGATTTGCATACAAGCCGTTATGAAAATATCTAAATTATTTCTATGATTAGGTTGATAAATTTTAATGTACCTATCTTGAGTATTTTTGCGAAACAGAAATGTGTGTCGGCAAATTCATTATATCACTTCTATGTGTATAATTATTCTTATAACATGGCAAGTAGCCTCGTTATGTGTTTTGGTTTTAAATATAAATTATATGAGGTACCTTTTCAAGATTATTAGAAACAACATTTCGAAATTAAAAAAGAAAGGATTGTTAAAATATTGACCCATGGGAAAATACTTTTGGGACACCGTTAATTAACATCCATATAGAGATATATTCCATCTCATTTGGTCGTTTCGAGGATCTTCATTTTAAGAGGGGTAGAAGTATCGTCATTAAAAATCTTGTTAGTGTAGCTAATTAGCTTTCATAATATTCGTTGTATATTTAGTGCGAGAAGGTATAGGGTTGTCGTTCCAGGCAAAGTTTATCTCATTTAAAACTCTAGGGTTGCCACGATACATAATTCCAGAGGTGCGTCTTAATTGAGTCTAGTCTTTCACAACGTTCATGTATATACCTACAGTGTAGTCCAATAAAGGATTAAAATTGATTATCTCATCATATATATTCAATACAAAAGAGAAGAACAAAACCAAATACAAGTTAAAAACGTGTCTATTTAGCATTTGAATTAAGTTTTGAAATGCAGTCTAGATACTGCGTAATAGGCAGTTATAACTGGTTACACTCGTTGCTTTAGTTATCGTTTCTAAAACACAGAAATTTATTGAAGAACAGCTAAAACATCTTTTTCTAATAAAGTTGGCGCATCATTATTATCCTGAAAAATTTTAAATAAACACAAATATGTGACATATATTTATATTTACACATTGTATTTCTTACATTGGCATGTTAAATACATACGGATTTTTTTGAATGAGCTGGTATTATTATTGACTATTAGGCAAAATATATTACCAGTTTCATCTTAAAACATATATCTAATAATTCCATACCCAAAATCGAGAAATGCTACCAACATATCAGGATATTTAAGTAATTAATTTTAATACATCAAGGATATGTCAAGACATTTTGGCTGAGAGTTTTTGTGTACGCGTGTGTTTCTGAGAACTAAGTGCCTTCACATTTACTTCTCTGTTTGCGAATTACGAGGAAACCGAAAACATTGTAGCCTATTTATGCGGGAATTTCCACCAAATTTAACCTTTACAAAGTAATTGGCTTTATCCGTGTCTCAACTTTTGGAACCTTGCCCGTTTCCCGTTGTCTTAGCGAAAATATTTAACATTAAGATGTTAGTGTGTGCATTGTTCTTTCATGTGCCATTACTCTTGGAAATAATGTATACCTATATGTGTGTACTTTAGTTTACGTTTTCTGGAGAGTGTTTACTGAGAACTACTCGTTTGTAAACAATTTAAAATATTAGTATTAGCAATTTGTAATAATAATGAGTGCATTTATCTGTACATATATCTAGAATAAAATCGGTCATCTTTAAGTAAGCGTCTTAACAATTATAGTCCCTCTCAACCTTATTATGCAGTACAGGTCTTATGGGAAATGATTTCATGGTTGCCAAATCGTCTCATTGTATAATGTCGTTACAGTTCCGGTTCAATATCTGACATTTTTTGTAATCAAAACATAACCTATACGACTGTTTGTCATTCAATTGATGCATACTGCATACAAAGAATTAATAGTAATTTGAAACACTAAAAGGGGAAAATATATGGGAAGATGGATTAGTTAAAATATTTGTAATAATATAATCCTTTGGGATTGTTCTGTAAAAAATTATTTAAAATCTAACTGAATATAGTAAGCCAGAGTAAATGAATTATGAATTAATATTTCAAAGAAACACTTAAGGTATACAATTTTCTTCGTTACTGAATATTGACATCTTAATCAACTATCCACTATAAGTTCAGACCAAGACAAAGTTAATCACAAGTTTATTTTTCATAAAAAACTTAAATAATACATATTTATGAAAAGAATAACAATAACCACACACAACATGTACTTTTATTTTTTAATATGTTACATGACTTATATAGTCTTATTGAATATTAATATGTTAACCTACATTGCGTTATACACATTTAAAGACACAAATTCCTCACAAATTCATTTTGCAAAAACATATTTTCCCATTTATAAGAACAAGTTAATAATACATGATAACATTTATGAAAAAACTAACCATGACCATACAAAGGAGTAGGTACACATATTGTTTTATTTTTCTTCATCACTTAAAGAATCTTGATCTGATGATGAATGTGTGACGTTAACTTGCAAGTTGGCAAGGTGGTCAATGTAATTCCGCCAGTTGTTCACTGTTACATTCTGATAACCCTTCACAATTAATTGTTCAATATCTCTTTGTTTGAATGTCGTATTGTGCATTTCAAAGTAGTGCTTAACTTGTGCCCACACCATTTCAATTGGGTTTAATTCACAATGATAAGGTGAAAGCCGAAGAACATAATGCCCTTTATTCTTTGCAAATTCATCAATTTTGTTTCTCTCATACTGAGACCTAACCTCTGACACACAAGCCAGTAAATCTCTTTTTAACATGTCATTATCAAGTGGAATATTCTTCTCAGTGAGCCATTCAATAATTTGGTCTTCTCCGTGCTACTGCTGGAAACTTTTCTAATTTTCTCGTGTGATATGAGGCATTATCGAGACCAACAACCGAGTTCTCTAGTATATTTGGAAGCAATTTATTCTTGAACCAATCTCCATATGTATCTGCATCCATTTCGCTATGAACATCAGCAGTATTTTTCTTACAAAGAAATGTACAGTTCTGTGCAATAAATTGGCGTACACTTAATATACGCTTATGTAAGTATGACTTTTGTTTGAATACCTGTCATGTATGACAAATTGAATTGACGCTATAATTCCATTTGTCAACTTAACTTAAGCCATTTTCACAATGGCAAAATAATGTCAAAATTAGCAATAAGACGTGTACGCCAATTTATTGCACAAAACTGTACATTCAGCACCAATAACAAAACCTTGCTCGCCTCCAGCATGAATTAATGGAAATCGAGGCCCAAGACCACTTGGTGGTTTTAAACCAGTGCTGAGTCCTTACGTAAAAGCTTGTCGACTGCTTTGAACAGTAACGTCAGTCCACTTTTTATTTACCGAGTGTCCTGCATTTACTCATGATTCATTAGTATATATTATAGTTCCACCTAAAAATAAAACAATCACAATCAAACACAAGCAAATAATAAATTGCGTAATGAACATAAAAGTATAACAAATTAAATGATAAACTATACCTTCGTCTCTGAATTTTCTGATGTCTCGTAAGTATTTATGTCTCCACCTAATGATGTCATCTCTTTCAATAAGAATACTCTTTCGTCCCACTTTTTAAAATTCAAAACTCATATCATGTAGCAATCTGTAAAAAGTATATGTATATGTATATAGGTTATCACGTTAATCAGAATTATAGATCTAGGTATGCATAATTACTTTTAAATGCTTGAAAAAGATAATATGCTTGCTAAAAAGAACGATTTAACAGAAATTATATATAGATAAATTAAAGACAATATAAAAGTTTACACACTATGGCAAAAACTGACAATTGACAGCAACGATTACTCATATACCCATCATATACTTTGCATAGTAGAACTTGCAACAGGGCAACCGGATATAAAGATGTCGTTATTAAGAGACTACTAAAGATAATAAGAGATGCAATATCCCTATTAAACCTGTACTGCATAATAGGGTTGAGACGGACTATAGAATTTATATTTTAGCTGTTTTTTCTGCCTATCCTTACCGATACTCCTTTGTTATTTCGCTACAATTTATTTAAAAACTCAGTCACTCAATTTTGACGTATACGTCAACAATTTACAATTTTGTAATGTGTAATCAGTCATTTTGATAACAATGTCACGTTTTAAAAATCCATAGTCACTTTATTTTTTAATGCCGCAATTATCAGAATTACAAAAATCTATTATCAGAACTAGATTGAGAGACGGAGTGAGCATAAGTACCATATCAGAAGAAATAAGTGTATATGTTACAGTGAATGGAGGAAATCAGTGATTACCAGCAGTTACTAGTCGAAGTTAGCTTTTACTGACTTACATGTTTTCAGTCAGGAAAAGTTGTACAGTGAACATTTAAACTCACTTTTACTAGTGAATGCTAGCATTCACTCCTCATAAGCAGCGAATGTCTGATATTCTCTTCACCAAGATAGCGCGCATGCGCAATAGACACGTTTAGTAGTTCAATCGTACCGTACAACCGTCGTACAGTTTCGCATTTTAAAACTGAGGTAAAGTATTCTTGCTGCACATTTACTGGTGGCAATAAATATGTCGCAAAATATTGAGCAAAATACTGCAAAAACTCTTTGTAAATTCAAATTGTGCTCTACAAATCGACGAAACAACAGATATTACAGGAAAAGCTCCATTCCAATTGCATTCGTTAGATTTATTCACGAAAATGATATACTTAATCAATTTTTATGTTGTCGGGAGTTACCTGATTTTACAACTGGCAAACATATTTTTGATGTAATTAGTTCATATTTAGAAGAAATTAAAGTTTCATGGAAGTCATGTATTGGCATTTGTACAGAAGATGCTCCAGCTGTGACTGGACATCTAAAAGGATTTGTAGAACATGTTAAAGAACTGAATGTAGGTATATTAGTTACCCATTGTTTTTTGCATCGAGAAGCACTTGTTATAAAATATTTGCTATCAGAATTGAAAATAGTTCTTGAACAATGTGTTAAAATGATTAATTATATAAAATCAAGACCATTAAAAAGTCGCTTATTTAGTAAATTATGCCAAGCTATGGAAGCCAAGTACGAATCCTTGTTACTGCATACGGAAGTAAGGTGGATGTCTAGAGGAAAAGTTTTATATCGTGTGCTGGAATTAAAGGACGAAATGAAAATGTTTTTTGAACAAGATAAAAATTATGATTTTGTTCATTTGTTGGAAGATAAAATATGGTGTACTAAATTGGCTTACTTATCAGACACTTTTGTTATTTTTAATAACATAAATTCAAGTATACAAAGGCCTAATGAAAATATCTTAAACTCAACCGATAAGCTGGTGGGAATCCAAAAACAAATGACTTTATGGAAGAATAAGGCTCAGAAAGGTAATTTAGAAAAGTTTGAGTCAGTCCCAAAAGACTGTTATGAAACTATCGAATTAATTGTTATTGACCATTTGACAACATTAGTGTAATATATATTAGTAAATATAAGATATTGTAACGAAATGAGTTTACATTAAATAAAAGAATCAGATCTCTCGGCGCGATAAAAACGAAATTGTCACACTCAAAAAAAAGAGGCAGACCGGGCGACGTATAAAAACGCTCTTATATACACATCATTATAAATCATCTCGGCGCGACCGGTAAATATCGTAAATGCAGTGAGTCATCTCACAGATGTACGGCGTAAGCAAGGAAGAGTCCAGATTTCCACTGGTATATTGCCGAATTTACTGGTACTTTTCGAGAACATTTCATGCATGTGTATATAAGGCGACTGGGTCACCGATGGATTCATTCATTGCGGGATGAGTAATCGCGGAGTAATTCGGGATAAAGAAAGTCCTTAAGTAGTCTCGAGTGCGTGGTAGCCAAAGAAATAAATATAGTAGTGCCGACCTATATAAATAGAACTGTTACATAAATACGGACATATTAGTAATAGATATAAATATAATAGTGCGTGTTAAATAAATACAAGTGTTAATTTTAATTCATTAATAGTAGTTTAAGTGTGATACGTTAGTTTTTATATTTTATATTGTTATATAATTTTAAGTATATAAATATACAGACTGTTTTTAAATAAATAATTGCACGAGTTGTTTATTGGAACCCGAAAACGTTACAATATAAAGAAATTTGATTGGGTTCATAATCCATTTCTCACAACGGATACTTCTGTATTTGACTTAACTTTGAATGAAGAGTAAGAACTCATTTTACTTTCCAATAATCGAGATTTAATTTTAAAACATTCAGAAAAATCAATTAATTCATTTTGGATTAACATTAGATGCGATTATCCAATGATAGCCAAGAAAACTTTAAACATATTATTACAATTTTCCACATCTTATTTGTGTGAATTCGGATTTTCAGCATTAACCAACATTAAAACTAAAAAAAGATCAAGATTATTAAATGTAGAAGACGATATGAGTGTATTGTCATTTTTACGACCAAATATAAATGAATTATCAAAAAACATCAAGCTCAAATTTCGCAAAAAAAAGTTTCTTATTATTAATTTGTAATTAATCCCTTAATCAACGTACTGTTATTTTTGTAGTACATATTATTTTATTTCGCACATTTAAAATTATTATCATAAACTATTTTACGCAGTTTGTTATAGGTAAGTAAATAATTTTTAAACTTACCTTTTTCTTTGTGTGCCGCCAAATTTTGAAATCGTTAAAAGTGTGCCACAACAAAAAAAAAGGTTGAGTATCACTGATCTAGACTGTAGAACGTAAACACGCAGAAAAGGCAGAACTAAGATAATACGGATATTACTTTTTTTCATAAATGTTTTATTAATTTTGTGGTATAAACATTGTAATTCCGACTTTTTATGTGTCAAGTTGTACAGTTTTGTGCAATAAATTGGCGTACACGTCTTATTGCTAATTTTGACAAAAGTCATATTTACATAAGCGTATATTAAGTGTACGCCAATTTATTGCACAGAACTGTACATTAAATATCGGTCAAACATCAATAACTAAATGTCAAATTTATGTCACGATGCTTAACCAAACTCTTATTCCAACTCTTATGTCAGTTTTGAAAATCAGCAATCTAAATAATTTTACTAATTTAGAAACCTTCGCGGGCTTGCTTACAACAGCTCACCAAAGATTTATCGCAATCGGATGAATGGTATAGAAACGCATACGAGACAAACAAAGCTACATTTATTTTTATATTTATATAGAATATGGTGTGTTAGTTGAAATTAATAAATGCATTATTATTATTATTATTATTATTAGTATAAATACTTTAAACGCATCGAGTTTTGTTTATGATTACACTTCATAATCTATTTTATTTCAATAAATAAAAGTCACAAATGGACGTGCAATTAAAAATTATAGTCGATGTTTTGGACGATTTTCCAAAACATTTATAGTTTGAAGTATACCGAAATTGTTCCTTACACACAGTATATATTTTTAAGATTATTATTATTAGCTCAACAGAACAAAAATAGGTTACATTAATGCAAAAATAAGAAGTTCAAAATTTATTAATTACATTAGTCTTGGTTCGGTAAAATTCTAAAAAAAAAAAAATTATAATTTAAATCTATGCAGTAAAAAAATATATGTTTCGATTAAAATAACATAAAATCGTATAATACGAAATGTCCAAAACACAATATCTCTTATGATTACATCTTAATCTAAACTAATATGTAAAAAAAATCCGTATAAAATACGGGCACACAAACTAGAAAATAAAAAATGATATTAGCTGACATAAACAGTAAGCGACATGACAGGCCTATATCGTGTCGTCGACAGTATTCCAAGTTAATATGATTTGGTTTCATCCCCAGTCGTCTTAGATTATACATACAAAGTAGCACGTTTAACCGAAGAGACCATCTAATCATTTATTTCTTCTTTGCGCCCTTCTTTTTGTCTTTCTTGTTGTTCTTATCTTTATTCTTTCCCTTCGAACCCTTCTTGTCCTTCTTGGCGGTCTTTTCCCCCTTGGGATCTTTCAATGCATGTTTCTCGAACACGATGTTAGGTATAGGACGTAGTTCGTTATGAATTTTTGGATAACCTGAAATACTTGAAGAAGTTGTAAAAGCAAAATATAAATAATAATAGTATTGATATTTTTAGTAATATCAGAGAAAAATTCAGTAACGATCTTTAGTTTATAAAGAGCAATATTGCAATTAAATATTTGTTCCTAATATTCAAATACACATATATGAATTATGTTTAAGCCAAATTTAAGTTGTCACAGCTAATTTCGTTTATTTTATGAACACTAAACATTGTTTTATTTTTATTGAATCGGCAACATTTAAATGTTATTGCAACTTTATCTTCATCTTCAAACTTTGCTCAAATAAATTTGAAACAAAGCAAGTGTAAAAGTTATTCTCGACATTATTTTTTATTCCAACACAACAAGAAATAATTATTGTCAAAATAATGAAAGTTGTAAGACGTGGGAAAGTATATAAATAGTCCAGATTTACCATTTCTAATATTACAAATCGAAATATTTGCTTCGAATACTGACAGCATTAAGGCTGTGCGTTTCATTTGTTGAATTGACAATAGGCAGATTCAAATCAACGTGGACTGTAAATGATAGAGTTTTAAGAACCGATAAATCTCGCTAGCCGAAATTGTAACATATTTCACTTTTTCCATCAATTATGCTGGCAGTAATTTATTTTATTTTCCAAATCACAGGGTTAATTGTGAAAATATTTTTTCGACTCTTTCAAGGACGTAGTTAGAACATTTTTTAAATTATGATAGTGTAGTTAATTTTGGGATATTTCTCTAATTTAATTTTTTCTTTTCTTCTACATATATTTTCGGAAAAAGGACCACACTTTCTTATTCGTTTTACTTTCTTTTATAATTTAAAAAATGATTGTTTAAATATTTAAAAAAATAAAGTCAGCATTTGGAAGAAACTGATTGAGGTAGTGGGCACTTCCATTAACAAGCAACTGCTATAAAAGGTTGTAGCAAAAACTTTTACGAGGGGCATATATTATATTTTTACAATCGACCACTAGATGGTGCTTTTGACAAATGTAAAATGTTCACATTTGTTAATGAAGTATCCGCAATTGCTTTGAAATCGAGTCAGTAGTTTGTTGACAGTGACAGTTTTAAGACAGTGAGTTTGTAAAATAATGGAAATTACTCGTGACGGTTTTCGTTGAATGATTTTTTACGATTATAAAAAGGGCCTAACTCCACAAGAATGCATTGTATCGCTTCAGTCAACTTTTGATAATGAAGCCCCATCAGAGAAAACAGTTTACAGTTGGTTTGCAGAATTTCGTCGTGGTCGTGCCTCAGTGAGTGATGGTGATGAATCACGTCAAGGTCGACCAAAATCCGTTGTGATTCCAAAAAACATCGATGCTGTGCGGTAAATGATAGAACACGATCGACATGTGACATATAGTGAGATAGAGGCATCTCTTGGCATATCGCAGACTGCAGTACATTCGATTTTACATGAACATTTATTTGTAAAAAGATATGTTCCAGATGGATTCCACATAAATTGACTGAAGCACAGAAAGCAGCTCGTGTCAATTGGTGTAGAGAAATGCGCAAAAAATTCGACGTAGGAGCCGCAAAATCCGTATACAACATTGTCACAGATGATAAAACATGGACATATGCGTATCAGCCGGAATCCAAGCAACAAGCTACTGTATGGGTGTTCCAAAATGATTCGAAACCCACAAAAGTTGTTCGTGCAAGGAGCACTTCCAAGAAAATGATGGCTTGTTTATTCGGCTGTACAGGACACATTGCAACAATTCTCTTAGAGGATCGAAGAACTGTTAACGCTGAATGGTATACAGTAATTTGTCTAAGAATTGACTATTTGAAAGAGAAAAGTGTTGAAATAACTCTTTGTTCCCAACTGTGAAACAAAAAATGCGTGGACAACGATTTTCAACACCTCTAGAAGCAGTCGAAGTCTTTAATAACCTTATTTCTGAGATACAACCTTCAGAGTAGAAAAAATATTTTGAGAACTGGTTCGTACGCATGCAAAAGTGTATAAACTATAAAGGCGAATATTTTGAAAAACAATAAAATAGTTTGTTCCCTAAAATTTTGTTTTCTTCCCAGATTTTGTAAAAATATAAAAGGTGTCCATTGTATTAGCAATATTGACTTTGAATTCAATTACTATTCACGTCTTCAACTTGGCGGTTTTTACAATAATCGTTTTTGCAAATAATCTATTATTGATATGTGATATATGTGAGATTTAATTTAACAAATTTGAAATGGAAACATGGGCCGGCCTTAGAAAATATAACAAGACAGAATAGTAGGTTACCCAAAAGGGGACTATCATGGCGACCAAGGTAAGTTCTCTCTAGTACAAAATGACCACAAAATGCCTCTAATTATACAATGCATGAAATCTCTTATAACAGCAAACCTATATTACATGCATAAAGAAATAAACGATACTTTCATTTGCTACAAGTATTTACGTTGCTCATCCATATTTGCGTATGTCAGTTTGCAAGGAATTCTGTTTTGGTAATTTTTCTTTTGACTAGTTGTTAGACTATGTTAGAGGTACCTGCATGGCCTGAAATCAACTAGAAGTTTTGAACCAAAAGTGTAAGATATTATTATTATCAGAGTTTTTATTTTGTTTAGTTTTTGTATGGTTGTACTTCATCTTTGTAATTACTATATAGGGGAATCCAGTGTTAATTGTAACAGGTGTTGAGTGTAACAGGGGTGATTTTTGCACAATCATTCATTAACACGAGAAAACATGACACCAAATTATAAGAAACTGTATCCTGTTTGCCCATTCAAATTATGGTCAACATAATTCTTTTCATGATGGTGTTACCAGTAAATAAGTGAATATTGCAACACATATGCTATCAAATTTTATCAAAATTTGATGAAAGCCTATAAAATATGTTGGATTCGCTATCCTTTTGGCCAAATACATTTTTTGAGGTTAAACGCGAGGTGACATACAAGAGCATGAAGTCGGAAATGTCATCGATTATAACAGTAGCGGATGTCGGTTGTAACATGTTGCAATCGACACATACTGATAAACTAAGAAGTATTAAACATTTTGGAATTTATTTATTAATAGCAAAAAACTAAGACCAAGAAAAACTGAAAGAGACTTCTCTAGAAACAACTATATATTTAGCCTTTTTATATCTCTCCGCACACTTCGCAAAAGCTTCAACCGCTGGGCAGAAGATATTTTGGGTTCTTTTATGATGGACCAGATCACTGGATGAAAAACCACTCCGGAAAACGTTTTAAAACTTACGATTTCCGTCCGAAGCTCAAGTGGCACTTCCTTTAACATCTACACCTCAAAATATTCTTACAGTGAACAAGGAAATACTTTCTGAAGATAACTTTGCCAATTCGACCGTCACTGACAGGACAAGAAGACTTGAATGAAGACATTGGTATGATAAAAAGAGAAAAAATCAAACTAGAAAGATACCATCTACTTCACAAGTAGTTAAAAATGCAATATCTGTTAAGACAGCAGAAGTTATCAGACTTTTTCCCATAACCGGTCTGCAGAGATTCTGCAGAGGGAGAGGAGCAATTGGAAAAAGAATTATATTGACCGGTACTCAAGAAAAATTGTTATTGATGTAAGAACAGAGCAAGAAAAATAATGTTCCTTTAAAGCTGTATTGTACAACAAAAGTAAAGAATAAAGGTAAGAATAAAATGGCGCTTCGCGTTCTTCTAAAGATAAAAATGGGACATTGTGCCTTGTGTGTATGGGTTCTTATTCTAGCAACAAAGAGCACTGGAGCAAGTGCAAAAGTTTAAAAAGTGGGCTCATAGATGAGTAATTATTTTCTTTGTATAAATTGTTTCTCATATGAAAATTTTTGTTTCGGCTTTTCTTTTCTTTTGTATTCTACATGTTATATACGTTTTCAATAAAGTTATAGTAAAGGTTAGGTTTCTTTTACCTTTTTTAAGATCTTCGATTACCGTTAATTTTTCTACCAAATCAGCAGTATAACATAAAGGCTTACAATCCTTTTTGCAGGCATAACTAATAACATCATTGTCACTTCTGGTAGGTTCATCGTAACTGCTCATAGTAGTCCCCGATACGTGAGTATTGATTTCTGTAATTTTTTCTTCTTCAGGAGCCTTTCGAACTATTTTAACATCGTAGATATTTCGCTCTCGCTCTTTTCTCTCTTCTTCTTCGATACAGTCTAATTTTTCCAGATAAGATATATTATCTTCCCAATATCCTTCAAAATCATCTATCAGAACATAAATAGTCATATTTACCATTAATCGTATAGCTGTGACATAGGAAATGTAGTCGGTGATTTGAAAATACGTATTCTGTGCGTATTCCCAGTACAATCTATAATCTCCGGAACGCCAGAGGGCCGGGTACTTGTCGTAAATGTGATCGGATAATTCGCTTAAAACTGGATGATCTACGTGTTCAATTTTGATTATGTCTCTATCAATAATTTCTGAACTCAATTTGCTGATTGTTACTAGATTAATTTCCATTTTGATATCGAAATAAAGTACTGTCAATTTTGAATGTAGTAAATTTAGTGAGGTTATACGTCTAATTTGACACGTGAAGGTAATTAATTTTATAATAAATAAACAGTAATGACACTATTCACACTTTTTCATTTTAGATTTCCCATATACACTGACTAGTAGCGTAACATAGATAAGAGATTAGCACAGATAATACTTCATATAAAATTGTCAAGAGGGATAGATATTTGTTATGACTAAACCACTAAACACTTGGTACTTAGTTCCAGTGGCACCATGCAAGATGTTAAATTCAATTGAATGTTTAATTTATCGATTCCACATTTTCAAATTTAAGTATTTTATATATCAAAGATTGACATCTGTGTTGACATAAATATTTCGCGATCTTATATATATGCTGCACATATTTAAGTGGAGTCAGTGACTGAATTTTGTCCTCCGACTGTAAGTAACAAAACGCACTGAGGATTAGTATATTACATACCGAGGTGGAAAGTGTTTCATTACTGTCGAGAGTTTAAGTAAGTTTATCTCGAAACAGAAATGAAACTTTTCACGGAGGTTTGTATACTATTTTATTTACCATAATTATTATATTTATTTGTGATAAAAATTCGATGAAAGGTTTGACATATTGAATTGTCAAATTTATGATGTTCTAGCGTAAACGTCAAATAAATGTCCAGCTCACAGACTGAGACTTGGCCGATGAGATGCCCCTCCCACAAGGTGCGCAGTGAATCCTTATAATATTAGAATAAGCACGAGCAGTCTGGAAAAATTGTCAAGGACTACACATACAGGGTTAGTTAAAAGTATGGAGACGGCGATTTATTGTCGTTAATATTCATTTTAGAGAATTATGTTCAATATAAAATGTTAGGATATTTTGATCTACATTTGAGAATATCTGATTTTTTTTCAATTGTTTTTTAGTTACGCCTGTCCGCGCAGTTTTTTTAAATGGGAACTAGTGAATTTTACTCTACCATTCTATAGAGAATTTTTTTCTCTTTGCAATAATATTTTTGTTTTTTTAAAATTCATTTTAATAACTTTTTTATAAGAAAAGGCCGGTTCAAGTGTTTCACAGATGTTCGGTACATCGCAGATAGACAGAAGTGATGCGATAAACAAACTTGAGCGACATAATTTTATCAGTGGTTATTGTGTACGTCAAATCTTTGACAGAAATAATTCATTTGTGCAATTTGTTGCTGTTAATATTAACAATGGCGAGTTTAAGTGAACATGAACGAATTGAAATACTTATGATGTTGGGTTATGGAGATAGACGCAGACGTTTACAAGACGTTTGTAATTTATTTAATGATACGCATCCAAATAGAAATCCAATTTCTAAATCCGTTGTTGGTAAAACTTTAAGACGCTTTGAACAAACTGGTAGCGTTAAAGATTTGCCAAGGAGTGGTAGACCTAGAACAGCAAAAAGCGATGATAACAAACTGGATATTTTATTGGCTGTATCTGAAGATCCTCATTTATCAACCAATCAATTAGCGGCCAATTTCAATATTTCGCAGTCATCGATTGTGTCATTTTTAAAAAGTGAAAAGTATAAACCTTATAAGGTACACCTTGTACACGAGTTAACGGAAGATGATTTTGATAGGAGGTTACAATTTTCTGAAGAAATGTTAAATATTTGCAATAATAATGAAAATTTTGTCAACAATATTCTTTTCTCTGACGAAGCTAGTTTTTGCCTTACCGGTGAAGTAAACAGACATAACTGCAGATACTGGTCATCGGAAAATCCCTTTTGGTTTTTGCAGCACCATACGCAGTACCCCCAAAAGGTTAATGTTTGGGTTGGCATTCTTGGCGGTCATATTATCGGTCCCTTTTTCATCAATGGCAATTTAACTTCGGGTCTGTATTTGCAGTTATTGCAAAATGAAATAATTCCTGCTTGTGCTACGCTCTATCCACATGAAAACAATGAACACCTGCCCAATGACAGTATCTGGTTCCAGCAAGATGGCGCCCCCACATTATGGTGTAAATGTTCGTCAATATCTGGACAACGTTTTTCCCCACAGATGGATTGGAAGACGAGGAACTATTGAATGGCCAGCCCGTTCGCCAGATTTAAGTCCTTTAGATTTTTTTCTTTGAGGATACGTAAAAAACAAAGTTTACGAAGATAAGCCCGATAACGTCGAAGATTTACAAATCCGAATTACCAGAACGATACAAGAAATTCCCCGAGATTTTTTACAGAACTCTGTTCGGGGTTTTGTAAATCGATTGGGTCATTGTCAAATTACTAATGGACGACAATTTGAACACTTACTTTAATTTACTTTGTTATTAATTTGTTTAATTTTTCTTGTAAAAGTTATTAAAATGAATTTAAAAAACACAAAAATATTATTGTAAAGAGAAAAAAATTCTCTATCGAATGGTAGAGTAAAATTCACTAGGTCCCATTTAAAAAAAACCGCGCGGACAGGCGTAACTAAAAAACAATTGAAGAAAAAAAAATCAAATATTCTCAAATGTAGATCAAAATATCCTAACAAACTTTTATATTGAACGTAATTCTCTAAAATGAATATTAACGACAATAAATCGCCGTCTCCATACTTCTAACTAACCCTGTATATGTATCTCGTTTCAGTATATTACAATTTCTTATCTGCATTTACTCGTTCGTCCGGCTAATATATGCGATGATGAACAAATGTTATCATTTCTTTTTTCCGAATACTTTCTCTGTCACGCACTGACCTATAAATCTGAGCAACTTATAGGTCGAGGTTCGTTCCATCGGCCAAGACTCAGTCTGTGTACTGTACGTCAGTTTTTTCGGTGAATAGATTATAAAAGAAATGTTGAGTAGTAAAGTCTTCAAGGACTGCACTCCTCTGGAAATGAGGGAAGCTGGCCTCCCGTAGCAGTCCGGATATCTTAGCTCGAATGGAGAAGGACAAGAAATCACAATAAAAAGAAAAGATGCATGCATATTAGTTCGTACCTTAATTTTTAAATCAGGTTGCCATGACGGGAAAAACATTTTTTATGTCTAATATTTCTGAATTTTTATTCAAACGTAAGTCATAAATTAAATACATTTTATTAAAAAATAGATAATTTATTTATAAATCATGGATAAATACAACAGAAATGAAGAGGTGGCAATAGTAATGCGGTACCAGAAAAATAATAGTTTAAGGCAAGTTAGAGACATGTTTTCCGTCAATTATCCAGACAGGCCTATACCTTGTGCAAAAACAATTCTGAACTTTTTTAAAAAATTTCAAGAAGATGGTTGTGTTCTAAATTCTCACAAAAAAAAGAAATAGAACCAATCATGTTCGAACAGAAGACATGAAATTAAATATGCTGTGTTACGTAGAGGAACGGTCTGTAGGATCGCTTTTAGATGTAGCTAAACATTTTGGAGTATCGTACAGTTCGGTATACAAAACTCTGAAAGAATTTAAATATAGGCCATACAAAATATCAAATCATCAAGAGCTTTTCGAAGAGGATAAGATAAAACGAACTGAGTTTTGTGAAGTAATGTTTAACATGTTAAATGAAAACCAAGAAATTTTAAATAAAATAATTTTTACTGATGAGGCTACATTTACCATAAACGGTGAAGTCAACTCTCAGAACTTTCGGTTTGTACCCTATATTTATCCATGAAAAATTATTAAATTTCCTATCCATTAATCTATTAGGTACTGGTCCCGTACAAATCCTCACGCTCAAAACCTGACCCGAACACAGTACCCTCAAAAAGTTAATGTCTGGATTGGAATAATAAGCGATAGACTTATTGGCCCATTTTTTATTGACGGTAACCTCACTGCAGTGAAATATTTGCATTTGTTGAGAGACCATATCATTCCATCAATTGATATGATGAATGTTGATGAACCCTGGTTCCAAATGGATGGGGCCCCGCCACAATCTACTAACGCTATCAGGAATTTTTTAAATAACTTATTTCAAAGACGGTGGATTGGTAGATTTGGTCCCAAAATCAGCTGATTTATCTCCAAATGACTATTTTCTTTGGGGTTACCTAAAAAGTAAAATTTACAACAATGTACGGATACGCAACTTGAATGAACTAAAAGAGCGTATACGTACTGCATGTAATGGAATAAGGCCAGAATTTATTAGAAATACACTTCGTTGCTTTCAAGATCGCCTTGCTTATTGCCTTGAAAGACAAGGTGGACATTTCGAGAACTTGTTATGATATTAGACTTCACATTTAAGTTCGTTTAATTGTTATAATAAACCAATTATTTTGTTCCAAGTGATATTCTGCATTTTCTTTATTAAAAACATAACCTAATTATTCTAAGCTTTATTTTGCTCTGTATTGCCCAGTGTTACCAGTACAAGTATTATTGCCGAATCAAATACTTTCGCGCTAAATTTTAACAGTTTCGTAATAAATGTAAAAGGTTTTATGTACGCTGCAAAGTTTAATTTTTCCGTACAAATAATTTATGGTAGAAGTAAGAGAAACGGATCTCCAGAATATTATTTTATTTGTATCAACATTACGCGGACAGTGGGAAATCCTTAATGTAGCAATTATGATGTTGACGACGTGATATATTTCGAATTTTAAAATTGTAAGAAAAATTGTACAAAATTAGTTATTTACGATATAATTGTTAAAAGTGCTATTTTATTTTGCGAGTAAGATTTGGGAGACGAGGGTGATTAGGAACTGGAGCAATTTAAAATAAGCAAAATAAAATAACATTTTAACACGTGTATCGTACAGTGTTTCTGCTACAAACTCAATTTTTATTTCAAAATTTTAATAAAAAGTTTAACAAAAATTGACTGATAAAAATCTTATGACAGCTCACTGTTCCTGCTTGTCAAAATACGAGTGTATAACTGGTTGTCTACTATACAGTGACTATATCCCTAATGCATTGACAATTTTTTTTTTATCATTACACATAGGGAAAATGCTATGTGTAATGATAAAAAAAGAGCCCGGTATAATAAACTACATTATCGTAAAAAGTTACTTGGATCTGCTTTATTCAAATTTTAAATAGGTATATCCCTCCAAAAGAGATTTAAAAGGAACATAAATTTTGTCAAACATAAAATTAAATCACGTACCCCGCCCAGAGAAATAGAGTAGGGGAGAACGCGCTTAAAGATGCGCCAACTAAGTTAAATTGAATTCCGCCATTTTGAAGGTTGCTCACAAGCCTTACAAAAATGTTTGGAACAAATAACTTTATTTTTGGACCAGGTCCACGTTTCAACATTTTTTCCTAGCACATCTAACCACATTTTCAATGAATCACCCCGTGGAAATCTACAAATAGTGCAGAATTAATCGCGCTCTTAAAGATGCAATTCTTTCATTCTATTACGGTAATATTTATACCTAGCTCAACAATTCGCATGTAAAGTTCATTGACTTAGAAAAATGTAAACAAACTTACGTGTGAAAAGAAATGCCTTCCGGCTTAAATCTTCGACTGTTACTGCAGCCCAACACAGAGCACGACATGTTAATAACACACACAAGTCCTTTTTAATACAATTAATTAAAAATAACCTCCAAGCTTGACAATTACAACAACACAAGTGCCAATTACCCTGCAATAGAGGCGGGTTGTGAAATCGCAGTCTGCTACTTTGTCACTGCTACTGGTCAGTCACCGTTAGTAACAGTGACAGCAGCTTTAAAGTAGCAGTTCTCTCAGTAGTGTTTTATAAACCCGCCCTTTCACGTGAACGCCAAGTCTGTTACCATAGGAAGGGCGCAGTTATATGCAATACGTTTTTCCTCGACTTGCGACTTGCGACTAGCGAAAATAACCGCTTTCAGTAGTATCAGTGAATATAAACAGTGACAAAAATAGCTGCTTCTTTTCACTGTGACTACCGTGTCACAGTAACAGTTTGTCACTGCTACCGAAAAATAGCAGTTTTTCCCGACACTACCCTGCAAAATGGCGACCACAATAGCGTTTGCTTAAAACTGGATGCGCACTCGTCGAAGCGCGTTCTCCCCTACTCTATTTCTCTGACCCCGCCACATACATTACCTGCAACGACGTGTGTATATTCTCGTATATTGCATCCAGCAAATATTAGCGCGTCCAAATATTTTGTAATTTAGTGCGCAACCTGCAATATCCAAATCTATATTGTACATATGAGAACTTGACAGTGTTTAAAATATTTAATATATGATGCAATTCGTGACAGCAGAAAGTGAACGGCCTACAGCATCGAGGAAATACGCACGAATACCGAACTGATTAAATTTCGCTTGTTCCAGTTGAAAATACTACCGGCAGTGGCATGAAATCGTTGCATAGCTAGCTTTGCAATTTCCTGATCAATTAAGTTGAATTTATGAAGCACCATTCAATTAAATGTATTGTTACGAGTTGCAATAATGTTTTATTAAATAATATTTATTGTTGGAAATGTGGTTGCAGTAATTATAATTCAATCAAGCAGAAAATTTGATTTAAAAATTTTCACGGGTAGCTTATTTTTGTTGACATCTAAAGTTATTTATTACTTGAATTAGTTAAGTATTTGAATAAATCTTGCTCAATCATGCACAGCGAAGATATACACCAGAAGCTTCATGTAAACATTTAAGTATAACACACATAATTTTACAGGAAATACAGCCTCGGCATAGACTTATACTTTAAAAATATATTGTATATACATAATATACCTATTACATACCTTTACATATGTGTTTTTGGATGTGTAGAAGATATACATGTGGTATATCGGAACAGGAACTCAAAAGCAAATAAAGGATAAAGAATTGTGAGTGTACTGTACGAGAAGCAATTTTACGAATGAATAAATCTTAATAGCCTCTCATCAGATACAAGCAATTTTAAATTGGCAAAATTCGAAATTTAGACACACTACATTTAATATTTACTGAAGCTTAGTATAAGCTGACGTTTCTTTACTACAAAACACATTGAATGTAGGTACGAATAATGTGTACATGTATCTATATCGTTTCAAATAAATAAATAATACCTCCTCTGTCCCGAAATAAACGTCCAGTTTCTATATTTGACGAATCTTAATTTCATTTTGAAAGGTTAATGGCAATTTTTCATTACGTCAATAGAGTTTGATTAGCTATTGTTTATCTTTATTTTGATTAAGATTTGGGGAGGGGTATTAAAATAGAACCATTTTAGGTCTTTTGTGTTTGAAATTTTCATTTCCATCGTATACGAGTGCTCCTTTAATATGTTGGTTTGAGTGGTTTTCCATCTGGTTATAGAAGCTGAGTGCTCTTTCGTTGATGTAGTCAATGATGGTTGGGGTATTTGTTTCATTCATATTTGATTATTTCTCATAAACCATGGAGCATTTAGTTTCATTCTGAGATTAGTGTTTTGTATTATTTGCAGTTTACTTATGTTGGTCTCGCACGTATTGCTGTGATCTGCTGTACTATGGTTGATAACCAATAGTCAAATTAATAAATTAATATTCTTTAATAATCTCAGGGTCTAAAAGGTAAATTTCTTTGTTTTTATAAAAAAAAATATGTCACAGCTTTTCCTTATTGTGAGTTCTAGCTGTGATTGTGATGTTTACTTTCCTAATGTTCTCCTTTGGGATGGGTACAAATAAGTAAATAATGAATGTCAGCACAACTTATATTTATTTACAGTATAAAGATTTACAAAAACATAAAAATATATTGATTATTATACAATACAATAGTTTATTTTATTTAGGTGTATTATCTTCTCAGTTATGGTACAAGCAGCCTGAGATTTTCACGTCAAACTAAGACTTACTCAAGGAAGGATTTATTAAATGTTTAAATAATATTCTTAAAATTGTTGTTATCCAGGTAAAATTGTTGATACTCCGTTGAATCGCCTTAACTTGAGATTTTCACGTCAAACTAAGACTTACTCAAAGAAGGATTTATTAAATGTTTAAATAGTATTCTTAAAACCGTTATTATCCAGTAATTTTATATAACACACATGAAGATTCCTTTATTTATTTATTATAAGATTGCAAGATGAAGTTTTATTAATTAGTGCTTGTACTTACTTTTCTTGACTGTGTATCATTTCGAATTCTTCTTGATAATTCTTGCCTTCCATTCCTTTGAAATTTATGTTGGCGGGTTTTATAAAATCGAGTAATAATATCCCGCGATTTACTGTGTTTAGCGCGCACTTATCGTTTGAAAAACGTATCACACGTTTTATTTCACAACGTCTAAATCTTAAAAGCGTTTATGCCTTTTTAGATTTTATTTTATTTTATTTTACAACACTTGAAGCACTGGTTTAAGTTTAAGGGACTGCTGATCAACTCTTTTTTTCTTTTTCTTCTTAAGTATTGAAGATCTTCGGATGGACTCCTATTTTCCGCAAATGCACGCGTTTATATACCCTTCAACAATTGACAAACACCTTATTTTGTTTCAAATTATTTTAGTTCAATTTGAATTTTCTTCTACTGCGCCCTCCGTGTTTGTTTTGGTAATTATCGATGTCATGTGATCACATGATTTTTCATCCCCCATGTTACCGTTGTTGTTGTTTACATATCATGTATTTGCATATCTAATTAACATCGATTGATTTTTATCGATTGGTAGGTATTTTTAAGCTGTACTATATTATATACTGACTAATGTTTTATTTGTTTTTAGCTTGGAATCTCTTGAAGCATTTTTATATGAAGGAGATTGTGTACCAATCGCATATTTAAATGTACATTCAATAATATCTTTTATTCTGGAGATACCAGTGAAAAATTGCATACCCAACATAACGTTTTATTTTTAATAGTGAACCAGGCCACAATATTTACATTCTGGATGTGTTGGTGTATAGAAAACAAATAAATCATATACCTTTATATGCATTTCTATGTCCCATACGGAAGAAAATACAATTGATCTTAGTGATTGAGAAATGCATGGAATATATTTATTTACGTATAAAGACCTTTGTTTTTGCCGTAGTGTTTATTATTATCGCAATATGTTAAATCCAGGCTTCTATTCGTTGATTATTATTGCTACTAAAGAATGTATTACCGAATGACCTATTTTCTATTAATTACTAATAATACTGTTTAAATCATTACATATCCTTTTTTATACTGAGGTCAGTATTTGAACATCATGTTTTATATATAATGTCTAATACAATTTTTATTTGAATTGTTAATGCTTTCATTTTTACGGGTATGCAACCCACATTGCATTGATGTGTATTCTATTGCATGTTCATCAGTTCGAATACTTATTGTCATGCAATAATTTAAATAATATTTATTTATATAAGTTAATGGATTATTCTATATTTATATCTGATGAAATGTTAAATTATACTTAATATATCAAATATGTAAACTTATATTTATTTAAAATAAATGTGCTGGTATTTATTTTTGTTGGCATTTTATTTGTTTAATTTTTTATTTATTTATATAAAAACGTGTTAACCATATTCAATGATATCTGGTTATATCCACATTTATTCAGTAATGACGACTTATATCTGGTTTTATCAATGTTTTTACATGTATAAAATTTTTAATATTTAAATCTGGTTATAGCCAGTTTCTCATTATTTTTTTTATTTTTTATATTTTTTTAATATACAGAAAAATACCACAGCAGTATGTACCCATATTGGGTATGCATATGTGAATATTGAGCGTAGTACTTGTTTGTAAAGTAGGATTTTATTGTTGGTGTTCAGCTTGCTTTTTCTGTCTATAAGAAGCCATAGTTGGCATCTTGTTTGTTTGGTTTTGGTTATCGTTTTTACTATGTGTGTGTTGTAATTGAGTTTTATATCCAGGAATATTCCCAGGTATTTAACTTCTCGACTCCATGGTATAGTGTTGTTGTTGATGGTTATTTCGTTGTCAGTTATTTTCCGATTACTTTGAAAGGTTATTGCTTGGAATTTGTATTCGTTTATTGTTGTCCTCCATTGTATGATATATTTTATCGTGTTGTCTAGGTTCATTTGGAGTTTCTGTACCGTGTTTGTCCGACATCTTGATGCTGAGAGCAGTGCCGTGTCATCTGCAAAGGTGGCCGTATTTATATATCTTGTAGGATTTGATACTGGTATCAGTGGCGACTGATGGGTACGCGTTGGCAGTGCACGTACATAGACAAGACTTACTCGTTTATTATCGGCGATATACTCTCAGATATCAGGCATATCACCCAGTGGATGTCTTTTATATCATCGAAAAAGCGAATAAGTCTTGTCAAAACGTACTCACCAGCATTGATATCACCGATAATAAACTAATAAGTCTTGTCTATGTACGTGCACTGCCAAAACGTAGTTACTAGCCGCCACTGACTGGTATGTCGGCTGTAAATATTGTATATAGGTAAGGCGACAGGCACGAGCCCTGGGGGACTCCCGCTGTTCGATGTTTTATTGAGGAAAGCGTGTTCTAGATGGTAACTTGAAAACAGCGTCATTGGAGAAAACTGTTTTTGATTTTTATGAGGTGTGTTGGGTTATTGTGTATTATCATTTTATATATGAGTCCCTGCCTCCAGACTTTATCACATGCCTTTGCTATGTCGAGAAATACAGCTGCTGTCACTTGGTTCTTATTGAATCCTTCTTGGATAATTTCAGTGACTCTTGAGAGTTGTGTTATCGTTGAATGTTCTTATCTAAACCCGTGTTGATCTTCTGGTATTATGTCTTGAATGTCAGAGTGGTACTTTATCTTCTGTAGAATTATTTTTTCTATCACTTTGCTCTGTCTGCAGCTGATAGTTATTGTTTTTGGTTTTCTTAGTTTAGGAATAACTATAACATTGGCATGTTTCCATATCTTTGGAAATGTTTGGAGTCTGATAATGGAATTTGCTATTGCTAGAATTTACATTATTGCTTTTGGGGAACGTTTTGTAGTGATCTGTTGGTGATGTTTTCTATACCAGGAGCTTTTTTGAGATATAGTGCTTTCAGGATTGCTTGTAGGTTCCCGACTGTGACTGGGTCGTTGCTGGGAGTGAATATTCTGTGTTGTTAAAAAGTTTTTGTACTCGCTGCCTGTAAAATGACATTTCGCGCATGCATCGCTCGAAATTGCGATTGTAAAAATTGCAAAAACCATTGGCGCTTTGGGACATTAAAAAAAGATCTCTATGGTAATAAAATTTAGTCTATAAAATACTACTTCCCTCGACTTTTCTTTACTAAAAGTTAGGGAAATGGGAGTAATTGCTAAAAATTCTTCCAACAAATTTGTTGGCGCCATCTATTTGACGATCTCGCAAGCAACATTCACATTGACAGCAGATGCAGATATTCAATATACCCGCATATTTAGATTTGATAAGTAAGGCTTGTATTATAGCGAAAATCGAAGATAACTGGTCAATTAGAGCAGTTCCACAGCAATTTGACATAAATAAATCTGCTGTGCTAAAAATTAAGAATCGCCGGGAGATGGAAAGAACATTGTATCGAAGAGGTGGTTTTGCTCGTCTCCGAATATCCACGCTCGAAGTAGACGCGCTGATATTACAATATTTAAGGGAAGCGCTTTTGATACCGTTAGAAATGCTAAAATTGCAGTAAATTTTCTTAACTCACGATCCACAACTTGTCGAAGAATCCGTGAATTGGACTTGAAAGTTCTATGCCGGTTAGAAAATTACAATTAACAGAGGAACACAAACAAGTTCGATTACTATTTTCTTTGAATTACGTTTACTGAGAATTGCCTTTTTGGCAAAATGTCATATTCTCTGATGCAAAAGTGGTCGCACAGATACTTGTGTATAGACCGCCGAATGCACGATTTAATAAAAAATATATGTATATCCGGTACGAATGACTGGACGTCATAAATGTATGGGCTTGTTACATCTATATAGGAAGGGCTAGGAGCTTGCTTCAAAATAGACAGGCGGTTAAATGCTGTATAAATATTAATTAATTAATAATTAATTTTCTTGTTTTGTGTTTATATTTATTTTTATTTGCATTTTATTTTCATGTTAAATATTAATAGTAGTTTATACAACGAGTCAATAATGACAGTTATTATTCCCGAGAGATGAATTTACGGAGCGAGCCGCGAAGCGGCGAGGGAGTAACTCGGCTCGAGGGAATAATAGTCATTATTGCGAGTTAGTATACACTACTTTATCTACGAGTAACTGAAGATTACTAAAAACAATCAAAACAATTAAACAAAAATGCCAGATTACTATATCAATATGACGTTTGACGGTTTGTAAAATGCCCGGACTTGTCTATCATTACTACGACAACGTTAGGAACGTTATGTTCTTATTGGCGGAATGCAGGGAATAATTGTAATGTTATGTCTCATTATTCCCCTGTTGCATTTCATTATGCCCTCCGGGTATTATGAGTGTTATTATTAACCAATAGTGATTAATTTAATACCTACTTTATTGTTTAGTCGTCGATAAACAATTATATAATATAATAAATTTTATTTAACGTTAAGATAATATATTTATAAACGATAATTTTAAATAAAATAATTATCAAGATAAAAGATTATTTTCGACCATCAGCTTCTGTGTGAGCAAGTTCAAACGTGGCCGCACAAGCACAAGTGATGAACTACGCGGCGGACGCCCAAAAACTGCTACCAACGATGAAATGGCCGACAAGATTTATGATATCCGGTTAGCCGATGGCCGATTGAGGCTGAAAGAGATAGCAGAGACAACAGACATCTCAGAAAAACGCGTTGGCCACATTCTATACGAAATTTTGGGAATGAAAAAGCTTTCGGCGTGATGGGTACCGCATTTGCTCACACCAGAGCAAAAACGAATTGGGTGACCGTTTCGGAGGAGCGTCTGGCTAGGATTCAACGCAATCCAAGAGATTTCTTCATGCGTTGCGTAACCATGGATGAGCCTTGGATCCACCACTACATACCGGAGACCAATGAACAATCGAAGCAGTGGACTTTTCCTGGCGAATCAGCTCCGAAGAAAGCAAAGACCGTTCCATCGGTCGGAAAGGTAATGGCGACCATTTTTTGGGATTCCCAAGGTGTGATCCTCATCGGCTATCTGCTGAAGGGAAAGACGTTCACGGGGCAATACTACAGCGATTTATTGACTCAATTCGATGCAGTATTGAAGGAGAAATGGCCTCGTTTGGGGTGGAAAAAAGTGCTTTTTCACCACGATAATGCACCGGCTCATTCATCCCGCATCGGCTTGTCCAAATTGAATGTGTTGCGCTACGAATTAGTTTGTCATTCTCCATATTCACCGGACCTAGCCCCCAGCGACTTTTTCCTATTCCCAAACATGAAAAAATCGCTGGTACGAAAGAGATTTGCCTCAAATGAGGAGGTCATCACCGCTACAGATGGCTATTTTGCAGACCTCGAAACATCCTACTTTCCCGACGGCTTGAAGAGACTGGAGCACCGTTTGAAAAAGCGTATTGATCTTCGAGGAAACTACATCGAAAAATAAAAATAAAAAACCACACCAATACCGTGTTTTTCTTGTCAATTTCGGAAACATTTCAGGTCGCCCTCCTACTCTCCAACATCTCAACATCGTCCATAGACATTTTCACTAACTCTACTAATTCTACTTGTACAAGCGGAACCTATCATAAAAGCTACTTTCATCATCAAAAATACCTCGTCAGGAGCTGTACACAAAAATTCATCAATTAGCTCTCTTGTGAATATTTTAGATTTACTAACTGTATATCTAACATTCGTCTTTTTGATAAATTTTATCAAATCACCATACTTGTCGATTTTCACTCTTTCCATCAATTCCCAACAACCTCGCAACACAGAATGCTTTGGCCACAATGATGAAGGAGAATATTCATTTCAAACTTTGACAAAATGAGCGAGTATAATCGGTTGAACTTGTACTCTGTTTCGCCACTCGCAAAACAGACGATATTCTTGTTCGTAATATATTTTTGATATTTATGGCAGCAAATCCAATGTTCCACTCTTCGCTGCTTCTTCCATGATTTTTTCAGAGTGTGCAAATTTTTACGTATTTTTTTTTTATAAAAGTGACATTGTTGCTGTTTTGTTTTCGTCGTCCAGATACGATATAAATGTAGGAAGAGATTTACTAAAAAATCAATGTATTTTTTAGTAAATCTAAAAATCTGTTCTTCCACTTTTAACTGTCTCAAAAATCAATAATAATCACAATAAAATTATTGATTTGTTTTCGGCTTGATGATACGATAAAGGTTTGAATATAACTTGAATATCAGCGATACAAACCATCTCGGACGCTGCACTAGAATCGCCGAAGAGATACAGTAATAAAAGTGCGTGATCAAGATGTGATCAAGGCATCCTATGCATAAAAACGGTCGACGGCAAAGGTCGTTTACATTAGGCGATTAGGTAAACTGTAATAATATCACAGATCGCATGTGTTTATTTACTTTTATGTTTCTATTTCAGTTAAATCTGTTTTGGTTGCTTATTTCTTATGTCAAATACGACGGAGATAACTATTTTACGGACATTGATCCTTTAATGATTTTATGTGCCTGTGTGCATACGACTCACGTGAACACAATCATTAAATTGTGTTCAGCAATTTGAGTGCAGCAGTGTTCAGTTGAAGAGATAGAACAGTATACAGTCAGTCGGGGTAACTTTGAACTACTTTCGTTCTACTACAATAAATTAAAGGAACTGTAATTATTACAAAGTAATTTAGAATTCTGAAACCATGTTCTTAGTATTCATGCATTAGGTTTCAATAAAAGAGAAAATAAAAATATCTGGTTTGTGGCCAAAAATAGTGATTATTTGTGTGTTCAATGTTACCTGGCTACTTCGGGTAACATTGAACAATGTTTGATGTCGGTCTGATTTTCCATTATATTTTTAATTTCGAGGATTCTGAGTAACTTTGAAAGCCTATTTACGTTTTTTCAATAACTATTTCTCATTAAAATACCATCCTGAATGACACTACAGCTAAATCACAAACATAATGTGAGCCGTATATATAGGCTTGATAGGGAGCTTATATATTCAATTGAAGACACTGACATGCACGTGCTCATATAACACACACTTTTTAACAGCTGATTTCCCGCCTGTCTACTGTTTATCCCTCTCCCTCTTGACGTCAGATAAGTGTAAGAGATGGGTATATATAAAACTAATAGTTTAGAAAGGCTAAAAGCATGTCCTTATTGAAAACAAAAATAATTCATGGTTGGATCAAGTTTTGTTCAAAGTTATCTGACAATTCAAAGTTACCCCGACTGACTGTACACCGTATGCTTTTTTTATTTTGCAATTGTGTTTTTGTTTTAAACATATGGAAAATAAAGACATTATTACTTTTTATATTATTCAATAAAGAATCCACGTAAAATCTTCTCTCCAACACAAACAAAATTTGATACGATTTTCACCGTAAAAAAGTACGAAACATATATTTTTGGTACCTGCTTGTAATAATAAATTAATTTTATTTTTTCTATTCCTATATTAAATTAAGAATACTAATAAATAATTCGTCCAGTACTTAATTCAAAACTAAGGGAACTTAAAATAGATACTTTTCTCTAAAAAAAAATAAATTAAATCGTGGTTGGTTAAAAGATTTTACTCATGTTTTCTTTATTTCAGTAAATAATTCGCATCTGAACCGGAAATTAAAATTAAATTCCCTCCAAACTTCAGCTAAAATTGCTGTGGTACATTTTTTACTTTGGAAACATTGCCCTTAACAAAAAAAAAAGGTAAAAGTATGTATGCAGTGGCGATGTACTTTTTTATCCACTAAAAAAAAGAAATACTGGTGTTCCCATTTATTTCTTCGGATTTCTCTTTTACTACACGTTCACAATGTTATAATTTTTGCGTTATAATTTCGCACTCTATTATACGCTTTATGTAAAAAAAGAATTGTTATTAATTATTAAAGTGATTTATATTATGCAATTAGCGTGTTACTATTTTGCAAATATCCTTTTTCTAATTTATTTGGTAAATAGAATATGTTTAGAGATACACATAGACAGAGTGCGGCACCGAAAATAAACAGATAGAATATTTCGAAGGAGAAATCTTTTGCGAAAAAACGCAAAAATAGATTGTTTTTTTAATCGAATGGGTACATCTTTCCATCACATTCTCAACTGTGATACGTCGTTTCTCTCCCATTCATTACTCTACTCATTACAATTTAAATACAGAAAGTACTACAGGTATGAACATGAAAACTGTTAAATACTTAGATCTTAGAACTAACATCAAGAGGTAAATACTATTTACATATATACATTTATACACAAAACGTATATATGCATGTGTTGGGATACACAGATACATCTAGTGTCATTACCGACAGTCAACGCACTGACACCGTGTATCGGCCTTTAAGGCATGCATGCGGGATACACTTCTAACATGCAGGTTTCTCTATTGCATGCGAGTGCTGCCGGAAACCATATAGCTTTCGGTGTCGCTTGTGAGTGGCAGATGTCGCTGTGATGTTCTTACGGGCATTTGCCACCCACACCGACATAAGCTGCGATCCTAGTTTAAAAGTCATTACCGGCAGTCGCACGTACACTGACGAAGCCTTAAAGGCCCAAAGACGGTGTCTGTGCGTTGACTGTCGATAATGACACTAGATGTATGTGTGTATCACAACACATGCATATACGTTTTGCGTATAAATGTATATATGTAAATAGTACTACAGGTACATCATTGAAAAAGTAATTTTATTGAGAATTCGGCAACGTGATTGCTGGTTGCGTAACTTTTGATTTTGGCGCCTTCTGGAGGGATAATAAAACGGTTACGTATTCATAAATATGACACACCATTTGAAAGCTAATTTTATTAGCGATTTAATGCACAATTAAACAAAAATATTGACTTAAATTATTAAAAAATCTTGCAGAGCTTTAACGTTAGGAACACAAAAGTTATTATTACTTATTATATTTAAAATAGATGCTGATAGTGTTCACCATTAACTATCATACATGAGTATAAACTTCGTTCGAACTATTGTCTGACGTTTTGAAGAATTTTTAGTTATTTGACGACATTCGGTAACAATGCGTTAATGTAATTCTTCTAGTGAAGCAGGTGATATGGCGCATATTTTGCTTTCAAATATTTCTACAAAAGTAATCCAAGGGAGATATATCTGGAGATCACGGGAGCCATTCTATGGATCCTCTTCTCTCAACTTATTGTCGAGGAAATTTTTCATTCAAATACTGACGAACTGCTACAGCAAAATGTCGAGGAGCTCCATCCTGTTGGAATATCAGGTTATCTTCTAAGTTCCGATTACCGAGTATTGAGTGTGTACTTCATAAATTATCATTAGGTTGAAATTTGGCTAGTACCGATAATTATGACAACTGACAAGTGCTGTTGATAAAAAAATGAGCATTAATCATAAAAACAAAAAAAGTACTTTAAAGTAACGCAATAAGCAATCATGTTGCTGAATTCTTCCTAAAATTGCCTAACGTATCATACTTAGTACTTTCCCTCTTAAAATTGTAAGGGTTAGAGTGATGGAAAGGAGGGGGAATGACGTATCGCAGTTGATGATATCATGGAAGGGTGTCCCCTTTGGATAAAAAACCGACCAGTACAAACAAAAGGTTTCTTTTTCAAGATATTTAATACGTTTCGTGCCACAGCCTGCATATTGCTATTTTGTACTCACCGCCTGTAAAGTGACATTTGGCGCATGTGTAGCTCGACTGGGAAATACGTTTTCCCGGTCGAGGCGACTGTAAAAATTGAAAAAAACACTTGCACTTTGGGACATTTAAAAGAAAATCTAACTTGGTAGTAATAAAATTTAGTCTATAAAATACTACTTCCCTCCACTATTCTTCACTAAAAGTTGGGGAAATAGGAGTAATAATTAAAAATTCTTCCAAAAAAATTGTGGCGCCATCTACTTGACGACATTTTAAGCGACATCTTAAGCAAGATTCAAGCGCCATCTATTTGAACCACATCGACATTCATATTGGCAGTTCGGAATTGTTTGTATTTAAACCAAAAACGCAATAAATGTGCTATAAATTTATAAATATAAGAATAAATACCTCGTGTTTGCCATGTGTAAGAATGTAATAACTTAATTTTCGGGAAAGGTGAGTAATAGGTACATGAAATGCTTAAATTAATTAGGTAATCTATCTTAGGTTAGGTATGATACCAATGACATTACTCAATAATATTTTTTTAATTTAATGTTCGTACAAAACATATTGTACAAACCACTTGCGTGAAGACATCTTCCACGCATTCGCGCAATTAAAAGCACTCGCTTCCTGCGGTCGCTCGTGCTTACAATGTGCGCTCATGCGGAAAAATAGTCTTCCCGCACTTGGTTCGTAAATAACTATTACTATATGATTTGTACCGGGTGGCCAACTAAGAATGGCCGCCGGCTATATCTCAGAAACCAGTAGTCATATTGCTTCCGGGTAAAAAAATTTCAAGTAAAAGTGCCCAAGAGAAAATGCTGGAAATTATTTTGGAGTTTGTAAAATGTCCGCAAGGGGGAGTAACAGTCAGGATCAATGTTAAAATTTAGAATTTCTTCATATTTTTACTAATTAAGGGGTATTGAAAATTTTTAAATTTTATTCCTTACACGTTCTTTAATACTTTTAGTCTTGCACATTTTTCACTATCTAGTGAAATAAAGTGGTGGGGGCAGTTCAAATGTTTTTAGTATAACTAGGATTACTCCCGTTTGGCCTAACCGATTTGAATAAGTTTGGTCTCATTTAAAAGAGCCTTATTTGCTCTATAAACTGAACTTGTGCTTTTGTATCTCGAACTTTTGCCGTCACCGGTAGATGGCGTTAACTGAAATGTAAGGAAATATTAGGCCTTTTTTCAAAAAAATTAAATACAATGATATGTTTCTTTTTACATAAGTTAATAAAGAATTAAAACCTCTACATTTTGGTAAAAAACCCAAATTTTTATGTTTTTTAGAACAGGAGATATTGGCAAAAATAGATGATAATGCATGAATTCTTTTGTTTTAATTGTCTTCTTGTTTTAATTGTCTTCTTTTTATTATATACGTAACATAAAAATACACCCTCGTATATATAATAAATTCAGTAAAATTCTAACACGCAGACCAAATAATAAAATGTCACAAAAGCGGAAGAAATTTGAAAGGCATTCCTGTAACACCGATGCAAAATATATAAAAATATATTAAATAAAAAAAATTTATAACATTTCGTTAGTTCCTGTTTAAGCAACCAAAATTACATAAATTTAATTTTATGGAAACGTTCGAAAAACATGTATTACAATTTTCTTATACTATGATTTACTATACTAACAATTAATACTAACACTATCAGAATAAAGCTAATATTAAACACTAAAATAACTACAATTACATTACTGTAAAGATTGGTTTGCAAAATTTTTAATGACGGCCTAATTGTTCAAAATGTCGTCCATCATTGTTAATGCAAGCCTGCAACTTTTGCCGCGTGGATAAAACAGAAGTTTCAATTTCCGCCTCCGATATGTTTCGTACTCCTGCTATAATTTTCTCCAGCATATTTTGTCTTGTTGTAGGCCGGTTTTCAAAAACAATGTCCTTAATTCTCCCCCAAATATAAAAATCTAGGATGTTGAGGTCTGGTGACCTGGCGAGCCAGGGAAATATACTACCCCGTCCAATCCACTTGCCAGGAAATGTCTGATCTGAGAAATCCCGGACGCTTGCCACAAAATGCACCGGGCACCCATCGTGCTGAAAAAACTTATCACTACGAATGTCCAGAGGGACATCTTCTGTTAGAAGGAGCAGCTCATTCATAAAAAAGTTTAAATAAACGTCTCCAGTAAAATGTCGGTTAAAGAAAACGGGTCCAATAATTTTACCTCCTAGAATACCGCACCACACGTTTACCGACCAGCGGCCTTGATGCTAAACTTCCTGCATCCAACGCGGATTTTTCCTGGACCAATAGTTCATATTGTGCAAGTTCACACCACCATTGCTACTAAATGTTGCCTCATCCGTCCCTAGTACGCGAGAAAGAATTTCGGGGGTTTCCGCTACCATATTTAATAGCCATTGACAGTAGTCAATCCGGCGATCGAAATCTTCAGCCGTTAAAGCTTGATGAAGAACGATGTAATAAGGATCATCCTGAAAATAATATGGCAAACGTGAACGAAACTGCGAGATCAAATTTACCCAAACTTGTTGGACACTGTTTAGGTAACTTACTATAAAGTATTAGTGTGGTCTATATAAACGGTATCGGATAAAAATGGCTGTGACCGGTAAACAGACAATAAATAGGCAGATGGATGTATGAGTTAAACTTAAGGGAACCGAGTACGGAACGTTAAAAACAACTGTTATGCTTAATGCTTAAAAATATTAAAACAAACTGTAGGAGATATAGCAAATCTAACAAAGGCCTTACAAAAATAATCTCGAAATAAAGGTTATTTTATTTTTAACTTAAATCTTTCAATATATTTTGGACCGTAGTTCTACAAATGCCCAACTCTCTACTTGTGGTTTCGTTCACTACATGTGGATTAAATACAATATATTCTAATACTTTTATAGCATTTTCTTCGGTTCCGCCAGTAGGTTGCCTTCCTTACACCGGAAGATTAATATTTCCGGTGGTCCTAAGCCTTTCCGCTAACTACGAAAAACACTGCTCGCATAATGTCTTCCAGGGAACTGCATAGCATACACTCTGGAAGCAATTGTAGAATTTCGAATGAATTCGAAATAGACACCAATCATATCGAATGCCTCTTCATTCGCTGACCGCATCTCAGTAAAAAAGAAGTTCTCCCAAACACAAAAAAGTAAACGGAATCAATCAAAAACTGACAATAATATTTATTATTTTCACAGCTCGTCGTTTTAACACAGAGTTATTGTTTTATTTTTTCATAGCTTACTTTTTTATTGTCAATGGTATATCTTTTGGATTAAAATAAGTATTAAAAATAATCTTGCTTTATTAAACAGGGTATTTCAAAAATTTTTTTTCTTGTTAATAATAATATATTAGATAATAAGAATATATGTAGCTCAAAATGGTTAGCTTCATAAAAAAAGGCCAGTAAAAGAGGAGAATTTATGAATTTTGATCTATTTTTGTCAATATCTCCTGTTCTAAAAAACATACAAATTTGGTTTTTTAACGAAATGTAGGGGATTTAATTCTTTATTCGCTTATGTAAAAAGAAACATATCATTGTATTTAACTTTTTTGAAAAAAAGCCTAATATTTGCTTACATTTCAGTTAACGCCATCTACCGGTGACAGCAAAAGTCCAAGATACAAAAACACAAGTTCAGTTTGTAGAGCAAATAAGGCTCTTTTAAATGAGACCAAACTTATTCAAATCGGTAAGGCCAACCGGGAGTAATCATAGTTTATTTAAAAAAACATTTGAACTGCCCCCACTACTTTATTTCACTAGATAGTAAAAAATGTGCAAGACAAAAAGTGTTAAAGAATGTGCAGGGAATAAAATTTAAAGATTTTCAATACCCCTTAATTAGTAAAAATATGAAGAAATTCTAAATTTTAACATTGATCCTGACTGTTACGCCCCCTTGCGGACATTTTACAAACTCCAAAATAATTTCCAGCATTTTCTCTTGGGCACTTTTACTTGAAATTTTTTTACCCGGGAGCAATATGACTACTTTCTGAGATATAGCCGGCGGCCATTCTTAGTTGGCCACCCGGTACATAGCATCATAGCAACATTTGTACAACTAAGGAAGTGACAGTTTGGGTATTACAAAATTAAAATCATTATACAATGTGGATATTGTTACATCAAGACAATATCTCACTCAAATACATATAAAACATAAGTACTTTTTCATTATTTCTTAAGTGTTCGAGAAGGTAAACTTTTTAATTGTATAATCCTTGAGATTATTTTTATATCTACTCAATGCTGTTCGACATCTATTTCATAATAATAATATACAAATTCTGTAAGATATATCTATAACCTCACAGTTAGATATGAACAGTCTTCAGCATAAAAAAGATATTTATAGAAATAAAGTGCGAATTTGTGGAAAAGTGCAGTAATAAAATTTCCATAAACTCTCCATAAATTTATTCTATAAGAAATCAAAAAGTAATAAAGTTTTTCATTTCTATGCTATTATTCCTTATTCCTTACAATACCCTTCTTTTCGTATACCTATACCATCAAAGCATATCAGATATACTTGTAATAATATCCACCGAAGCCCAATAATATTTGCTTTGCTCTTTTCAAATGCACACTGGCTTGTTACATATAAGATAAACATTAATATCCTAGGTATTATTATTCTGTTTATTTGGTGAAAATACAAAACAAAGAAATAACACGAGGGAAAAAAGTATTTGCTGACGCACTTATATCTCTTTATACGGGTCATTTGGCCGATAAGAAGCGGGTACGATAGCCGCCATCAATGTCGCCTCTTCTGTCAGTAGCCCCGGCGGGGATGCTACTACACCGCGATAAAACAAATTGTCCGTGAATTAATCCTTTACTTGCGCTATCTGCTCTTGCCGACGGTCAATTGGCCGTTTCGTCCCTTCACGTTTATAAACTCATTACTCAACAATATCTTATCTGTTTCCCGATACTGTAATACGGTCCGTCATGACTGACAAAGAACATTAAGGTTACCGAACGAGATAGAAACTTTGATCAATATTGGTTGTTTCTTCGGATGAACTAAGTCTATTTCCGACGTAATTGAACAGAAACATGTTTTGTCAAATCTTTTACACGTACATGGTTACATGAGTATCTTTCTCGTTGACGAGCAGTATTTCTTCTTTGGATATGAGATGGTAACAGTGTAACTAAGTTATGTATGATTAATTTACTGATAAAATGTAATGGTGATATTGAAGAGCGAAAAATATTTGCAAATAAATTATAATTTCTAAATGACTTAATTTATAAATGAAAATTAATAAAGCAGTTTAATATTAGGGGAACGGGTGGGAATGTGAACCAATGGGTAATGGGAACCAGTACTTAAAATACAACATAAGCTCAAATCCACTAAATTTAAATTGTCCTGACATCTCTTATAACTAATACCCAACAGCAAACCGCCATTATGTAGCTAACATTTTATTTGGCGCCTATTGTGTTTACATCACTTTTAGTGTAAGGTTATCCCAATTTCTTTAACTGTAAGTATAAAAATTTACTGATATATTTTTTATTATGAATTGCTTCATTACTAAAATAGAATGAGTAGTTTATGCTCACGTAATTATTTTGTCGAAAAAATTAATATTAGTGGTTTTAAAAAATTATTAGTATAGGTTATGCATTTTGGGTAATGGGAGCCACTTCTGGCTCCAATTACCCCACACTGGTTCTCATTTACCTACGTCTCTTTTTCAGTTTAAGATACCAAGAAACAGGAAACGAACTACCGAAAAGGCTTCTTGGACTGCAGATATTCTGCAAAATGCAGTTAAAGCGGTAAAGGAAAAAGGAAATCAATTCATAAAGTCGCCAGAGAGATGGAAATTCCATACAGCACATTACAGAAAAGGTTTGGAAAAGGGTTAATCGACTGTGGACCAAAGTTAGGAAAAGCTGCAATATTTTCTGAAATGGAAGAAAAATCGCTTGCTGAACATATAATTAAACTAAGTAATATGTCTTATGGCTTAAATCCCTTGCAGCTAAGACGTGTAGCTTATCAATGTGCAGACAACTTGAAATTGAAACATTCTTTTTGTAAAGTAAAACGTTAAGCAGTACGAGACTGGCTAGAACGATTTCTTAAACGTAACTCTCGAGTAAGCATACGTAAGCCAGAAGCTACTAGTATTAACAGAATTAAAGGTTTTAATAAACAGGAGGTGCAACGTTTTCATAAAAATTTAGAGCAAGTCATTGGAAAAGCATCGCTTTTCCCCATCCCACATTTATAGCATGGATGAAACGGGGATATCTACCGTACAGGAACCAGGACGAATATTGGCAGTAAAAGGCCAGAAGAGAGTTGGGGCTATCACCAGCTGGGAGAGGGGGGAAATGTAACTGTTATTTGTGCAATGAACACAACCGGAAATTTCATACCACCTTCTTTCATTTTCCATCGAAAGCGTCATTCGAGTGAGTTTGAAAAAAATGGTCCACTTGATGCTCAATATTACTGCACTTCTAATGGATGGACTAATGAACAGGTCTTTGTTTCTTGGTTAAGGCATTTTAAAAAATTTGCTTATTCAACACCAGACGCTCCAGTTCTGCTTATCCTGGACAATCATATTAGCCACGCCACAATAGAAGCATATGAGCCACAGCCCAGCTGCTCTAAGACACTAAGAACACATCAGCTTCCTCCTGCGACCAACACTTTTCAATCTATCATAATACTTTATCTGCATTTCCTACTATGACAAACAAGATAGTCCATAAATATCACAAAGAAAAGCAACACTCTGAAATACTTACGGGAACTCCAATGAAGATACTGTTTGAACTGAAAAAGACAAGACAGAAATTTAATGTTAAAATAACTAATAGTTTTTATTGCAACAACCCTTCTTCACAAAGTTTAAATGTTTTTAATATCATTTCCTTGAAATAAAACTATGAAATAAAACTATTTAAACTGTCTCTTATAAATTTGAATTATAAGTCCGGCCTGCGATTTGATGTGATATTTGTTTTCCGGCCCGCGGTGTTGATTAAGTTGCACATACCTGCCTTATATAATTCCATTTATAACGCACATTGTTAATTCTTGCATCCTTGTAAACTATTTTTCTTTTGTATAGTATAATACGCTTGTCACTCCTATTCTGAAAAAAAAAAACAAATTTTTCTTAGGAACCATATTCATATCTATTACCAGTTATGTCTAAGATCTTAAAAAAAATATTGCGGTACAGATTAAAAATGCTATTGTAGCGGCTGGCAAAAGTACTCTATTCTTACACTTTAGGACCATACAAAGGCTGTTGAGACATACTCCAATCGATATCACACGAATGTGAAGTAAAATATCCAAACAGTATCCATTCTAACATGCGCTGAATTTCTAATTACAAATGCCAACATTTTTATGGCAGAAGATATAGTGTGATTTCTATATGGGGCTAGAGTGGGTGAGCCATCATAGTAAATACCTAGTTCTTTTGTTGTTGAATTAATTGATAATGAGGTAATACTTAATGTATAGTTAAAATAAATGTGATCTAACTTTCTGGTGAATGTTATGATGCAACACTTGCCGGTGTTTAATGTGCAGTTGTTTGTAGTACATCACTCGGTAATTTTGTCAAGTTGGTCGTTTAAGTGTGAGCAGTCGGCAACTGATGAAACGAATCCAAAGAACTTTAAATCATCAGCAAACGCACACATGCCATATCAATCCTTATGAGGAGGTCGTTAATGAAAATTATCCATATCCATATTTGACCTTTGCTCAACTCCAGATGTCGCTAAGGTCCGGCAAGATAGAAAAGCTACAAACTTCTCTCGAGGAAATCACAAAATAATCTCCACTACAGTCAAAAGTAAAACTGAAATCGGTAAAAATAATGTAGTAACAAATATACAATACAACTAAAATCCAATAAATCAGCAGCGATAATACTGTAAAAATAAAATCCAATGAGACCGGGAAATAATGAACGAGATAAATTCATAATATCCAGTACTTAGCAAATTAATACCCCATGATAGGTTACTTTCTCCTGAAATAATAATTATTGCAGAAAACAGCAAGTTTTAAATTGAACTGCTATCACCAATGGTTAACCCATAAAAATTTAATAGAGATTTAACTACCCCCCACACACGAAGAAGCCACATCATAACGCCATCTGACAATCTGACAACACCGACTTCAAGCACCTTATACAGGAATCTAAGTGCAGAAAATTAACAGAATATGATACTGTATTAATACCAGATACAATTTCAAATGACACAGTCAAGATAAGTAAGGGAAAATAGCAACAAGTTTTTGAGCATATAACAATTTGTTTCTAAGGTTATTGATCACAGTGTGTACTAAACATTCTCCTTAATAAACTCTCTTTGATTAGTTTTTCATATCTATCTGTACAATTGCTTTTAACTTACTTAATTGACAGTGAAAAGTGTTGGGTATCCCAGTACTGCAACTTCCTTCTAGAAATTAATATATCAGTCAATGTGAATTAAGTCGAATTCAACAAAATATAGAGTGTTTTCAGAAATCTCCTGAAATCACTATTAATGCACACGATTCTTTTAGCGTTGCGATAAACAATTCTTTATACAACCGAGACTCGTTTTGAAAAATACATTTTATTGAAGCAAATAGAAAAAGTATTTTAAAATTACAAAAATAAAATAAAAACATTAATAAATTGCTTTAATAATTTAAAATGTGTAATTGTAATACTAAGAAAATTATATTGTGAATCATCCAGAATTCTGAAAAATATTCATTGCACGCTCGCAGCGGTAGCATGTAACCTTCTCCGACACCAAATCGAGTAATAAGACCGTGGAATAATAAGGGTTACTCTGGCGTGAATTTCAATGATCCGCTAAATTTTCAGACCATTTCAAACGTGCAGGTACATATGTATGCATGTAACATGATTACATCTAGAAAACGACCTTTGGGGGTTCGACTAAAGATGCTTCCCTAAACCGCCCATTTTCGTACATCCCCTGCATATTGTCGTACCAGTGTAACCTATAGCGAAGTCAAGGAATTTGAGACTTGTTCTTGAAAGTCGAGGCAAGCGGAAATTACGGCTAGACAGCTTCTTCTTAATTAGAGGTATTTACTTGCATTATCTATATATTTCTCCTTCTTATGATCCTACAACAAATTTTCTTTCGCGAAGTTATAAAAATATGTATTAATACTTCAAATTAACAAAAATCTAATCGCAACGACATATCGCTTTATTTTTTTTTAATTTTAACTTGTTATATATAACAACAATCTCTTCAAGCTTAAACCGTCTCTTTGCGTCCGCTTACAGCTTCTTTTAATTTTCTGTGACACTCGAGCACTGCCATGATGCCGCTTATAATATCCAATTTCCTAAACTTTTGACGTACTTGTGTGTATACGTATATTTTCTGCTGGCAATTGGACGTTTTATTTGGAATTCTTTTCGAACTCTGTTTTACACAAACTTTAAACACTGACAGAGCGAGAAACATAATATAATGATAAACCTGAATCATGTTAAACTCTACGAAGGAACAATGTGCTTGAGGAGCGCACCATTTTTATTGAGACAGCCTACAATAATGCTCTTCTTTCCTAAGCCTACTCCCGTTGAGGACAAAACAAAAATATGTTTGTCAAAACATGTCATTAACTCAAAAATATTTTAATATGGGAATATACACACAATAATGAAAATTACCCTCAAATTCAATTTAACAATGTTTTTTGGCACCAGAAATTAAATGCCTTTTGAAGCGCGATACTTTCTTCGTTAATTGCTAAAAGTGCAACAAGTTTTCATTTTAAATTTTTATATCTTTTTGTAAATTTAAGTAGCCAAAAATAATTATTATTACGTTGGAGTTTGATGAAAACTTGTTTTATTCTAATATAACACATGTAATATAACGCAGAATTACAATTTAACGTTTGTTATAATTGTTATAAATATTTATAATAATTTATTGAAATGTAAACTTCTTTAGGCACGTTGCGCTGATTGTAGGCTCTGAACAAGACTGACTGCAAAGCTCGGATGTGTAACGCTCGGATATGTGTAACGCTCGTTCGGGTAAAGTCGGCTAAGGGAACAAGATAAATAAATATATCATAGTGTATGTAGAGGTATTTAATTTCAGTTAAATTGAAATTTAAATGAATAAATAAATTCATGTTCCAGAACAGATTCGATCCCGAGCCGCACGGGTATGAAGACGACACGTTACCATCAGACCAAGCGCGGGACCGTAAGCGAGTATTTATATCGTGTATTTATACATACACATACGTCCGAACCGACCAAACGAAATGGCCGCTCGCGTAAATGTAATAAATGTGCGAACATGTTTTATTTAATACGTTACTGAATGTTATACACGTGTATTTCGTATTATTGAAAATTGACATATGAAAGTGAAATTTTAGATACGGGGGTGTCTTAGGTCGCCGATCACCAATCCATAGTCAAAATGTAAAAAAAAACGAAATGGCGGAAGAGTTTTTTGAAAATTGACGTATGAATGTGAAATTTTAGATACGGGGGTGTCTTAGGTCGCCGATCACAAATCCAAAGTCAAAATGTCAAGAAAAACAAAATGGCGGACGAGTTTTTTGAAAATTGACGTATGGATGTGAAATTTTAGATACGGGGCTTTTGGGGGTCGCCGATCACGATTCCATAGTCAAAATGTCAAAAAAAACAAAATGGCGGAAGATTTTTTTTAAAATTGACGTATGAATGTGAAATTTTAGATACGGGGGTATCTTAGGTCGCCGATCACGATTCCAAAGTCAAAATGTCAAAAAACAAAATGGCGGGCGAGTTTTTTTAAAATTGACGTATGGATGTGAAATTTTAGATACGGGGGTTTTGGGGGTCGCCTATCCCAATTCCAAAGTCAAAATGTCAAAAAAACAAAATGGCGGAAGAATTTTTTGAAAATTGACGTATGGATGTGAAATTTTAGATACGGGGGTGTCTTAGGTCGCCGATCACGAATCTAAAGTCAAAATGTCAAAAAAAAACAAAATGGCGGACAAGTTTTTTTAAAATTGACGTATGAATGTGAAATTTTAAATACGTGGGTGTCTTAGATCGCCAATCACGAATCCAAAGTCAAAATGTCAAATAAAAGATAATGGCGGAAGAATTTTTTGAAAATTGACGTATGAATGTGAAATTTTAGATACGGGGATGGTTAAGGTTTACGTTTTATTTAATACGTCACTGAATATTATACGCGTGTGTACATGTGTAAATGTAATAAAGGTGCGAATACGTTTTATTTAATACGTTACTGAATATTATACGAGTGTATTTCGTATTATTAACCTCGCCTTGATGAAGTTTTCACTTCTGCCGTATGGTTTTAAGCACACTCATTCTTCTTGTTTTTTATATTTATATATTTGGTTTAATTCAGAAGATTCAAATAAAACACAAAAAGATAACTCAAACAATAATAATTTTAAAAATATAATTAGTATTCTATACAACACCATCTTTGCTTATTCAAGTAAGCAACTATATATTTCAACGGTTTAAAACAAAATGCTCTTTGCTATTTTGTGGTTTTACTGAGTAATAATATGTGTGCATTTGTTATTCCTTGCAGTACCTTTTTGGTATCTGGCTTGAAACCTCGTCGTCATCCCTGCTTCTACTGCCGACATTTTGTCCACTATCCTGAGGAAAATCTTCCGGGCTTCTATTACAGCGATAACTTGAAGCACGCTTCTGTGATAATCCGACACAATCTATTATTTGAGCTTCAAATAGTTCATAGTAAGAACACAGACCACCCCGTAGTTATAAATGGCATGAACACAATACAGACTTCGGAATATTTCAAAAATTATCTTTATAGGCGTGTGGTATAATAAAATCCACAGAGCGAAATGATAAAAAGCGACTTATTTATTAATATGTTCTAAACAGAATTTATTCAACATGTTGAAAATTGAATTTTATCAACACATGTCTCATTTCCTTTTTTTAAAGCAATTACAATCTGATAATAGGAAGAAAATTAACTGGCATATGTATGTATACAGATTTATTTAAAATTCAGTCTGTGCTTCTGTATCCACCAAGAAAATCCCACCAGAATTTAAAATTTTAATGCAAATGCAAATTTAATCGCTGTTCACGGGATTGACCGATAAAAAGTCGATTACGTTCACAATTGTTTTGTACCCATCTAACTTTTCGTTATTATTCTCTCTCTAGCTGCTTTTTATAAAAAATATTGTTCGTAAGTCTTGCACTGACCTTTTAACATGGGCATTAGGAAACATTTAAAATCATTCTTATTGAACGTAGCAGAGTTTACTATGATGACATTTAATAGTATTTTTGGTTTAAAGTACAAATATAAAGTAAATTATTTTCTAAAAATTATATATAAATTACAGAATTAATAATTAAATAAAACTGCTATTGAAGTCAAATGTTAAAATTTTTGAAATGTACTAGTAGGTATTTTTATTTTAATAAATGCAATATACCGTGCCTTCAAATACTTTCCTCATTAGAGTAGGCTGTTTTTTAAATTTTTTAAGTAATCAATGTTGGTGTACATGCTAAGCTTTTGAAAACTTCAAATTCAGTTATCATACTTAAATTCAATATACCGTGCCTTCAAATACCGTGCCTTCAAATACTTTCCTCATTAGAGTAGGCTGTTTTTTAAATTTTTTAAGTAATCAATGTTGGTGTACATGCTAAGCTTTTGAAAACTTCAAATTCAGTTATCATACTTAAATTCAAATTATAGACATAGACGCCTATTATTATTTACATGACATAACCAAACTATCAAAATTATGCACTGTCACTAACCATTAAAAAAAAGCACGGCCGTCTCTAACGAGGACAGTATTTGAACGCACGGTAATGTAATTCAAGGTTATAAATAATATAGAAAACACAAGAAGTACTAATATTCACAGGTATTAGGTAGGATGATAGTCTAATTCTAATACCAACATTATAATCTCGTTATCTGACATAGATCCATTTGAATCTTTTGTTGCACTAACACTCTACTTTGATTCCGAAATCAAGGATGATCTCGCACGTATTCTTAATAAATTCAAAATTACAGCAGAAAAGTAATTGGTGATTTAATCTATAGAAGAAAAAATTAACGGTAATATAAAAGGACCTAGTTAACGTACGCCAATGGTGTGTGACAGAATAATATATTATGATTTTTTTTTTATTAATTAAGCATCAGGCACTCAATAAATGGAGTGCACACCTTAACAGTTTTAATTGCTCACGCCATCTTGTGACAATTAACAATTACCCTGTAACGAAGCTCCTTCGTTAATTGAGTAAAATATCATTTATTCACGTTTCATATCTACTTTGAATTGCAATTTTCAAATTATATATGTTTGATATTTTATTCAACCGATCATTAACCATTGTTTTTCATGTTATAAATATTTTTGTAATTAGTATGCTATTTCACCTATTCGTTTCTTTGTCGTTCGCGCTCTTAAATTGTCCGAAGACGTCACGATTATTTTTCGCGCGTTGCTACGTCACGTTTACGTATGAGGATCCCACTCTGCGTACTCGTTTTTCTTGGCGAAACGACCATATAAAAGAGCCGTCCACGGTCAAGACATGGACAGAGAGATTCTTCCTTCCAACCGTTCCCGACCAGAGCACTTAGGCCTATTTGTCGTAAGTGTTTTGGTGCCGTCTTCTTTAATTTAAGCAGGCCTATCGTCGTGCTTTGATTAAAGATCCGTAGAAGCAGGCCAATTGTCATGCTTCAGTCCGTAAACCTTTTCCTTTAATTTAAGCAGGCCTATCGTCGTGCTTTGATTAAAGATCCGTAGAAGCAGGCCAATTGTCATGCTTCAGTCCGTAAACCTTTTCTTTTAATTGAAGTAGGCCAATTGTCATATCTCAATTAAAAGTATTCCGAAAAACCGCAGACTGAATTAAATAATTTTAATTATTTTCCAGATCCTCGTAACGTCATATTAAATTATAAATTCTCGCACGTAAATAAAATTTCACAAATCTCCGAACTTATGTACAAGTCACGTGTCACCGCGAAATAAACATTGTATTTTCTCGCCGTAACTTCAACCGACCGATATTCGACAAAATTTCACCGTCAATCGTTAGTAAAGCCCGGACAATGTATTAAAAATAATAATTGTTTTCTTTTATTATGGAAACACTAAAGATAAAATTATTCCTAGTATAGCAAGACCTGTTGTATTTCTTATCAATGTAAAATTTGAAACGGATGTAATTTTAGGTTATAGAATAAATATTTTATTTATAGATCGTTGACTGCGACTTTAATGTTCCGATTTAGTTTGTTTTATATTATTGTTACGTCGTAGACATGTAATTAGTGTAAATATATTTGTTGTATCTGTATATATATAGTTTTGAATACAATAAACACAATAATATAATACGTCTGTTGTATGGTATATCGATAGGTTAGTTTAATTCATGCATTTCAAAGATAAACAAACATCCGTCTTAACATTAACGTAAATGTATTAGATTATGAAGAAACAAAGTAGTACGTACCCATATAAATAATCTCACGACGAGAGCTAGCCCGTGATACGCAAATTGGATTCACATAGTCACTTTTCATTCAGTAGCACGAGAAGTCATTTTAAATTTTCTTTTGACGTATCCCTACCGTTCTGAATGTTGGCTCGCTTACCGACATTAACCCGTGGATATGTGACATAGCTTAATATGAGTATAGGCTTCCCAACGTGCACCCGTGTTTGGATGAGAAACTACTATCAATAATTATTGAATCTAATAATTTAAAAGAGAAAGAAAGTTAGTTTTTTTTTTTCTTGGCATGCGGTGGTTCAGTTAATACCGAAAATAATTAACCATAATTATTTATAAATTAACCACTGCATGACAACCCCATATACGCAAGAATAATATATTTTTATTATATTCTGCCTACGATAGGTACTTATAACGCCACTTTACAGCTCTTATGCCTAAACTTGTTGAGAAACCCCTGTAGCTTGATATACGCCGATGACACTTCCAGTAGTTTGATTGCGAGAATTATTGCTTGCGATCTACTTTAATTTCTTGGGTTATAAAAACTACAGGTGTTGATTGAACAAAGAAATAATAAGTTTATTTGGCAAAGCAAGTATGTATGTTAATAGAAAGTAAAGTAACACTTTCGCACAGGTACACATGAAGAAAGGTGTATATATAACTTTTTTTCTTTCTTTGGTTGGCTATTATCCACACTACTTTTTTGATACCAGAGAACTTCTAAAGATGGACATTTGCAAAAATCTAGAAGTCGAAAATTTTCGACTTTCGACATCACAATACTTCCTTACAGTATGTAGGTATATGAAGTAAATTACTACGTATAAGAAAGTCAAATGTCAGATGGGTCAGAATCCGGACCGCAAAGACGATCTAGAACAAATGTGACGAAAACGTATGTTACATCAAAGTGAATCAAAGAAGTAAAACCAAAAGCCTATTGCGCAACAGAAATACCACTAAAAGAATTACTCAAATGTTTGACATTAGCGCCCAAAAAAAAAGGTAATTTCAATGAAAATAACAAGACGTAGTCCTATTTAGAGAGGAAAAAACGGAAAATTCATTCTCACGAATTATCTGTTGCGGTCTATTTGTTGGTACGCTCATATAGCAAAAGAAATATTATCACATTTCACGCCACATGACAAAGCAACTTCATTCAGTGTACTTAGTACAAAGTGTATTTATTAAAATATATAACTCGTGTTGAGAAAAAAATATTTATATTTTCACTCTAGTGAAGACATCTTTCAGTTGGGTCAATTTATACTAGAACCTGCAGCCTGTGAATTCAACATATCTACATTTTATTTTCATCCGTCCAAGTTATTTGCATTTTAATAAAAACGTCAATAGACAATTCATATTCTTTGTTTTTGCCATCGGAAACTCCATTGCCATACGTATATGTATAAGACCGTGACAATTCCAATTTCAAAGAGGTATGTTAGTTTTGCTGCATGATTCTCATTTTATATATAGTCTTAGTTATAGAATTTGCAAGATAAATTAGATTTTTTGATTTATTTTCTAAAAATGCAAAATTTTCAAAATAATACATAATATTAAACTGAAACAGGTATAACAATATAAATTACTAATAATAATAATACTAATAATAATAATACTAATAATATTTACAACTTTAATGTTTTCCTGCAAAGATTTTCAGTTTTAGGCAACCTTTTTCTAGGAAATACCTGTACGCCAAGCAATTATAAAAAAGTGATAGTTCGACTACAATAATAGTCTGTTTCTGTACATAAATGATCTTTAATAAAGGAGGATAAAAGTATGGGAGAAAGCATTCTTGATAAAAGTGAAGCTACGAGACATATATTTACATCAGACTGGATCAGTGTACATGTATTACGGTATTTTGCCCTATAATGAAGATTTACAAGAAATCGTATAAGTCAAAAAAATTATTAACATTTTAAAATTGATAAAATAACACTTGTATCAGAGTATTCGTGTCCACGAATTAATTTATTAATTAAGTTATCATTCATAACAAGAACAAATTGCTTAAAGCGTATACCATATACTGACGGGTACCACAAGAAAACTTGATAGACATAATGTTGACAAAATAGAACTCCTCTACTAATTCAATTATTTTATACTCTCAAAAACTGTTAGGATACTTTTGAAACAGTTAAAAAAAAATACAAACATATACCATCGCTTCAATATTACCGCCTTAGTGTTTTGATTCAATTCTCTGTTACAATAATAAATGAAGACGGAATTTTTGGAGATCTATTTCCTGGTTTAATAAATAAATGTTTTTGCAAACATTCCTCTCTCTCTATTTCCCCCCTCTCTCCCCCCCCCTCTCTCTCTCTCTCTCTCTCCCTTTCTCCCCCCCCCTCCCCCTCTCTCACCCTTTCTCTCTCCCCCCTCCCTCTCTCTCTCGATAGCGGCGAAACGACTACTAGTACCAATACCAAACTTTATATTTATAAGTATAATCTTTCTCTTGAGGTCTGATTAGATTTTCAAGTAAATCGGTAAACCGCAAGTAGTAGTTTACTTCGGTAAAAAAATTAAAATTTACCAATATCTCGTTAATTACTAAGTTTAGACAATTTTTTAAAGATAAGAATGTATTAAAAAGTAATTTTAGGTAGATTGTATAAAAAATATTTTCGAAATTCTTACCGGAATATAACATTTTGTCTTACGGAAAATTACTTTTTTGTGAATATTTTGCAAGTCGTGCTTTTAAGGTAGGTACGTTACGAGTATAAATATACTGATTTATTAAGTTATCATTGATAACAACAACAAATTTCTTGAAGGGGTATACCATACGCGTACTGAGGGGTACCACAAGAGAACGTGATAAATATAATGTTAACTCCCCTATTAAATCAATTATTTTATCCTCCCAAAAACTGCTAGGATATTTTGCAGCAGTTTAAAAAAATACATGCATATACCATCGCTCGTTGTACCGCATTAGGGAAAGACTGTAGTGTTTTGATTCAATTCTCTGTTACAACAATAAATGTAGACAGAATTTTTGAAGATTTATTTCCTGGCTTAATACATAGACACAATAGAGGTACACAAAGACAAAGATTTCACATTCACGATCTGCCTGATAAACATCAATTTTAAGTATTATAAAACAACCAAAGCTGGTAATGAAGTATCAATAATATTATGAATAAACATATTTTCATGAACGTTAACATGTAAACGCTTCAAATATATTAAACATAAAGTTCCAAAAATACGATTTCTAGAGAATATTCTGGATCTCGTACTTTTAAAAGTAATAAACACTTACCACTAGCAACAGAAGTAAAAATCGTGTGAAAGCAACAGCAACAGGGGAATACCAAATACCCTACATCGATCTTTGGACAAATTTTGCGTTAAGCAATGCGATGGTACAATTTCAAGTCATCTGCACATGCTAAAGACTTTCAAGTAAATTATTCATAAATTTGGACCCAAGAAGTACACCAAATGTGTCAGTAAATTCATAAGATTCAAATCCATTATAATGGATGAAATTTGTTTTTCAAATACGATGAAACAAAAACGAGAAATCTGTTATGGAAACCAACAAAATGTAGCTTCTTCAGCAAGAAATAATGGTTAATAGAGTCGAAGGCCAGTAAAAAAATCTGTGTACGAAACAACCATCTAACCCCGATATCATCCAGCACCGAGCTCACTTCTTACTTGAGAATCGATCAGAAGATATCCTTGGCTTGAGCAAATAATCCATTATATTATATAGAATATGCTCCAGTACTTTAAAAAAGTTTGACAGCAAGGATATGGGTCAATAATTCTTTAATTCTTTTCTGTCGTCCTATTTAGAAATCGTAATTATTCGAACTTCCCTCCAAATAGACGGAAAGCAACCAGTCTCAAATTTCAAGTTGAATATTATTCTAACTGGAGAAGTGAGAATCACGCGACAGTCTTTAATGAGCAATGCTGTCGAAAAGCACTTTATACAAATAACATAGTAGAATATCCAAACACGTGAAAAATAAGAAAGAACTGGTGCCGACAGTTTTAATTTAGTGCATGATTTTGAATGGAGACGTTACGTGGAAAGAGTATGGGGTGAAGCTCTACGTAGTTAGAGGCAGAGGTATATTTGAAATTGTTTGTCGCAACTAGTTACTTTTATTATCGGGCATCATGCTGAAGAAGATATAATAATAATATACCTTAATAATAATAATATATCTTTATTGCCCAACAGATTTTTTACATCTAATTACCGGACAAGAAAAAAAATATAATGAATCGATAACTACACAATATAAAATCAAATAAAAAAAATTTTATATACAGGGTGAGTTTTTTTGAATGTTTAGCATTGGGATCTCAGAAACTACTGGAGATAGAAAAACGCTTAAATGGGGAAAGATGCGCAGTTTTACGAATTTGATTTAAAACTGCTTTTGTTTCTCCGATAACTTTCATGGCTTATTAGATATTCAAAGAAAACTAAATTTTACGTTTTTCTTTAAACATGCTTAGCATCGTTAATAGTAATTTTAGAGAAAAAGTGTTCAGACAAAAGTTTTAGATAATTTTACGCCAAATAAAACTATGTAGCTAATATTTTTTTTTCGTTCGCCTTTATCGAGTTATGACACAAACTTGTGTTTTTTTAAATGGAAACCATAGTTGGTTTTGACATCATTAAAAAGCTTATTTTTTGCTGATTACAATGATATAAGGTTTGATATGGTTATTTTAAAAAATAAAGAGGATATAGACATTTTTATGGTTTTTATGGAAAACAATTGAATTTCGAACTGATAAAATACAAACCAAACGAAAACTTATTTTGAAATCTTATGTAGTAATAAAATGAAAACTATAAGAACTTTTATTAAGGGCACACAACATTATTAATGTTCAAAGATACCTCCATTATTATTAATACACAAATTGCATCTCTTCACAACAGAATTTGTAGCATTGCGTACTTTACGCCTACCAATGTTATTAAAAGCAACTAAGACAGCTTGTCTTAAATCGTCGATTGTTTCATATGTTCTTTTGTATACTGTGTCCTTTAGTACACCCCACAAGAAAAAATCCAAAACTGATAAATCAGGGGATCTAGCCGGCCATTCAATGGGTGCATTTCGTACTATCCATTGATTACGGAAGTTCAAATTTAAATAATTTATAACATTCAGTTGATTGTGCGGAGGCGCTCCGTTATGTTGAAACCATTGCATTGCTCGGGTTCTTAAATTTAAATTATCTAACATTTCCTCGAAATCTTGTAAAAAATTAAGATAACGATTGCCAGTTAGTGATCCATCAAAAATAAAAGGAGGAAGAACAGTTGATCCTATAACACCACCCCAAACATTAAACCCAAATTTAATTTGTGGTCTCCTATGTTCAACGTGAAGCGGATTTGTTTGAGACCATATTATGTGCTCATTGTGCCTATTAAACATTCCACAATTTGTGAAACGAAATTCATCAGTCCATAATATTTTCATTGAGCAGTGTGGATCGTTTTGACACTGATCTTTAAACCATCTACAAAAAGCTATTCGTCTGATGTTATCACCTTCATGTAAAGTTTGTGATACTGATAATTTGTAGGGACGAAATTTATGCTTCTTCAACACTCTGACAATAGTGCGTTGAGAGGAGCCCATTTCTGTTAAAATTTGTCGGGTCGATATAGATGGATTCTGAGCGACACATGCTAATATGTTTATTTCTCTATCTTCATCCATCCCTTTTTTTGATTTTGGTTTAACGAACGAACCATAATCTGCTAAATTATCCCATAATCTCTTAAAAGTAGGTAGCCACGGCTGACATCGATCAAAATAATTTTTAAAATAAACTTCAGCAGCTCTAGTAGAATTTCTCTGGCACTGAATGTAACATTCAACCATATCACGCTTTTCTACGTTAGAAAATTCCATAGCCAATGCAAACTTATGATTAACGGCCGTTTACACCGCTTATAGTTAGGTTACAGTTAAATTAATTAATAGTTAATTGTCAATGTTTGACAATTAACTATTAATTAATTTAATTGTAACCTAACTATAAGCGGTGTAAACGGCCGTTAATCATAAGTTTGCATTGGCTATGGAATTTTCTAACGTAGAAAAGCGTGATATGGTTGAATGTTACATTCAGTGCCAGAGAAATTCTACTAGAGCTGCTGAAGTTTATTTTAAAAATTTAGTTAATTGTCAATGTTTGACAATTAACTATTAATTAATTTAATTGTAACCTAACTATAAGCGGTGTAAACGGCCGTTAATCATAAGTTTGCATTGGCTATGGAATTTTCTAACGTAGAAAAGCGTGATATGGTTGAATGTTACATTCAGTGCCAGAGAAATTCTACTAGAGCTGCTGAAGTTTATTTTAAAAATTATTTTGATCGATGTCAGCCGTGGCTACCTACTTTTAAGAGATTATGGGATAATTTAGCAGATTATGGTTCGTTCGTTAAACCAAAATCAAAAAAAGGGATGGATGAAGATAGAGAAATAAACATATTAGCATGTGTCGCTCAGAATCCATCTATATCGACCCGACAAATTTTAACAGAAATGGGCTCCTCTCAACGCACTATTGTCAGAGTGTTGAAGAAGCATAAATTTCGTCCCTACAAATTATCAGTATCACAAACTTTACATGAAGGTGATAACATCAGACGAATAGCTTTTTGTAGATGGTTTAAAGATCAGTGTCAAAACGATCCACACTGCTCAATGAAAATATTATGGACTGATGAATTTCGTTTCACAAATTGTGGAATGTTTAATAGGCACAATGAGCACATAATATGGTCTCAAACAAATCCGCTTCACGTTGAACATAGGAGACCACAAATTAAATTTGGGTTTAATGTTTGGGGTGGTGTTATAGGATCAACTGTTCTTCCTCCTTTTATTTTTGATGGATCACTAACTGGCAATCGTTATCTTAATTTTTTACAAGATTTCGAGGAAATGTTAGATAATTTAAATTTAAGAACCCGAGCAATGCAATGGTTTCAACATAACGGAGCGCCTCCGCACAATCAACTGAATGTTATAAATTATTTAAATTTGAACTTCCGTAATCAATGGATAGTACGAAATGCACCCATTGAATGGCCGGCTAGATCCCCTGATTTATCAGTTTTGGATTTTTTCTTGTGGGGTGTACTAAAGGACACAGTATACAAAAGAACATATGAAACAATCGACGATTTAAGACAAGCTGTCTTAGTTGCTTTTAATAACATTGGTAGGCGTAAAGTACGCAATGCTACAAATTCTGTTGTGAAGAGATGCAATTTGTGTATTAATAATAATGGAGGTATCTTTGAACATTAATAATGTTGTGTGCCCTTAATAAAAGTTCTTATAGTTTTCATTTTATTACTACATAAGATTTCAAAATAAGTTTTCGTTTGGTTTGTATTTTATCAGTTCGAAATTCAATTGTTTTCCATAAAAACCATAAAAATGTCTATATCCTCTTTATTTTTTAAAATAACCATATCAAACCTTATATCATTGTAATCAGCAAAAAATAAGCTTTTTAATGATGTCAAAACCAACTATGGTTTCCATTTAAAAAAACACAAGTTTGTGTCATAACTCGATAATGGCGAACGAAAAAAAAATATTAGCTACATAGTTTTATTTGGCGTAAAATTATCTAAAACTTTTGTCTGAACACTTTTTCTCTAAAATTACTATTAACGATGCTAAGCATGTTTAAAGAAAAACGTAAAATTTAGTTTTCTTTGAATATCTAATAAGCCATGAAAGTTATCGGAGAAACAAAAGCAGTTTTAAATCAAATTCGTAAAACTGCGCATCTTTCCCCATTTAAGCGTTTTTCTATCTCCAGTAGTTTCTGAGATCCCAATGCTAAACATTCAAAAAAACTCACCCTGTACACATATACATAAGTAACCCTATTAATTAATTAATTAATTGCGATAATGGTGAAAAATTAATATCGAGATCATCCCCACAAGTGGCATTGCAACGACTACAACCTCTATAGAGCGGCGATGCAAGTAAAATATTTGTTCTGGCCGTTGAAAAATAAAATACATTCCTTGTGCGATATGGGTACTGAGGTACAGCAAACATGATCATTGCCAAAAAAGATTGAACATCTATATTATTGTGCAATACATCATAAATTAACTTAATGTCTGTTTTATGCCTTCGTATCTCCAAAAATTCAAACTTAAATTATTCAAGAATGACATCATAGCATGCCCCCTGAACGGGGTACAAACCATGCCTCTTGAAGTACAGTTATTTCAAAAAGCGCTTCTGAACCATCTGGAGTGCTTCAGAATAAGTTTTATATGTTGGCGACCAAACGAATGAAGCATATTCGAGATGAGAGCGAACAAAGGAAAAATAAGGGGTAATAATGGCCTCCATGGATGCAAACTGTCTGATATTTCTAATAACAAACCCTAATGTTTTTAATGCCGATGAAATAGTGCTACTCATGTGGTCAGAAAACGTTAATTTAGCGTCAAAAAGAACGCCTAAATCCCTAACCACTGAGTGAATAGGAATCCCGTCAAGGGCGTAATTAAAACAGAGAGGTTCTTGCTTCCAACTAATCGTCAATACATTACATTTGGAAATATTCAGGGGCAAATTATTCACCGTACACCATGCTCCCAAAACATCTACTTGCCTCTGCAGAAACAAGCAATCCGTAATGGTGCGTATTTTCTGGAAGAGCCTGACATCATCTGCAAATAAAAGTCTGTGGCAGCCCAATGCAGAGCAGATGTCATTAATAAATATTGCAAATAATAGGGGACCTAGATTGCTACCCCGTGGAACTCCGGAGGTGGCAGTGAAGTAAGATGATTTGTGACCGGCATAACTGACGTACTGAACTCTATTCATCAGGTAAGTGTTAAATAATGACTTCAATTGAGGTGAAAAACCAATAGCATCTATTTTACGTAGCAATATGGCGTGATCGATACGATCAAAAGCCTTGGAAAAGTCAGTATAGATGATGTCAACTTGCTCGTTATCATCCAGGCATTCCGAGACAAACTGGGTCAACACTGCAAGATTGGAAGTTGCAGATCGCTTACTCATAAAACCATGCTGGTCGTCCGAGAGTCTGCACCGAATTTGTGAGCAAACATTGGTGTACAGGCACATTTCGAACACTTTAGCAAAATTATTAAGAATAGCTATAATGTTCTGGCCAGACTTAATTTCCTGTCACTATGCCCTCAGACAATTTTTATCTAAATATGATAATCCTCCTAATTTACTACAGGCTCATTCAACTAAATTGTTTTGGGCAATTTTATCTAGAAAGGTGTATAAAGAAGGATCGCAAGCTGAATTTGACGAACAGTGGAGACTTAGTGTTTTTCTAAAAATCCAGGAAACTATCAAACACTAATGCGAGGAGTTTGCAGATGGTTTCGTATTGTTGAAAAGTATGAACAACTTCATTTAATTTTGCTTATTAATATTATTATTTATAAATAGCTAATTCTTATATTTAACATAAGATTGATGACTATTTCATGTGTTTTAAAATTTAATTAATAAAATAATTTGTGACCAAACCAAACCATAAGGATATACTTTATTATTAAATGATCAATATTTCACGAACTAATAAACTAAATTGATGCTACTTGAGACTACTAATTTTATTCTTAAGAATAATTAACATTTCGTATACATTACAACGCCAATAAAGTAATTAATAAAGTTACATAGCTACCTTCGAAAATACGTAACCCGCATTGATTTAATTAAAATTTAATGACATCCAATGTCCGAGGACAGATCTTACATTTCCAAATGAAAAATTCTTGCACTTCACTAAATTTAATTCTCGGTAACGATGTCGTGGTTGAAATTTTTCGAGTATTAAATTCCACGATTACATTTGTGATAATCTTGAGAAGGAGATGCCATTTAAACTAGATATATCCTCGCAAATTCTATTTCCTGCAGTTGAACTCTGGACGCGTCATAATTTTAATATTTTGCTTCTGCAATCTTCGCTCCCTCGTGAATCCTTTTTGCATTCTCAACCGTTCTTTGACTATTTAATCTTGGAATAATGCAAATCCCGGGAATGACTTCAAAATTTTAATGTGATTAAAACACTATTGGAAATTAAATAAGACGGAGTACTCCAAAAATTCGACCATTATACTATAATTGTATAAGTGGGCTACATACGGGTATTTATTCGAATTACAATGTTTAAACAGAATTTAAATAATCTGTCGTTCTTGCTAGCCACCCGATTGTACACTGCGATTAAGAAACCTGATTCTGAATCACCAGTTCAGATTTAGACTAAGTACATCGGATCACTGATGTCATAGAAAAAGAACTAGAAGACAAACTTATATGCTCAATTATCTTTGTAGATGTGGTTTAAATCTATGATAGGGCCTGGCACAAAAGGTCTTAGCTAGAAATCGAACAAGCTCTTACCTAAGGCATATCTTGACCTTTTGCAATCTAGTATTTCCAATAGATTTGCAAGATTAAAATTGAAATAAAAGTATTCCGGGTTGAAGAATATCCAAGCTGGAGTTGCACAAGAAAGTGTCTTTCGGCGGATCCTATATATGCTTTATACGTCTAGCTTGCTAGAACTTGGGAACGCAACTGAAGCTATGTTTGCTGATAACACGACAATCTTATCAGTAGAAAATAATATGCAAACAAGAGCAAATCAAATAAAATGTAAAGAACCTGAGACAGGTTTTCAAATTAAACTAATGAAATATAACTTAATTAATGAGCTAAAGTCAACTTATACAAACTTTACAAACATGAACATAATATACGGGGTGGCTGACAAAAAACGCCCCACGCTGCAGCTCCGTTATTTACTATCTGATTTTAAAAAACGAAATTTCAAATAAAATGGTTAAGTAAATACTATCAATTGGCACAATCAAAATATTATTAGGAACAAGTAGTTTAAACATGCGATAGTCAATTTTTTTTTAATGACAACGAATGTTTTTAATTAATGTTTCGGATAAAGAATGTTTTCCTGATTTTGATGATGTATAACACGTCAATTTTTCAACATAAGTTTCAAGTGTGCCGTGGTTAATAACATTTTATTGGAATGAAAATTTTAAAAAAATACAAATAAATACGAAACTTATATACAAATATTGTTCAAATTGTCTGCCGCCTTGTTGGAGACATAGTTGACACCTTCTAATTACTCCATTAGTGGCGTTGAGTATAAAATTAGGAAGTATTTTGCGGCAAGAATTCAGAATTCTTTACCGTAAAATGTCTATATTTTCCGGACAATAAACCTGAACTTGAAGATAGCCCCATAACCAAAAATCCTGCGGCGTAAGGTCGGGCGAACGAGCGCGCCATTGAATTGGTCCATTGGTCCCTATCCACCTCTCAGCAAATGTCGCGTTTAACCATTCAAAATTTATTAAGGCATTATGAGGAGGGGCGCCATCTTGCTGAAAGTACATTCTGTTTAGCTCGGCAATTGGCAAATCATCTAAAAATTTGCAATGTTTTCACGCAATAGTTGATTGGTATCTTGCTTGATTTAAGGTACCATCTATGAAAAATGGGCCAATTAATCGATCACCCCAAAGACCGCACCATACATTTAAACTGAATCTTTGCTGGACATTATTCTCAATTATAATTCTTGGGTTTTCTTGGCTCCAAAATCGATTGTTCTTTCTGATAAAAATGCCATTATTCCTGAAGCTGCATTCGTCCGACCAAATAATTTTTCGATAAAAATTACGATCTCGTTGTGTAACATTTAAGAAAAAAGTTGCAAAATTGCATTCTTCGACCATGATCATTTTCCTTTTTGAGAGATGTGTGGTATGAACTTGTGCTTTTTGAGTATCGTTTGTGTTGTTTGGTGCGATACGTCGACCTCATTTGCAATTCTCCGAGTAGAAGTATTTGAATTTGTATTTTCCTTAAACTGTCAACTCTTACTTTTTGGCATTTTGAAGGCTCCATATTTTCTTAAATTTTGCTCGATTCTTCCGAATTTACGACGGTCTGGAACCTCTCTTGTCGGATAACGATAACTGTAGTGTTTCACAGTTTCAGCAGTATTTCGATTACATTCAAAGTATACTTGCAACATGTCGGTCAGTTGATTGCTATCCATGATAGTGATGAATAATTAAAAGCACAGAAAGAATCAGAACGTTGAACTAATGTCACACCGATACACAAATGTCACAATGACAGTATTTATTAACATTTACATACTAATTGACAGTACTTAGTACTTGATGCATTTGATTGCTATCCACAGTACACTTGAAACTTATGTTGAAAAATTGACGTGTTATACTAATTAAAAATATCCGTTGCCATTAAAAAAAAATTGACTATCGCATGTTCAAACTTTTTGTTCCTAATAATATTTTGATTACGCCAATTGATAGTATTTACTTAACCAATTTATTTGATATTTCGTTTTTTAAAATCGGATAGTAAATAACGGAGCTACGGCTTGGGGCGTTTTTAGTCAGCCACCTATATATGAAACCTATGTCTATATATGGTAATATTGTCCTCTATGAGAGTTTAGCCAAATATCTGGATATAACGATTGCCGTTAGACTGAGCTACATCAAGAACAAAAGAACTGAGATAGATCTTAAAGCTTTACGGGAAGTTGAAACGTAATTCACAATATTCGCTATATAAGAAAGTCTTGATCTATATAACAAACTCCTGAAATCAGTCTGAGTGTATGATATACAACTTTTAGGTTATACCACACCATGTCATATTAAAAGTATAGAAATATTTTAGAATAAGGTCTTATGCAACATTATCAATGCACCTTGGTATGTTCAAAATAGTGACATTTGTAGATATCTAGGAATTAGGAATGTAGCCAAAGAAGTAAGAAGGTTTCGCGCCAAACACAAGGCAAGATTGAATGAGTTATTGTACTGAGAATACAGTGTATTTGCCTCTACAAAATAGAACGACAAGACACCATTGAGTGAATTTTAATAGGTAATAATAACTTTCTTTACGTTAACATTTGCAGAATTATATTAATGATTGATTTAAGTCTGCTTTAATATTGTAAACTGACATACGTAATAAAAAAACGTAGAAAGTAGCTCCGTCATTTATAAATAATAAATAACGCCTTATGAGAAATAGTTTTTCGATGTCGTTACTACTCTTTTTAGGATAGGTCTTGACCCGAAAATAATATTATTAATGATACCCTCCCTATTCAACGGGATAAGCTCGAGGCGTTTATGGGAGGATCAATAAAATTCATGGGTATTAATTTAGAGGTTATCTTTCTTACTATTTTATAGGTTTGTAATATAACGGCCAAATAACCTATATCAGTGCAAGGGTATTTGGTATTTCCCCTGGTACTGTTGTTTCCACGTGGTTTTTATTTCTGTTGTTAGTGGTAAGTATTTATTAATTTTCTCCTAATGTTTCTTCTCTAGTTTAGCAGCTGTAGAAACAGCTACGTTTAATATGTACGTGGTCTTGAACGGTTTATCGATGAGAACAATGTCGGGGATGTTGTTTGGCATGGTCGGTGGTGATGAGTCTTGCGCAGTACAGTTTAAATTTCTTGTTTTCCACAATACTCTGGATCGTACTTATATTATGGTTGTTAGTCATTTATATACACTCGCTGTTGCAAAAGTAGCTAGTGTAGGATTTTTGCTACTATATTATGCCTTGTCGTATAATCTGGGGGCCTCAGTATATGATATGAGCTAGCAAGGTGGTCTATTGTTTTGCCATTTAACCTGCAAATTCTGCATTTATCATTTAATGTCTTCATTAAGGATGTATTTGCGGTAGTACGAGATTTGATGTCAACAACATGATCGGGAATCGCAAACATTAATCCTTCCGTTTCAGCGTATGTAATTCAATAATTTCATTATTGCTTTCACCCTTTCTTTGTGTGCTGTTGTTATTTATTACATGTTTACTGTCAGCCTGATCGATTACCCTAGTTTGCTTATTATTATTACTATTTGTTATATAATTATATTTAATCACTGTCCCGTAATTACCAAAAATTAAATCACTCCAATGATTTCATAAGTAGGTACTCCGTTTTAATTTTTATGCACATCATTCGCGAATATCTTATTATGAAAGAATTTATTAAGATATCAAAAAGATTACATTTCAATATTAAATAGTAATGTGTGTCCCCTTGTTGATAAAATTGAATCATATGTATATAATTTCCGGTTAATGAGATACAAGTTTATTTACAAAAATATACAACCCTCTTGACATCCTGTTGCCTAGGCCTAGAAAAAGAATTAATTAAATAAAAATATGGGATCTCCAGAAATATTAAGAATTAATAATATTTTCGAATTAAAGAAATTAAAGATAATAGATATTTTAGAAAACTAGTAATTTTTTCGTGAAAGAAACAGAGTCTATAACAATTAATGTAGTAATGAGAACATTAAGCCAAATTCTCCTATCTACCTACTACATAAATGTACTAAACAGAATAATGATTATGAAAGATATAATAATAATAAACGTCTTTATTGAAAGTATGTTTTATAGAAAAAAAGGGGAGAATAGAAACTAATATTTATTATTTATATGCCCCAAAAATGCATAAGACAATTCATTTTGATTGACACGAATATAAATCATATTCACTCTTTAAAACTACTAATAGTCTACCACCACGTATAGATATAAATTCTGTGGAAATAAGAACTTTTAGAATTCAAACATAAATCACGTCGATGTTGCGGTCAAAAATGCAAAGGAAAAAAAGAAGAATAAGAGGTCATATTTTCAGGATCTTATCCTCACGATTTATAGGCCTGTTATACGGTAAGGTCTTTAGAGTTTTTACTCCACTTGGCTACCACAAATTTTCCCAACTAAACCCTATTATGTTTGTTCTTCGGATTTACTATGTACTTGGGTGTTCAACTTAACTTGGCATTTTAATTAGAAAGCTGGATTTATTTTATTACTACCAAGGATATATTGTATGTCTAAATGTACATTTAAAATCAAATATTATTATAGTAAATAATTGATAATATCTAACAAATGTCCGAAATTTTTAAAATCGAAAATTATTAGACAGACTCTCAAAATAAATACTTAATTAAATATAAATAGTTAATTACTAATATCTAAGAACTGATTCTTCAATTAGTAACTTAATGTTTGACTATTGAATATTTGTTCTGTATTTCAAATGTATATTGATTTCAAATTTTAAACAGAAATAGGAGTTTCTATTTAAATGTTCAAAAATATCCTGAACAGTATTTTATAAACTTGGTATCACTGACAAACATTATTACTTTCAAACTGTGCAATTATGGTAGAAAGCACGAAACAATCGACTTTCGTCATCAAAATCCATGATGTAACAGTTGTAGTATGTCAATGTTAGTATTGTGATCGACGAATAAAATTTACGATTTCTGAAGTTTACTTTGAGGTTATATTGACATCAAAATTTACCGAATTATCTGAATGTAAATTAAGGACTTTTTGTTAAAAATAAAGTATTCTGTGAGTATAATGAAATAAAACTACATCTTGAATACACCATTTCATTTAATAAAATAGTAAAAATAAAAAACAAAACTCTTCGTACTTTTATTCTGTGTAATTATTTCTTAATACTTAAACAATGGTTATATAATGTGTAAATTTTAGGAAGCAAGCTCTTTTAATAATTCTACATTATTTAAAATATCTTCTTAAACCTGACTTTAATTTATATTAATGTCGTACTTTACAATTAACTTGTATCAAAGTATGTTACAGCAACACAAATTAACTCGTCACTTATTCAAATTTGTAATAAATTATTACTAATAACACTCTTCAACTTAGAACATAACAAATCCAACAAAAAGAAAGTTACAAATGCTGCAGGCAAGTAATATAAGGTAGATATTTATTTTTATATTTAGTGTTTTTTCTTAGAATCGATAACATTGAGTACAAAATTTAAATTAGTACACATTTTTAAAATCAGTATATCTAGCCAATTTATTGTCATATATTGTACATTTTCTGTTTATGTATTTATCTTACAAATTTAATTGGTAGTAACAATTATATAAATTAATACATCTTTGACTTGAAACTAAAATTCTAATGAAAATATGCTCAAAATATTAACATATTCTTGTACATTTACATGACATATTAAGAAAGCCATTCTCTGTCATGCACATAAAATAATAAAACTAATGGTAATATGTAACTTTTTTTAGTATACCGAATAAAAATAAATAGTAATTTTATATGTTGTTCGTGCTATTTAAATCGCACAAACAATATATCACATTATACTATATCATTAATAATTACATGTTATGAATAAATACTAAACTAACTCTAAACGTCAATAATTAGATTTTTAACGTCTAAACTACACTCACTCACTATTGTACAATAACTACATATGGCTAAATTATTTTACTTTTGTAAAAAAAGACACCTTATGTCTTTTTTTATTTCAGGTTATTAATTTTCAATTTTACAAATTAATTGTAGTAATATATAAAAAATTTATCAAAAAAGAATAATAGATTTTACAGACATTCTTGTTTATTATCACTGTTTCTACTGTCTTTAGATTTTGAACATTTATAATAAATGATATTACTTCTTCTCTGCCAAGCAACAATTCTCGGTCCCATCATTTTTTGATTTCACTGCTAGTGTATCTAAGAGTACTTGTCTAAATTTCAGGTGACCTCATTTCTGGGTCTGATTTCACATCTAAACTGCATTTTTCCTCAAAATCCTGCTTTCCCATGTGCTTATTATAATATATTTTGGATATTCCCCAAATATCAGGTTAAATATGTAATAATATGATGATAGTTGTACAACTGTGTGCGTCTGGTATATTATGGCTCTTAACCATTCTCTTATTTGACCTTTGCTTCAAGAATTATTAGGAGATTTATCATATAAATGCTATGATAACTTCTAGCGTACACAGCAGTTCATTTTCATACTAATTTAAGAAATTGTTTCTATCTATTTCACGATGGTAATCAGGATTACAAGTATTTGAAAAAATACTAAAGAGGCACTGTTAATAAAACAATTACATGTACCTGCATAAATGACTATAAACCTAAAACCAAAGCAAAATTTGTAGTACTCAACACATGTCAATTTTAATGCAGAGTATTATCTTAGCCGTCAACTTTCATACACTCTTATGACTATCATCCTGCCATGATCTGGTTACAGTACCATTTTCAAAAATCCAAGTCTCATCCAAATAGACACATTCCAGTGGACTTTCAGATTGTAAATTATTCATATATTTTTATAGAAAATTAGTTCGAGGAAGAATAACATGTTTTTTCCTTAATCTTCTCTATGGATAGTCTTTCTTATATTTGAAACCAATATCTGCTAGTACTCTACCAAAAGAATCAACAGAGCCATCAAAGATATGATGGTCCACTGGCAGTGATAATAACGTAGCTCATGTAAAGTGTTGTTCTAAAAAACACCATTAACATTATAATATTCTTTTTATTTTCAATGAGTTGTATAAGCAACATAGCGTTTTTATACATATCGTATTGCGTATTGTTGCTTTTATTGCAGGAGTAATCACATACAGTTTTTTGAAACGTTTTTTTAAGACTTCGGTGAGCATCATTTTGTTTACGTGTCTTAAAAATACTGCTCACAGATTCAATGGAAATATTTAAAGCTTGTGCAATCCTCTAAAATGATAATATTAATATTTATTTGATATCATTACAACAAATATGTACACATACCTCTCGCACACTTGTCAACGGTAATAGTTATTCAATTTACGTTTGTATGTAAGTAATCAAAGAGCTAATGAGCGCCTTTGACTGACTATTGAATGGCTTAAGCATCCTTAGTTTTAAAAAGGACTTTGAAAGATAATACTACAATAAAATAATCAACAACAGCAACCAAACCCTATAATACTGTCAAACAAAACTGTCAAATGACAGCAAGGAATTAAAAAATTCAAAATCACTAGCGACGTGTAAACGATGTTTCATGTAAGCCAACATCCGATGTTAATATTTTTTTTAAACTGGCTAAAATAACGCCAACATTATCATTTTTAATTAATATTAATAAATAAAATAATCCTCTAATTATTATTATATACATATAATGTATTCTATACCAATGAAATTCTAAATTTAGTAATATATAAAGTAAGTATGTTCGTTGTTATGAAATTGGCAATGCAGACGTCATTATTTTTCCTTTATGACGGAAGTCGATTGATTGCTGCTTTCTAGTATACTTATTAGAGAACAATTGGAATATTGTACTCAATATGGCACCGTTATTTCAGCTTTTTATTAAATAAATTTTATCCTCTAAAAATACGGATAAATTTAAAGTATTTGTAATTCCCCAATGTCAATTTGACATTTTATGCGAAAAATTTCAAACGTTGATTAATTATCGTATTATTTTCGCAGTATAACGGATCCTAGTTAAATAAAACAAGTTAGGATTGTTTAAATATCTTCTATATCTTTTTAACTACTATTGTTTATGTAGATCGCCTTTAGATATTTATTTTATATGATAAATAGACAAATATTTTTAATATATATTTTCTTTTACCCTGCTCTCTTACATTGAGGTTACATGAGAAGGGTTGAGCGACGTTAGTATATTAGTGTCACACAAATTAACGAAAAAATGGAAATCTTTGGCTCGTCATACAATACTTATAATTTTATGTGGAATCAAACATTGAATACACCAAAAATTATTTAACGAAAATATCTTTGATATAATTGCTTGTACATAGATCAGCATGCGTATATTGCTTTTAATCAAAAATATGCCCAAATCAAAATCAAAGTCAAGAGTAAAATTCTTATTTTTATAAATCCATTCGAACATCTACATAATTACTGGGTGCAATATGTGACTGAGTTAAAAATCACTTACTATATTGGAAATACTATCTGGAATTGCAGGTTTCTTTTTATGATTTGCCAAAGTTGACTCAAGCAAGCATAGCTTAACTTTACTTTAAAGAGTTATAGATGGTTAGATTACGTGTGTCCGTATTTTAAAAGATAAAAGATATATATATATATATATATATATATATATATATATATATATATATATATATATATATATATATATTACTTCCTCATGTTGTCTATTAATAATATTACATTTAGTCTAATATCTCTGATCCACCTTGGAAAGAAATACTGCCTTAAAACAATATAACCTTTGCGTGTGTAGAAAGTTGAAAATTTACTTATGTTCCAGGATTTATATATTTATGTAAGCTTCAAACATAAATATCGGACAAAACATATCATCTTCCGAAACAAGTCTGTCCAAGAGTTAGGATAATTAAAATAAATAAAACCGTAAATGGCGAGTAGTTTTTTGGTGCGTGATTGTGCATCTATCTTAAAACATATTACGCACCAATACACTAGGAACAATATCGTACCCAGAGTTAAAGTCGTATTTCATTGAACTTGATATATTTTCAAGTCGCTCTCACTAAGACCACCAATACCAGACTAAGGATGATTACTCAACAAACTTATGGGCAAAGACAAATTTGATAGGAAAGCTTCAGAGAGCTCCATTATTAACCCATTCACAATTTCCAAGAGTTGAGTAAGGTCATCATCTTTTCAGATAATGCAATTCTAGATGAAGAACGTTTGTTATTATTAGTAAATCTCCAGAATGTCTTTGGGTTAGCTATAATTTATGACTTAATCCAAACTTGGTATGTATTATAAGCAGCATGAACCTCATTTTTAACCAGATATGTCATTGTTTTGAATACATACATTCAAATAATATGAAAATTTTGTAGATTCTGATCGACTAAAATACGACTGCTTCATATAAATTAGTCTTTTAATGTAAATTTAATTTAGTTAAACCAATCAGTATATTGACGTTTAGATGTTCGGAACTTAGAAAATTGAAGCTTGAATAAGGTTTGTCATAGAAAGCGTTTACCGCTACGTCTACATTAGAGAAAGTATTCAGAAAGAACCAGTCAGTATTTGCCAAATTTAGGTATAAAGAAGCCAAATCAACCTTATGGAAGTTTTATCGTAAATTATTGTTTGAAACAAACTAATTCAGAAAATAACGAGAAGCGACAGTATAGAATGCCTTGATGTTTCATGCCCACTTTTGCATAGTCAAATTTGGGTGGTAAACAAGTAAATACACTACAACAAAATCAGAAGACACCAGGGCAGACCAAGGACTTCGTGGCATTGGTGAAAATGACGAGAAAACAACCAAGCTCGCCCTGCCCACCGAAGAGACATTGATTCGTCATTGGTATTAGCTATGTTGAAATTTGATGCATTAAAAGCCCTTATAATAATAGCTTATTTATTCACAAGACCATTTCATAGACGTCGCGGTTGATATTAAGGGAGATATAGGTATTAGCCACATACATTTAAATAAAAGTTAATAAGCATCTACTTATCTACTTATACTAATGTCAACAAGAACAGCATCAACAATCTATGAGAAAGCTCCAAACATAAACCTTTATTCCTAAGTCCGACTATTTAGAATTTTCGATCTCATCGAAAGACTGTAGAGTCTACAGTCTTTCGATGACTGAATCATTTGACTCATCTTCTACAGTGTAGTCAAATAATTCAGTATTAACTTTGTATTCGTTGCCTCTCTAAAAGAGATGATTTATAGATACGGTATTTATACTTCTTTATATGCCAAAGTATTGATTTATGCAGTTGTTTGATATTATAAGTCGCAATAAATTATTCAATGTAAATGTTTATCCATTTTCTTGATTGAATCGGCCGTTAGTTGCTGGAACTCCATAATAATTAGGGTTAAAGTAAAATACAATTTACAACTAATTTCCAGTATAATCACACTTTATTTAAAAAATACGACATGTTTCGCTACGATGTAGCTTCTTCAGGTATTGCGTTACTACTAAATACATTATACAAATTTATGATTTTTCCAACACATTTTCTACACACTTGTTCATTACCGAATTACTATAAATCTCGTAATGAATACTATCTACGTCTTTAGAATATATAAATAATATACATAAAAATATTAAATTCACGATATAAAAAGAATTAAATAACAGTTTAAACTTCTTAAAGATCTTACAATCTCAAGAGAACACAACAGACATGTTTTTTCAATTTTTCACAAACCATCACATACAGATGTTATCATTGACAATAGCTCTGGTCACCCTTTTAGTCAAAAATTAGCGGCGTTCCATTCTATGATAGATAGATTGATATCAATTCCATTAAATAAAGAAAATTTTCTTAAAGAACTAAACATAATAAAACAAATAGCGACAAACAATGAATACAACCCAAATTTTGTGAAAAAGAAATATAAAAAGGCAATAGAAATGGTTTACCCAATAACAAAAGAGAAATTAAGTAATTATAAAGTATTAACTTACATAGGATCAACAAGGGAAAAAATAGAACAAATTTTACATAAAGTAGATATAAATGTAGCTTATAAAACAAATAATTCTTTGGGAAAATACATAAAAAGCAATAAATAAAAGATAAACAAGGGTAAAAAATCAGGGGTCTATAAATTAACATGTATGGATTGCCCTAAAACATATATAGGCCAAACAGGGACGTGCTTTGACAAAAGAATAAACGAACATTTTAAGAGTTTTAGTAATAAAAAGACAGATTCAAATTATGCAATTCACTTAGGTACTAGAAAATAAACATAATTTCAACAACGAATTAGAGAGACTGCATTCACAAGAAAAAGGTTTAAAATTAAATTTACTTGAAGCCTTAGATATAAATAAGCTTAAATGCTCAGATGTACTGTTCAATAACCAGATAGATCTAAATAATTCCCCGCTTCTAAACTGGTACCGTTAAAGACGTAGATAGTTGTTAAGAATATATTTAGAGTACATTATATAGTCATTACGAGATTTATAGTAATTAGGTAATGAACAAGTATGTAGAAAATGTGAAAAATCATAAATTTGTAGAATGTATTTAGTAGTAACGTAATATCTGAAGAAGCTACATCGTAGCGAAACATGTCGTATTTTTTAAATAAAGTGTGATTATACTGGAAATTAGCTGTAAATTGTATTTTACTTTAACCGTAATTTATCCATTTTGTCTTATTTCGATAATATATTTGATTTTGAGCTATTATAAAGCAGAAAGATACTGTAAAATTAGACAAACATACTTTATCTGCTAGCACGAATAAACCTGTAACTTTAGGATCACGAATCAACGACCTCAACTTCCTAAGCTTCCGGAACAAACCGGCCGATCGAGCCTTAGTTGTTTAACTTTGTATCATTCAATTAATTTCGCAGGCAAATTGTTACAATTGACGTTCAGGAAACTATTTAACGGAAAATTTCTCTGAAGGGATGGAAAGCGGGTCTATCTTGTTTCGCAGTTAATAATAAGGTAATCAGCTATTGAATTATAGCCAACCCATTATCACAATTACTCGCGCGTATGAATGAATGTATTACAACTACTTGGTTTAGTTACACGTACCGGCGATGCCATATAAACATATTAGATCATCAAAGAACATCATATGACATGACTTTATTAACAATTTAACATCAAAGTGTCATAATTTACCATTAACTTTGTCACTTATTAGCTTTGCATGAATATATATCTAGGGTACGTTAACGATGTTATGAAAATTAAAACGTAATTTCATTAAACCAACAGAACAGAGCACTACGTTTTCCGACATGTTAATCAAATTTTGCTTGAAACGAACGTGATAATGCACAAGCTATAAGAACGTGTTATCGCAAAAGGGTTTGACTTAGTAAAAGAGACAGTAAGCACGGCTGCCTCTGCTTTACAAAGAAAGAATATAGGGAGGTAAGCAGCACAAAACAATAATAAAAGAATCTTAACTTTTGTTGTGAATTTATTGCATCATTAGCGACATAGGTCATTTTAATGATCTACTAATCTTCGAAATAATGACAAAACTTTGCAAATGAAGTAAGATGTTGACTTTGTAAAATGTGAGATTATTATAATTTTTTAGAACAATTATTTATAGCCAGACCGCACATTGCAGGACTATAAATAATAAAGTGGTGATTTTTATTAAAAAATACTTACTGTTACAAAATATAAAATAAATTGAACGTGTTCGTGACAAATGATATTACGAAAGCAATAGACTGTGAGGCGCTTCTCTTTGCTGATGATATAAGGATATTCCATCAAGTAGATCCAGTGGATGATTGCCTAAGGCTGCAGGGGAATCTGGATGCCGTTAATGTGTGGTGTCGGAGGAACCACCTTTATTTCAACTCAAACAAATGTAAAACAATAAGTTCCTCTAGGAAGATTGATGTAATCTACTTTGACTATAAGCTGAATGATGTACCGCTTCAGGACTGAATGACTATAAAGAATCTGGGTGTTACCTTTGACATCAGATTGTCTTTTGCAACAACAACATGTCAATCAGATGTTTTCTGGTCTTCTAATAAAACAATGACTTCATCTAGGAAGATTGATGTAATCCAGTTTGACTGTAAGCTGAATGATGTACCGCTTCAGGACTGAATGACGATAAAGGATCTGGGTGTTATCTTTGACATCAGATTGTCTTTTGCTGAACATGTCAATCAGATGTTTTCTGGTCATCTGGTAAAACAATGAGTTCATCTAGGAAGATTGATGTGATCCAGTTTGACTGTAAGCTGAATGATGTACCGCTTCAGGACTGAATGACTATAAAGGATGTGGCTGTTACCTTTGGCAGCAGATTGTCTTTTGCTGAACATGTCAATCAGATGTTTTCTGGTCTTCTGGTATTGAGAGTATACAGCATGTGTCAATTTTCATTAGCCATAGGCGATTAATCCATACAGTACGTGGCAACATAGTACCTCTTCTTTCCTTTCCAATGCCAGCACGACCGATGCGTGTTCGTAAATACAAGTTAGCGTGGTTAGCAGTAACTATTCGACCACCGGCTTGGGTGTTTGTAATGCGTTCAGAAATAATATTTACGAGTTGCAAGGATTTGTTTTTCTTTTTGCTTTCAGTAAATGCAGAGAATTATTAAGCTGCGTTCACGCTGCATGACACAAACAAAAGCGTAATTCTAATAAAATTAAAAATAAGGTAAATAAAAAAGGATTCTGAAAATAAGAATAAACTACTAGATTAGGAGATCGCGGCGGCCATTTGATGTTTCCCGTTCCAGTAATAAGACGGCTTTTATTGCAGACTAGATCGCAACGTGTTCGCAGCTAAACATTGAATGTAAAATCTGGTGGGAAGATCGGAGAAAATCGTTGTGATGTCGATTGTTGCCGGGATTGGTTACGGACAGTAGGGGTGCCACGTTGCCATGTATTATTTGTATACGTATAAATCGCACGTAAACATTGAATCCCTATACCTAATGAAAATTGACACATACGGTATATATATATATATATATATATATATATATATATATATATATATAAAATTAAATTTCTTTACCACAACTATATGAATTATAATCTAATTTCATTTCTTGGGTATGTGGTACTTATTAATAAAGGAATTTTATCGGCGCAATTTTGATTACAATTTTCGATAGACATTAAATATGTTCGAAACGTAAAAAGAAACATTAGTTTCTTATTTGTTATTATAAGTACCATATACCCAAGAAATGAAATTATAATATAATTTATATATATATATGTTCTCTTTCAGGTTTCCGCGGCTAGTAGTGTGTGTTGTCACTAGATTCCGGGTTTTCTTCCGCGTTTCCACTACTTGGTCTTTGAAGAGACCGGTGCTGGTTTCTTGACGACGTTTCGGCAAAATCACACTTGCCATGTTCAGGTCTGCGATAACTGTCTGCTTCTGTTTCTTGTTATTAGTAAACACGAATAACAAGAAGCACAAACAGACAGAAATATAACCTCGTAAATGCAGTGCATAAGCAGCCAGGCATTTATATTATCGCAACCAACGGAAAATTTACTTTTTAAGCTTAAAATTACTTTGCGCAGTTCCTCTTCATCAACTGAGTGTAAGAAAAATGTAAATGGATTGAATTCTATATTGCTTTCATGTGGCACATCCTGTACTATACTATTCGTCACTTTACAAAAGTACTTGTTAACCAACATCATTTTGATTAGATATTATTTGGTCTTCAATTTTAAGCGTTATATCGCCGTTGTTTTTAGTTTTCTGTTTTAAGTTAATAATATTCCAAGCTGAATTGGATTTATTTTTGGAATGTATTATAATATTGTTGTTATACAATAATTTAGCATTTTTAATTACTTTTCTATATATTCTTTTATACGTTTTATAATAGGTAATCATTTCTTCATTGCTGCTAGATAATAATAAGTATAAATATTTCAATTTTTTAAAAACGATGCCGAGGACTATAAAAATCTCTTCTTCATCCATGTTACTCCAAGCATATATAATGCTGTGATAATGCACGTATAGTACCTATTCTACTGTACTGCCTATGACTATATATAGCATACATAACCTATACTACTTTTGTATGTGTATTCATCGCTGTCACATGTAAAAAAAATTTATGTCGATATGCCCATGATTCTCTTAACTTTTAATATGTTCGCTTAATTTGAACCGATAGATGTAAATTCTCACAACCCTTGAGAGAAGGGATCTATTTCTCAAGTTCAAGAATACGATTTTTAACATTTCAAGAGAATCCCCCCCCCCCCCATTGTTCTCTCGAAATCTCTGTTCTCTCGACTCGAGAATCGGGTCCCTGCTGACATCTACCACACAACTTAGGAACACCTATTATTCTAAACAATATTGCATATTAAATAAATAAGACAGTATCTACGAAGAGATATAAAAAGCAATCACTCGCATATTTCTACTTCAACGGTATTATTATTTAATTTCAGATTTTATAACTTTTCTTACAAAAGTAATAGATAGTAAAAATTGCAAGCCCAGAAATTTAAATTCATCCCTTCTTTATGAAGTCATAAATTCTTTTGGACATTATTAGCGATAAAACTTTAACGGTGAACTTCTTAAATTCTTAGAAATACTACGAGCAAAATCTATATTACCCGTTTTATTATCTTTTATTAGGGAACGGCAGACATTTATTAATGCCAATAGGAAAACTGATTATCGAAATTCGATATTGCAGATTCTCGCTGGAGATTGCCCTACGATAACGTTTTAATTTAAATTGAGAAATTAAGAGGCGAGAAGTTGTTAGCGCCAACACTATTACAAAATAAATTGCTTCATAATTAGATGATGATCTGGTACTTCTCTTTTTACGCTCGATGCTCAATTAGTTCTATGATTTATTTAAGTTTCCTATAAAGTGGAGAGTTATTTTTTTAAAAGTATAAAACGTTTGCAAATTAATGTTTATACATATTTGAAAATGTTGTATTGTATTGTATATTTTTATTTAATGGTAATATAATATATAGTATAGTATATGCAATCTAATATACATATTAATAATAATCCATGATTAACGAAATTGTTATATGTCATGTTACATAGTGTACCTAAACATATTAAATGTAAAATTATTAGATCAAAATTATTGAAGTTGGAACCAAAAACATTCTGAACATTCAATATATAATCTAACACCCATAAACCAAGAAGAACTTTCCGATAATAAAGTTTTTCGGTAATAGGTATTTCTAGACATCGAGGAAGATTACATTTCTTTAATTCATTTTTGTAATTATGTACATATCGACAAACTACGAAAATATACAGGAAAGAACCAGTAAGATATTTATTTCTTTTAATTGGTATAAGTCTTGTGAAGTAAAGCCAACGACGCATCGTGAAACACGCTACTTATTGAAAAAAACTTGCAATGAATATGGAAAGCTACTCCAAAAATTATACCATAATTTAATCTAGAGTGGATATAAGAGAAGTAGCTTCTTCTTCTTCATGGCGCTACAGTCCCTTTTGTCCCCTGGCCTCCCATATCTTCTACCACCAGATATCTTGCTGTCTTGCTGTTGCCTTCCAATTGCGCACTTTTAGTAATTGTTTAGCGTCCTCCTCAATGTTGTCCACTCATCTCTGTCTTGGTTGTCCTCTTCCCCTAGTGCCCCCCATCTGACCGTTATTTACCTTCTTTGGGATTCGGTCCTCACCCATTCATTCTAGGTGCACCGCCCATTTCAATCTTCGTAATTAATAAATTCGGCAATATCTTTAATTTAAAGTTGTATCGGATTCTGCACTCCTCATCCTCCATCACCGGCCCAATATTTTCGTTATGAATCGCCGTTCCCATCCTACTAGTAGCTCCTCTGAATACTTAGTGATTATCGATGTCTCGCTTTCATATGTCCGAGAAGTAACTTCTATAAGAATAGACAAATTAATGGCACGCGGAGTAAACTTATTTGAAGTATTCCTTGACATAGATCAGCACAATAAAGGTTTACAAGAGATGGTATCGGCTAGTTGCATACCAAGGAACTTCGTTTCACTTTGAAGGAATATCGATATGTTGCTAAACTGCACACAACAAGTTCCAACTAATAAATCTCTGTTTCGTATGGAATAAAAGCGCTGTTGTTAACGTTTGATTCATGTACAGTCTTTTGGGTAAAAACTAGTGTAGATTTACGATACCAAATCGAAACCCGTGTTGGCAGACATTACAAAAACTGCGTGACTTAAGAATCAATATAAAGTTATGGTGGCCTTATGTCGCGCAGCAATAGCGAGATCCAGTTGGCCTTGTCTAATTACACTCATGCTGACATCTGCTGGCGTCGTACAAATTAAATCTCGAGTTTGATCCAACTTCATCATATGTATATGAGCACTAACGAAATAAAAATAACTGACTGTTAAAAATAATTCTGATTAATTGTGTACTGCAACAAGACACTAATAAACATTTTCAGTCAATAATTTTGTATTAGATTTGTAATATTACAGATTTTCTTATGTCATAATCGTTAGGAACATAATTTTAAAAAAATAAATAGTTCCCAATTTCATACAAGATATTCGAAAACTTTTACGTTAACGCATTTCGAGTATCATCAAGTGTCTTTTCTTTGCTAGTACTTCATGTCAGCGGCTGACAAACAGCTTCAATTTTCAAAAGAAACTGGAAAGTTTGTGGTAGGCGACGTAATCGATGCAAAGTTTCCGGGGAAACATCTGCGGATTATGAGATTTCCAAATAAGTTTGATTTATTGTTTGCCGCGGAGACGGTAAATCTCTCCAATGAAACGCCTCTAGAATGTGATTGATTTGCATTTGAACTATGTAACGTGGATTACATACACTTGATTTCAATTTTGTCTAATGCTTGTTTGAATGTGTTTATGTTTGGATTTATCTGACGCTGCAGCTATTTCATTTAATATTGCAGTGAGAGAATAAAAATAATAAATAAGTTATCTTTTTTTAAATAAAGTAATTATCATATCCTTTATGTTTAATAACGAATTGCGTCATTATTTCAGAGTTCTAAGAAATTTTGTTGTGTATGCTCAATGTTATGAGGGCACTGTGAATGTAAATGTTTTCTCTATAAATGTTATAAAACAAAGTTGTCATTCTCTTGATCTTCTGAATACAACAATGATAATGTCAGTATTAAAAAACGACTAATATTTTAGTTATTAGACTTTGTACTCATTAAACGTATTTTTCAAAATGAAAAATGGCAATCATGTGCCTTATATTCTGTTGAATTTAGATAATATTGTTCATAGTCTATATCCTTCGATCTTCGTTGGAAGAAATCACACAAACAAAAAATTTGTCATAATAGCACTACAACACTCAAATGCTGCTATTGAGTTTTCACGAGTTTCATTCTTGGGACCACTGTTTTTTACAATTTTTATGAAAGACCTCTCAGAATTTGTCAAATCTGATAATCAAATGTTATTTATTGTCCAATGGTATGGTACATTTAATATATTATTCCCATTCAAAGATTATCTAGATTTTTTTTGTCGTCAATTCTAATTAATGTTTATGAAAATATTAAAAAACTAAATCTACAATATCGCTTTTACTGAAATGAAGAATCACTAATACATGGACTAGTTGGTTATCTTTTTAGTTCTTATTCTTTATCATGTGAAAATCCTGGGCAACCTTGGAAGAGATTTATGGGAAAACCGCACGATGAACGCAAATTCGATTATCATTTTGTAGATATTGTAGATTATTTTTTGAATATTCACAAATACAACAAAAGATTTGTTTCAATTTGCACAATTGAGTTATTCATGATGAGACAAGATAACTTTGCTATATTAATAGCACTTTTCGTGATTGACCTACAAAATAAGTTTTAAACAAATTAAATGTTGTTCCTTGTTTCTTAAGGTATTTTTTCTACTCCCTTACTTTAATTGTATTATTGGATATACTGGACCTGTACTTTAATGATGCCCATTAAGACACAATTTTTTTATTAATATACAAGTATACATCCAATAGGAATGCGACATCCCAATATTCAATCAATAGTAGATATGGCCATGACTACTTATCTGACAGATCTAAATTCGAATAAGCCTTAATAGCAACGAGCAATTATTACTAGGGCGCGAACATGACCGGTTTAAAATACGACAAAGTTACAACCGAGCAGAGAAATAATGTAAACAACACACGCTTACTGAATAGCACTAATTCATATGGTGAACTGCAACATCTGTTTACGCCCGAGAAGTGTCCGAGAATGAGAGCAAAAATGCCCATAAAATAAGGAATTTATGAGTAAAATCCTTTTTTCATTGGCGTAGATAGGAGCGTGAGGGGTTTTTAAAATTTGTTATATTTACCTTATATTTCGCAAGAGAAATAAAATTTTCATTCATACTTACGTTAGTTTCGTCTTTTCATTGTTTTGACTGTTAATTACGTACTTCGTAATTTTTGTAATAGTCTGTTTAATACCGGTTTATTGAATCGTCTTCTCCCAATTATCTAGACGTAAGTGTGCACAGGATTTTGTTTAGTTTCAATAACATACGCGTACATTTTTAGTTATCATTTATTTAGATCTAGAACGTTGTTTATGTTATTTTTCCTGATATGAAAATGAATTGTCAGTGATTCCGAAATTTATTACAAAGTCTGTAAAATATCGTTACAGAATGTCAAAGTGCTACACGTTCGTCACTTAGCTTTGCTAAAACCTACGAGTAAAGAATAGAACAGGAGAGAGCATAACGTGGTGTGGAAATAGGTATTTTTTAGACGGAGTTACCCTTTTCGGTAGGTCAGTTATGTCCGGTTATGTCAAAAATGACATTTCAGTGTTTCTATAATGGTCAATTGTGTGGCTTGTGGTCGTTCTAAAACGGCAAGAACAAAGAATATTAATTTTTCTCTTCATCGGTAAGTTATTTCATTGGCACTCAACATAGGCAATAATAATTTAAAAAGAGATATTTTAAATAAATTGTCATATATCTGACATGTCTGATTATGTGTTCAGTGTCGTAACATATATATCCAAGTCTTTTAATATTTGTCATATTTTTGACGCAGATTTCATTTAAACCCGTTTATAATATATTAAAAAGAAGAAAAGAATTGAAAACATAATACACTCACGATATTTCTTTAATTATTTTTGGACTAACAACCTATTCTAAATGATTATCGAGAACACAGGAAGTGTACATATACCCTCTACAAAATATTTATGCACGCCTAGGCATTGCGGCGGCCATATTTAGTTACCAAATTTGGACAAATATTATTATTAAGGAGACTCTCTCCTGTTCTATTCTTTACTCGTAGGCTAAAACATACACAGAAATAGTTTTTGTGCACAGAATTTCGATAGTTTACAAAATTTCGTTGCATGTTTAAATGACGATGCTCGAAGTATTTCTGAGTGCAAGGAAATAACTCAAATCCCATATTTAAAAAATCAGTTACTATTCCTTCAGGAACACCTTGGAAATTTGCCTAAACTAATTACTATTTTGAAAATCGAAATCTCAAATTAAAACATGGATTAACCACATTAGACGTGGGCTATTAATAATTTCAAAAGTATTCCAAGTGACTTCGGATGTGGCCTTCGGCAAAAGTTAGACGCAGTTTTTAATAGAAATCCGGATTTAATAACATTGCGGCAATTGTGTATGCTAAATACGCTGAAATAAAAGAATATTTCCACTACGCACCTATAACCAGTTGCGATGTAGAAAGGACGTTTTCCATCTACAAGGATGTACTCAACTCAAAGAGAACAAGTCTTATAGAAGAGAAAATGAACAAATAATAAGGTATTTTGTATTTTATAGATCACCAGCCACTTGTTATCCAATTATATAAATAAAATTAAAATCTCTTTAAAAATACAACATTTCAATGGTGCGCCCATCAGCGATGAGTCATCAACCGTACGTGTCCGCGCCCTAATTATTACCAGCGAAATTGGCAAAAACGTACGAAAAATTTTACTCTCACTTCATGAAATGGAATGTTCAAAAAATATGCTTTATTATGGGGTTGTAGAAAAAATAGTGTATGCTACTCGCATTTAATGGCTATTAAGACACTCGTATTCATTACGAAACTCGCCTTCGGCTCGTATCGTAATTTTCATTCTCGTGTCTTAATAGCCATCATTAAATGCTCATTGCATAATATACTATTATATATTTGATTTACCAAGACAAATCTCATCGATGTCACCCCAACGATAAATACATGTACGCTAAACAAAATAATGCGATATAAGCATGCTTCTCTTACTTTTATATGTTCTCTTGACTTAAACTCATTTCGTTCCGAAAAAGGGATCTATCTCTCAAGTTCAAGAATACGATATTTAACATTTCAAGAGAAACCCCTCCACTGTTCTCTTAACTCAAGAATGGGGCGCGAGGAATAAGTCAAGAAGTGTGAAGTCAGAAAATTGAGGGACTTCAAATTTCAGATTGTATTAAAATTACGTAGTTAAAAAAGACATGCTTTGGCAGTCGCATTACGAGCCTGATCGTGTAAGATACGACACATTTTTTAAAACCGAATGAGCAACAATTTTCGGCTTAACTCCCTATATTTAGTAGTTGTCGTTGATGACTTCCATCTTCATTTTAAATAAAAAATTCGGTATGACTTTTGTGTTCTTCTTTGCTCGAATTATAGAACAGCAGAAAATAAGTAGTGTTGAAATAGAACAGCATAATGGAGATGTTTCCGATCATCTTGAGAATGTAACTACTGCACAATCATAGACAACGAAAAAGTAATCGCATCTAGTATTATTTTACATGAAATCATCTGTAAATCGCATTAACAGAACGTTTCATTTCAAAATAATTTTTCATAAGAGCGATTCCTTTTCAACTTTCAATATCTCAGAAAAACAAGTTAACAAGAACTTTATTTATTATTTTAAAACATCATGTACGAACTGCTGGAACATGTTGAAGGTATTACATTCCACAAACATTTACCACCGTATTATTTCGAACGTATTCTGTTAAATGGAATAATTTATATATTTTTGTTTTCCTTCAGTTTCCTGCTTTTGCCGACAGCTGACGTATATATTTGAGACAGTATATCATTGCGTAAATGTGTCATAAGCAAAAAACCTAAAAATATAGCTATGATATATTGCCACTACCACAAACTTGGGGCTAACTTCCAAATTTAAGCCATTCCCAAAGCCCGACCGTTCTAAAAAACTGCCACGTTATATATATTTATGTATATAACATGTATGCGAAACGCGAAATTAAATTATTTTTGTTTTTCATTTATCGTTTCATTTAGGACAATAACACACCTGATCAACGTACATAATTTTTTTATACTGAACATGGTTTTTTCACGTTTTATCACCAACTATTAAATAATTATATTTCAATTATTTGAATTAATTTATGAAGAATGATCGATCAATTGTTTGTTGATAGAAATAAAACACAAACAATTGTGCCAGATTTACACTATAGTTAAATTAAAAATACAACAGCTGTTTCGCTACACTGTAGCTTCTTCAGGTGATAAAAAATTCGAAATTATTACAATCAGAGAACAACTCTATTATATATAGACAAATATAATGACAACATCATTAAATAACTGTAAAATATTTACAAAGGGTAATTTAAATGTATTTACTTAAAGATGACAGTTTTCTTAATTATATCGGCAGTTTACGAAAGGGGACGTACATTATTACCAAAAGGATTAGGGAAAACCTAAGAACTAGAAAGATATAGATTTAATAAAGGCGATTGATTCAGATTTACTTTCTCGTTTAATAAATTATCTGAATATTTCAATTTGTTAATTTCCATACATTCGAGTAAATCCAATTTTCTACCTTTGTTTTGTACATGAAGAATGTCAAATTTATCATTAAAACAATGGTTCACACAAATGATTCTCATAAGCTGAGTCGTTGTTTTTATTAGTGTACGCAGAAAATGATTAGCTATCCTTTTTTTTAAAAGCTCTCCTAGTCTGACCTATTTATTTCTTAGTACAAGATCCACAATTTAACCTATAAACTCCAGATTTATTGTCTCGTGTCGTTTTTCCTTTGTTGTTTTTAAAACCAATTTTAAAAACAACAAAGGAAAAACGACACGAGACAATAAATCTGGAGTTTATAGGTTAAATTGTGGATCTTGTACTAAGAAATAATTTATCGAAAATTAAGACATCGCCGTTTCGCGTTTTTTAAAGTCATTTTGTAATTTTAGAATCTCAAATTTGGTTTAGTGATGCAAAAGCCATAAATTTATAATGTCAAGGTCAGTTTTTGTACTAATTTATTTTCTTAAGAAAGTTATGTGTTTTAGAAATAACCACAAAAATGCATGAATTTGATTAATGTCTACAAACTAAGGCTGGTACACAAAAGAAAAAAAACGACCTCTACGCGCCAGCTGCACATTTGATGTACGATATAAAGAAAAAATCAAATTTATGTAATTATTTTTAAAGATAAAAAACATTAAACAGTATACATTGTCACACCCATTTTACACGCGGTTTTTCGCGTCGTCTATCCCCACTTTACGGTATCTCTACCGGTCCTAGCGAAGACGAAAATCTATCGGAATCGGTCGGCTATTGCAGACTTAAATTCGAGTGACAGTTTAATTACAAACTGTCACTCGCATTTAAATGTCATATATACCTATAATATTCGAGTGTATAATAATATAACAGTTATGGGCAAACGAAAATTGGTTTATTATAAAACATCAACAACATCAACAGTTCCGTAAGTACTCATTCTTTATACATTATGTTTCCTATCTATAGTACTTCTTTATCTATGACAGAATTTGTGAATAAAACCGAAGCGCTGTGACGTTTCTAAGTAATATTAATTAACCTATGGATACATAGGTTAATTAATATTCCAATGTCGATAGATGACTATAACAAAGAGTACTATATTAAAAAACAAATTGCGAAAAACAATGGGTACGACCCAAATTTAACAGACAAATTAATAACCAAAAAATTGTTTAATAAAACGTTACTAGAGGTGTATCCGACTACCAAAAACAATACGATTAACAAGTTTAAAGCATTTTCTTATTTAGGTCATGAACAAGATGAACTTATGAAATTACTTAGAAAAAACAACATTAATATTGCTTTTAGAACAAATAACAACCTAGCTAAATACATTAAAAACAACATCAAAAAAACAACACGAGACAATAAATCTGGAGTTTATAGGTTAAATTGTGGATCTTGTACTGAGAAATATATAGGTCAGACTGAGAGAGCTTTTAAAAAAAAGATAGCTAATCATTTTTCTGCGTACACTAATAAAAACAACGACTCAGCTTATGCAAATCATTTGATTGAATACGACCATTTGTTAATGTTGCATTATATTTGTCTATATATAATAGAGTTGTTTTCTGATTGTAATAATTTAGAATTTGTTATCACCTGAAGAAGCTACAGTGTAGCGAAACAGCTGTTGTGTTTTCAATTTAAATATAGTGTAAATCTGAAACAATTGTTTGTGTTTTAATTTCTATTGGAATATGGATTATATCAAGTAAAGGCCGAATCTATTGAATTTTTACTTGATGATCTTTTAAGCAGTATTACTGGTAAATTAATTGCGCAATTTTAGTATTATCTACAATATGTTAAGCTGTTCGTCCACCGAGAAAACCGATATGTGGCGACCGGTTGTAGGCAACCAGTCGCGGGTCACTGGTGGCTTAGTTTTTCGTTCACCGAACAAACCTATTTGAATCTACACTTTCTATACTTAAAATTAACGACTTTTTTACTTCGTATCCGTCTCCTTTCTTTTCCAGATATGGGATAATACTGGCTTATATCTATTCGTTTATTCAAATTGATTGTTGTCCGTAGCATGAAATATTTAGTCCATAAACTAGATATTTTGAAAAACGAGAATTCAATATTAAAGCACACGAATATTACATCTTTAGTAGTTTCCATTATTTTCCTTTTTAGGCAGCAATTTTTGTAATTGGCGTACGTCTCTTCGTATAAATATCTCTACTTAGCCGGGAAAAGACACTCTTTAGCTTTTACCACAATTTCATCAATCTTATCCACATTGTAAACAAAAATGAAATACCGAATAATTCAGAGATATTTCTGACAGTTACAGTATTCAATAGACAACGCGTATTTAGGTAACGAGTAGAAAAAGCACACGCGAGAATATTTAATGCTTAAATAAGGTGCTAAAGAAGCGTTATAGAATTGGTATTAAGACATGCAATTCAACATAAAGCTATGTATGTAACTCGTACACGAATTAGACTTTATGGACTTAAACTTTTAGCCGCGTCCATAAAGACCTAAATTGTATACTCGTTACATAAATAGCTTATAATAGTCAATTTTCAACTCAAAATTGATAGATGTATAATGAGCTTTAGATATAAAACTCAGCATGGCGTCAAATTTCACAAGCTTCTTGAAATTTAAAATAAATTGCTTGATATGAAAAGACTTTTTAAAGCATTGGTTAGAATGAAATTTACCGCGGAACTTCACCGTTGTAATCGCTAAAACCCAAAATCATAATGTTTTCCATTTGTATTATCAGAAACTTATAGATGACAAGAAATCATAAAAAGATGCATTGAGAGCCGACAATTGTCTTAAAAATTTATGAAAATAAGAAATATAATTGCTATTCATGCTACTGACATGAATAGAACTATATAGAGAGCGCATTACAATATTAATGAATGCGTTTATTCACATAAAATTAATTGCCACAGGCACATTTCGAAACGTATATTATGTTCAAAAGGTATTTGTCTAGATCATATATACACACGTGTATTTATGACTGTACATAGATGCATAGTGTGAGCGTTATATTGCAACTCAGAATGCAAAGGAACTATTACTACCGATTCTATTTTTGTCGTTCCACACCTTCAATCGCGGGTTCGCTTTTCTCTTTATATATGTTTATACGTTTTGTGTGATGGGCTTTTATGTTACAAAAGGACCTGACAAAACAATGAAACTGATTTTTTCTTTTTATTTGTTACAGTAATGAAAGGAGAAATAATAAGCTGCGCACACAAAGACATATACTTCTTGGAAACGAACACGAAATCAGAGGTAAGTTGATTTCATTTTTATGCGGAGTTCTTTTTAATTTACTGATTCCGCGTCGTGATAAATGTGAGAGAAAGATCTGTTCGTGACATAAAGTTCTTTCATTTTTGTACGTGTTATTTTTCATTTTCGTATTCTCATTATAAATTTGCGTTTTCAAAATATTATTGTATACAGGCTGAATCAAATCTTTTTGCACTGAACCTCTCAGCAAGAAAAAAGTTCTATTGCAAACCGTTTACGGCACATAACCTAAAATCCAAATTTCCGTAATGTCACATAATTATGTGTTGTAATTTTTCCTTTTTTTAATTATATGGTAAAAAACAAAATTGAGATATGGTGGGTAGTATTTTAATTGTGTCAAAATCATACTCTCCTACAATTTTTATTTTTGTGGTTACCAAGATTTTTAATTTCTATTTTGTAATCTAAAGTATCATCACAAAATTATTCTACACTGATTATGTTGAAATTTGGAAATATCATTTTTTATTCTGCAATTGTTATAATTTATTGAAGTATTCATATAATTAATATTCAACGGTTGGGAAATATTCCACCTATTTGTTCTTTGAACAAGGACATTCAATGTGCTTTGTACTACTGACGAGAATGGATGCCAAATTGAATCCTATGAAATATATATTAAATTGTTCTTATTTTTTTCTCCAGGCCTTTCCGACTTACGTTCCCACTTTGAATCGTATCAAAAAAGGCTTACCGTGCCGAGTCTGTGTGATTTATGATATATATATTCCAGCATTTTTGTACTCTGTACAAAGCTATACAGGTCCTTTACACGTATTTCTCGAGTATCTCTGGGTTTATATGTTCGGTTGCCCAGAAATGCATTGGCTACTGTGATCCTCCGCTCCAGTACACATAGAACTGCTTGACTGTTCCTGGTTCCTCATTTTAAAGTCTACAGAGATCTACGTCATACAAGCCCATCGTATTCAAATGCACTTTAACGTGTGTATAACCCGGTAGAAGACTAGTTGTGATTTGCAGCCGATATCTGCTTCTATGTAGTGGTTTTTAGCTCTTTTGTTACATGTTTGACTAATAAATGTCTCATGAACCCAGTCTTTGCTTTGACTTCAGGTCATACTTTTTGGGACACCCAGAGCCGATTCGGTGTTTCGTATCTTATCCTCTCCTAGCGATTGATCAACATTTTTGATAGCATCGGTCCCTCTTATCCAGCTTAGTTTTCCTTACTTTTGTCCACCAGTATTTTTTGTTTTTCGAAGCACTTTCAAACCAGTCTTGACGAAACTTCTTGGTTAGATATTGCCTAGAGTGCCGATTGACTATCAGGCATTATTTGGGTTCGCCTGTTGATGACGACACATCTATTGTTTACTATATCATAATTGAATTTGGCCTACACTGCCTGAAACACAGATTGCATAGCATTTGCTCTGAGGAGCAGAGTAGATTCTTACTTTTGTGCCCGACGCCGTCTATATACCAGATTTGGTCTCGCTTACTGATGGTCTGCATACCACTTTTCCATTCTGGAAAGCTTCCTTTAACTAATCTATTAAGGCAACCATGTGGTTTGGGTTTATGTCTAAAACATCCCAACCCACTAGGTCTACAATAGTCATGTGTCCCGCCTTGTTTTGGTATTGACAGTAGTTAGCTGCAGTCTGAATGTGGCCATCCTGGCCTTGGTCAGTATCACATGGTGAAGAGTTGGGATTTAAAAGAGAATCTCTATGGCTGCATGTGGAATAGTCCACATTGATCCCATTATGCTCAAACAGGCAAGTATTTACACCATGCCTACTTTGTTGTGTCTTCGCCCACCACACTAGAGAGGCATATGTTATGAACAGGTTTACCACCATGTTTTATATCCAGTACATCAACTCAGGTCTTAACACCAAATTTTATCAATTCAACAACAACTAAAATTAAGACTTTTACACACATTTCAAACTTCCAACCGAAAGCCAACTTTCACTTTTATCGAATAGCAGACTTTGGCAAATGTTTTATAAGTTATGCTCTCTGGACAAATGCATGGAGTGTATAATGGTATGTAAAACATAATGTTAATCTGAACTTTTATTATCTTAATTTGGAACGACTTTGCAAAATTTGGATCGAAATTAATACTTTACTCGTACCTACTAGAAAACAGGGTTTGCGAATATCTCTTAATTATAAATCCAGATACAGATTTAATAAGGATATAAAAATATTTGAAACTCAATTTGCAACAACATTTATATGAAAATATTTTCACAATTTCGACTGAAAGTAACACATACTTAATAAAAGACAGTCACATATTTTTCTCAACATGTGTATTGTACCACGCGATCATTTAAATTCTAAATTATAGCAGGCGGCATTTTTTTTATTAGGTTGTCCAGAATGTCAATTATTGATTAATTAACATTATGAAACGTCACTTTGACAATTCAAATTGTAAATTAGTACTTATATACCAACTTAATTAAAATTTCACAGCCTGCTCTAATTTAGAATTTAAATGATCGAGCGGTATTTGCAGCCTCTGCTTACCACTTCAAATGATTTGTATACGTATATACCATACAAATTGGTACTCCCTTGTCACATATGTTCAATGTACAAATACAGCAAAGGCCTAGGTCATAGACAGTCTACTGTCGATCTCGATACCGAGAAACGGCACCTGGTCCGCACACGCTAGCGTTTTTCCCCGATGTCCTACAATTAGGTCCCCCGGAAAGACGCCAAAAGGTATTAGTCGAGTCTTCTTAATATTTAGTTTCAAGTTGTTACACTTGCACCACAATCCCAACTTTCGAAAAATTTTCTCCATCATATGTGTTACCTGTTCTAAGAGTACGCTCTCCTAGTATGCATGAGGTGTCATTTGCAATATAGTACTGTAAGACCGTTTATAACAAAAGGAAAATCATTCACATATGATAGAAACAGGACGGCTCCAGGTATTAAACCCAGAGGAACTCCATGTACATTGTCCCTCCAGTGTGATCTTTTCTCTACCCCAGACTCATCGTTGGTTCACGAGCACAGCCTCCTGCCAGTAAGGTGGGACTGTATCCATTTCAGGGCCACAACCCGGAAGCCCGAGATATGTCAATCATCTCTTTTAACCACCATACATCATATAAAAAAATTAGGTGTGGCCGCCACACGACTTTCTTATACTTATGAGCGTTTCAAATCATACAATTTTAAAAATTATTTAATACAAAAATTATTCAAAATCCTATTCTAAGTACTTCCAGTCTCTTAATAAATCTCTACAGGATACATACTTTATGAGATATTTGCAAAAAAATGCTACTCGCTAAGAGTAAAAGTATTACTTCTGGTCCGAATTTTGAATTTCCATTTATACAAAAAATATACCAAATCCAACTCTAAATACTTTTATACCCTTGACAAATATATATAGAATGCATAATTTTTCGAAATATTTGCAGAAATCGCTATTCGATAAGAGTAAAAGTGTTACTTCCGGTCCGAATTTTGAAATTTCATTTATACAAAAAATATTTCAAATCCAACTCTAAATGCTTTTGTACTCTTGACAAATATATATAGAATGCATAATTTACGAAATATTTGCAAAAATCGCTATTCGATACGAGTAAAAGTGTTACTTCCGGTCCGAATTTTGAAATTTTTTTAGTACAAAAGGTATTGAAAATTAAGTTCTAAATTCTTTTATACTCGTAACGTGCCTGTCTAAAACGAATGACTTGCGAAATATTCGCAAAAAACTGATTTTCGATAAGAGTAAAATACCTACTTCCGGTTGCAATTTCGAAATACTTTTTTAATAAAATTTTTCTCAAATTTAATTTTGAGTATATATGAATTCTTCACAAATTTGTTTAAACTTAGTAGTTGACGAATAATTGGCAAAATTCGATTTTTTCACTGAAGTAAACTACTACTTCCGCTCTGCCGATTTTACTGAAAATCTAATCAGATCTCAAGAGGGAGATTATATTTGTAAATATAAAATTTGGAATTGATACTTATAGCGGTTTGACCTCTATCGTGGTCACACACAGAGAGACAGACATTTTTTAAAAACCACTTTTTCGGTATCAGGGGACTTCAAAACGTGGACATCTGCAAAACTCTCGAGGTCGATAATTTTCGTCATCACAATACTTCCTTATACTACGTATAAGAAAGTAAAAATAAGTAGTAATTTTTAATTTATGCATACTCTTTTCTCTTCCATTGAAGTTATATCGTATTTGTGGAGCAATATTTGACTTTTATAATTACACATATTAACGAAAGATGGTAAGAGTCCGGCCGAAAGTACGATAGTTTAATGTTACATTATATATTATATTGTTAATTTCGAACAGCTTTTAAATAAATTCGGACCGTACGTAGGTAAGAAAGTCATGTGGTACCAACAACAATTTAGTTTGCAAGTTACGCATTATTCGCAGATTTAAGAGTACAAAATTATGACGACATGATTTGAAGTTTTGAATTATTTGTTGTTTTTTATAATCTGCGCACATATTCCACATAGAAAAAGGTTGCTATGGTGTCCACACCGATTTATTTATTTCCTTAAACACCAACGTTTATAACTGACATATATTTATACCGTAGTCTACAAATTTTAATTTTTATTTATAGCTCCTACACTAGCTATCTATCCCATGCAGAAGATGACCTTGTAATATGCAGCGATGTCTGCTTTCCAACAGTGGTGGGAGCAGTCTTTATTTTATTTCGCCGTGCTCTTTTCCTCTTCTCCTTTCGTACTGGTGAATTGAGCTATAAACAGAAATTAAAATTTTTCGACTACGGTATGTAATACCGTAATACTATCCATAGCGGAAAAGTATGAATAACTGCATTCAAGAATAGAATAGAAATTAACAAAATAATAATTGCGTAAAAATCATATCGAGCTGTAGTTACATACTTCTATACACAAAGGGTATGTCAATGTTACTATACATAAAGAACACAAGTTTTCAAAATTTTGAATTTCTCGATTTGAAAGTATATATCTTTTGAACTTCTGTTTCTCTTCCATTCACTATTAAAATTATACGTTCTTGAATGTTTATGTTCTAAGTTTTTACTGTAAAATATAAGAGTACCTATTGTACCGCATAACTGAATATTCTGGTACAACGCAACCAGTTTCAGTCGAAAAAAACAACCGCAGCATCGTTTTCGTCGCCTCTCAGTTGTCGTTTTCCTTTTAGCGAAATATAATTTCAAAGTTCATGCTTGTTAATAGCATGTTTGTTAGCAAAGTTCCAGCGTTTCCGCAACAGAATAACTTTCCATTAGCGTTCATTATGGTAAACATTGTGTGTACTTACAAGAAACGCTCTGGCACCATTGGGCAGAGCAACTAGGTAGGCGACAACATATAAAGATTTATATTTCGCTTTATTATTACTTTACCAAGCAGTCTCATTAGTTTATTTTTCCGACTGGAAGGAAGACGCGACAACGGAGCTTTTGTATTCATTTTAAAATGGGCAAGTAATTAATTTAATAATTAAAATGATTTTTCATTCGTGGCGGGTTCTATTCAACAGCTTAATTAAAATTTAATCTAAAAATTGTATTCATTCTGTGTTTCCGTGTTGTAATCTGTTACTGATTACAAATTGGCGATGTTTTGCGGAAGAAAGAGCAGGCCTCTGTCGCATTTTCTTTTCGTAACTAACATGAATGTTAAAAACTAACGTCAAGCAGTAAATAAATACTGTGACTTACATATATACATTTATACGTAAAACGTATATGCATATATGCATGTGTTTGGGATACACGCATACAATAAGTGCCATTGCCGCACAATCGAACGCACAGACACCGGTGTTTCGGCCTTTGAGGCCTCATCAGTGTTCGTGGAGACTATCGACAATGGCTTTAAAACTTTTCTGTGTCATCTTTTGGGTGTTAGATGTCGCTGTGATACTCTAACTGCATTTAACACGCTAAACTGACATAAGTAGGGTTTTAAGTTTTAAAGCCATTGTCGACAGTCTCCACGTACACTGATGAGGCCTCAAAGGCCGAAACACCGGTGCCTGTGCGATTGTCGGCAATGGCACTTATTGTATGCGTGTATCCCAAACACATGCATATATGCATATACGTTTCACGTACAAATGTATATATGTAAGTCACAGTATTTATATTTAATTTATTCAATTTAATATTTTGCGCTCCATTGGAGGATAGACGTCAATATGAAGATGTCCAAACAAAGAGCGAAAGTTTCAATACGAAAATTGTAGATACTCATAAGCTGAAAAAATTAAAATATTTTAATCTATAAGTGTTTGAGAACGACGAAGTAACACAAACTTATATATTTTTTAATGGATTGCTAGACATTTCAATACATGTTATGATAGACCTTTAAGAGTTGATTAAGGCTGGACGCCCGCTTCAAGCTGAGTTCGATTTGAAATGGGCGTACCACTGCTTTTCGTGCAAATGTAAATAAAAGACAAATGTTTAAGGGTCCGCGTGCTCTGTCTTATGCTGAGGAAAAAGATAGAGAAAAGAACTTGTCACCTAATCTAATCTGCCTGTAATTTATGGCTGCGTTATGGTCTCAGATAATCGCCGGTTGGCCCACATATTTGGCAGTCAGGAAGCAACCGCCCCTAAATTATACATCTATATTTTCTCAAACACACAAAAAAAGTGAAGCTGGATATGTAAAATCACCTGCCGGATTCAAATTTTGAGTTGGAAAATAAAATCGAAATCGCAAAAAGGTCGAAAAATCGTTTTTTTGTGTAAATTTTAAAATTTTCATTTTCTTCAATTATTAATACTTATCTCGTGATATCTCAGCAATGCAGAGAGCTAGGGATCTGTTTTTTTTTAAGGTTATACCCTAAAGTATTTGGATGATACTAGTGTTTTCGATTTTTCTTTATGGTGTGTAAATTTTATAAAAAAAAAAAGTTTTAGTAGACCACCAATTTGTGTAAGATATTTTTCAGCTATCGAGTAACTAATCCTATTTTTCAGAATTTACCCATATATATGTGAAACAAAATAAAGCCAACATTCCAAAATTATTTTTTGTGCAAGAAATAAATTTCTAGATCGTTTCAGAAGCAAATTTTTGCGAGTCAAATATAATAATTATACTCTCTGCCCGCAAGCCGTGTGAGTCCTAGCATGCGCTTCTACCAGGTATAGCGTTAGGGACGGGAAGAGATATTGCTTTTACTTTCTGATACGTAGTATAAGGAAGTATTGTGACGCTGACACTGTATATGTACACTATATTGTAAAGAAAATATCAACGGTTTCGATAAAATAATGTCCGAGTAACGATTACTTTCTTAACATACACCGATCTCAGAAGTATTTTACAAACTGCGTAGAAACTGCCCGTAATGGTAGGCGGAGCTACCTCTCGATACAATGTGCGAGCGTACCACATACTCTATTTGATTTCAGTGAATTTCGCCCAAATTTCAAAATTTTGTTTTCCGTTTCGTGACCTTATTTTTAAAAATTAAGAAAAAATAAAATTTATGTATTGCTGTTGAGTGTTACATAATTTTAAATACGATTTATCCATTGAAAGGCATTTTTTTCTTAAATTAGCGTGTAAATTCGGTAAGGTTTTCATGAAAAATACGATTAGGAAATGGGAAAAACGATTTCGAGGCCGGGCGTATAGCCTTAACATGTAAAAATGTAAATCTTATAAATAAAAAAATGCATATTTTGAAGACTTTAGGAAATTACTTATGAATGTGATGGAGACGTATTATCGATATGTCGTAGGCATATTGTAAAATCGGGCATATACAAAGTGCTTAGGTAGTTTGTAAAAAGTCAACATATATGTGCAATACTGATGGTTAGGCAGGTTATAAAACACATAACCTTAAATTACTGAGGGTATGTTTTGCGTTAAGCAATTTTGTTATATAGTTATTAAGTCGTTTTAAAAATAGATTTAGAAAACTGTGATCAGAACGTTACGTGGTTGAAGTGACAGAAAATGAGAATTTATTAGAAACGCTATTTATAGACAATGTGAAGGTTTGTAATTTAAATTATAAAAATGTTTTCAATTTAAGGATTTAAACAAAGTGCAAGGTATTGTAAACGAATTAAAAAGCGTAAGATTTGTTTATTATACAGGAGAAACAAAGACATGTAAGCAATATTATTTGTGTAAAAACTACTATTTAATAAATATTGGCGGTACAGTTTGTACCGTTTGAAAAATATTTAAATATCTTACGTGATTGCCACAGAAGTACGGGACGAGATAAATTATTGCATCAATTAAAAAGTAAATATAATATTCCTCGAAGTGTTGTCGATGTTTCTATTTCTTTGTGCAAAGAATGCAATTTGAAAGAATCAGACATACTCGTAAAGGAATGTTCGTCCGATTTTGTCTAAAGATTTTAGATTTAGTTATCTGCTGATGGCGAATATATCAGGATCATGCAGCTAAATATTTATATCTGCGTCACCTACGTATTAAACGTGCAGCCTTCCAATAAATTTATTCAAAATTTTTTGAGAATTTGATGAACAGCCTGATGCATTTTTAAAGAATTCGAGAAACTTTCTCGTTAGATAGTAAACTGAGAGTTTCCTGTACAATGTGCCAACTCTTTACAAACTTCCTAAGCTCTTCCTATCTTCCAGCAGAAAAGCAAACATTACCTATACGTCTTTAAAATTAGGGAACCAATATTAAAGACTGTTGACTTCGACGTAGCCCAAGGGTCCGTTCTAAGACCTTTAAATTTCTTAATATTAATCATTGTATTTCATATCCTGATAGCGTATCTTACACAATTTGCAACTCAACAGATACAGTTATTGTAACAATGCCTGAAATGCCTCAATTTTCATTATGATACGAAAAAAATTTGACGTTAGGACTGGAACATATGATCGTGGATTTTTTCATTAAAATATAAAATCTCATTAACAAAACTATTTACTACTTTCTAATAATTTCCACAATAATCAAGAGTTTTTTTTTTTGTATATTTATACAATATTCTAATCAGCAATCTTAAAAAAAAAAGTTTTTACGTCACTCATTCACTTTTAATAAATATTACAGAAATTGAAATATTGTGTAGTTCTTTTCAATTTTACTGCGTCATTTAGGTATAGACAGAATATTTTCAGTGAAAAAATCGAATTTTGCAAATATTTCGTCAATTACTAAGTTTAAACAAATTTATAAAGAATTAAAATGTACTCAAAATTAAATTTGTGAAAAATTGTGTTAAAAAAGTTTTTCGAAATTCCTACCGGAAGTAGGTCTTTTACTCTTATCGAAATTAGTTTTTTAGGAGTATCACGCCAGTCGTGCTTTCTACGCAGGTAGATTACGAATATAAAAGTATTTAAAACCTAGTTTACAATACCTTTTGCATAAAAAAAATTTCAAAATTCGGACCGGAAGTAGCACTCTTAGCGAGTAGCACTTTTTTTTATAACAGCTTGCAAAGTATGCATTCTATGCAGATTTATTAAGAGAATAAAAGTACTTAAAATAGGATTTTGAATAATTTTTGTGTAAAAAATTCTTAAAATTCTATAATTCGAAACGCTCATACGGATAAGAAGGTCGTGTGGTGGCCACACCTCATTTTTTACAAGAGCTTAAATAAATACATATTTTTAAGTTATTCAGTAACACTGTATCACGATTTCTCACTTTCACGCTATCACTGTCAACAGAGAGAATAAAAGATCCAATGATATTATTAATTAGCCCATTCAATTCACACTTTCTTCCTTTATAACATGTTTCTCACAACTATTCAATTTATTTTCACTAACATTTTGGATGTGGCAGAAGTTCTTTAACATCTGCCAGCATTGCATTCGTGACTGCTACTTCATTTCTTGTTTGAGCCAGCACTAGTTTAAAAGTGTTAAATTCGCAGTGGTAATGTGGAAATTGCAGCACGCAGTTTTATTATAACTTTTGGGCATTTCATCTGTTATATTTTGGTCATATATATCTTTATTAATACAAATCAAACGAAGCAATTCATATCGAATCATGTTTAAGAATAATAATTGATTTTTTTGATGTCAACAAATTTGTGTATCTTGTTCTTCTTTGATGCTGCAGAAGCTTTTTTTAAATTTACAGCTATATAATATAGCATTATCCATGATTATAACAGCATTGTTTGGTAATACTGTTAGTATCTACGAAACTCCTCTTCAAACAACCACCAACCCAACTCAACCTCCCTTCAAACACATTTCTTCAGAATAATCTGTAGGTTTTTAACCTTTAAAAGGTGACTAGCCATATTCTACAAATCCAACTTTAGAATATATAACAAGAAATGACAATTGGAATGCAACCTGTCATCTAGATTGTTTCATTGAGAATGTAAATGCGAATGTGCAAAAAATGCGAAAATGTGAACAATTAAGCAATAGAAAAGTTGCTACTATTTATGCAGTTTTATCGAAAGATCTAGATTAATCATAGACGTGCATTTAATTCCACTATACGAATAATATCGATACAAAGTCTTTAATTAAAAGAATAAAGGTAAAAAGAATGTATAGCTGTCGTATATCATCCATGTGGGTCAATCAAAACTCCTATATATATCTTAAGCGAACATTCAATTTCAACTAACAAATAATATTGACTATGTATCAAAGATATACGCGGGCGAATCAAATATGAACCGGACTTTTGTTTTAGAACATTTATCGGTAGAGTAAATAAAATTTTAAATACACCTTATTTTTTTATTTAATCTCCTCTTTTATTCACACATTTTTCTCACCTAATCGGAAGTTTTTTAATTATGTCATCAAAGAATGAATCTGGTCGCGTCTGTAACGAATTGCGCACGAACGTTTCCACACCCTCGTCGCCGTCAAAGTAATATGTATATATAATATATATATAATAATATATATAATATATATATATATATATATTATATATATATATATATATAATATATATAATATAATAATATATATATAATATATAATATATACAGGGTCGGGCAAAAAGAGCGGAACACCGAATTTATGGCTTAACTAGCACTTTTTCGAAAATTTAACCTAAATTAAAGTTTTTGTATACTTTATGTATTATTTATTGGTGTTTGCAGATTTTCCGTTTTTGTCACATTTTTGGAGATATGATGTCACCGGATAGTATTTTAAATGAATCACCCTGTATTTATATTTTTTTTGAGTAGATATTTTTTTCCTGAATTCACTAGTACCGGGTTTAGTGGGTCTCTGACTTATGGTTTCATAAGAAAAAAATAAAATGTAATGGCACCTAAATATTTATTTAATAAAAAACGAACGACAATAACTAAAGATTCTATTCTATCGGCCCTAAGTAATTATCGCAGTAGGTATACCAAAAACTATAAAAAAAAAACTATAGTTTATAAAGATTTACCTCAAACTCTTCAAGAACTAAAAGATCGAATCAGAGCGGCGGTACAAAATAGTACAACGCCTGAAATGATACAAAATTCATTAAGGTCATTTGTTGACAGATTAGGATACTGTCAGGCAGCCGAAGGTTTTCAGTTTGAACACCTATTGTAAATAAATGTACGTAGATTCAGTTATTGTCGTTCGTTTTTTATAAAATAAATATTTAGGTGCCATTACATTTTATTTTTTTCTTATGAAACCATAAGTCAGAGACCCACTAAACCTGGTATTAGTGAATTCAGGAAAAAAATATCTACTCAAAAAAAAATATAAATATAGGGTGATTCATTTAAAATACTATCCGGTGACATCATATCTCCAAAAATGTGACAAAAACGGAAAATCTGCAAACACCAATAAATAATACATAAAGTATACAAAAACTTTAATTTAGGTTAAATTTTCGAAAAAGTGCTAGTTAAGCCATAAATTCGGTGTTCCGCTCTTTTTGCCCGACCCTGTATATATCGTCAAAGTTCTATGAGTGGCCCAAACATGTGGTAGTTACACGGCGATAAATCGAGACTGTGGGGCGGACGTTCCAGTTTTTTCCAATATTTTTTCTACAGTTTTTCTTGGGTTAATGCAGCTGTGTGTGACCGAGCGTTGTTATGGAGCAAAATCGTATTTCGAATAGACATGTCTCGCCTTTTCGTCGATAGGCTAGTTTCACTTCATCGAGCTGTTGGCAGTAGTACACAGCATTAACTGTACGCCGTTCATGGAGAAAATCAACGAGCAATATGCTTCTGCAATCACAAAAAATCGTGAGAGAACTTTTCCAACAGAAGGACAGGTCTTGGCTTTCCACGGTACTGCTTCTCCAGGTTTTCGCCACTCCATGCTTGCCTGCTTAGACTCGGGGGTGTAGTGATGCACCCACATCTAATCACAGGTGACAATGTGCCTCAAGAAATCATCCTCCTCTGTTTGATATCGTGCCAAAAGTCTTTGACACATGGCAGGACGATTTGCTTTCTGATCTTCCGTCAAGAGGCGAGGAAACCCACCTTGCCGAGACTTTGCGGTAACCCAAATCATCTGAAATCATTAATTGAGCACTCCTATACGATATTCCGACGTGTGCAGCAAATTCCCATATTGTAAGGCGCTGGTCTTGTTCAATCATCTCACTGATTGCAAGCATATTCGTCTCGCTGGTGCTTGTCCGCGGTCGGCGTACGTGGATCTCATTTTGCACTAACTCGCGGCCATCGGAAATTTTTTTGTTGGGCCCGTGAAAACGTTTTTTCAGCGAACTGTGTAGTTAGTCGACGCAAAATTTCGGCAGGTTTTATGCCCTCCAGCGACAAAAATGCGTTGCTCAACAGACGTGTGCTCAGACATGACGCTACTAACAGCCAATCTGCTCTGGCGAGCCGAACCGTCTTATTCCCCTTCACTTTACATCCCCACACAACATATATCAAGACGTCACGTTACTCACTTCACTTAGGGAGTCTTAAAAAGAAAAGTCCGGTTCATATTTGATTCGTCCTCATATGATATAGCAATGTATAAATCAAACATGAAAGTAATAATAATTTAATAATAATAATAGCTTATTTATTTCCTCCCGAGAATATACATATACACTGTTAGACTGTTGACCGGCCCCAAACGTGAAATATACTGTTCACCGAACTCGCCTCTCAATTGGGCCATTGTTTCGCGTGCTGTGTGGCATGGGGCACCGTCTTGTTGAAACCACATGTCAGCCAAGTCCAGCTCTTCCATTTTGGGCAAAAAGAATTTGTAATCATCGCACGGTAGCGCTCGCCATTCACAGTAACGTTCCTGCCTTCGTCGTCTTTGAAAAAGTACGGTCCAATGATGCCATCAGCCCATAATCCACACCAAATAGTGCATTTTTCGCGATGCATTGGCAATTCTTGCAATGCTTCTGGCTACTCTTCACACCAAATACGGCAATTTTGCTTGTTCACGTATCCATTCAACCAGAAATGAGCTTCGTCGCTGAACACAATTTTCCGATAAAAAAGTGGATCTTCATCCAATTTTTCCAGCTCCCATTCACCAAAAGTTAGCCGTTGCGGTATAGGTCGTGTGGCTTCAATTCTTGCAGCAGCTGTATTTTAAAAGGTTTTACACCCAAATCCTTCCGCAAAATTGTCCACGTAGTGGAGTAACAGAGGCCCAATTGCTGCGAACGGCGCCGAATCGATAATTCACGGTCATCAACAACACTGGCGGATACAGCTGCGATATTTTCCTCTGCCCGCACATTACGTATGCGTGTATGCGAAATTTAGTCACAAGATTCGGAATAGCCGCCTCAGAAGGTCGCCCAAACTGACCATGAAATGGAAAAAGTGCACGATGCACTTTCTTAACCGAGCATGAATTTTGATAATAAAATTCAATAATCTGCAAATGTTGTTCGTTTGTAAGTCGATTCATGGTTTAATTATAGACGAAACTGAACATGTTTGACAGTAACATGTTACACGAAAACAGCTGAGCTGCCAAAAACAGTGTTGCCAAAAAGAAAGTTGCTAAAAACTTACCCATTACGATACAGGAGTGTGCTTAAATACATGTAACTAATATTGAAACAAATTCAAATATGTGCTAGTAAGCACAGATATATATTTTTCTATATATACCTTATTTGGTTTCTTCAGTGGGGCATAACTAAGAAGATGTGTTCATTTAAGAAATATGTGTCGATTAAAATAATATGTGTAGTATTACCTTAACATTGTCAATCTATAGATGCCTTTACTGTTAAACAATAGTGATCATTGATCACTATTGTTTAACAATCAATCAATAGTTTTTTTATCAAAAAAAATGCTAATGAATTGGCATTTATACAGTATTGAGTGCATTGTTGATCACTGATCAACAATGCACTCAGTACTGTATACATGCCAATTCTAAGCCGGGTAGTTAGCATTTTTTTTTTGATAATAAAGGTATTGATTGATTCATAATTTAATACGTAACTTATAACGAGATTTGCTTTATTTTTAACCATTAACAAGTGTTAATTTATTATTAACTCAAGTCATATTTAATTTACGAGTTGGTTTCATGTTTAGAATTTTGTTATGACTAATTTTCTTTACCTTTCCAGAGCACAGACCTTGCAAATTTATTCGCGTCGCCAGCAGGAAGAGAAATGGTGAAATATAAACCGAGAACGAAGTTAAAACACAAATTAAATCCCGCCCTAGAAGTAAGTACTTAATCAATATTTTTTTGTCTTTCGGCATACACAAACTCAACTGACACCGCTGCCACAGCCGCCTTCGACCCCGTCTATTTACTTTTCCAAAGTTCAGATCCGATTTCGGGCGGTCTGTTAGCGGGTCGCCTGGCATGGCTAATGTATTCAAGAAACTTTGTTTAAATGTCGAGGTTTATTTAATAGAATTAATGGCAAAATCATCTGTCAATATTACGATTATGTTATCAAGTGTTTGAGTAGGTGTATACGAAGTAATGTGAACTGGAACGTAAGCAAACAACGCTGATCAAGATGTCGTAATTGAATTCTGTGATTGCTTGTGTTTCATGCACTTTATCGAAAACGCAATCACATAATTTATGAATGATTGGTAAGCGAAATGTGAATTTATCAAATTCTAGAGTTTATTTAAATTTAACAATGTACGGGTAGTAAGTATCGTAAACGTTTTAAAAATAAATGTAAGAGTATAATAATAATAATAATAATAATAATAATAATAATAATAATAATTTATTTGTCCTCTCGACTACATTGTAGTATGGGATATGTCAAAAACAACGCAATTATACATACAATATACATAAAAAAGACAACCTGAATATAAACTAATATAAAAACAACAATTCCAATTTACATCTCATTCAAGAACTCTGATAACGAGTAGTAACGCTTCCGCAACAAAGATTCTTTTATTGTGAGTTTAAAGATCCTTCTGCACCCGATATTTTTAACGTTATTTGGTAACTTGTTGTATGCTTTTATAACGCGTATAACAAAAGTTCCATGATGTAAACACATGGTAACGGCAACACCCTCATCGAGGCAAAATACGATCTGCAACTAGTTCTACTACCCACCCCATTCTTAATACGTATAGCACGTTTTTGCATTTTAAATACTCTATCCATGTCAGACGATGAGCCCATGCCAAAATCGCATAGGATATCACCGAATGAACCCGGCCAAAGTAATATGTCAGGAGAACATCTGGGTTCACCTCAGATTTAAGATTTCTGAGAACGTGACAAAATGAAGATATCTTTTTGAAAATGCTGCCAATGTGTTCATTCCACTTGCATCTATAGTCAATGATAACCCCTAGAAACCTAGTACTATCAACCTGTGCAATACTGTAACAATTATATCTAATTATATTCGATGTGTCTCTGTCATACGTTCTTGTTCTGAAGTCCATATAAGTGGTCTTTTTACTGTTTATAACTAAACTATTTTCCGCGCATCGCATCACAGCATCTGTCCCATTTGAGCCACTTATAATCATAGAAGTGTCATCCGCAAACGAAACAGCCCTATCCACGTCCATATCATTGACATATATTATGTAGAGTAATGGACCGAGAATGCTTCCTTGAAGTACACCACGCCCCAAATGCAACCTGCCAGAGTAAGTCCCGTCAATTTCCACATAGTGCTTTCTTCCTACAAGGTAGCTATTAAACCGGTCCCAAACATTCCCTCTAATCCCATAATTATACAGTTTTTCAAGTAGCACTCGATGGTTTACACGGTCGAAGGCTTTACTAAGGTCCAAAAAGATTCCTATACAAGTTTTCCCTTCATCCATATCGCTGTACAGATATTTTAAAAATATAATAATAGCAGTGGAGGTGTTGCGTCCATTGCGAAAACCAAACTGATTATCGTTAAGCGTGTTATTTTGCTCTAGAAATTTTATTAACCTTACTGCCATGGCTTTTTCAAAAACCTTAGAAAAAGAGCTCAGTAAAGATATGGGACGATTGTTTGATATACATTGCCTATCACCGTTTTTAAATAACGGCTTGATTTTAGCGACCTTCAGCTTCTCAGGAAATACGCCTTCTATAACTGAATTGTTGATTATTTGCGTTAAGGGAACCTCAAGGTCATGTATAAATTGTTTTAATAGATTAGCACTAATTTTATCGTCACCCGAAGAATAAGTATTTTTTAGTTTGTTCATAATATTTACTAGTTCCAATTCACAAACAGGTTGAAAGAAGAAGGATGTAGTACATGTGTGATTTATACTTGCATTAAACAAATTTTTCCCCTGAAGAGGCAGTAAGCCATCAGCAATTTCATTGAAATAATTATTGAAGTGATCCACTAATATTTTCGGATCTTTAACAGTTTCATTATCTATTTTTATAGTTAAGATGTTTCCATCGTTATGTTTAATGTTGCCATTACCTTTTATAGATCAGAAACAGAATTTTCATAACTTTTCCTGCGATGGAAGACTTTGTCAATCCTGATATTCTTACGGAACACTTTATTTGTTTTATTATTGTAAAGTGGATAATAACACAATAAATAAAAATTTTTGAAAAAATTATAATTTAACATTTAGTAACTATTTAAATTGTAAACATAACATAGAATCGGAATAAAGTTGTATTCTTATGTATAGTGTGTCGTCAATTCTGCCAGGAATCGTCTATTTTTCGGAAAATATTGCAATATAGCGTTTGTTGATGTCATCTAGGTGTTCTAACAATATTTGCGAAACTTCTTCAGCACCTTTACAACTTAAATTAGAGAGATATTAAAATTTTCTGTTCAATTGGAACAATTAAAAGATATAATTGCTGGTATTAAAAGTTGTAATAACTGTTCTACACGTATCAATTTCTTGACCAACTTATTGATTAACAATATGATCGACCGAAATAGATGACAACGCTTTATTACACTTGGCAATTTGAGTTGATCAATTTATTTTTCTAAAAGTTTTTGACCTAAAACAAGTTTTTCATCAACTTTTTAGTAATTTCTAGCTAAATTTATGTTACACTGAGAGAAATATTTGTTAGAATCAAATATATTTATACTGTACGCTTAATATAAAATATTGCTGTATATAGGACGCGATTTTGTAAATTAAAAAAAAATTATATACTTAAACGTTAAACAAAAACTATATTTAATACCAATACACCATTTATTTAAATAAAGTAAAAGCTAGTGCTCAAAAAAAGCAAAATTTATTGTTATATTAATAAAGTTAAATGTTTGATTTTAAATAAAATATTATCAATGTTAAGCAAAGTTATTATTGTAGATACTAATGAAATTTAGTTTTATTGTAGATGTGAAGTATCCTCAATCCTAAAAATCAATATATTAGAAAGAAGAATATCATTTAGTTGCTATTTGTATATATTAAAAATGGAAATAAACAAAGCTTGAAGTAATAATGCGATAAGTAATGCTTACAACAAAAAGCAATCAAAGGAATAAAATAATAAATAAGAAATGAAATGTAAATTCGAGACAGTTCCGTTGAAATCAATAAAAACGAGTAATGTAACTAGACGAACAATTAAGGCAGGGATATTGTATGTAGCTAGCAACCGATAGAACATGGTAAGCAAGCAGAAGATGGAGCTGTCACCATTACACGACTCATCGTCCAATCAAACAAGCTCGTTAGGTATAAAACCGGTCCGCCGTGAACGCAAGAAAATGATGAATCGCGGAACGTTGCGAGAAGATTAAAATCGCGCTCTTTTGTGGGACTTTTTACACGTCCTACGGTTGGAACGTTCAGACAATGGCTCTCTGTCCATCCATCTATCCATGTCAGCTTCATTAGCACAATACTAAAACTTTTCGTACGGTGTAGTGATAAATGTCTAAATAATTTTAAAAAGTTCGTGTCTCTGAAATGTTTCTGTTGCAAATGATATCGATTCAATATCATTTCAGGTAGCAGGTTGCATCCGTTGGAAACGAAAATTACAGTACTATAACAGAATTTAATCTCCTCCTTTTTTTCAGCGAAATCCTACACAAATTTGGTTTCCTAATTTAAAAAACTATAATTTTTTCTAGTGCACCGGTATACAAAATATTTCATTATACCTATTTCGATTAAGAGAGACAAAATTAATTTTGAAGGCGACTAACAAATTACGCATTTGAATTATGTTGCAATAATTGAAATAATGCAGTAGGGCAAGTGGGCCCTGGTGGTCATAATGTCTATTTTTTTTATTAAAATTAAACACTCTGGATTAGTTGTCCCAATAGACGTGGTAGATTGCCTCATTATAAAATAACAAAGTAATAATAAACGTTAGTTGATAATTAGATGTCGTCATCGGAATTACATTTCATACATTGACAGAAAACGGTGTTATCTCCAGCGCATTTACTATGAGCCCACAGGACACATTGTGTGCAATTTACCCAATTTTCGAATAGTTTGCTGCCCATGACTCCCCACAGACTGAACAACAGTTGTTTTCCTCATCAGCTCTGCCGCCACTAAATGCTGGGTCTTGTTGCGCAGTTTTAGTCACTATTTTTTTTTTTTTAACTCAGCGAGTTCTGATCGTTTCGCAAGTTTTTGCTTTTAATTCCGCCACTGCATTTTTAATAGGCGTAACTGTTAGAATTACAGAAATTATCTTCCTTCTGTTAGTTCTGCCGCCAGATTTCCTAGCTTCGGCTTTTGGAACTAGTTGAAAGCTTTTTGGTGTTGGTATTGCACACCATGAATTAATGGAGTTGTCACCTTTTTCCTGAGCATGTATTCCGTGGAGATGGGGACCTCCTTGATGTGCTTAGCCGGGAAGATACGAGGCTCATTTTTAAAGTAAGAACCGTTTGCGCATAGCAACCGCGCAGGCTGTCACGTGATGCCCGCTCAAGGTCAGCCACTCTTGCTCAGTCCCCAACTACGCAGTCAGTTGATTTCATGTCTCTGCGACTGTTGGTTCTATCGTAACACTGCTTTGTTTGTCGCCATGTCAATTAATAAACCCGCTGATTGTGAAGTGCGCTCGGTTATTCGGTTTTTAAACGCAAAACAAGTTCGTCCCGTCGAAATTCACCGGCGCGGCGGCTTGTTGAAGTTTATGGTGAAGGTGTAATGAATGACAGCAATGTGGGTAAATGGTGTAGGCTTTTCAATGAAGGAAGAACAAATGTTCATGATAAAGAACGATCTGGGCGACCAACTGTCATTAATGAAGACTTGAAAAAAAAAGTTGACGAGCTTCATGGGAAATTTCCACAAGTTTCAAGATCGGTTGTTTATCACATTGTTTCCGACAAACTTCATTGCAAAAAAATGTGTGCGAGATGGGTGCCAAAAATGTTAACAGAAGAACACAAAAAGAAGCGTTTGGCACATTCTTTGTCATTTTAGAGCGCTACGATAAGAGTGGTGATGAGTTCTTGAATCATATTGTTACCGGTGATGAAACGTGGGTAGCGTACTACACACCAGAGACTAAACGTCAATCCACTAAATGGCATCACTCAAATTCACCGACGAAACCACGAAAATTCAAACAAGAACCTTCAACACGGAAAATCATGGCCACGGTCTTTTGGGATCGGAAAGGCGTTCTACTGATTGACTTTATGCCTAGAGGAATGACCATAAATACTGAGAGATATTGCAATACACTAAACAAGCTTAGGCGCGCTATTCAAAACCGCCGGCGGAGACTTCTATCTAGCGGCGTCGTGCTGCTTCGCGATACCGCTCAGCCTCACACTGCAGCAAGACAAAGACGCAACTGGACAAATTTCAATGGTAATTACTGGACTATCCCCACTACAGCCCTGACCTGGCACCATCAGACTTTCATGTTTTTCCTAAACTCAAAGAATATCTTGGTGGAAAGCGATTTGAAAATGATGACGTGTTAAAAGAAACTGTTACTAACTGGTTAAATGCTCAGGCGGCAGAGTTCTATGATGAGGGGATCCAAAAGCTAGTGCCACGACTTAACAAATGCTTAGATATTCTTGGTGACTATATGGAAAAGTAAAAATATGTTCATACTTCAGTTTTTGATACAATTTATGTTCATAAATAAAGTTGCTGTTAGTCCACTTAAAAACGGTTCTTACTTTAAAAATGACCCTCGTATATATCCGCCTTTGTCTGATTGATTTTCCGTAGTACGATAGAATACAAAATTGTTGTTGTGTATAGTCTGTGTGAAGATCTAGTGCGAATGCAAGCTCCAATAGGTTGCTATATCCTAAAACAGACTATATACAATTGTTTTGTAAATATTCATTTTACATTTCTCCATTATTATTGTTTGTATCTTGTAGTTCTTTTTTAATAAATGAATAAAATGCACATGAAATTGAAAATTGGAAAACTTTTAAATAGGAGTAACATATTCAAGACTACTTGATAATTATAGTGCAATATTTAATTTTCCTTTATTATATAATTTTACAGAAAACTAACTTTATGTATGACTGTGTTGTGTGTAATTATTCTGTCATTGTATAAAGTCGTTTAGTTTAATCCAATTTTGTAGAAACCTCCTTTTATAATTTGAATTTCGTTAATAGTATATCACATTTAATTATATACTTTTTTTATTTTAAATACGAAATTATTTATAAAATCAGGAGTTTAATATTTAGTACACGGGGTGAGTCATTAGTAGCCGCTTCTTCGATTGCTCTTTTGTGTTTTGAATAAAAGAAAAAACAATTAGTGGAAGATCCATGGTTGCTTGTGGCGTATATTGTGAAAATACTTTAAGCTCTGACGCACTTCCGGTTTCACCGGAAATGCACGGAATTTAATTTTTTTTAAATGACTCACTATATATATTTTTGGATTTTATTGTACTACTTTAAATTCTCTATTCAACTGTTTTTTCTTTTTCAAAATTGAGCTAATAGTTTTTGAGTTATTAATTTTTTTTGAAAATATTTGACCAAAACAGGTATTCAAAAAAAAATCATTTTCACATTGTTTTTAAAAGTAAGAATATTAGCTTTGGTGGTGCTTATAGCCAAGAAAATTCTGCATCATTTGGTAAAGTTGGACTCGACAATACCTCAAAAGACTTTGTTTTTTCAAAGCCTACTTCCTGAAATAGTCACGTACCAAAAACTTATTTTTTTTAAATGGAAAACCCAGTATTTTATTGAGGCATTTTGTTCCTCTTTTATTCTCTTTCATTTTTGTTAACAATGTCCTATACCCAAGTTTTGTAATTTTTGAGATATTCACAATAGGAGCAATTAGCGGTCAATTAAAGAACTACGGGCGCTGTTCTATGCACCCAAATATTCGTCCAATAAAGGCTGGAATGCGGCTGACTGCCTGAGTCAACTGTTAAAGAAAGTCGGTATACATTTACGTCAAACTTATAAAAGCATCGCTATTAGTTATCATCCAAATGAAATTCTTATGAAGAGTTAACAGATATGATTGACGTTTTGGGTGAATCTGAAAGAAACTCTTTGCTAGCATCCAGACTTTATGCACAGCGATCCCTGGTAGAAGTCAACCGAAGCCAGAAACCTTCGGAAATATAAAGTGGACGGTATTTGAGTGAACAGAAAGTATTGAATATGAAAGAAAGAGCGGAAAAAGCAATAACTGGTGAGGATAAGACGTTTATGGTACTTGCGAGTGTAGTCGAACACCCCCATACTAGTACTACGAAAATTAGTCGTCAGTTAGATGTAAATCAAATTTGAGAATCCAGAATAATTAGGAAATATGAAATTCACCCGTAGCATATTCATACACAGGGTTAGGTGAAAGAAATTTTCAGAATCGCTTACATTTTTTTCAATTGGCAGCAGACAAATTATCCTGGCTTTCTCAATTTTTTGTTGTTTACCAACGAAGCCACCTTCTATTAAAGCGAATACGTTCATCGTCATAATTTCCGTTATTATAACACGTAAAACCCCCACTTTCTCACACCCGTAAACTTTCAAAATCGTTGGTCATTAACACTGTGGGGACAAATAGTGAGTAGTTACATTATTATTTCTTTGATGAAAATGTTAATGGAAGAGAGTATCTTCGCTATCTACGGACGGATTTTCAAAACTTTTTGGAGACATCTTTAAATATGTCAGTAAACATAATCTTTATTTTATTTCAATGTTAAACAACAATGTCAAAAATGAAATACTGCAACTGGACATTGCCGGAATTAAAATATTTAAATGCGATGCTCTTCATTCTGTAAAATTATTACTTTTGGGATAGTTGGATTTAACATTTACTTTGTTTGATAGTTGACTAAGGAAGTCGGGCGCCATTCCTGCCTTCCATTGGTTGAACGAATATTTTGGTGCATAGAACAACAGAGCTCGTAGTTCTTTAATTGACCGCTAATTGCTCCTATAGTGATTATATCAGAAATTACAAAAGATAGGTATAGGACATTGTTAACAAAAATGAAAGAGAATAAAAAAAGAAACAAAATGCCTCAATAAAATACTGGGTGTTCCATTAAAAAAATAGGTTTTTGTTATGTGAAAATTTCAGGAAGTAAGCTTTGAGAAAACTAAGTTTCTTGAGGTATTGTCGAGTGCAACTTTACCAAATGATGCAGAATTTTCTTGGCTACAACCACCACCAAAGTTAATGTTCTTACTTTTAAAAACAATGTGAAAATGATTTTTTTCTGAACACGTGTTTTGGTCAAATATTCTCAAAAAAAATTAATAACTCAAAAACTATTGGCTCAATTTTGAAAAAGAAAAAACAGTTGAACAGACAATTTAAAGCAGTACAAGAAAATATAAAAATATATAGGATGAGTCATTTAAAAAAATTAAGTTCCTTGCATTTCCGGTGAAACCGGAAATGCGTCCAGAGTTTAAAGTATTTTTACAATATGCGCCACAAGCAACCATGGATCTTCCAACAATTGTTTTTTCTTTTATTTAAAACATAAAAGAGCAATCGAAGAAGCAGGCTACTAATGACTCACCCTGTATACAGCGGGTCTAAAATCTCCCTGATATCTTTTAGACGAAAAGGAATAAAACGTTGAAACAAAAATAAAACGAAAACCGCTAGAAAAATACTAACTTGATGACCTTGCCTAATTTTAAAATTTTGAAAGATGGCGCTATAGGATACATCAACTTAAAAATTTTAAATGTCAAAGAGGGTCGAGTGACCCCTCATTTGAAAAGTATTTGGAAGATCTATTCAAATTTTAAGGAGAGGATTGACTCGACCCCTCTGCCATTTAAAATTTTTAAGTTGATATAGCCTGCAGCGCCATCTGTCAAAATTCTAAAATGAGACAGGGTCAGGTCTGTTTATTATATTCCAATTCCCTTTCCTCCTTCCACTGTTTCTTCCAACATTTTCACCATAACATTCCTTCTTTTAACAATTAGCAGTGAGTCGTTTGCATATGCCAGTAGCTTATCCTCTCTTGATATTATTGTACCCTTAAACTGTTTATTCTCACGTAATACGTTCTATTGCCATATTGAAGAGTAACGCTTACAGTTTGAAACCTCTATTGGAATTGCTTCTTTTGTTTCACCTTTTTGTGTTCTTATGCTAATTCTCGTTCCTGTCTAGGTTGATTATATGAGTCATCGTAATTGCACTGTTATTTCTAGTTCACCTGGGCAGTTATCAGTTATCTTCTATTAATCGAGTGAAAGGCTTATTAGAAATCTACAAATAGTATTTGGATGTCACCTTCGTATTCCTATGCTTTTTCGATGATTTGTTTTATTACATATATTGCATCCGTTCTGGATTTGCTCTTCATGAGACCCAGTTGATATTATTACTGGACATTGCAGCTAATCTTTTCTGTATGACTGTGGAAATAATCTTCTATTTTATATCTCTTTCCCTACAAGGAAGGAATAGAACAGGAGAGATAATAAACTGGTGAGGGAATAGGTATTATTTAGACGGAAGTTATCACTTTAAGGCCGGTCAGTTATGGTTATGGCAATATTGACCAATCATAATTTATAAAATGAGTATTATGAATAACTTGTCATATATCTGACATGTTTGATTATGTGTTCTGTAGCGTAACATACATATTCTAGGCATGTTTTTTTTTATGTTTTTGATAATACAGTTAGAATGAATGTTACTATATTAAAAGGAATAAAAGGATTGAAAAAATAATGGACTCATGATATTCCTTTAATTATTATTGGACTAAATGATTTTCGAGAACATACGAAGTGTACATATACCCTATACAAAATATTTATGCACTCCTATGCATTGCGGCGGCCATACTGAGTTACCACTTTGGACAAATATTATTTTTAACGAGACTCTTTCCTGTTCTATTCTTTCCTCGTAGCTCTTGCAATAGCTCTTTTCTTCCCTATTTAATTAATTTCACATTTATACCATCTTTTTCAGGTGCTTTTTGAATTACTACTGTTTTCCTGTTTTCTGTTACGTAATAATAATAATAATAATAATAATAATAATAATGTCTTTATTTAGCAATTTGCTATTATGTATACATGATAAATACATGTTTAAATATAACAACTTAATTTAATATATGTGCTACAAACTAACTTCTAAAGTCAACAATTCAATAATTCAAGTGTATATGCTTATAAGCCAACGTCTTAAATAAACTTTGTCTATTACATTCTTTTATACTATTGGGTAATGTATTATACAGCTTCAAACCATCAACGTATACACTTGTTGTTGTTTCACTTCGTTGATATCTACTTATATGAAAGTCTTTAACATTACGTGTGCTATAACTATGCGTATCTCCTACTTGTACTAGCTTATCCGTTAAATATGAAGGTGTCTGACCTAACTTAATTCTATGTATAAAAACGAGTACTCTATATGCTAGTCTCTGTCTAATGTTCATTAATTGTAGTGCACCCGACATTATCTGGATGGGTTTATATTTACTACATTTCAATATTACTCTCATACATTTATTCTGTAGTTTTTGTAATTGTTGTATCTCATTTTGCTTTGCATTGAACAGAATTGTTGAACAATATTCAAAGTGTGGTGCTATAAGCGATTTATATAACATAAGTTTAACATAGTTTGACAAGTTTTTACCTATTCTATTTAAAAACCCTACTTTTTTAGATATCTTACTTATTACATAGCTTAAATGTTTTTTGAAATTTAAATTTTCATCAATTATTATGCCAAGGTATTTTATTTGTGTTGCTGACTCTAATTCAATATTATTAATTAGTACTTTAATCTTATCTTTATCATTGTGTTGTAATTTATGTCTACTTCCAATACACATAAACTTGGACTTATCAATATTTATACTTAAATTATTTCTACATGGCCATATATATAACGCTTCCAGTTCTTCACTCATCACTTTTACCATATCTTCCATATCATCGCCCGAGACGCAGAGCATTGTATCATCCGCTAACATACACACGTCACAGCGGCCGACACACGACGACATATCATTCACGTAAATATTGAATAGAACAGGGCCTAAAACAGTTCCCTGAGGCACTCCATACCTAGTTTCTATCGCACTTAATACACTATTATTATATTTTACTATTTGTGTCCTATTATTTAAATAGCTAGGAAACCAATTTCGAACTGTACCACCTATACCTATTGATTCCAGTTTTTTAATTAAAGTGTCTCTATTTATTGTTTCAAAGGCTCTACGAAAATCCAAAAAGACTGCTAAGATAATTTTACCTTTATCCAGTTCTTTTAACCACTTATCAATTAAATTTACTAATAATGTTTCACATGAATGATCTTCTTTAAAGCCCGACTGGTCTTTGCTTATTATATTATTGTCATTACAATACGAACTAAGTCGATTTTTTACTGTACGTTCTAAGACTTTCTCATACACCGGCACTGTATTTATTGGGCGAAACTCCACACATTTTTGTGTCCCATTCACCTTTGGCACTGGTATAATATATGATGTATTTCATCCTTCAGGAAATACTCCACTCTTTAGTGGTTGATTTAATACATCTAACAATCTATTCGCAGTTACTAGACATGAAATGAATATGTTACTAATTTTACTCGTTAACTCAACCGATATACAACATTATTAAATGCAAATGCAAAGCAGAAGCACAAACATAACATTACATTCTGCTTTTTCTTCTCTTTTTATTTCCTATGGTTACACCCAAATAGTTACCACATTAAATGAATAATGTGTTCTGTCCTCCGCATCGAATTCTAGAGGAATTGTTTTCTTTGTCACCACGTGTTTTGATTTTTTAGTTTGCGTTCTTTTACTTTTACCTTTAGCATTACACTCTCTTTATTTGCATCTATCAGATTGCTTTTGTTGTTAAAAGCTTGTTATGAACACCAAGTCATTTGAATGTGCCATAATCTGCATCTGTTTATAATACAGTGTTTTTGTTATTCATAATTAATTAAGAGGTTTCTATTAAATAAGTGCAGTGGCGGATGTTATATTGACTCAATCTGGTAAAATGTTTGTTCTGTTATTTTCCATAGCTACTTAAAAATTAGAAACAACGCAAGTTGGGTATTACAAAATAAAACAAAAAGAACTGAAAACCTGTGCGTAAATAACTTCAAAGGCCTCAAATGAAAGTGCTTTTACTGAATATTTAAAAACCAGTTCCCGTGTATATTTGTTTTCAGTCGTAACAATTCGTCGTGAAAGTGCACGCAATGTATGTATGACTCCATCTATATGAATGTACTAACAAAATATCAATGAATTTTCAACAAACACAAGGGAATATGACAATGACATTTTCAGTAATTTTTATGCATGACAAAAAGCGTAATATTTCATCGTAGATCTATCCATTGTCCGTGTAATGATGAATTGCCCTAAAGTACTTATCGAAAATTGCAAAATCTGCTAGTGTCATAACATTTATTTATTGTCCGCACAGAGACTGCCTCTAAGTGAAATGCATGTATTTTTCACAGAGCATGTTTTAGAAATATTATGACAAATAGCATCAGCAAAATTTACCTAATATTAGTTTCAAATTGCAATTTTTAAAATTATTTTAGTCTTCAATACTGGATTTTAAGGGAATATAGTACAGTCTAAAATGAGGTAAATACTCTTAAATGTCCTATATTGTGGATCAGAAATATAATATTGGTTGCATAGCACATAATTTAATAAGCCAAGAATGGCCGAGTACTTTATTACACATAGGGAATATATAATAAATATTTGACATAATAACTCAATTTCTAAGCGAATAAAAAATCATTTATGACCAAATATTTACACATTTGTAACCGCGGGAAAGATTTTTACTAGAATAACAATTCAATGTCAATGTGGGTTGCCTAATTTTAATTTATTTTATATTTATTTAAAACAAAGTAAAGAATAGTTGAACGAAAAATAAGTGCAGAGCGGGGTAGCTTTTTATTCAATTTATAACGTGAACTAAAGCAAACAAATCTGCTACGAAGGATTTTTGAGAAAACTTATTTTTTATATTTTGACATATTAATTAATTTTCTTTAATTAAATAATTTTTTTCTAAATTTGATTATTCAGCGAGGTATATCACTAAATTCTTCATAAGTTGACGTTGAAAGGTTTTCTCCAAATTTCAAATCAATAAAAATATCTTGCATTAAAAATCTCCTAATTTTCAACTATTCACATATCCACTATATAGGACCCTATAATACTAAACATACATTCGCAATCGATTGTGTACGAGATAACAGCGACTTTATTGCAATTCCAGACTAAATTTCTGTTTCCTATTCTGTTCCCTTTTTCGAAAATCAAAAATCTGACGGTTGTTCTAGGTTTTTGTCTAAATTGTTCCAAAGGATTTCAAAAAAAAAAGTCAAAATCGGCCGAGTTAATAGAATATCTTTTTCACCCAGCCCTCCTTTTTTCGAAAATTGAAATTCTGCAGGTTGTTCCAGGTTGTTCTAGTTGTTCTAAATTGTTCCCAAATATTTCAAAGAAAAACAAATCAGACAAGAAAATGGGGGAAAACGAAAGCCAAAAGTATGAAGTCAGACTCCGTTTATGCAAAAATTAAAATGATGACAGTTATTTAGGTTTGTTCTAAACATTGCTCTAATGCTTCGAACCCGTATCTCTTACATATTAAAAGATATTGCAAAAAAACTATATCCAAAAGTGAGAAGGTAGCCCCCATTTTTTCAAAAAACCGAATTTGTGACGGATGTTCTAGCTTGTTCTAAATTGTTCAAAAGTATTCAAAGAAAAAATCGAAATTGTCGACGATAATAGGAAAAACGATTTTACCATGTGTAGAATGACAAGTACTTTCCGAACATTATAGTGTAGTTGAACGTTTTCATATGCAGTGCTGCTCTATACCCAGACACGGTAAATGTTGACACATGTCATAACGTGTTTGACGCATCGTCCTGTACTCGTCTGCAGTCGACTTCCCCCTTCCCCTTCCCCTCCCCCCCCTCCCGCTGCCCGTACCGCCTTCGCTCGCCCCAGTCGATCGTTTGACACACGTTGGCACACGCACGTTAATTTGATTTCTGTTTGAGTTTTTGATGTTAACAAGTAATTTATGAATCAAAATGAGTGTAAAATATAGATTTTATGAAATAAATGGACGAGCTCGTGGCAAGCAAGAAAAATAATGACTTTTATCTCGATAATGACAAATACGCAAAGTGTTTAGAAGAAGTAAAACTGCAAATTACGAGAAAAAGAAGAAAGCTGTTCATTACAGGCGTTTAAAGCGCTATGATATTTTGACTATAGGCGGCGAAGAAAAGCTAATTGCGCCGATGAAGGAAAATAATGGAGAAATCAAGTATTATGTTTGTTACGACGACTTATTCAACATTCTCCAAGAAGCGCATGTTGCTGTTCGCCAAGGTGGAAGGACAAAGACGCTTAAGGAATGTAACCGCAAGTATAAAAAGATAACCGTTAAGGCTATCATGACATATTTGAAGCTATGCCAACCTTGTCAAAAGAAACACGAGACTCTGAAAAAGGACATTGTCATCAAACCCATAGTTTATAGTAAAATGAACTCGCGTTGTCAAATACCTAGATCTCATAAACCTACAAACCAACCCTGACGGAAATTATAAATTCATATTAGTTTACCAAGACCATCTTACTAAATTTGTGATCCTTCATGTACTTCGAACTAAACGCGCAGCAGAAGTTGCATACCATCTGTTGAATATTTTCACCGCTTTTGGAACGCCCAACATCTTTGGTTCCGATAATGGCCGGGAATTTTGTAATCAAGTAATTGAAAATTTATGCTGTATGTGGTCGGATCTTAAAATCGTACATTCAAAGTCAAGACATAGCCAGAGTTAAGGATCAGTGGAGCGTGTCAATCAAGACATCGAGAATATGCTAAGCACGTGAATGCACTAAATACTTGAAATATACATATATATATAGATATATATATATATATATATAGTGTAGTGGTTAGTGAAACTGGTGCATATGTGTTAGTCCTCGGAGTGGTGTGTTTCTTTTCCTTAAAATCATTAACATTTGAATAATGCAAGTGATTATCATCAATTAATTAATACGCCGCTAAATTCAAGAAACTTCTAACATATTTAGATATATACGGCAAAGAAACGAATTATATGTGTTTAATATATACGTTAAACACATAAAATATTAATTGTAATTATCCAGAATGAAATTAGGATTTCTGTGTTCCAACACAGAGTGCACTGAATGTGCTTTAATTTCGTAGAAGGAAAACATAGTAGTTAATATGGTTCCTTCGTTAAATGAGAATAATTAGAAATTATCTCTCAAGCTTGCAAAGATCGTCCCCGAAACTATATATACAAATCTCGGTAGATAGGAAAACGAACACATTACAGTTGCCGAGCTGACGAGTGTTCGCGTTGTAGTGGTTAGTGAAACTGGTGAATATGTGTTAGTCCTCGGAGTGATGTGTTTCTTTTCCTTAAAATCATTAACATTTGAATAAAGCAAGTGATTATCATCAATTAATTAATACGCCGCTAAATTCAAGAAACTTCTCACATATTTATATATATATATACAGGGTTATTCACGCTATACGGCACGGAATATTGTGGCCAAAATACGTGACTTTCAAAAAGTTTCACTTTTGGGATATATGGGGGTCTATTATAGTTACTTTTTAAAATTATTTTCATATTATACAGGGTGTTCCAAGAGCCCTAAAAGTATCAAAGTTGTGTTTTTTTAAATGGAACCCCCTGTATATTATTGTATTTTCGGATTCTCCGATCAAAATAAGTGTCTGTTTTAATAAGGTTTACAATACCTAAACCTTAAGGTTTTTTAAATAATTTGAATTTTGCCAAAATCTAACCTAATTTTCATGTTTCAAATACTTAAGAAGTATTTAAGTTATGTAAGCGAAATTTACAGCGAAGTGTAACAATATATCATATTTTATATCCCAATCATAATAAACTTGCCATCTTATACAGGGTGTCCAAAAATTAAAATTAATCAAATAAGAACTTTAAGTGGCTATAACTTGATTAATTTAAATAGAACGCCATATTTTTTAACTTACCAGGAAATGTACTTTTTAATTACCTATCGAATGGTATTAGGGTGTTCTATAGCTAAGTCTTCGCGTTTTTACAGAATACGCCAAAAAATCGTTTTTTGCACCATTTGGTGTTTTTTAAATAAAAGTTCTAATGTATCTAGTTGCCTATGGTATTTAGAAATGTCACATAAATTCATTTAGTCTGTCAGTTTAGTCTGCAAAGTCTGTTTTTGCTATAGTGGTATTATTTTTTGTAATTGTGGAAGTTTAGATCGTTATTATTTGAATATTGTTGTGGTGTTGCTTAGTCAAAATGAAGATTTACCCAAAAGAAGAGCGTATTGATATGATTTTTATCCTAGGAGAATGTCATCAAAATTGTTTATTGGCTTCTCGAGTTTATGCTCAAAGTTTTCCGGAAAGAAATCATCCTAAGCCAGCCGCTTTTGAGAGATTATTAAACCAGTTTCAGGAAAGTGGAAGTGTCAGTTATAAAAAACCCATTACAAGAAAACCTGTCACTGAAGATGAAGAAAATGTTTTTACGATAGTTGGTTCAGTTATCGAAAATCCCATTGTTAGTCAAAATCAGATATCCGAAAATACTAACATTAGTCAAGCAAGTATTTCAAGAATTCTTAAAAAACACAGATTTCATCCTTATAAAATCCAGCTCTGCCAAGAACTTTATGGAAATGATTTTGACAACCGAACTGAATTTTGCATGTGGGTGTTAGATAAAGTGGCAGAAAATAAAAACTTTTTTGAAAATGTGTTATTTAGTGATGAATGTATTTTTCATAACAATGGTCTCGTGAATAGACACAACTTCCATTATTATTCTGATTCGAATCCGCATGAATACAGAGTCATGAGAAATCAGAATAGGTGGTCCGTTAATGTGTGGGGTGGAATACTGGGCCAATATTTAATTGGACCCTATTTTTTTGAAGGACCTTTAAATGGTATGATGTTTCTCGATTTTCTTTTACACCAACTTCCAGTATTATTAGAAGAAGTCCCTTTAAACATCAGAACAACCATGTGGCTTCAACTGGATGGAGCTCCGCCTCATTATCATCGCGAGGTTCGGCAATTTTTAAATGCCAACTTTCAAAACAGGTGGATTGGAAGAAATGGATTTCAAAATTGGCCCCCCAGATCCCCGGACTTAACTCCACCAGATTTCTTTTTATGGGGATACATAAAAGGAATTGTCTACAATACGCCTCCGACAACACCACACGATATAAAAATACGCATAAGAGACGCTTTTGAAACTGTAACCCCGCAAATGTTGTCCAGAGTTAGCAGTGGTTTTGAAAAAAGAATATGTAAGTGTCTGGAAATGGACGGTCGACATTTCGAACATCTGTTATAAATATTTTGCTTCTGTTTTATGTTATCGTTGATATGTTATTACCATTATTGCTGTTATAGCCTGTTAGATTATAAATAACGTTCCAAGTTTCTGAACATTTGTAACGATATTCGTCATTATTATTCTTATAATTGTAAATTATCTGACATTTCTAAATACCATAGGCAACTAGATACATTAGAACTTTTATTTAAAAAACACCAAATGGTACAAAAAACGATTATTTGGCGTATTCTGTAAAAACGCGAAGACTTAGCTATAGAACACCCTAATACCATTCGATAGGTAATTAAAAAGTACATTTCCTGGTAAGTTAAAAAATATGGCGTTCTATTTAAATTAATCAAGTTATAGCCACTTAAAGTTCTTATTTGATTAGTTTTAATTTTTGGACACCCTGTATAAGATGGCAAGTTTATTATGATTGGGATATAAAATATGATATATTGTTACACTTCGCTGTAAATTTCGCTTACATAACTTAAATACTTCTTAAGTATTTGAAACATGAAAATTAGGTTAGATTTTGGTAAAATTCAAATTATTTAAAAAACCTTAAGGTTTAGGTATTGTAAACCTTATTAAAACAGACACTTATTTTGATCGGAGAATCCGAAAATACAATAATATACAGGGGGTTCCATTTAAAAAAACACAACTTTGATACTTTTAGGGCTTATGGGACACCCTGTATAATATAAAAATAATTTTAAAAAGTAACCATACTAGACCCCCATATATCCCAAAAGTGAAACTTTTTGAAAGTCACGTATTTTGGCCACAATATTCCGTGCCGTATAGCGTGAATAACCCTGTATATATATATATATATACGTGTAGGTAAATTCTTGGTATTAGGCCTTTTTAACGAAATGCAATAAATACTAGGTTTTAACGTTTCGACATTTTTTAATATTAATGTCTTCTTCAGAAAATTAAGAATAGGTATAACAGTTAAAATTGTATAAATAAAATGTTTCTCTTAAAATTTTGTCAAAAGACTTGACATACATCAAAATATCTATTTTGAAAGAATTTACCTACACGAATATAATAAAGGCCAAGAAATAATAGTATTATTAATATAATACTTATTTAAATATATATATATATATATATATATATATATATATATATATATATATATATATATACACTAATAAATTAAAAATATGCATATAAATATGCAAAGTAATGAAAAATAATGTTTGGTACAATAAGCTTACTTTATGTAAAATAAAATATTAATAGAACTATTCTATAATTAAAATAATTTGGTGTCATATTTATGTAAATAGGTATATTGTTTGCCTGAGAATTATATAATTTATCAATTGTTTTCATTATACAAATTATTAAGTGTTTTACGAAATTGTATATTTGGAATGACTGGCATCTATCACTTAAAAATGATGAACGTTAAAAACGAACTTTCAACGTCAAGGAAGGTTATACTCGCAAAATTTTTTATATCCGGTTCTATCTTCATATTCACTACGTAATAGTTTACCAATCTACATATAAGAGATAATGTTTTGGATCAATCATTTTTATCTACAATACTTTTACATTTTTGATAACTTTACTTATATCGCTATTTACCACGAACAATTTTTCATAATCAATCTTACTTAAGTTTGTGAAATCTAGGAATATATTTTGTTACTTTCAAGTTCCAAAATTGTCTCTGCAAGGACAGAATATTAAGTAAAAATAAATGAGAAGAAATATGAATTTGTTATACACCGGGTGTCTGTTTAAGCTCGGCCATCGACCATATCTCGGCAACCGTTTATCGTACAACCTGGCGGAAAAGGTCTTGATAGTAAAATGAACTACGGGAATTTCACCAAAAATATTCTTAAGTTTCCAAAATGATCGCAAGGGGGCGCAATCCTCAAGATCATTTAAAAACTCGATAATTTTTCATTAAATTCTAGATTAAGATAGATTATAATTTTTACACCATTTCAACATTTTCAGAAGTTTATATAATTTTCATTTGAACCTTTTTAATCTAACTCCCATACGAAGGGGAGAGGGGTATGTCTGGGTACAAAAGTAGGCAGTATTTCGATTTGCCTGAACGGATTTTAATGTTTCTGGGCTCATTAGATAGAGAATTTTACAAAGACTTGAAGGGTATGTAGTACGAAATTACGTGGTTGTCAAAAAATAACAGAGGTCGCTGTTCTCAATTTATGTATATTACATGTTTTTTCTTTAAAATTGTAAATGGAACGATATATTTTTAATATGGTAATATTGGAGCGCATAGAAAACTGAGGAGGAGAGGAAAACCGAAAGTGGCTTTTTTTTTTCTTGACGAAGATAAGTCATACGAAGATCCAGAAAAATAAAAAATTTTAAATATAAATTTATTTATTTACTGAGAGTAATAATTTTATTGTAATTTTAAAAGGATCACTAGACGGTGTATAGTTCGCTTTCACTTGAATTTTCATCATACTCTTCCATAAATGTATTCATTTCAATCTTCTCCCAGATTTTTTAATTCGTTGCATAATTTACATTAGATTCTCCTTTTAAATGTTTTCAAATTATCTAGCTATTTTTAAATTTCATGTCTTGTCTTTTCAGACATTGAAATAAAGTAATAACAACAACACAACAATAGATAGATATACATCTAATTACAGGAAAACAGCAAAAATAATTTCCATAACTCATGAACTAAGTATACTATAACGAGAAAAAAACAATATAACATAAATGCATTAGTTATAAACAAATCATTTACTCATCAGTAACGAAAGTATATAAAAATAAATACCTAATTCATCCCTGCCTATAACATGAAAGTAAGTAAATGAACCTATTATTATACCTAAACATAAGAAAATATAGTGACCAAGTAATATAAACGAAACAAACAAATATATTTATCAGAAAGTACAAAAAACAAAACAAAAGAAACTTCAACTTAACAAATGTTCAAAGTGTCCACCAATATTTTCAATACACATGTCTACTTGTCGATTAGTAGAGAGTACTGTTACAAGGGTTTTTCAGATGTTTAGAAGTTTGTTACATAGTTTCGGTCCCTAGAAATTCATCGACCGCTGTCTGAGTTAGTCTACGCAAAATGGTTTTTAGTGCATTCTTATTTCTGTTGTCATGTTGAAGAACCTGTGTGTACTTTATAGAAGCCAGAATGTATACATAAACACGATAAGTATTATCCCACTCTTAGAAAAGGACAACAACTGTACCTATAACCTAAATATTTCAAGCATTATTTAAATTCCTTCAAGTTTAATTTTTCAATTTTAGAAAAATCAATTACTTATAACTTTTTCTTGGATATTTTCTCAAGTAAAAAGGAAATTTTTTGTTTTTCAGTTAGAAAGTTAAAACGTCTATAATAAATGCAGGGTTGCCATTTAAAGAAAAATTGAAGACGTAACTTTGTCAAAGCCATCAAAAAAAAATGAGGTGTGGCCACCACACGACTTTCTTATACGTATGAAAGTGTTACTTCCGGTCCGAATTTTGAAATTTCATTTATACAAAAAATATTCCAAATCCAACTCTAAATACTTTTTTACTCTTCATATATATATATAGATTGCATAATTTACGACATATTTGCAAAAAATCGTTATTCGGTAAGAGTAAAAGTGATACTTCCGGTCCGAATTTTGAAATTGTTTTTATACAAAAGATATTGGAAATTAAGTTCTAAATACTTATTAATTCTTTATAAATTAGTCTAAACTTAGTACTTGACGAAATATTGGCAAAATTCGATCTTTTCACGGAAGTAAACTACTACTTCCGGTGTGCCGATTTTACTGAAAATCTAATCAGTTCTCAAGAGGGAGATTATACTACTAAATACAAAATTTGGAAGCTTTTAAAGAGCCCTATTTGAACTATTTTTGCATTTTGGCCGAAAAAGTTACATTGTTATTTGAGAGTCTTAGGACTTTTTGGACGCACTGTATATGAAACAGCTTTGGATAATATCAAAATTGTTTTATCAAACTATGTAAAACTACATAGCATATGCTAAAATTTGCTAATTCGTAATTATACCATCATAGACAGATTGTTTATAAACGCGATTACATTCGACAAAAAAGGACAAAAAGAATATTGTTCTTAAAGTGGTCGGCAGTCTTGATTTTGAATAGTTTTTATGTACAAAAACAATTCAAAACTCAGACCAGAAGGAGCACTTTTTTTTAGTCCGTGAAAATTGCTACTGTTAATAACAAATTCTTTAACCAAGAATAAAGTCATTTACTGTACTGCTTTAGAGAAGAAATAATATTAAACAATAAATAGCACTTACCTAGATAATTTATAAGTAGGGACTTGTTGAAGCATAAGGTAATTAATAATTTTAGTAACGGATTTCATCACAGCTTCCCAAATTGTATGAGTAAATAAAAGAAATGATCATCAATTCTAAAAACTTAAAAATAATATTTTTTTTAAAATATCAAAGATAAGAAATATAGCTGATATAAAAAACGAAGACGTAACAATAACATTACTCTTGTTAAGATAAAAATATAATAATAATTCCTTAGTATTATAAAATACAAAATGAAGCAAACTAAAATTCTGAAAGTAAACAATAAATTTGTAGAAAACTAAGTAAGTATAAACGCAAAAACAATGAATTTAATTGGAAATTAAGAATGGAATTATTAAAGAAAAATAATTTTCTACAAGTACTTAATTATTTATTAAATACTCAAAAAAGCCTCCCTCTTGAGCTGAGCAGTAACTCAGCCGATTAGAAAAATTTCGACGGAGATTTGTTAACATTTCCGGGCGGGGTAACATGATTCGAAAATTCAATAATTTCCGCGCGTAATTATTCCAAATTAGATGGACGAAACGCGATTTAAAAATGTGCTAGTCGACTAGAGATCGACCGTTAACAAAATTTAAATGAAATGCGCAAGTACAGCTGCTATCCTTGTTGCACTGATTAAACGCGAGTCAGTCTAGCCTCAGTGAAAATGTACTAGAATTCTCCACTACACTCGACCAAAAAAAACAGTTTGTATATTGCTTTCTCGTACTAACTCGTAGAAACTCTCGGTGTCGTCGTTTTATCACACAGTAAATGCGTCCGCAACTTGCAGGTAAGCAACTGGTTTATTCCAAATTATAATATGCATACTTATTACAAGAGCAAGAGTATTTGTATTTGGAAATTTTGTATAAAAATAATTACAAAATTTAGACTGGAGTTAACACTTACTCACAGGTTTGTTTTATTAATAATATAAAAGTATCTAAAACTTCATTTGAAACAACTTTTGTAAAAAAATCGGAAGGCACATATGTATAAGAAAGTTATTTACATTTCTCTCTGTGTTTTCGTAGAGTAAAAGAATACCTGAACAATACACGACATAACATTTAGACATTCACGCACCCTCACTATTTAAAATTATAAAGTTACATACTATACGATTATAAAATTCAATGAGTATCTAATGAATGGTGAGACAGAAAGCTCAAATGTAAATAGACGTGAATATTGCTTTTAGATAATCAGCTATTATCGTACGTCCGTTTTATTCTCGTGTAAATAATAAGTGTATTTATAATGGACATGGAAAATAAGCAAATGCTACATGTTTGGATAGGCCAGAATTTGGGATTACAATAAGCGCTTAACAACAGTTTGTAATTCTATAAACCCACGTTGTATTCAAATCCAGAGCAATCATAAATCGTTCTCTATAGCGGCACTCTGTTTAAGCTGACCACTGGTTATATCTCGACAACCGTTTATCGTATAACCTCCCGGGAAATATCTTGATGATAAAGGAAATTTTACCTACAAGATTTATAAAAATACATATCTGTCTTTAATTAAACATTTTAAATGGAATGATACACCTTTAATAACATAATAATCAAGCACATAAGTAACCGAAGAGAATGGAGAAAACTAGAAATTGCTACCTTTCTTTGTTGCGAAGTGATAACCATAACATGAGCTTTGAATAAAATAAAACTGTTAACATAAGTTTTTATTAATATTGATTGTCAACCTCATACATTGAGTTAGGATTCTGCATTGTCCAATAGTGCAAATTATATTACTTAAGGTCCCAGCTACTTGTAAAGGTTGTCTCATCATCCCACTAAATTTCTTATAAGTTTTTGCATTACTTACTTTAATCAATAGCAATCATTTATCGTCGTTTCTTAATTTCGATTTGCTATAGCTTAATGTAATTTTTATGTCAAATTAAATACTTTAAGTACGTCAACTTCTATTTAAATTATATGAAAATGTTTAAAGGCGATGCCAATTAAACTTCTAGTTTTACAAGTATTTGATTTAATGTGTGAACGACAATTTATTATTATTATTATTTGTAAATAAGAAATTTGTTATTTACCAAAAAAGTGAATTATCAATTCTAGATACCTTAAATAATTTTAAATATATTTTGATGATAATTATACTCTGATAAAAATAATTCATTTTGAGATTCAACCTGTATACAAAAAAAAATATGGAATATTCGAAGTTTTTTTTTGTAAAAAACAGATTCATAATTAAAACGCATAGCAACACAATTTTTTTGGAGGTGGTTTAATTATGTAAGAGTTCGTATAAAATGCAAAATGCCGCTAGGCATTCTACTTCAACGTTTTCATTATTTCATATTTGAATAAAAAAATTCTATAGGGTAAAGTCTATTGTTATAAAATAATATTTACTTTTTGAAAATAACGGGCTTTTAAGATACAGTGACAGCAAAATATGTAATTTATATATACAGGGCGAGTCATCTAAGCGGGTAAGGCCGATTATGCCTTTATGAGTATAAATATTTCGAAGCGGTTTTTTTCATGTGATAGCTGTTCATTAGGAGCACATTTTAAAAATATTTTGTATTATACGGAGTGTGGCAACCATAGTTATAGTTTTTTAAATGGAACACCCTATATATTATTACATTTTTGAATTTCTCGTATAATTTTTAGTCAAAAATGTATAAGATAGTATAGGCCTAAAGTGTAAAGTTTTTGAGTTATTCCCATTTTTCTGAAAATTTCAATGTTTGTATAAAATTATATTTCTCGAAAACGACGTATTAGATGGACAAATTTTTTTGCAGTATTGTTTACAATAAGAGCTCCTAATAGAAGTATGTTTTTATTTTTTTACAGTTACTAACTGCATGTGCAGGAAACTGGATTAAAATTAGATGACACGTTTTTGTATAAAAGTCAATTTTTTTAAATGGAACACCCTGTATGTCAGTTCATTTTTGAATTGTGTATTAAATTTCATGTCAGAAACATGTAAAACGTTAATACTTTAAAAGTGACTATTACTGAGCTATTGTCTCCTTTTGATATAATTTTGTCAGTTTTGAGGTTTTAATTAATATAGTATAGTACTGACAAAATTATGTCAAAAAGAGACAATAGCTCAGTAATAGTCACTTTTAAAGTATTAACGTCTTACATGTTTTTGATGTGAAATTTAATAATAAATTCAAAAATGAAGTAATATACAGGGTGTTCCATTTGCAAAAATTGACTTTTTTTGCAAAAACTAACAAAAGCATATCAAAAAACGACAACAACTCTGTAATAGTCACTTTTACTGTATTAACGTCTTACATGTTTCTGACACGAAATTTAATAAACAATTCAAAAATGAACTAATATACAGGCTGTTCCATTTAAAAAAAAAGACTTTTATACAAAAACGTGTCATCTAATTTTAATCCAGTTTCCCGCACATGCAGTTAGTAACTGTAAAAAAATAAAACATGCTTCTATTAGGACCTCCTATTGTAAACAATATTGCAAAAAATTTTGTCTATCTAATACGTCGTTTTCGAGAAATATAATTTTATACAAACATTGAATTTTTCAGAAAAATGGGAATACGTCAAAAACTTTACACTTTAGGCCTATACTATCTTATAACTTTTTGACTAAAAATTATACGGGGAATTCAAAAATGCAATAATATACAGGGTGTTCCATTTAAAAAACTATAACTATGGTTAGCCACCAAGTTATGGAACACTCTGTATAATACAAAATATTTTTAAAATGTGCCCCTAATGAACAGCTACCACAAGAAAAAAACCGCTTCGAAATATCTTTACTCGTAAAGGCACAATCGGCCTTACCCGCGTTGTTGACTCACCCTGTATATTATAATAATGTGGAATTTTAATCCTTTTTTTCATTGGAACAGATGAAATATATAATTATAGGAACATGTTAAAATATGTAGGTCGTAGCAGTGTTTATAAGAAACATTTTCAATATTTCTGAAGAAATTCGTTAGCAGTCGCTTTAAAACCGATAATTATTTGCTTCTAATTATTATAATATGAAACATTAATTCAATAATAGAAGTGGCAATTTCAACGAACAGCGAGATCAAAATTCGTGGAAAATAAGCAATCAATAAAAGCTTGTCATAAGTAATTAATTTATTAATTAATTGATTTCACCCCCTCTCGTCGCTCTAGTACATACAACTATTTCCTAGTTTATTCACGTTTAAAGTGAGGAAAGCAAATATCAGGGTAAATATTAAATTATGTCATTTATAATTACCAATTTCACTTTAGTCGAGGAAATAATTTATTGAGCGAAGTAATTGGATCAATTATGTAATGTACGTATAACTATAAATTACATTTCCAACATTTAATCTATACTTAATTTGCGTCATGTCATTGGAATAATGAATTCTATGGACGCATTTGTATGGGACATCTATGGAAGGAGAAAGTATATTTTAATAAAGTAAAAGAATTCATAATTTATTGTGAATTGTATTTCCAAATTCTTCAACAAAAATATGCTTGGTGATATTTAATAAATTTCATAATTATTTCTATTTTTTTTTCTATTTATTATGACTTTTCTCGTTGATTATTTCTTTGTTTGTTTCATGTAAATTCCATAGCAAGCATATTTTTTGTGAGCTAGTTTATTTATAATTCTGTTAGTAAAAGTCAAGTTAATAATCAATTATTCGCAAGTGCAATGATTTTAACAGCACTACACTACACAAACTATTTATGGAAAAAGTTGTAATAATGAAAATGATCAATATAATTCAAATTTCGTAAATACAGACACTTTACATATTCTTCTCGAATACTTATCACTTCTGTTACTGTATATTCTCTTACACGTGTCATAAGTATTTTTCAGGTTAAAGAAATTTACATTTTGGTCACATTGCTGCAATAATTTGGTTCGTAATTTTTACCCATTACGATTATATGGACCATTTCCATTATTACAACTTTTTCCGTAAATAGTTTGTCTAGTAGTGCTGTTAAAATCCTTATACTTGTGAATTTATTATTAACATTTAGTCACAAAATAATTTAAAATGTAATTTGTTGTCAGTTGCTATTTGCATATTTTAATAGATGTATTGCTTATACTATTTATTACAAACCTTTTTTTAACTAAATTAAAAATATAAGAACAACAATTCAAATACAATTAAAACATATATGAGTGAATAACTCATAATAATACTAAGTACAGTTTATTCATCTGTGTTTGCCGGACATTTAGCCACAGCGACTATGAAATGTACTCTTGCAAGTAACTAAGTAAAGGCATTCGTTTGCAATATGCAAAGTATATTCTCTTAACATTTGTTGTTTAACAAATTTTAGAACGTTATTTGGAACGTTTGTCTTTCTTGATTAAATCTATTGTTTATTAATTCTACATTGTATATTTAACATTGTGAGTAGATTTGAATTAACGATTCTTGTTCTCTCAATGTATTAAAAAGAATAGAAAATATTTTATAATTATTTCATTACTAAAATAAATTATTATAAATACGTTTAAAATACCAGTGCAATTTAACACCTAATTCTATTTAATATCCAAAGGAAAAGTCGAACTTCTTTCAATCATTGCCCATTGGGTCACTTACTCACTAGAAGCGAAATAAACCTATACTATGCTAAGAAAAAGGAAAAGAAAATAAATATGTTTCAGCGAAAGAACAAATTGTCTGCGAAAGCTTTTCAAAATTTTCTCTCTCGTTGTCGGGCTATTTCGTTGTGATTTTCCGGTCGAAGCCTCCCAATGCACCGAGCAACATTCGACATTTTCTCTTTTCTTTTCTTTTGTATCGGTCGACCTTGTCGTTTGCTTGTTCCGTGTTACAATCACTTCTCCTAATGGACCGAGTGTTTGTCAAGACTGTTAGTGCTCAGATTTCCCCGATGTAAATGGAACTCGTGCTACTTGACTTTTGATGTGTTCAAATGAACGTTGTGAATATTTTTTCCGCGCCTATCTAAAACTGGTTGAAGCAAATTATTAATTCTTTCTTACCTGTTTGTTGATACGGTTTGTTTGTGCTTACATTCATTCTCATTATATTAATTAGCTTTTTTTTTCTTTTTGCGTGATATTAATGTGCAGTTTATCAAAATTATCAATGTCCTTACTTATTTGTTTGATTAGAAAGAAAAACTCGTTTCACAAAAATATTTTTGTGAAACGAGTTTTTCTTTCTAATCAATTGTTTAAAATTCACAAGTGCTCAATTATCAAGATTAACTTATTTGTTTGTTATGTCTTTTTAGTCTCATTAGACAAGATGATGTGAGGCGAAATTTCCAAAGGTACTTATTATTTTGCTGAAATTGAAATTTTAAATAGAATAGGACACCTTAAATCTGGGACGGCTTCGGCAAATGTCTTACTGCCAAGTTTTAGTGTCCGTAAGTGCGCATTGCAATTTTCTAGGTCTGTTGCAAGAATTTTTAATGTTTCATTGGAAACTAATACGTTTCCTCAAGTATGGAAAATAGGCAGGATTAACCAGTGTTCAAGAAGGGTGATATATCGTGTATTGCTAATTACAGGCCTATATGTATTTTGTCTTGTTTTTCGAAGATATTTGAACATCTTTTGTGTATATAAACATACCGTATGTGTCAATTTTCATTAGGTATAAGGATTCAATGTTTACGTGCGATTTATACGTATACAAGTAATACCTGGCAACGTGGCACCCCTACTGTCCGTCACCAATTCCGGCAACAATCGACATCACAACGATTTTCTCCGATCCTCCCACTTCTCCCCACCAGATTTTACATTCAATGTTTAGCTGCGAACACGTTGCGATCTAGTCTGCAATAAAAGCCGTCTTATTACTGGAACGGGAAACATCAAATGGCCGCCGCGATCTCCTGATCTAGTAGTTTATTATTATTTTCAGAATCCTTTTTTATTTACCTTATTTTTAGTTTTATTAGAATCACGCTTTTGTTTGTGTCATGCAGCGTGAACGCAGCTTAATAATTCTCTGCATTTACTGAAAGGAAAAAGAAAAACAAATCCTTCCAACTCGTAAATATTTCTGAACGCATTACAAACACCCAAGTCAGTGGTCCAATAGGTACTGCTAACTTGTATTTTCCAGCATGTATCGGTCGCGTTGGCATTGGAGAGGAAAGTAGGGGTGCCACGTTGTCACGTATTGCATGAATTGATCGCCTATGGCTAATGAAAATTGACACATGCTGTATATAGATATGTAAATAATTTGATTTCAGAGTATCAACATGGTTTTATTTTTTTGCGGATCCACGATAACGAACTTAGCACATATCACTCAGTTTATTAGTGAAACCCTTGATAGAGAGGACAAGAGGACGTGGTCTATACAGATTCTTCGAAGGCTTTCGATATCGTAGATTACTCACTTGTAATACATAAATTAGATTCCTGCGGTTTTTCATATGATCTCACTAAATCTTGTCATCTTACCTTTCTGGTAGACTTAATTATGTCCCTTACAATGGCTTCACTTCGTTTCGGCGTGCGTTCAGGATTCTAATTTGGGCCCACTTCTTTTTAATTTGTTAATTGACCATATATCTGAAAATCTTTCGGAGGATTAGTAATGATGATGGTGGTGTAGATTTACAAAGCAACCCCACTTTAATACCTCAGTTGTGTTTGGATGATGGCTTACATCTTAATATCGAAACATGTGTATTTGTGTCATATGCAAAGATACGTAATCCCGTGTTATACAGATATCACGTCAATGGTACTCCTCTTGCAATAAAGAATATAGTCAGTGATCTGGGCGTTCTTTTCGATACTCGATTATCCTTCTCAGAAAACGTTAATTCTATATGCCGTGCATCATCCAGGTCTCTGGGATTCTTGATTAGATCGTACCGTGGCTTTCAAAATATGCTTGCACTAAAGACACTAGTATGCATCACTTGTATACCACTTATACTTACAAGTAGTTAGCGATTGAGCGTGTACAGAAGCGTTTTTTGAAATATATGTCTGAAAAAATGGATGGCACCTATCCAGCTAAAGGTTCAGATTATAACCAAGTGCTGGAGCGGCATGGAATGGTTTCCTTGGAACTACGGTGAGGAGGCTACAGCTCTAGTTTTGTGTTTTATGTTCCAAGAAACAGCATAATGTCTCCTTATTTACTTTCACAGATACATTTATCTATATATTTGTATTAAACTACATGACAGGTACATGAAAAGAAAAATATATAAATTGTATTACAAAAGTAGAAATATATTTAGAAGGGCCATAACTGCAGGGGGCCCTCTAATACACTGCACCATTTGGTCTAGGATGTAGGAAAAAACCTGCAAAATAAAAAGCCTACATCACATGCCACAAAACTAAAGGTCTTTAGTTGTTAAAATCCAAGCAACAGCCTCTGAGTTAAATTATGTAAGTCCGTTTATCATTTATCTATACCTGCCTACAATGGACGTCCGGTTGAAACTGTTCTTGTGGTGCAACACCGATATTTTAATAAAATATCGGTGTTGCCCCTTTAACACACATGGCTCGTAACTTCCACAGGCGTTATCCGGATCCATTTTTGTTAGTATAGTATTATGATGCATGATATAAATACTGTATGTTTCCCTTTTTTCATTTTTTCCCTTCTTATTTGCTCATGTAGATATAGATATGTATTCTCTGTTTTACCTTATTACTTACTATTGTCTCACGTACACTTCTTTTGTTGTAAATTATTATTGTAACATGTCCTGTATTTGGTCTTTGCTGTTGGACAATAAATTATATTATAAATAAATACAACAAATGACAATGTATTAAAGGTTGCAATCAGGCAAATTTATGACCATATTTTGGGTGAAAGTGAGAGAGTTATCGCAAGTTTTAAAATATAAACTCTTGTTTATAATGATATTGGTATGAATTTAAGAAATATTTGCTTCAAAAGTATTAATTTACAAACTAAGTAAGTAAGCGATTTGTAATAATAATCATGTAAAAATAACAAAGCAACAAACAATTTATGAACTCATGTATTTGTCCATCTGTCCCACAGGCTGTGAATGAGTTGTAGTATAGATAATGAGAGAGATAACTTATGCTAAATAACACTAAAAGCCGTTTTTAAATTTATTTCTTTTCAATAAATACCTTCCACATTAATAACGGATGGTTTTGTATGACGATTTGTATTCGCACATGCAGACTTTCTGGTCATCACTACACCCGAACCAAGTGGCATGTCATCTTCAAATTCCGATTTCGTATTTACTTTTCCTGTCATTTCCTTTTCCTAACTTTGAATTACAGTACACTCTTACACTAAGTTTCTTCTTTTTTTGGTCAAAATTTCTTTCCATAAGCGATCTGTTCCAATAATCACTAGCTTTCATTTCTTTATTGTTAAGCTTATATTTCAATCCCAAACATTAAGCTACTCGTTTCTTTCGTTTTCTAGGTCCTTTTCCACTCTTTACAAATTTGTTTCCCTATAATCCCCGTTCAGTTATGATGAATATTCTATCTCTTTTTCATACGAAAATATTCTCTTTTATTAAACGTATGATTGGTTATATATCGACCTTGTTGGATCCATGCCAGCCTATACCTATCCCTAATATAGATAGCATAGGATAGAAGTCTTACTTCTTATTGCCTCTTACAATCAAAGTAATCAAAGCATACGTAAGCAAAAGCTCATTTGTCCTATATTTGTCTTAAATGGAAAATCAAACTGAATTTGAAATAATTTGAACTATAAAATCAAATTTTTTAGGAATTGCAATTTTTTGTTACTCACCTCAACACTATTTCACAATAATGTAAATGTTTGATTTTCACACTCGTAATAATTTTTTAAATTTAGCTACCTACTGATCATGTTTAAGCGGGATTGTATTTCTTTTCCTTCTTCCTTGTAGTTTGAAATATGCTCTGTCATTACTGCCTTCTAGCCCTTTTATGATACTGTCGTCCAGCTTTCCAAACACCTTTTTAGTGGTCTTCCTGGTGGTCTCCGATCGTGCAGTTTTTGATCCTATGCCCAGTTGGCATTCCATCGCCGACTCAGTATTTTTCAATACAACATTATTATTACTAAAAAGTGATCAGAGTTTAGAAAAAAGTATTAATGTGATGAACCAAATGGAATGGATTGATGAGGAAATAGTTAACAATAAACGAATCAAGAAAGTGGCAAATCATTCTGATTATGAAATTTGCAAAGTAACAGAAAAAATACACAAATTAAAAAACAACACGAAAAAGAGGAATGGGAACACGTCTCAACAGCTTAGTAAATAATAATAATAATAATAACACCTTTATTGATTCCATTACATTAACATATTAGTTTTACATATTAATTTTACATATTGGTAATAATGAAATCAAATGGTAACACCTTCAGTTATGCCTGAGGCTCCCTGATCTACCAGGTGTACCAAATGAGACAAAGAAGAAAAAGAAGGTGTGCGTGCACATATATACATAAATAGCCATACACACATACATAACCCCATTTTGAACACTATTCAAAAGCGCAAGTGTAATTAAAAAAAAACAAAAAAAAAATAGAAAAAAAGAAAAACTACAACATAATACTACTGCTATATGAACAACTCGAGCAACTCAAAATACAATATCACTTAGTAAACGCTCATTCAAACATCGCTTGAACCACGGAGGGACAAATCTTTGAAATACGGTGGCAAATCATTCATAATCAGAGCACAATTGTATTGGAAACAACGCTTGAAGTGAGTGGTACGGTGACGGGCTATATCAATCAAATCCCTTCCCCGAACGTTAATGCTGTGGACATCAGTGCGATATCGAATTTTGTTTAGCAAATACGGTGGCATGCGTGTAGTAACAATTTTATAAGCGAAACAGGCCAAATGAAAAATCCTGCGCTTTTCCATATTGTGCCAGCCAACTTCCGACAACATAAAAGAAATTCTCTTTCTCCTACCAACACTGAAAATGAACCGCAAGCATGAGTTTTGGGTTACCTGTATTCTCCTCCTATCCAAACTGTCAAGACAAGGACCATAAATGGAATCGCAAAAGTTAAAATGGGACAAGACCAATGTATCGGCCAACATGGTCTTAACATGATCATTCAAGGAGCATCTGTAAGGATATAACATTTTCAAATTACAATAAGCTCGCCTAATAAGGTTGGTAGTGTTATCCTTGAACCTTAAGTTTTCGTCCATAAGCAGACCCAGATTTCTAACAGAATTCTTTCGGACCAACCCAACTCCATTAGTACGCAAATCCAACGTATCACACACCTGTAACCTGTTGGAAGCACTACCGAAAATAATGTAGCATGACTTTTGTCCATTAATTTGCAAACCATGGCGACGAGTGGTTTTATAAAATTTATCTAAGTCACTATTGATAGTCTGCGTTGCAACAGCAACATCCCCGGTGTTGAAAGAAGTGTACAGTTGCGTGTCGTCAGCATAGAAGTGAACTTTTCAATTAAAGTGATCAAACAGAAAAAGCTGCGAGGTATAAACTGCAAATAACAATGGACCCAAGATAGATCCCTGAGGAATACCGGATTTCAAATATGTGTAGTCAGATATTTCATTATTTAATACAGTTGTTTGTACTCTGTCGGACAAATAGCTGTGAAAGAAGGAAACAACACTATCATGAAACCCCACATAATGCAAGACCGAGAGCAACACCTGATGATTGAGCCTATCGAAAGCTTAGTAAATACGACAAACATAGAAACAAATATAAGATAAGCAGAAAGATAGTAAATGTGCATCTTGATTTACATATTGTTCCGCGTGGCGGTGGCCGTGGCGGTAGCCGTGTGATAACAACCGCCCTGAAGCTATCTCTTAATATAGCGGACGAAATATCAGCTGGTTTGTTACCTTGTCGTCGAGTTACAAACTAATTAAGAAATGATATCTAAATACTTGATACTAGCGTTCCATTTGTTTTACAAGAAGAATATATCAAAATGGAAAATATTTGCAATTTATCATTACTGTAGTTATTAAATTAAGATTCTAAAAAATAAGAATAATTTATTTTTATGATATTTCAAATTTACATAATTAGACTAAAAAATGTATATAATTTAATACTTTAAATTCACTGGAAACAAAAATCCCTTTACTACTATAAATACTGATGATGCAATATTTTTGTCTGTATCTGTAGGTACTGGCATCTTATTCTACTTATACTAAATCCAAACAACACATAAATTAAAAGGAATAATTATTTGATTATTATATAATTCTCTTTATATTATGCTTAAAAGTTTATAAAATCAATTTCATATTATTAAAATACAAAATAAGTAACGTCGACAATTACAATACTTAATATCTCACACTCCATATTTCTACTATTTAGAGACGCTGTTATATTCATTGTCTTCTTTTGCGTCTTCTAATGTTTCAGGTAATCTTTTGTTTAATGTTTCCGACAGGAAGAAACCACATATAACTCCCAATAGTGCGAGCCCTGATAATATTATATACGGATATTTCAAATTTACGGAAGTTCCCTGTAAACACAAATTTATAAGTATTTATTTCCATAAAATTACTCAGCGACAAGTTAATTACCAAATAAGTAATGTATGGTGAAACTGTACTAACAAAGCTAGCTGTCACTGTACAAAATCCAATTCCAGTTTGTCGGACACACGTTGGAAATGTTTCTATCACATGCAAATTGATTGCATAAAATGAGAAAGTTGTAAATAATTTTAAGAATACAACTACTACAGACGACATGAAAACAAATTCGTCATCTAAAAAAAAAATAAAACGAAGTCATTTAGAAGTATGCAAACTTCTTTTTTATTTAAGAATATGATAAAATTCTCTTCTTGAAAGAGTTCGTTTTTATATTCTTGAAGCAGAGAGCATTTAGTTTCAATATATTATATACAAGGTGTGTATAAATTGGCGGACCCACTACACGTGGCGATATTCTTGGTCAAATTTTGAGTTAAAAGTCCTAATCCTAAAACGATATATCAGGCTTCCTTTGTCTTCAGAATGAATTTGAAAGAAACGTACATTTGGCAACATTGAACACGCATGTGCTAGTTATAATCTTCGGAACGTTTTTACACGTCGTCATGTGAACCTTGATGATGCTTTCGTTTGTACTATTCGCTCAAGTCTTTCTGGTGTGATTTCTAATACTGCGGCTTCAATTCGGGCTCTAACTTCGTCAGCGTCCTGTGGAGGTGTAGCGTAAACTTTACCTTTAATGAAACCCCAAACAAAAAAATCTATTGGATTGAGATCGGGGGATCTCGCAGGCCACAAAAGGGGACCGTCACGATCAATCCATCTGTCTGGGAAGTGTTCAGTCAACCAGTCTCTTATATTACGAGCAAAGTGCGCAGGAGCTCCATCATGCATGTAAATCATATTACGGCGTACGTTCAGCGGTATCTCATCAATAACTTGTTCTAAAACATTTAAATATTCACCGGCATCTAGGCGATTTGGTAAGTAAATTGGTCCAACTACCCTGTGGTTTATTATACCCAGCCAAACGTTAACAGAAAACCTTCTTTGGTGACCGTATTCGCGAAATTCATGTGGATTTTCATCTGCCCAATGATGAAAATTATGAGTATTAAACACACCATCTCTGGTAAACATGCACTCATCACTCCAAAGAATACGTCTTAAAAAGTCACCTTCTTCCTTAATTCTATTTAAGATTCTATTGCAATAATTGATTCGAAATAAGTTATCATTTCCGTAAAGAGGCTGAACTTTAGAAACATGGTATGGATGAAGCAAGTTTTCTCGTAGAACCAAATGAACAGTCTAATTACTGGGAATATTTAGTGTAGAAGCTAATTGACGGGTACTCGCAAAGGGATCTTCCTGTATTGTGGCTAGAACTTGCTCTTCTAGTTGCACGGTACGCCTTTGCCTTGGTCGACCTGCGTTCGCATTTCTTGGAATAAACGAACCTGTTTCACGAAGTCGTTGGTCCAGCCTTCGAAATACATTTTTACTTGGATGCCTCCGATTTGGAAAACGCAGTCGATATTCCTGTCCTGCCATGCTAGCATTTCCACGACAGAAACCGTATATCATGTACATATCGGCATATTCGTTGAACGTAAAATTCATAATAAACAAACAGAAGAACTAGTAAACACGAAAACCCGAAAAATGATTAAAACTATACAAATAAACAGGAAAAATAAGCAAGTCGAATGAAATAGGTAGATTACAAAGTGTCAAAATTTGACAGTAGTCACAGACTAAACAATCCAGACCGGCAACTTAATCCTAGATTTTATCCAGAGTACTCATCCTTGTTTAGCAAACGTAAATTTGAATACTCCACCATCTTTGTTAGATTCACTGAACTTGGAGATGAGATGGCGCTAGCGTCAATTGAAATGTTTGTTATGCTGTGGTTATATGTCATTCAAAACTAAATTTCAAATTTGACACGTTTGACATATTTTTGCAATCCTTTGTCGTACATCGTATTAATTATATGTTGATACAAATGTCCAAGTGTTTAGTGTGCGGGTTTGGAAAGGATGAAGTTAACAAAATGCACAGGCATTTCCTTTGTTTAAGAAGCGCATTTTTGACACGCTCTTTGCCTTGCAGGTTTGATCCCTTTTGATTTGTGTGTTAGTATTATTATTACTATTTTCTTGTTGATTTTATTTTTGGCAATCTGTATAATATCAATTTTATGTACTATAGACTTGTAATATTAATTTTCTACATCTGCATATTTTTGCGTTATATATTTCATTTGCTCTTAGTTTAAGGGACAAATTTAAAATCAGAATTTTAGTAATGAACTAGTGCTGAATTTGTTCATTTTGGTACATATTAGTTTTATTTGTATTATTTTTGTCTTCTCATTATTGGTTGTGTAATTTAATTTTATTATGTTTTATTGTATAAGTATATGTATCAATAAAAACTATTATTATTATATCCCTATGTTTTCCTTGACAGTTTTCACTTATTAGATTATTATATTTCTCTTAATCTTATATAGAGTAGTAGTTTATTTTGTCTAATAGGTCACCGTAAGAGGGATGTTATAATACGTGTAAGTATTTCGTATCACATATTTAATATGTAACACCACAAAAGTACACATAAGATGCTCAAACTATGGCTATAATTGTTATAGTAGGTAATATTTATTACCATAGTTTTAGTAACTTTTGTGTATGTTTTTGTTACATAAATAACGTATTTAATAAGCGTATTCAAAAAACAAGGTCATTTCAAATTTCGCGCCAATATGCTGCTAGCGCCATCTTCGTACCAAGTTCACTGATGTGTGACAAGGATAGAAGATCTTGGATATTTTTTTTTCAAGTAGTTGCCGGTCTGGGTTGTTTAGTCTGTGCAGTAGTCATGTATTTGACTAGAACAACATTAGGCTGCCTACTTATTGTTTTACAACGTTGTCAGATGTGTTTTTCGTCAAAATAAGTTAATAAACAAATATTAAAAACAAACTTTAAAATCAAAAAGAAAACTTTAACGAAAGGATAATAACAACAATTCTTCTTTCTTCTAAATTGTAGCTCTTTCTGTCAACAAATATCAAGTAATAATGCTTATTTCAAGACTGAAAGTCCGAACTTTAGGAACCTCGTGCAAAGATATGGAGCATGGTACAACATTTTCGTATTAGGATTTTGGACTCCGAATTTAACGAAGAACATCGCCGCGTGTAGTGGGTCCGCCAATTTATACACACCTTGTATATTTCTTTCTTGATTCGTTGGCTAAGTAACTTGCTTGCCAATTTACAATAGAAATTTTATTAATTTAAATTCCAACAACGAAGAAAAAGCACTAAAAAGTATTCTTTAAAGACTATGAGTTATGTATGGAAATGATTGTCCTTGGATTTTAACTGCTTGCCAGTGAACGTAGTTCTTTAAACATGAAAGAATATAGTTGGAAGATCAACATTCAAGTAATTCATTTAAGGTGATCGCTTCAGATGAAAAACCAAAGAAAATAAGTGATATGATTGAAGTGAACATGAAAATGCTAAATTTAAGGCTTCAGTACAACTGATCACTCAGTACTATAGTAAAATTGTAGAATTATGGATCGAGTTAAGAGAAATTAAATTTGATATACCTCAATGATCAATATTTGCACTTCTTTGCTATTTCTACTTTTTACCAAAGATATGCATGCAAAGATTGCAAAATGTAATAGGCTTGCTGAAAATACCACCGTCTTATATGCGGGGTAATAAGGCAGCGCTGGCGGTAAAATCGCTTTTGGAAGTAGAAAATATAATAAAAAGAATTGTTCTCATCCAATAATCTAAGAACCAATCAAAAAAAAAGCAAACTTTTTAAAATACAAAAATAAGAAACAAGAACAATATTTTAACTTTAAATTAGAAATCCTTTTGGAACTATGCAGTACGTGTATTCATAAGCAAAAAGCTAAAGAAAAGGAAGATTTTACTGCAAATACTTTGCTTTCACATCTCGTCCTAGAATATAAAATTTGTCCCTCTTCCAAGCCTTAGCATAAAATCTAATATTTAAATAAGTAAATGTCGAATCTTACTGTTAGTCATGAAGATCATCAAACCGCTAGATATTGCTGTTAAAACTAAACCATATCTATGTGACCATCGCCTGCCCTTTTTATCACAAAAATATTTGCCGAATATAGCAGCTGGAAGTTCAGCAAGCCCTTGAAGAAAATAATTCAGAAATGGATTTCCTTCCAAATTATTTACGTTCATTACCAAAGTAAAGTACACAGTGTTTATGACAATACTGAAATATAAACCAAATATTACCATGTGGCAAAGAATAAATCTAGTATACACTTTATTTTAATGTCTTATGCAAAAGTTTACTGATATATGAAAGCGCATTCCAAGTTTCTTGTTGTAATGCATGTAACACTGCTACATATTTGCGATTCCATACAAACTAGATGTATGGTGATCATATGTTTGACAATCAATATCTGAATTCATAAGATTAACTAATGTACTACGTGAATTTGATTGTGATCAAAGTTTAATGATAATACTATTTATTTTTAATTAATGTTTCTAAAAAAAAATAAACCAAAAAACTCTCCTAAAACTGATAATAATTCAGATGATACCAGCTGAAGCCAGAATTTGCCCTCCTAACATAAACTTTTACGTACCCTTACTTTATAAAGTTATTGTTGGATTTGCTAAACAATGAGTGTAGCAGTGAATGAATTTTTGGCGGGAAAAATATTGATATTAATGTACAATCCAAATATTATTTGTGCGGCTCTATACACCTTTTGACGTTTGTCATAATTACTTTTTAACGTTAACAATATAAATTTGTCAACAATGTTGATTAGCCAAGTATTAAATGCAATATAGGCCTAGAAATGTAAAATTTAATAACTTTATTAATAATATTCAATTTCTAACTGGCTTTCATGTAAAATATTTTACTAGCGGAAGCAATGTATCCTAAAATATTAATTAATTAGTTTAATTTCATTGATATAAAATTGTTCAGCTCGACGACAATTCATAGTGGCATTGAATCGTCGTCTTTAATTCTTATTTTGACAGTGTCTGTTGCTGAAACAACCCCACTGTAGTACATTATGACCGATCCTAGACCAGCACACCGTGTCCCCCTACGAGGAAAGAATAGAACAGAAGAGAGTCTCCTTAAAAATAATATTTATCCAAAGTGGTAACTCAATTAGGCCGCCGCAATGCATATGCATGCATAAATATTTTGTATAGGATATATGTACACTTCGTATGTTCTCGAAAATCATTCGAAATAGGTTCTTAGTCCAATAATAATTAAAGAAATATCGTGAGTGCATTATTTTTTCAATCCTTTTATTCTTTTTAATATAATAACATTTATTATAACTATATTAAAGAAAACAAAAAACATACCTAGAATATGTATGTTACGCCACTGAACACATAATCAAACATGTCAAACATATGACAAGTTATTCAAAATATTCATTTTATAAACTATGATTGGTCAATATTGTCATAACTGACCTGCCTTAAAGTGGTAACTTCCGTCTAAATAATACCCTACGAGGAAAGAATAGAACAGAAGAGAGTCTCCTTAATAATAATATTTGTCCAAAGAGGTAACTTAAAATGGCCGCCGCAATGCATAAGCGTGCATAAATATTTTGTATGGGGTATATGTACACTTCCTATGTTCTCGATAATCGTTCAAAATAGGTTCTTAGTCCAATAATAATTAAAGAAATATCGTAAGTGCATTATTTTTTCAATCCTTCTATTCTTTGAAATATAGTAACATTTATTCTAACTGTATTAAAGAAAATATAAAAAGAAAACATGCCTAGAATATATATGTTACGCCACTGAACACATAATCAAACATACCGGATATATGACAAGTTATTCAAAATACTCATTTTATAAATTATGTTTGGTCATAACCATAACTGACCTGCCTTAAAGTGGTAACTTCCGTCTAAATAATACCCATTTCCCCACCAGTTTACTATCTCTCCTGTTCTATTCTTTCCTCGTAGATAATACCTATTCCCCCACCAGTTTATTATCTCTTCTGTTCAATTCTTTCCTCGTAGGTGTCCCCTAATGCTGGAGGATCTGACATGCGAGAAATGACTCCTTCCACTTTTTAGTTCCGAACGTGGCCACCGACCGAAACTAGAGGGCGCTAGTAATGCAAAATAGAATAGCCGCCAGAAATTTAATTTAAATACATATACATGCATATATTAATCAAAATTATGGGTACACAAGCTGTTTCTAGAGTAATATAATTTATTTAGTAATAAAAAGTAATATAGTTAATTTATTAACCGGTTAAAATGGTTCACTAAAGTAAATTGGTGAATAAAATATGCCGCCACGAGAGAAGAAGGTCTAATCAAATAAGAGATAAGCTTTGCGACAATTTAAAATTTATGTTTGATTTATAAATTTAGGCTTCGGATAAATATGCATTAAAAAAGTACAAAATATGCATGCAAATATGCATCTAAAATATTAAAAATATGCATTTAAATATGCATTAAAAAATCGTTTATTAGTTTTAAATAAAACATTTTTTAAAGGTTTATATTGGTCTATTTACAATAAATTTACTGATTTTTACTATTGCACTTCACTATGACATGATGTAATAAATTGTCAAATATAATTTACGCCTATTATCACCTAAAATATTTTTAAATTCTAAAAAATATCGTTCCACGTCACATGATACGATAGGAGTGAATGATAAATCCACTATGTCAGTGAGATTCAAATTACTAGGATCAACAGCAGTTTCCTCATTTTGTAAAATCTTATTTTTCAAAATTTGATATCCAGTATTTTTATCTAAAACTGACAACATTTTTTTGCAAAACTACAATTTTTTAATTTACTTAGCCTATCAAAAACATTTTCAACAATTTGTATGCTGTTTTCTAAAGGAAGTACCTTGGTTTCCAATTTCAAAATAGCCTTGGAAATACAAGTAAAATTTAATATAATGAAAATCAAATCTTCGCGCAGTCCTTTTTGTGTTAAAGCGTTTTGAGCACCCTCTATGCTTTTCGCTTCTCAGGATCAAAATCGTTCACAATACGGGCAATAAACTCAAAATGTTGAGCCTAATAGCTTGCAGCTTCAATCCAGGTATATCTTGTAAGAATCGGGGACGGCGGAAGTGGAATTGCTGGTGAGCAATTTCTTTGAACTTGGCAGCGCGAAAAGGTGCTTTTAAAAACACTTTCTTGGTCGATGATATTAACAAATTTACATTTGTATAAACGGAACGCACTAATTCGGCCATTCGATGTAAGCCATGTGCCACACAAGTAACGTGAGTCATTTTTGAATAAAGTATTTTCAAACCACTCATTGCTTTAGACATGTATGAAGCACTTTTTCGTAGCAAATGCCTGTTAGCCACAAAAAATTTTGCGCATCATTGAAAAATGTGGCAATTGTTGAACGGTTCACTTTTTTCAACACTTTCATTGTTAACAGATACGATTTATTTCTTTCTTCTTCAACTCCCAAAATACCAAAAACAAAATTTGCTATGCTTCTTTGTTCTACATCCGCTGTTTCATCTAAAGATACCCAAATATTTTTATCTTTAGCTTTTTCCCGCAGCTTTTGTATTGTGGCGTTATATAATGGCAGAACAGAGTTTTTTCGTAGTGTAGATTCGTCTGGAGTATTTTGCTTGGTATGTTTTTCCAAAAAGGTTTTAAATGCTTCATTTTGTTAATTTCGCCAACGGTATGTCCGCAGAAATTAGAGCTTCACACAATTCCTCGTTCAATGGTGAACGACTGGGACCAGGTTTTAATATAGATGGTACAAACATCTGCTGTTGACTTCCAAAGCTTCGGTTCTTCTTTTTTTGGTGCTTACTAGTTTGTAAATGCTGCGTCACTTGGCACACTCACTTCACAGTATTTACAAAACAGCACACTTCCATCAGTGGTAAAATCGCTGAAATCTTTGACAAATTGGTTTAAAATTGCGATAACTGATCGTTTTTCTTTCGGCATTTTTAACACTGGGATGTTCGCTTCTCAAAATCAAACAACAAATTTATGGAATATTCCACTCCTTGCGCGTTGGGTACCTGATAATCGGTCATAAAAGCTGTTTGGGATTTACCAAATATATTTTCGAAGGACGGTGACGGTTCTATTGGATTTGTTTATGTAATGTAATTCGAGAATAATAGGACTTCTATAAAAAAGGCAGCCGGACAGAAAAAGCATTCAATCATTCATTCAGAGTCGGTAATACGTGTGTACCAAATAAATACTTTTACATAAATCTGTCACATAAATATTATTAGATAAACTTGTACACAAATAGTTTTGTGTTGCTGTAATTCAATAATTAAAGTTTTATTGAATTTAGTTTATATATTAGTTCGTTTGTTTCAAGAGTGTTCTTTAATTTCATTTTCAATTATATTTTTATATGGTGTTTTAAATATAGACTTTTAAAAATAAATAGTGAGTGAATTGTTTATTACTTTTCGGACCCATAAAAACCATCACATTATGTTTAAAAAAAAAATTTAACTGGGAAATATGGAAATAAAACTGAAAATTACTAAAATATGCACTTCAACTCAAAAATGACTTAATTATGCATTAGAATATGCAGTTATGCAAATGCATATTTATCCGAAGCTTACTTATAATTAATCAACTCAACTTATACAACGAAATTCACAATACATTTGGCAAAACTGTCATTGAATGTATAAAACAGAGGGAAATACATTTGTGATGTTCGTGCTAAATACAAAAAAATTCTCAATTTATTCATGACGAAATTGTTCGTATAAAGCTAACTTCATGTTTCATTACTGATACTTGAAAGAAATTTATGCACTTACAAAATTATTGTCAGGAAAACTGTTTTCTTTGCCAAAGCAGAATTTGCAAATAGACTCATAAATCCATAAGTAATTTCTTCTACGTTTTTATTTTTATCCAAGATAGTTGTTACTTCATCGGTAACTATCGTTTTATTAATTTTAGCTATTTTACTTAATTCCATAATACTTTTCTTAGTTTTTCTTTTACTGGCCAACCATCTCGGCGATTCAACAATCCACCTGTAATGAAATTCCGATATGTACGTGACATTTTATAATTAGCAATTTATTACTTGAAAGTGAATACATAGAGACCGCACGGTAAACTGGTTATCAACATAAATGGTATCCAATCTTTACAGATCCAAAATACTATCGGTAGTAAGCACATCCCTGTGGTAGAACCGAAAGACTGCATCATCTGGACGAACGCACGATTTTCAATTTTCGATATTTCCATTGCAATTGTCAAGGGTGCTTGAAAAACAGAAGGCGTGGCTAAATTTCCAACCATTGCTGCAACAGCAAATATCCAAATGTAGCCAGATGTAAATACTGACATAACTCTGCCCAAGAACAGAATAACCAAGGTTATGAGGAATGCTGGTCGTCTTCCAATTCTAAAAGAGTAACAGGTCATGGTTAATACAATAAATAAGTAAAACTCTAAGCAATTTTTGCTAAAGTGGTGACATACAAGCACGTCCTCTATGTTTCCTCTAACCTGATTCTGTCCTGTATAAAATTAGAACAAACATGAAGGACGTGGTGGTACTACATAACTATTAATAAAGGCACTATTTCTACCATGTACTTAAAAGGGATATACAGCTCATAGTCATCTGCGCATTTGTAACGTGTGTGGAATGAAAGCAAATAGAATATTACGCCATTTTTGATAGTTTGAAATGTCTAAGATAGACTTTCCATTATACAACCTACATTAGATTGACGTAAAAGTGAATATCTATTTACACATATTTTGGTTATATCCTATTATCTTACATTAAGGTTTTATTTCATGTAAGGTATAGACCACAACTGTATATCAGGTTTGTTTTAGTTTTTCAAGTTATGAATGCATTTAAATACTGTAGTATTACTATGTAATGGTTTCTTGATAATCGTAACATCAAACTTATGTAACATTTTATGCGTATGTAAGAATTTATTTTCATATTTACTTATACCTTATTCCAAAAAGGGGGAGACGAAATTCTGAACAGACACCCAGTCCAAATTACAACTTGTAACTGGTGAAATCAATTTTAGGCGCTAAAATTAAATAAATATCTATCTGAAATATGAAATCTGTACCATATTAAATTGTATATAGATTCTTCAGAGATAAATCCACAGTTAAGGCAACAGAATGGCAAATCAAGTAATCACAACAAATGCAAGTAAATAAATTTGTCTGGAAAACAAACAATGTCAAAGATGTCAAAATATTTGACAATTGATAGCAAAAAAGCGAATGTAGATGTTATTTTGCCTTGCTGTCAACCAATAAGAAATAACTCTCACTTGGGTCTGTTCAGAATTTCGTCTCTCTCTTTTTTGAATAAGGTTTAGTGCATAGAAATACTTTATACAGGTTTCCACAAAATATAGATACATATTTATAATCTTTAAATAAACATGTCCAAAAACTATAATTCGGTTCTTCAGACCGCGTACAATGAGATCAGTCTCAAGTGAAGTGTGATGGTATCTTAAAAATTCCTAGATTAGGGTATTTTTGTGTTAAACAGGTACCTATTCTGACGTACAATCCCTGTCATTTTGTTTGAATTGGTTGTCGTTTGATTAACACATTGGTGTGTCCCTACGTTTTTTGGGATTGTCAATAAAATATTCAACTCTTTGGTATGTGTTGTGATTTTTAATACTTATTTTGGCTACAAACATATTGTTCTATTTATTTTATACATCGCCTTCTCTGTCATTGTGATCTAAATGATTTTTTGTTTGAAAATATAATTTCTGTTCATTCTCTTTATCTTTTATATTTATTAGAACTTCATACATTCTTTGTCCTTTTTTTTGCTATAATTGCGAGATCAGCCTATTCAATCACATGTACCCACTTTTTTTTATGCTTCCCTTAACACTACAATCGTCACCATGTATCAATCCTGCCTTAAATTCGAAGTGATCAGAAATCCCTGTTCAGGGCAGTATGGTAGCATTTGATCCTGCCATCATCATTTGAATTAATCAAATCAATTTATTTGGTATTCAAATTTTTTTAGCTTTTTTAATATCAATTCTATTTAACCCGTTTTCTTTTTTTATTCAAGGAAGGCTTACTTTCGCGAGCTATCTTCAACTGCTGTAGGAAAATATTATGGACTGTACTTAATGAAAACCTTTGTTTCCGCAATATTATAAATATTTAAGAGCTCATGAAGATATTTGATTGAATAGCGAGCCTCTATAAATGTTCCTTTTTACAGGCTTAAACATCTTGGGGATTCGCAATTCGTATTTTAATTAATTTTAATTAAATTATCAAATGTAAATTGCTATAATTATAATAATAATATTAAATTAAAGTGTACAATCATCTACCTTTATCTCTCAGAAATTTAACCCCGAAACTTTTTAAGCAGCAGTTTCATCGCATATTATCCGAGAATGTGATTTATACAATCAACGACTTTTATAATTTTAAATTTTAATATGTTTTAACATACTTTTATTGTATTGTTTATACACTTTTTTATATATATTTTTGACGTGTTCTACGCATTTTATGCACTACACAGAATTAATAAATTTATTATTATTATTATAACAGCGACAATTAATATCAATTTCGTTGTCACGTTACTGTGAAAGTAAAATATCCAAAATAATACAATTGCTATGCGAGTATTCCAAATTTACAATGAATCGTTAAGGTGTGTTTAAGTTTTGGAAAGAATTTATAAATTTGCTATTTATTGTATTTTATGTCAGTTTTGTAAGAAATAGATAGAATAAAACAAAATGAAAAGTGTGAACACATGGATGTTAAAACTAACATCAAGCAGTAAATAATTACTGTGACTTACATATATATCTATACGTAAAACGTATATGCATATATGCATGTGTTTGAGATACACACATACATTAAGTGCTATTGTCGACAATCGAACGCACAGACACCGGTGTTTCGACCTATGAGGTCTCATCAGTGTGCGTGGTGATTCTCGACAATAGCTTCAAGACTTAAATCGCTCTTATGTCATTTTAGCGTGTTAAATGCAGTGAGAGTATCACAGCGACATCTAACACCCACTTTGTTCTGTGTCATCTTTTGGGTGTTAGATGTCGCTGTGATACTCTCACTGCATTTAACACGCTAAAATGACATAAGAGCGATTTAAGTCTTGAAGCTATTGTCGAGAATCACCACGCACACTGATGAGACCTCATAGGTCGAAACACCGGTGTCTGTGCGTTCGATTGTCGACAATAGCACTTAATGTATGTGTGTATCTCAAACACATGCATATATGCATATACGTTTTACGTATAGATATATATGTAAGTCACAGTAATTAGATAGAATAAGTTTATTTGTAATCCACGATATCTTAATAAATCTTATAGTTTTGATTTTATCATGAGAGTTTATTTATTAAGAGCATCAAGAAAGTTTAACTTTAACATGTGCCAGGTAACTTACAAATCAGCTATTTGACCAAATATAAACGACCCAAAGAAATCTCCTACTTTAGTAAAAGCGAATGTCGTCGTTACATGTAGTTCTTTATCGCAAACCCAATTTTCTTGAGTTACTACTGTTCTCGTATACCAACTTTTATCATATTCCCAACCGAACAGGCAATCTGTAAGCGAAATTAATTATCATTAATTGTAATAATACTTGCTTTAAATATTCTCGAAAACTTACCCGTGATTGCCGATTCATTATGTATCTGGTACATCTTGCAACTGCTGAATGTGTATATGCCTTGTGAATTATTTTCTCTGAAAACTAATAGATGGTAATATATTGAACGTAAAACGCTTATATTTATTTGAAAATAATTACGAATATTCGAGGAAAAAAACATTATATGTATAGTTGCAGCAAAATTTTTTGTCGGATCCTAAGACCAGCGATATGAAAGGTCTGGTCAACTGTAGTCAGTTTTAACACCAAATATTTTTTTGCTATCATCTTTTTAACATAAAGCATGAATACAGGATGTCCCAGAAATAAAAAGACGGAGTAGCAGAAATCGGAAGCTAGATTTTGTAAAAACGTACTGTCAAAATATCAAGTCTTTATTCGTGCGCAGACGGCAGAAAAAAAATAATAAAGATTCAATTGGCCTTACGCCGGCCCTGGACTAAATATCCACCTGCTTCACTTTCACAATTGATCCTTTTCTGGACCACCATATTTCTTGTGTTAAAAAAAAGGAGGAGGAATAGGTACTTCATAATAAACCATTAATTATTTTAATTTTACATCTGCTAGAAAGAAATAATTACATTCTTGATTTACTATAATCTAGAAAAACTACGATTTATTGAATATTCTAAAATAATAATAATCAGCTGTTTCCGACTACAAACACATTAAAGAGCAACAACCTTCCTATTTTAAAAATAAAAACAATCTTTTATTGTCTGCAATAAAGTGGGTCGCCCATCTGGCAAAAAATATGTTTTATGAATGAGTACGATTTAACGTTTTTTTCCCGTTTTATACAAATAAAAGCGTATTTTTCTATGAATGCGTGTTTGTTTCTATTTACAAATGATCATTCTTACGTATATTTATAAACATACATTCTGTGCCAGGTCCGTAATGTAATTTTTTTATCTAAAAAGCAACATAGAAAATTAAAATTTTAATTTCTTCGTTATTGCGGTATATTTGGGCCTGTGTCTGTTCGGACTTTACATACCTGCTACTCCGTCTTTTTATTTCCGGGACACCTGTATATCTTAAACTAGTTTATAAAAGGAAAAAAATCTAATTGCTTATTTACTTCCATATTCATGTCATTTTCAGAATGTATTTCATTTTTCTACTGCCAGAACAAATGTTTTATTAAGATATGAGCTTTATTTTGTAATTACTTTAAGGATATTTGCCAGAATAAATTAATATTTTTCCTCTGAAATTTTACGATTTGTTTTATTTACTATTTCTTGAAGTGATTTGTATGTACTGTAGATGTTGAGGCTTTTTAATTGTAATAATATGAGCAATATTTTATAGACAACTATAACAGGACAAACACAATTTTGTGTTGTAGCAGTGCCTGTATTCATATAAAATTTAAAAATATATATGTTTTCTAACAGTGGATTCGAATTACAAAGTATTATATTCTTCCTCATCGACATTGATAATGTTAATTAGCGAAAATAAATTATTGATTAGATTCGAACATCTGTCTCGTAAACTGCCTTTGAAAAGGTCTTGGTAAACATTTTCCAAGTTATGCCTTCTAGATAGGTATATTGAGAGTATAACGGTATTTAAGGCTTGATTGTGAATAATTTTGGTGTTTAAAAAATTAAAATTCGACTAGAAGCAGCACATTTACTCTTCATAATAGCTGTTTTTTTGCAAATATCTCGGAAATTCTGATGTCTATAAAGATTTACTAAGAGCATAAAAGAACTTAGAGCTGGATTATTCCAAGTTTTTGTATAAAACAAATTTCAAAATCCGGACCGGAAGTAACACACATACATATAAGAAGATCATGTAGTATCAACAACTCATTTTTTTGTATATGTTACTACTATGCATTTAGAAATATTCACATATAATACAACGAGTAGTCAAAGTATGCTCGATTATTTTTGTGGTGGTTCACGAATGTTTCCTTGCGCTTGAATATTAATAGGACGAGTGCGTCAGCACGAGTCCTATTTACAAGCGCAAGGAAACAAGAGTGATTACACCGCAAAAATGATCTACCATACTTTGATTACGAATTGTATTCGAAGGACTATTCATCGAATGATTCATTCATAAATGACGAACTGAGTTTTTTAATTTTCTAAAATTAAGTAGCTATTGCGTTGGTTTCCATAGTAGTATGTTTTCAACAAACTACTGTCAATGTAGAAAATTTTCTACGATTCGAATTTAATAAGTTATTGCAAGAATAAATAGATTTCTGATATGGAAAGCAATTCAAAAAGGTTTGGTGAAAAAGGTGAAAGTAAAATTGATGCTGAAATTCATAAAACTATTCCGGAAAACACAAAGAAAACAAGAGATTATATCTGGAGGCAATTCTCAGATTTCTTGTCCGAGAAGAGGTACAAATTGGACGAATCCACACCCCCTACTGAAATTAATTTCGTATTAAAATCTTGGGCATGTAACATGAAGAAGCAAAATGGCGATGACTATAAGGAAGGAGTGGTAAAGCACATGTGGAATGTTACCGCGAAGTTGGTGCAGGAATTATATTTTGAGAAGTGGAAAATAGTAATAAACCCGTTCAACGATATTGTCTTTAAGTCAAGTAGGAATGCCAGAGACGCCATGCGACGAAAATTACAGTCGTGTTCGGAAAAAAGAAGTACAAGTGCAGCAGCTATTACCCAAGAAGAGTTTGCAAATATTGTCGGCAGTTTTGATGAAGATACCCCGAAAGGCCTCCAAAAAAAATTCTTTTTTATAGCTTCTTTGGAACTTGCTTGGCGAGGTGGAGAGGGAAATAACTGTCTCACGCACTTCTTTAAAGAAGAAATTAACAATGATGGCTCCCCTACTGGCAGGATAGAGTATAATAGCATATTTTCAAAGACTGCGCAGGGAGGATTTACGCCACTTTCCACCAGCAAATGGCTAATTAAAAATAAAGACAATTCTGATTTATGTCCTGTGAGGTAGGTGTCAGTTTTTGATAAATTCCTATAGGTATGTTTATGTTTATTTTTATTTAGGTTGTATCACAAGCTTATATCCAAAAGAGGAGAAAACATTAAGACGAACCGTTTGTTTCTGACTCCCAATCCTTTTTGGAACAATTCGAAATCGTCTAGTTGGTTCAAAAACTCTCCGGTTGGGATTAATGAGATGAATAAATGGGTGAAAAATTCTGCTGAAAAAGCCGGATTGGATGTTAAAAAAAGAAAAATATCCAATCACTCAATAAGATCGTCTACAGTGACAACTTTAGCAAAAGCTGGAGTCGGGGAGCATCAATTGATGAAAATTACTGGCCACGGCAATATAAATTCTATTAAAACTTACCTGCAGTTAGATGATGAACACCATGAGAGTATTATTGGTCATTTGAGAAAAAATATAACAAATACTGGATCCACTGCTGTAGCCTCTACTTCTAATATCACCAGTTCCGTTGCACTGTCCGAAGAAAGTGAGATGAAAGGCACTTTCAGAGAAGCCTTTTTACACAACTGTAGTCATATTAATTTTTCTAATTGCAATTTTCATTTATAAAATTATAATCCATCATGTAATTTTTATTATATAAGGTATTTGTACGTTATTGTTTCAAAAAATAAAAAAATTGCGACATATATCTGTCAAAAATATCCACCGATACCACTAGTGGTGATTTCAATGAAATACCCACTAGTGTAAATACGCAGCAGTATTTTTGTTGCTAGGACACAAAAATGTGATTCTTTGATTCTTATTGGTCATATTTTTACAAATGACACATGAGTTGAATAGTCAATGATAGTCTACTAGAATCACACTAGGAAGAGCATGACTAATCCCTAGCAACAAGTAGCTCTGTAAACAGCCGATGGCTGAAAAAAGATTCAGTTCAGGAAATATTAATTTCTCATATCTTAAGTAATTCAAAATGTCCTTGATAAAAATTAAGAATAAAATCAGGCCCAACTACTGCCCTGAGGTACTCCCGATGATTGTTCAAAGGTCTGGAACATGTAAGTTCGATAGCTGACAAGAAATTCTCTTCCATATAGGTGTGACTGCATTAAAATAATTAGAAAACTACGCAGCAGAACTTTACGATAGATACGAGCTCCATCATCAATTACTTCTAAAACAAACTTGGTAGAGTAAGCCAATATTTTCAAAACTGACCGATTCTGTATAAAACTATGTTAGTGTAAGAATACATAATTACTATGTCTCTATAGGTAATAGTTTCGAAAATTAGAATAATTGTATAGAAGATATAATAATAATAGAGAGGTTGCGGTGTGTATTTGTCGTTATAAAAATTACCCTTATAACTTATAACACTGAATTTTATAAAATTTTATACCGTATAAACGAGTTTTTAGACGTTATTTCTAGAAATATCGGAACCAATCAGAAAATAGTAGGTATAAAGACGCATGTCTATTAATGCACCGAACAGCTGTTTTGTTGTTGTCATAAGTGCGAAGTGTGACAACGAAACAGTTATTTTGTATTGGAAGGTGCGAAAAAATGACGAATTCGTTGGAGAAATTCACGAAAATCACATTATATGATCCCGAATCTGACCACTGCTACAATCTTTTTGTAAATAAAGACGATGCTGTGCGATGTGAAACATACATCTGTCAAATTAAGCTTAACGTGCACCAGCAATCCGCAAGCGCAATTTTTTTCATTTACGTTACGTTATATTGTAAGTACAAAATGGCCGTCTAACATAACGAAAAATACACACTAATATAGTCAAAATAATAAACATTAATAGTAAATATATTTAATTCATTCAACATCCCCTATTACAAATACATACGCCTTTGGCAGCCATGAAATATTAAACGCCAAACCAAAAGAGTGTAAATTCAAACAAAAAATGAGGTGTGGCAACGACACGACTTTCCTATACGTGTGAGCGTCTCAAATTATACACAAGTTGTTCTGAATTGTATTAAATACATTTATCTTAGAAAAATAAACCGATAAATAAACCTGTAAGTGTGTTACTTCAAGTCCAAATTACAAGAATTTTTTTATACAAAAAATATTCAAAATCCTATTCTAAATGGTTCTATTCTCCTAATAAATAAATCTTTATCGAATGCATTCTTTGCGAGATATTTGAAAAAAATGCTACTCGCTAAGAGTAGAAGTGTTACTTCTGGTCCGAATTTTGAAATTTCATTTATACCAAAAATACTCCAAATCCAGCTCTAAATACTTTTGTACTCTTGACAAATATACATAGAATGCATAATTTACGACATATTTGCAAAAAATCGCTATTCGATACGAGTAAAAGTGTTACTTCTGGTTCGAATTTTGAATTTTTTTTTTCTACAAAAGGTATTAAAATTTAAGTTCTAAATACTTTTATACTCGTAACGTACATGTCTAAAAAGCATGACTTGCAAAATATTCCCAAAAAAACTGATTTTCAATAAGAGCAAAAACCTACTTCCGGTACGAATTTCAAAAAACTTTTTTAATAAAATTCTTTTTAAATTTAATTTTGAGTACATATGAATTCTTTATAAATTTGTTTCAACTTAGTAGTTGACGAAATATTGGCAAAATTCGTTTTTTTTTTTTTCTGAAGTAAACTACTACTTCCGGTCTGTGGATTTTACTGAAAATCTAATCAGATCTCAATAGGGAGATTATACTCGTAAATACAAAATTTGGAATTCATACCTATAGCTCTTTGACCGCTATCGTGGTCACACACAGACAGACACACACAGAGAGAGAGAGAGAGACATTTTTTTTCGGTATCAGGGGATTTCAAAACACGGACATCAGCAAAAATCTTGAGGTCGAAAATTTTCATCATCACAATACTTCCTTATACACGTATAAGAACGTAAAATCAACAATAAGCGGGCGCCAAACACAGATCATACAACTCTTTGAAATATTTTACAAAATGACATTAAACTTTCTTAAGATAAAGTTTTCACATAACTTTTCGAACAATTAAACCAAGCTAAAAACCTTTTTCCGAAAGCAAATAATTTTTTAAATATTGATAAGATATTGATTTTGAAGCATCGTAATACTGATAATTATTCTTTAAGGTTTATTCAAAGACCGATCTACCAAATGATTCAAATTAGGTTTTCTAGATGCATTTTGCTAAAAAGTATTTTATTAGTTATAAATCAAACTTATAGTTACTTAGGAATTGTAATTTCTCTCCATTCCTCGATAGTGAGATTAGTTTTCTCCCTGCCAAGCACGTGACACCAATGTTTTGGTACAGCCATCGCCATTATAATATTCAAAGTAGGCATCATTACTGCCAAAAGTAAGAAAAACCCAAATAAAATGTTAAATCGCCTTTGATAATGCCCATCATTTCCCACAATTTCCATTATTCTATCAAAGGAAGTGTCTTCACTTTGCTTTTCGTCGACACTCATTTTTTCTTACAACACACTCGTTACTTCACAAAGAAAAATATCCTATTCTACACATCTGTAGTTTGTAAATTAAGTGTTGAAAACAAGATTTTTACATAACATTCTAAACAAATACTAACTCCACTGTTTTCGTCAACTTTAATTCCTTGTGTCAATATTTGTTAAATGCACTGAGACAAAGAGAAGACAATTCTGGTCCATAATATGTTTGATTAGATACGGTAAGCCGTACACGAGGAAGTCTCAAATTAACTACTTATTTACTTTAAACGTTATATATGGAAGGAGTTGATATTTTGGGAGACGCTTCAAATTTTATGGAAGACGATGAACAAATGTTTAACGTTTTCGAAAAATGTAAAATAATTACAACTTATCTTCATATATATTATACGTACATTCAAATATTATGTACGTACAAATTAGCAATAAATGTGTCGTCATGTCTATATATATATGATAACGAAATATTTCACGCTACAGAGTGCGAAAATCATATTATACATAAAGAATTTTAACTTCATTTTAAGTAAATAATTTTACTTGTAATCTTTATACATTGCATATATTCTAAAATACGAGGTGGTCCATGGTAGCTGGAGATTTTGAGAACTTTATTATTTGAAAAGTAACAGAAGTAAAATACAGTATACCAGTAGAAAGAAAAATAATGACCATTTTTATTTCTTAAAAATTATGCCAGGCAAATGGCCTCCTTTTACTTTCTTATACGTAGTATAAGGAAGTATTATTGTGATGATGAAAATTTTCGACCTCGAGATTTTTGCAGATGTCCACGTTTTGAAGTCCCCTGATACCAAAAAAGTGGTTTTCAAAAAATGTCTGTGTGTGTGTTTGTCTGTAACCACGATAATGGTCAAACCGCTGTAGATATCAATTCTAAATGTTGTATTTAGTAGTACCTATAATCTCCCTCTTGAGAACTGATTACATTTTCAGTAAAATCGGCCGACCGGAAGTAGTAGTTTACTTCTGTGAAAAAATCGAATTTTGCCAATATTTCGTCAACTACTAAGTTTAGACTAATGTATAAAGAATTCATAAGTATTTAGAACTTAATTTCCAATATCTTTTGTATAAAAAAATTTCAAAATTCGAACCGGAAGTATCACTTTTACTCTTACCGAGTAACGATTTTTTGCAAATATGTCGTTAATTATGCATTCTATATATATTTATGAAGAGTACAAAAGTATTTAGAGTTAGATTTGAAATATTTTTTGTATAAATGACATTTCAAAATTCGGACCGGAAGTAACACTTTCATACGTATAAAAAAATCGTGTGGTGGCCACACCTCATTTTTTTTCTGTAACTCTCTGAAGTCAGACATTAAAACTCCGCATAACACGCCGCAACATATCTAACGGAATGATAGCAATTACTTGAATAATTTTGCTTTTCTGCTCCGGAATATCTCGAGGTTTATCAATAAAAATCTTGCTTTTGAGATAGCCTCACAAAAAGTAATCGCACGCCGTTAGGTCTGGCGATCTTGAAGGCCACACAATATCCCCCTGTATAGAAATAACGCAATCTGGAAATAGTCGTCGCACAGCAATCATTGATACTCATGCGGTAGGTGCAGCCGTCATGCTGAAACGATTTATTCTGGTTGTTTTGTAGAAGAAGGTTCAATTGCTGTGTTAGCATAGCGCGCAGAATTGACTGTTACAGCATTTTCATTCTGATCGTCAAATAAGTAGGGACTAATAATTCCCATAAGAAGACGTTGCACACCATATCGTTGCCTTCAGAATGTGTAATGGTTGTTGGTGAAGTACCTTTGGATTTTCCAAAGACCAATAACGGCTGTTTTGCTTATTAGTTACATATACCACAAGAAACGGGCCATTGATATTCCCCTATATATTAAATCAAACTCCTATTTCCAGGAAAAGCAAATGAGAGATCTTGGAGTGTTATTTGATCAACGTTTGCAATTTTCTGATCATATATATTCGATATGCAAGTCCGCCTCGCGTGCATTCAGCTTCGTTGTCAGGTCGTGCCGAGAGTTCATGAATCCGGATACATTGAAGACACTGTTTTACTCACTGGTGCGACCAAGACTAGAGTATGTCTCTATAATCTGGTATCCCTGTTACGTTTACCAAAATTTACTAATTGAGAGAGCACAGAAGAGATTTTTGAAGTACCTTCCCTCTTGGAACGCAGAGAAATCGCAAGTGCCAATTTTCTGGTTGAGCTGGGTAGTAATATAATTGATGCCCCCAATCTACTCTCTGCTGTGGCCTTTTTGGTTCCCAAATACGGTACGCGTTCGAGTGATATTTTTGTAGTGGCTCGTGCTCAAATGTTTTTGCTAAGGCATCTCTCACTCATATGGCTAGGAACGGCAACCAACTATGCTCTGATCCTTTTCGATTACCTTTTAATCAAAAACCTCACTCTAACAACAAATAGATATGTCTCTCGATTCAACTCAATTATTCTTTTTCTTTTTGGACTTCTTGCCTTGTATTTCGTTTACTCTGCAAATGTCTGTAATACTGTTCATTTTAATTTGCAATTTAAATGCATTGGCTATATATTAGTTATTAAATATTTACTGTTCTCGGTCTAGTATGTAAAGCTTTTTGTTCATTATTACTATTGTTATTATTATTATTGCTACAATATGAACCACTACTATTTGTATGTATCAGATTTTGAATATTAGCTTTTCTATTCAAGTTGTTCGTGTGCTTCGTAAATCAACTTGATGTGTTCTATAACTTAACATCTCCATGCTAGTGATTTAATTTTGCAATGGATTTCGCATTAATGCGCATATTCAGTTTTCTTTTTCTCTGTTAGATTGTTTCTTTGTATTTTGTTTTATAGTTATAGGAAAAACTATCAAGTGTAAATTATTGTCCTGTAATTGGCATTTCTGCTGTTGGACAAATAAAGACTATTATTATTACTATTATTATTATTATTGGTATATAGCCTGATAAATTAAATGCGCTAGATCAGACATCCATAAATTATGAATATCAATTACTTGTAACACCTTTCAGCAAAATGCAGGCGACGTGGCTGATCTGTTGGCTGAAATGCTTGAACAGTCTGGATCTATAAAGGTGAAAATGGATCCTTGTGTAAAATTTGGAGAAAAGTCGTCGTAGCTAAGTTAGTCACCTGACTATGTTTTCGACTGGAACGTTTCGGACTACATTATATAGCTGCTCTAACTCGATCAGTGTCATGTTATCCAAAATTCTGACACTTTTGATTGGACCCGAACCCACTCTTTTATGGCGTTACCAAATGGAACTCCCCCGTGACAAGGAATATTGAAATTAATCCGAAATGTCCGCTGTACTGCGACCACAGAGTCATTATTTTTGTAATACGCTTTGATTACAAAAGAACTTTGCCCACCAGACCACCGTTTCATGATTACTGAATGGCATAAAATGTCAAATCATTTGACAAATATATCCATAGCCACCTATGCATAGTGTCAAAATAATAACGTTTTCGAAATCTCCCTTGTATATTTGCAATAAGATGAACTTTCGATGTTGCAATACAACACATGCGCAAATTCAAAGAAATACGAGTGTACAGCAGGATTAATTGTATTGTGTTCAACAGCACGATATCTAATGAATACAGGAACGACGTATTTCACAGCTGTTATGAAAATTTAAAATATTTGTAAATATATTTTAAAGATATTTCAATTCATATTTTCCGGTAAAGAAAACTCCTAAACGGAAAAACAATCTGCTGCAATTTCTTTCTAAAAACTTACTTAATCTCACTGAAATTGTTTCCACTTCACAAATTATTGCAGAATACGATGCTGAGTATAAAACAACACTCAATTGCTACAGGAAATTATATAGTACTGCTGGAAATTCAGCTAAGAATGAGTATTTTGAACATTAGTTGTTAAACTCTACTAACATAAATAGGAAGATGTGGCCTATTTATTACTGGTACACCGAGAGAAATTTGTTGTAGTTTTAAATATATTTATATTGTGTTTAAACATAAAATATTGTTATATATAGGACAAAAATGTGTTTTTTTTTAATTTAAAAATAATTTTATATTCAAACATTAAGAATAAAATATATTTAGTTGAGATATGTTGTGTATTGAAATCAGACAAAAGGAGTAACTTGAAATAACAATCATTTTTTGTTAAGTTTATAAAGACACATATTAACTTTGAAATAAATTGTTGCTCAAAATCAATCAAACACATTCTTATTCCAAAAATATATATGTTGAGTAGAATTTAAGCAAAAGTAACCATTTATTGTACTTGTTCTCAACATTGAATTGCTTTGTTTAAGTATATGTATTACTTAGTTTAAAAGCAAAAATTGCTCACTTTCAACAGTATGTATAAGTAGGTTAAGTACCTTTTTAAATGAAAATAAACATAATATATAAATAATAGCAATTATTGTACTTTTTCTGAACATACGAAATTGCTTTGGTTAAGTAAATGTATTACTTACCTTAAATAAATGAATTACTCACTTTTATAAATATTTATAATTATATTAAGAGATATTCATAACTTTGACGCTCATAAATCTGATCGACTTTATTTTTTTACATTTTTGACGCGGTCATTGAAATTACGGAGTAGGCGCTATTCACAATATTATCATAGTGTTCATCACTTTTAGGTTCTTTTTAATGAAAAATATTTATGGTTATTATTAATTAAGGCAATATAGAATATCGACTTGTTTTATGAGCGCCAAGGTTATACATATACCTTAAGTAAATTAAGTAAACTGACAATTATTCTTGTTCATCAACTGGTATTGGATTGCAGAATTTGACGGAATGCTATGTAATAATAAGTATTGAAATGTATTTAAAGACGGTATAACAAACATTTAACGTAAGATACATCATGAGGCAATTCGTTTGTCGAGATGATATGAATGTTAGAATAAATATGGTATACTAATGAATCTATGAAGATTACTACGGGATATTTTCATTAATACTTGATCAGAACGTAAATCTGATTTATTTCAACTACCAAATAAATACATTATTTAAATTAACATTGATGCTTGAGTGAATTAGCAAAGTAGGTTTTAGAAAGACCGTCTCATCCCTTTCAGCATATGCGTTGCTCAGTCACAATTCCTCCTGGGGATTCCTTAAATTTATCTGTAAATGAATAAAAACTATAACTTTAATATTAAATTCAGTAGGTACTAGAAGTTACAACCTTTCAGCAAATTTGAAGCAGAATTTTCATATATGGTATCTATCTCGTCAGCATTATCAAAACTATTATTGGATGATACAGTTACTGTTCATGCTAAAGAACTGGTATACTTACTAGAAGGCTGGAAGAAATTGTATTATCAGAAGTAATTATTTTTAGTTAACTTGGTGATTATAGTAATAGAGCTGACTATAAAAATGAAACAGTATAAGAAAAATTAATTTAAGGATTTGAACGCATTAAAATGTTTAATAAAACCGTGAGAAATTAATAGAGAAGCCAGTCAAAATACAATTGAACCTAGTTGTAACATTCTTTTTGGCTTAAAATGATGTTACTTTGAAAAAGCAAATTTAGAGCATTTTGATCACGGATAAAAATAATTTAACTTACCATCACTTAGTGCGGTCGTGCTTGAAGTGCCATCGATGTGTTGCTGCAGCTTTTTCATAAACCTTATTCTATTTCTTATTTGCGAAATTATCTCTTTTACATGTCTTTCTTCCATTGCCATATATCATAATCTATCTCATTTTCTGTATTAAACAAAAACAGTCAAAATAAGCAAAGCAATAGATCTATATTTTTTTAAATTAAAAATTAATATTTCTTATAGTACCTATCTAAGTAATTGGTTAATTATTAAGTTAAAAATATGAAGTTAGTTAACCATTGGTATATTACCACTACCAATAATACTATTTTCTCGTCTTATTGAAATAATATTTTCACATTAAAATAAACAGTATTTTACTGAACAATGTAGAGTAATTAAAGTACTTTAAAAATTATTAATAATTAATTATCCAACTTTGTTATATCATTTTCAGATAATTGCATTAATTCTACTAAAATAGTGAATTCTGTTGTCAGTTTTGTATGCTTCATATTCATATAGTACAATCCTAATATCCAATAAATAAAAAAATAGGTATTTACTGTTCTTAACGACACGCGACAGCATCAATGAATATGCCAAAAATGATTTGGGGTTATAAAGAACGTAACATTTTGCATAACCACATAAACAATACTCAAATTAATAATAAACACTATAAGCTGATAATATTTAATAATGCAAACACGTTTATTATGCCTTTTAAAATAATCTTGACCTAAATTAATAAATTGGACGAGTTTTATGTAAGTAAATTTACCTACTTTCTTATGGAAGCATAACATAAAATAGTTTCATGGGAAAAAAAATATGTAAAAAGGCAGATACATACCTTCAAATGCAGCTACCAATTCCCTAAAGCATTCAACTAATAATACTTTCATATCCATGTTAAACTACGCACAATTACAACGAAATACTTGTGATTATAGCAGATAACAGCACGGGCCACAGATGTTACCATGTTAGGTAGATTGCGCATGCGTTGCGCCAAGTATGTCCATTTATGCCCGTGACATTGCATATTTCTTCTACCCCCTCCCTCCCGCCCGTTTTGAAGAATCTTAGTATGAACATTAGACATAGAAAAGAGTTAAATTAAATATAATATTTTGTTTAAGAAAACGAACTTTATTTAGTAGCATAACATTATTTTTGTTTAAAAGTAACAAATATTAGTTTGAAAAACAAAGTGATTTGCAAGACGCAGAAACACTTAAATTAATTAAATATGAGATGTAAAATAAACGTTTTTGTTTTTTGAATTCCATTAAAATACAGTGTTCACTAAGACCATATAACAAGTTATGTATGTTATTTAGACTTGTTAGTTATTGTCAAAATATTATTATATATACATAACTAAAACCAATCTGTAGGTATAGGTATACGTATAAACTCTATTGAGACTTCTATAGGATTAAAAATAAAACTTCGCTGTTTTTCAAGTTTGTTAAACCTCAGTTTAATTTCTTTAATTACAATTTTTTATTGTAAACGTAAATATACTCGGCGAGACTAATCAACCGATATGTCGGCATTGTGGTATTATTCAACATAAATTTTGCTAATCTATTAAATATAAATTTATTGTCAATTTAAATAAAAGAATATTTTTACACCCAATACATTTTCTAGTGAAAATAAGTAAAATGATCTAAACAAAAATTTTTGCTAGACCATTTTTCTCGGTGTACTCCTTCTGGAAAGTGTGTAGAGAGAAAGCTGCCCTCAGTAGAGGATTCAGAATACCTAGGGCATCAATATATTTATTTATTTTTTCTTTGGTAATGCGACAAACCATATACATAATTGCAATGCAGGTCTTGGATCCAACACATATTTATTTTATCTATTTCCTAGGTTGAGTGATCAACTGCAATTATTTATTAAAACATTAAGCAATTTTAACTCGTCGGGAATAGATTATGTTTCAACGTTTCTCAAAAACTACGTCTACAATTTTGTTATGCCTCTTTTTCATAAACTAACCATTCCTTCGTGGCTGGCTGTTTTCCAGATTATTTAAAATTTGTCAGCATTATACATATATATATATATAAGAAAAGCTCCAGATGGCATAAATAACTATAGACTGATAACCTTACTGACGGGTTTCGCTAAATGGTTTAAAAAGGCAAGTGTATAGAAACTGTACTGTTTGATTTGACAAATGGTATCTTGGCCGGCCTTGAAAACAAAAGAATTCCGAAGATCTATCAAAAGCCTTTGACAGTAACGAACATCAATGCTTACATAAAAAACAGGAATTTTACAGAATCAGTTATTTATCAAATAGCTGGCAATGGTTTAGCACCAATAGGGATGGTAAAACAATGAATTCTAAGACAAACTATAAACCAAGGCAGTAGCATAGGATTTCTTCTGGTCTTGATTTATTTTAATAACATCTACTCTCTAAATTGTGCTTACAATTTTCAGTTAAATGACTTTTTACTGACACTTCGCCAGTAACCTTTTTTAAATCGTTTGATGAAATAATTCCTTTATGCAGTTTAGCGGCTATCAATGAACTTAACGAATTACAGCATTAAAAATTAACGAACTAATAAAGTTCTGAAATATACATATTGCACAAATATTGCATATACAACGCGTCCACGTAAGTATGAGGCAAATGGGAAATTTGTTTATTATTGATTTTACAGAAAACTTTATAGGAAGGAAAAGTTCGAGCATCAGAAGAAACCTAATATTTTTATTCAAAGTTGCTTTCTAGTACTTGGTTAGAGAGAAAATTAAAAACAAGTAATTTTGTCATAAACGTAAACTACATTTATTTTTAAAGATATCAAAAATATCCATATAAAAATGTTGTTTCAAATTTTAAAATATGCACAAATATGAATTTATATTAACATAACTAATAAAATTAAAATTCACTGTTATAGAGAAATAATAATAGTAAATCCGTAATAATTTTTAACTGCTATCTACATTTCAGTAATTCTGTGGTTGTCATGTGGACTGTCACTTCAATAATAAATTTCGTGTCATTTTGACACTCGCTGTCACTTTAATCAATCAGTCATTTTAAGAAAATAATATATTAAGTAACTATACCAAACATGGCCGAACGATTAACTATGCAAGAGAGAGCTGAGTTAGTTCTCATTTGTGGAGATAATTATACAAGACATGCAGAGAAGCAGCTGATGTTATCAATGAAAGACATCCTAACAAAACAATTAGTCACCAAAGCGTGTCGAGAATTTTATATCAGTTTAAAGCTAATGGTAGTTTAAAAATGCGTTTCAAGAAAGAACGAGAAAAACATGTGAGAAGTTTCGAAAATTCTTTACGTATTATGTTATAATTAGAAAAATTGCAAGTAATTTAGTTATAAAGAAATCATCGGTAAGCAAAATTTTGGTTAGCAATAGGTATCACCCTATAAGCCGAGATATATTCAAACCTTGCAAGAACGGGACTATAATAATAGATTTGAATTTTCTTTGGATATTCAAGCTGAAATTGAAACGCACAAATCATTTTTCAAAAATATGTTATTTACTGATGAAGCAACATTTACAACAAATGGTGTTGTTTGTGCTCAAAGTTGTCGTTGGTGGTCGCCTGTCATCCCAAATTTTAGCATTCCTTGTAAGAATCAGTATTCGCAAAAAGTAAATGTTTGGTGTGGGATTTTATAGTCTTTTTCTTTTGGTTTTCCCCTTTTGTCAATTGTGTTTCACAATTTGTCAAATGACTTTCCCAATTCCTGTCATATAGACATATATGTCAAATTAAATTCTTTTTTTGTCAAATCTCTTTCATTTTATATCAATTACTTTTCCCATGTATGTAAATTATATGTTTTGCTTAATAACTACTTACCAAGCTGTGCATCATTTTCATTTAGTTATTGACGTACCCTTGAAAATAAAGTATACATTTGAAATTTTAAGTTATCTAATTTATTCTTGTGTAATGTACATAGAAATTGATAAAAACATACATGTATGCAAAACATTTTGAAATATCACAAATATGCACAATACAAACTATCGAAATATATAAATGAAGAAACAATTAATTTAATATTTCATTTTGTTCTAAACAATCACCCAGATATGTTTCCATATGCTGAACATAATGAAGACAATTATCTGCAGTTATTTGTTCAGAAGCATTGTGTATTGCTGCATATAATTCATCCTCATTTGTCGGCTGAGTTCTCTTTATTATGTGTTTCCATTGATTAAATAATTCCTCTATAGGATTTAAAAATGGACTGTAAGTAGGTAAAAAAACTTCAAAATGCTCATGACTTCTAATGAGATTGACAACTTCTTCATTTGTATGAAATCTAACATTACCCATAACAAAAAAGGCGCCTTGTATGTTATCATTATGTAAATGATTAATTAGAGTTGTAATAAATTCACAGAAATGAACTGTATTGAATGGTCTATCTTGGATTTGGAACAAATATAATGAATTTATATTCATTGCTGCAGCCACAGAATAATTACGCCCTCTTAGTTGAGCTTTTTATTTTCGTTGCTCGAGTATTTTTAACTGATCTTCCATATGAAGTTCGAGAATTAACTTGAATTCCATATTCATCAATGAAAAAAATCTTTTCCCTTTCGAACATGATTCTATTGTACCGGATAGCATATTCAAAGCGAGTCTGTATGATTTATAGTGTATTTCTTCTTTCGGGAACGAAAGAGATTCTCTTAAACGAATAATGGAAAGTTTTAAGTGCTCTGTTAATCGTCGATAGCGATATTTGATGAAGTGGCCACTGCGTCAAACATCTTTCTTTTAACTGACGAAGTGATAAACTGCACTCTTCATCAATCCAATTGAAAATTTCATTTATCTGTAACACAGATAATTTTTTTAGTCAGTGACCAGCACTTCTTTTATTAATATTAGCGGTTCTCCGGTATGTAGAATAAATCTTTCTTACTGTATTGGATAAAATTCCAAATTGCTCTCCAATATTATTTGCCGTGAGCCAGTTGTTCATAGAACGAATTATTAAAGCTCTTAAATCATTACTTATTTTACTATTAATTCGACGATTCTCCATAATAGATGAATATAAAATGATTAACACGCTTCGTGAAAGTCAATTGACATATAGTGAAACACATTTGACAAATAAGGAAATTATTTGACACATCGCCGCCATATTATAATAAATGGGAAAATCATTTGACAAATTGTGAAACACAATTGACAAAAGGGTAAAACCAAAAGAAAAAGACTGTAAATAGAACAATTTTTGGTCCGTATTTTTTCCAAATGACATTAAATTCACAACGTTATATAGAATTTCTGCAAACAGACCTCAATAACGAATTAGATGAAATGCCACTAGAAATTAGGAGAGCCCTTTGGTTTATGCAAGATGGAGCACCTGCACATAGTGCACGAATAGTTGTCAACTAATTAAATGAAAAATTTGGGGAAAGATGGATAGGACGTAATGCACCTTTACATGGCCAGCGCGCTCACCCGACCTAAATCCTATGGATATTTTGTTTGGGGATGGTTAAAGAATAAAGTGTATTCAGAAAGACCTTTTCAGAATGTAGAAGAATTGAAAAACAAAATAAATGATGCGGTACTGTTCTTAAGAAATAATCCTATAATGTTAGAACATGCATGCAAGGATTTCAACAGGCGTACAAACTTGTGCGTTCAACGGGAAGGTCATTACCTTGAATAGTGTGTTCTATTATTTGTATTTCTAAATTTGTTATTTTTGTCAATTTCATATTTGTTGAAAAAAACCACTTTTTAAATATTGTGAGTATATGATTTCTGTTTAATTCCATCCGTATCAGCTCTAAGAATTTGATATCAAATGTAAATTATTTTACGTGAAAATCACACGAAATTTATTATTGAAGTGACAGTCCACATGACAACCACAGAATTACTGAAATGTAGATAGCAGTTAAAAATTATTACGTATTTACTATTATTATTTCTCTATAGCAGTGAATTTTAATTTTATTAGTTCTGTTAATATAAATTCATATTTGTGCATAGTTTAAAATTTGAAACAACATTTTTATATGGATATTTTTGATATCTTTAAAAATAAATGTAGTTTACTCTTATGGCAAAATTACTTGTTTTTAATTTTCTCTCTAACCAAGTACTAGAAAGCAACTTTGAATAAAAAATATTAGGTTTCTTCTGATGCTCGAACTTTTCCTTCCTATAAAGTTTTCTGTAAAATCAATAATAAACAAATTTCCCATTTGCCTCATACTTACGTGGACACGTTGTATACGTAAAACGAAAAACCCTAGGAGTATTTAGTGTTAAAATAAGATAAGTGTTATTGGAAATTCCTGCACAGTTCTTTTATTTTATCTTCAATATTCTGCATCATTATTACTTACGTACTTCTTCAGTGTCAAAGAGTGAACTCTTCTTAAAATAATACTAAGAAACAATACACTTGACGTGTGATGTTAATATAAAGGGGGGTGTATCTAAGTGATCTACATCGCAGTCATTTTAATTTTAGCGATTTTTGCGTTACCTATACAATTTCCACCTTTGCGTGAATTTAAATTAATTGTCAAATTTGACATTAAAATCTCATAAGCGCAGTTTAAAGGGTTGAAGCAGTGATTTTTAACATTCCGGATTATTAATGCTATTTCATAATATTGTCAATGTACATATATATAGTTGCATATAGTTGCATGCAGGTATGATCATATGATTATAAAGTAATGTTTATATTGTAAATTAAATATTTAGGGGCTCCTATGATCGAAGAACAAATGAAGGAAAACGATCCTAAATCGCAAGGCGTATATCAATTAAATGCCCCTATTATTAGATATGGCATTCACAAAGCCCAATGAGCATATCGGTAGATTGAAACCTTTAATGTAATAGAACATAAATGTGGAACATAGATCATTTCCGTATTTGTATTCATTTAATAGAATGCCACATACGGTAAACTACGACACTTTTTGTTAATAAATTTTGCTTGCTGTCAAAGCTGATCATCTATTACTTATTAATTTTTTATCTTGTACATATCACTTCCGGGCTGAATTTCTGTTGCCGTCTTTTCTGTCGCTGCAAGAATTTTCTTCACTATCCTAAGAGACCATTCAATTACACGAAACAGAATAAAATTGCGGAAGCACCAAGAGCTTCTAGGATTGTGCAGAAAACGCTGACAGCAGGAGATGAAACGACCCAGTTTCAAGTCAGGAAGCAAGAAATAATAATTAATGAGAATTGGCGCAGCCTACGACTAAGACAAGAGCAATTATAATAACTTCAACTTGTCACACAATTCCATAGTCAATACATTACCTAAATAATATTATTTTTCATTTCAGTTCTTCATTCACAACAAAACGAAAAAGACTGTTCCACTAGACAACAAGAGTAGTCAACAAGAAGTGAGCGGTAAATGTGGAACCAGCGGAACACAAACCGACACCCAAAGTAGAAGTAGTAGAAGAAGTAGTATAGACCTTTATGAGGAAGCCGCCTCAATTTTAGGACTGACCTGCGCACAAACAGATAATTGCAAGTGCATAGAATGTCAGGTAATATTAATCAAAAATAAACGTATTATACTATAACAGATAAATAAATAGTTATATAGAGGATCTTCTCCGTGGATAAAGCAGATTGTGCATTTATCAATAAAGATTTTGATGTACATTTTAAATGAAACAGTTTATATATTATTAATGTTTTGTATTTTCTGTAGAAGTCTTAGTCAAATAATATTATGACAGTACATGCCTAAAATCATTGTCGACTTATTACAATTTTTCTGAAAAATTCAATTTTTTAAATAATTGTATTTCTCGAAAATCGCGAATTAGACACTGTTTTTAGTATGTCCCTCTAAAATTAAAGAATTTAGTACAAGCATGTTTCATTTCTTTTCCCAGTTACTAATCAGACATGCAGAAAACTGTTTTAAATTGGTTATAAAATTCAGACCAAAATCATATTACACGTTATTTTTTAAAAAAGTGACCATTACAGAGTTATTTATTTAATATAATGGGTGATTTATTTAGAAATACTTTCTAAAAGTCGACTTTATCGGGTATTCTTTATTATCATATTGAAGAACCATTCTTTACATTTATTTTTTAAAGATTATTTTCTTCAAATGTTGGCTGTAACTGTGGCTAACATGGTCCATTCTACGGTTCGAATTATCAATCGCGTTCGAGCATTTCGAGTGGTATTTGCAGAATGACTCAAGTAATGTTGGTTTCCAATTCCTCAAGTGTAGCCGGCTTATCGATGTAGACATTGGAGTTGACGTAACCCCAAAGGAAAAAGTCTAAAGGTGTGGTATCACATGATCTACGCGACCAATTCATCGGTCCCAAGCTTGAAATTAACTGTTCACCGAATTGTTCTCGCAATAATGTCATGTGTTGAAATCAAATGTCTTCGAGATTACGAGCTTCAATTTCATACAGCAAATAGTCGGTTATCATGGTGCGATAAAGGATGCCATTCACAAACACGTCTCATTTTTGAAGAAATATGGACCGACGATTTTACCAACCAATAAACCACACCAAACAGTGTGGATGTTGTCTGGCTGTAAGGGCAGCTCTTGAACCTTTTCGAGTTACTCTTCAGCTTAAATCGGCATTTTGCTATTGACGTAGCCATTAAGCAAGACATGAACCTAATGGCTGAAAAAAATTTTGGTTGAAAACAGTGGAACTTTAAACTCTTCAAGAGCCCAAAAACTGAACTGGTGATGATTATTAAGATCGGCCGGCTTCAGGTCTTGCAGAAGTTGAATTTTGTATGCTTTTAAAACAAGATCCTCACGTAAAATACGCCTAATTGTTGGATACGACAAACCAAGCTATTGAGGACTGCGCCAAATCGATTCATCACGGACATCGAGTACACTCTTGGCTACCGTATTATCCAATAACGAAATTGGTTTTCAAATTTTTTTATAGCACAGCGAATTGTGCGTTCGGTAGACCGATTATATGGACAATAAGTTGCTCTAAGCACACGAATCACATTTCTCGTAGTACAGCTGAATAATTTGTAGACGCTGGGCCGGGCTAAGCTTTTACATGATGAAATGTCAAACAAATTATACTGAACAAAAATACCAAAACAATTTGACATTTTGACATTTTTATCTGTCATAAAATTCATACTGGAAAAAGTATCTTAAATGAATCACCCGATATTAGCTGGTTTATTGACAATTAATAATAATAATAATTTATTAATTACCCAACACAAAATTCCAAGTGGGGCAATACAATGACAAAAATGCTTGATAATACAATGTAAGAATATGAATTAATTATGAAATTATGTATTACATAATTAAAACAACAAACACAGCACATTAAATAATTTGAAAAATTAAGAATGAAAATCGCAAAAATTACGTACTTATGTCGATTATGAAATTTATAGGACAAATATAAAACGGTATTGTGTCGTCCTCGGCGTCGTAATCATAATTGACTTGCTTGCTCTCGATTGAAGACGTGGCATCAAAATGTTTACGCTAGAAAGCAACTCCGGAGCGTCTGGTTTATTTTACAGCAAGAGCAATAGATAGAACTCATCCATTTGAATGATATTTCCATTTTTGTACATGCTCAATTGCATTCGAGTGCAAATGGTATGTCGGGAACCACACCTCAGATGCGTACTCCAATTTGCTTACAACGACGGCATAAAACAGGAAACATATCGCTTATAAGTTAGTAAAACAATTGCAGGTACTAATAATAATGACACGTATTTTATGCGCAGAAATGTCGCAAATGTCAGTGCCGAACCAAAAAACAACGTCCGGGTATTTGACGAATGACAAACTAGATATGGATATCATATCAAAATGATAGGTATATTGAACAAAGGAAATTTACTTTCCTAGTATAACAGAGCAGCACTTGTCGCTGTTAAGGTAAATATTGTTCTCCTTACATCAGGTAAAAATGATATCCAAATTATGCTGAAGTGTGTAACTGAAGAAGTAACTGTTCTGTGATATATTTTTAACTCGTCAGCATAAGCCAAAACAGGGTATTGAATCGCGTTAATGACATAATGTATGAATAGATTAGATAGAAGTGGATCAGGGTTCCAACCCTGTGGTACACCAGATGATGACACGTACTGCATGGATTTGAAGCCATGATAGTAAATGTAATTCAGGTTGTTTGTCAAGAAGAACTTACATTAGGAAAATAGTATATTATCGAAACCCAACGAGCTCAGTTTGTGAAGCAATATTGAGTGATCAATACTGTCATAGGCTGTAGAAAATCAGTATACCGGGTGGTGCAATAGTGTGTCGGCGGAGCTTAGTGTGAAAACTAATAACGCGGCAGCAATGAGACTTTACGTACGTATGTAGTATGCGACTGTGCATTTTCTAATTTTATTTACAAATATACAGGCTGTTCCAAATTTTCGCAACCACATTCAACTTTTTTATTTTAAATACATTGCTATACTTTCTAGATATTATAATGATAGCCATTCAAATTATCTTTGCAATGATATATGGATATGTGCACTTCAGACTGTTCGTTTTGATTTTATTGATAATATTGTTAAAATCTTGACAGTTGCAGCATCTAACATTTTAAGCTGTAGTCTGTAAATGGGTAGAATGCCTCACGTAACTCTTGTGTCTCTAATTTATGGACTAACACGTTATTTGTTTTGAGGTTGAACAAAGTGAATAAATATACAGGGTGTTAAATATGTCGTGTCTAAGTTATCGATCTTTATTGGTTATTTTCTCGTTTTTTTTAAATCTAACCTATAATATTTTTATAAGTCAGCATATTCCTTGTAAAATCGCCTTTAAAATGGTACCAATAACATAGTACTTATTTCTAGTATTTTCAAAGTTATAACCCTTTAATGGGATATACTCATGTTTATAACATGCAAAATGCGGGGCATCTAATAGTTGGTTGGCCATGAAAATAAAACAAAGTAATTTTAACAAACACCTGTTTTTTAAATGCTTTATCATTAGTTTTAGAAATACATTTTGAAAATTTTCGATAATAAAACAATCTTAATTTAAAATGTGTTCAAATATATTTCCGTTCTGCTCTACGCATGCTCTCAACCGTCTCTGTATCGACAGACTTACATTCTCAGCTAAGTTATTCTCACTTAATTGAAGAAAAGCGTTTCTTATTCGTTGCTGCATGTTCTCTGCCGTTGTAGGAGGTGTTGCGTAAACAATGTTTTTTACAGTTGGCCACAGAAAGAAATCACAAGGTGTGAGATCTGGTGATCGTGGTGGCCAGCTTATCAAATTTGTGTAGATTGCACAATTTAAAGTATTATCAAAAAAGAATGGACCAATAATAATGTTTCCTATGATGCCTCCCCATGTGTTAACACTCCATTTTTGTTGATATAAAATGGGCTGAACAAAATGTGGGTTTGTAGTGTCATAATAATGGGTATTTTTTCTGTTTGTGGTTCCACAATTAGCAAATGTTGCTTCATCTGTGAAAAGCACATGATCTAGAAAAGTTATATCGTGTCGTAATTGTAAAAGTAGCCATTCACAGTACACTAGTCTCCTTTCAAAGTCCGTTTGTAATAAGCCTTGATGATTTTGAATTTTGTAAGGGTGAAACTTATGTTTTTTTAAAATCCTTTTTACAGCAGTGACTTCTATCCCGTGTTGTTTCGAAATTATCCTTGTAGATACGTGCGGATTTTCCACAATGGACTGGACGACTATCACTTCATTATCTTCTGTAATCATAGTCTTACTTCTTTCATGTTCGACGTAATTCACTGAACCCGTTCGAAGAAACCTTATTAACAAATTTTCAAACGTTTTACTATCCGGTGCTCTTCGGTCGGGATATTCCATCGCATATGTTCTTGATGCTAAAAATGGATTTCTGTTGCTAGCGCCAAGTGCAAATACCATATCTATGAGCTCCTCTTTCGAAAAATTCATTTTAAAGCAAAAACAACAATAAACTATTATGGTATCTAAATGAGAAATAATGTCAATAAAGCGATATAACTGATAACAAGGTAAATACATCACGTAACAACTACTAACAAACAAACGGAAATTAATAATTCACTAGCCGAACTTAATTTATAACAACAAAACGCAATTACAGAAAAGAGAAAATACAGAAAACGACTTTTTATGGACTTTTGAAGTAGAGATTTGACGTTTGGTTGTACAGCCATTTTTTTTTAAACCAAGGCCAACCAACTATTAGATGCCCCACATATTGCATATTATAAACATGAGTATATCCCATTAAAGGGTTATAACTTTGAAAATACTAGAAATAAGTACTATGTTATTGGTACCATTTTAAAGGTAATTTTACAAGGAATATGCTGACTTATAAAAATATTATAGGTTAGATTAAAAGAAAACGGGAAAATAACCAATAAAGATCGATAACTTAGACACGACATATTTAACACCCTGTATATTTATTCACTTTGTTCAACCTCAAAACAAATAACGTGTTAGTCCATAAATTAGTAACACAAGAGTTACGTGAGGCATTCTACCCATTTACAGACTACAGCTTAAAATGTTAGATGCTGCAACTGTCAAGATTTTAACAATATTATCAATAAAATCAAAACGAACAGTCTGAAGTGCACATATCCATATATCATTGCAAAGATAATTTGAATGGCTATTATTATAATATCTAGAAACTATAGCAATGTATTTAAAATAAGAAAGTTGAATGTGGTTGCGAAAATTTGGAACACCCTGTATATTTGTAAATAAAATTAGAAAATGCACAGTCGCATACTACATACGTACGTAAAGTCTCATTGCTGCAGCATTATTAGTTTTCACACTAAGCTCCGCCGACACACTATTGCACCACCCGGTATATTGCGTCTAATTGTCAACCCATATCCAGTGTCTCCGCTATTATTTATATTTGGAATAATGTGCATATATTGGATCCGTGTTGGTGAAAGGACATAAACGATTTAGTTTTGAAGGGAATAGTAATTTGCTTCTCCGTTTAGAAGCGTAATTTATTGATGCTAGTCAGGTTTCAAAAAAGAATTTACAGGTGTGTGTATCGAATGGAAAGAAAAAAATTAGTAGCATTGCTTATAAAATTACACACTAAAAATATATAAGATACCATTAAGCTTTTTCTTTGCTTTTACTTTTTAAATCTTAATTAGTATCTTATTTCTACACCTACCTCTGTAGTTGTCCCAGTTTCACTCCAGGCACTAATAAGTAATATTTAACGACAACCACAAAAGCTCAAGTAATTTAGAAAACTGATACTTCTAATTTAAAAATGCATAATGTTTTTACTATAAATCGTTAATATAATTCGGTATGAATGTTTATTTATAAATATACCTATTCAAATTTAATTTCGTTTTATAGTCAACGTTTGTATAAAGTTCGGGATTTACTTAATGTAAGTCCATAAAAACCAACTGCGGAAAAGGCTTACTTAATATTTTTATCAAACGTAATAGAGAACTTGACTCGAAATCCCTAGAAATCCTTAGCTATAATACCATTTCCGTCTTTAAGCAAAGTATTATTGTTCTTAATACCGGGTGTTTCAAATTGCTTGGAAGTTGTGAAGATTTTACAGTGAATACATATATGTACCTGCCGGCTGTATTTTGCCGATGTAACAAATTGGATGTATTCAGTCGAATACACTGAATATGATTTATGAGACCATTTCACATAACTGAACTGATAAAACATGACAGAGTTCTAGCAACTTGTTTATGTCTTTATATAATTCGTTCTTCTTGAATTTAAAACAATTTATTTTCTGTTTTCGCATTCATAGACAGCTACATTAGATAAATTTATTTCCATTTTGTAGTCATAATATAAATATATAACGATTATGGGAACCGGAAAAGTTCTGAACAACAATTCGCCGACTGAAGATTCCCGGACATACAGAGAGCAAATTCGCCAATCTGGTGGAAAAAAATTCTTAACAATTCAGAATGAGTTTGTAAATGGAAAGAATGTAAAGTTTTGTGTATTATAATTAATATATTAATTTTTTATACAGTGTGTTCTAAATTAAATGGGCACATCCGTTATCTGCCTTACTCTTAATCATATGAAATTGTTTGATGTAATAAACTACAAGCATCTTCAGGGATAATTTGAAAATTATTGTATCTGGTCGTTATTTTTTATTGGATGTCCTCTTACTAGTATAACCCAATACTAATTACTAAAGTTAAGGAAGATTTATATTTTAAATTAGTGTGGCTGCTGGTTTTAATATTGTTGTGTAGGGCAATTAATGTCGAAGCTTATGGATTTGTTGCTGGAAATTTAAAATCGAAAAAATTTGGTTCTTCCGCAGGATTTGTTTTACCAGCTGCAGATGTACTTGGTCATTCTGTTCTTGTATTTTGGTGATTTTGAAAGCATGGCTTCGTCATTGTCTATGAAAATAATCTTGAAATGCTCGCACTGACCTTTCCCAGTCACCAGCGCATATAGTACGAAATAAGGCTAATTTACACGATGCCGGTAACTCGGCCGAGTTACTAAAATCGAGTACTGGAACAGAGTATTTTGCAAGATAGTAGCGTCTACACACATTCTAGTAACAATTAAGACAGTAGAGTAGATGTTTATATTTTTAGAAACTTTGAGGTTGTAAAGCACAAACTTTTTACAAGTAAAAATTGAAATAAATTCAAATTGAGTTCAAAATAGTTTTATTCACTTCACTACAATTGTTTCACCCTACTAGGGTTTCATCAGGTGATGAATATAATAATACGAAATATTTGTAAACGTTCTTATTTATGTCTTTTCCTAAATGAGGAGAGGGGAGTTTGTGACATTACGTTAAAAGAAGTGTTAAACTTAATAAAAACTAAATTAGAAAACAATAAAGTTAATCCTGTAATTAAATCTGAAATTTTACAACTTCTTAACATCTGCCTAGAACACAATTACTTTGTATTTAACGGGACCTACTATAAACAAACCGGAGGCTTAGCAATAGGAAACCCACTAAGTCCCTTATTATCCGAAATATTTATGGACAACCTTGAAGACATTATTAGTAAACATTCGTTATTTAAAAATTGTCTATACTGGGTCAGATATGTAGATGATATTTTGGTGTGTTTTAAAGGAACGGATAGACAATTAAATTCACTTCATAATCATATTAACACTTTGCATCCTAATATTAAATTCACCATAGAATTAGAAGAAAATGAAACCATTAATTTTCTAGACCTTCAAATATCGCATGTTACTGATACACACGAATTCGCTATTTACCATAAACCTACCCACGCAGATATTACGATACATTCTAACTCTTTCCACCCGATTAGTCATAAACTTGCTGCTTTACACTCAATGTTATATAAATTAATCCATGTTCCTATGCATAAGATTAATTTTGATAAAGAATTAGATAGAATTTACACCATAGCTCAGAATAACGGTTATTCAAAAGAATTAATAAATAATCTACTCCATAAAAAACAAAAATCATATCCAAAATTTATCCTATAGTTCCCCAAACGTACTCATCAAAATTTGCCCCTGTGACTTATATGTATAGGTACACCTTCCATAAAAATAAAAACATATTTACAAAAAACAACAAACACATTAATTTCATTTCGTACAAACAACAAACTACAGAATCACATTAAAAATAATAAAGATAAAACTGACAAAAATTTAAAATCTGGGGTCTATAAGTTAAATTGCGAGTGTGGAAAAGCTTATATCGGACAAACTGGTAGATCCTTTTCCACACGCATAAAAGAACATGAAAGAAGTTATAAATTACAAAAAACAGATTCCACATATGCCAACCACTGTATTGAACAAAAACATAAATTCAATAATAAGTTTGACATACTACATATACAAGACAAGAGAAAAAAATTAAATTTATTAGAAAACCTAGAAATAAATAAATTAAACAAATTAAACCTTATTTTAAATGACCAACTAGAAGTGAATAATTCACCGTTGCTAAATTTAAATATTTAAAATCTACTTAATAATTCTTATAGTTATATATATTTATAAATTGTTTAATTTTATAATAACAGTAAACAGTTTTCAAAAAAAATGTAATTTTCTTAATAATATTGTTATGTGTATATATATATATATATATATATATATATATATATATATATATGTGTGTGAGAAATTTCTTGAATTTAGCGGCATTTAAATTAATTGATGACAAATTACTTGCATTATTTTATTGTTAATGATTTTTTAGGAAAAGAAACACATTACCCCGAGGACTAACATATATACATTAGTTTCGCTTACTCAACTATACGTGAATGCTCCTCAGCTCGGTCTGTAATGCATTCATTTTCCTATCTACCGAAATTTGTAGATATACTCACGGTGACGATCTTTGCAAGTATGAGAGATAATTTCTTATCATTCTCATTTTAATGAAGGAAACATATTAATTACTATGTTTTCCTTCAACAATATTACATATCTCTAGCGTCAATAAACATGTGTCTGCGTCTGTAACGTCAAACTTGACAGATATTTAAATTACAAAAATCGAATGTTTTACTCCAAAAATATGTGAAAGCACTCTGAGAGGTGTGTTCTCAATCATTTAAAATGAAAAACCAAACGTTATGAGTTGAAGTTTCAAATATTCAAATAGCTACCCATGAACAAGCATATCCAGTACATATTAACAATGTTCCTGCATTTCTTCACTTGTAGAAAAGAGCACCCTACACAAAATACGATTTTAATTTTGAAATTTTATATGATAACCCAAAGCATTACCGGGAAAACGTCTACCATTTTTCGTCATCCTAGCAAAGAAAATAAACCGCTTAAACAAAGCCAGATTTACATTATCCTTTCTCCCTGGCACCGGTATCCTACGTCATGATGAGAACTCCACGATACATAAGCTCTCTTTCAGTGTTTTCCCTAACATGTCTTTCCGGGAATTTGTCCCTAGTTACGACTTTTATGTGACGTTAAAATAGGTGACATTGCCTCATAAAAGTCAACTTCAAATGAGAACAGGAGGCTTAGTATTTAAAAATATACAAAGGCATTAAACTTTATTGAATTTGGGGCATAAAACAGAAAGTAGAAAATTCTCCGGGGAACACATAAAAATTCGGGATGGGTCGACATTTAGTGATATAGAAAAAGATATAATTTGTTGTAAAAATTTGTTTAAAAGGTAAAAAACACGAATGGATTATAACAAACTAGTTATTTTCAATTATTTCTTAATTCCAAATAGAAAGGATTAATTACTTTAGCAAAGCACATTAATATAACTTTCAAAATAATTATAAGTTTATTATTCTCCGTGTTAATAGAGCGAGAATATAAAAACGACTCCTCGTTTTTATATTCTCGGACGAGATAGTTTTATCGATCTAGATACTATTCAACTTTACTACTTTTTAATCACATATCCTTTAGTACGTTAAAACCCAACAGAACCCAACCCTTAATTTCAAGAACTGTTAATAATTGTATTACGATATAACAAAAAAATAATTCTTGAAGAAACGTGCACTTTAGAACGGTTATTTTTAAAGAGACGGAGTAGGAATCATTTTAGTATAATGTAAAGCAGTGGTTCCCAACCTTTTTGCGTTGCGACTCCCTTTTACAATTTGCAAGTTACTACGTGAAAACCGCCATATTTGCATAAAGCCATGAAATAACATTTTCAGTAGGGTAAACAAACACATTAAAATTAGATCGCAGAACATAATTTCAGCGTAATACTTAATTAAGTAATTTAATTAAATTAATAATTATTATTAAATGCGATATTTGTGCTTGCAATGCAACTAGCTTAAAAATTCGCGACTGAGTGTTTGTTAAAGCCAACTTCATATCATTTGGACCATTTAGTCTGTTCTTTGCTTGTATTTTGATATTAAAGTGCTTTAAAAATCCACTCTCCAATAGATAGGTAGCAGTAAATGAAATTAAATCTCGAAATACGAAAGTGTTGACTTTCCGATATGCTTGATACATTGCGCACCAGAACTGGGTCAGCAATTTTTTATAAAACAATTTACATTCCAAAGAATCGTTTTGCAAATCTAATAATTAATCCTGTATTTCATTGGGGAATACTGGCTACAATCAGAAAAGCAAAAAAAAAGTTTCCGTCAGTGCAGCTTCTCCTTCTGTAAGCTCCGGAAACTACCTGCGAAATTCCATTTCAAAGGGGTCATGGTGCCTAGTAATCTGTTCCATCAAATTATCATCCAGTTCATCAATAGATTTATCTCATCGCAGAGTTTTTTAAACATGGTTATGTGTCCAAAATTTACTGTCCACACGAATTTTGCAACTTGGAAATAAATGTTGCAAACTGAATAATATGCGTTTCCTTTCCTTGAAGTTTTAGGTTCAGCCTATTTAGCTTTCTTTTTCGTCGTAATTTAAGCAAAGTGCTTGTTAATTCCCTGGACCAGATTGTTGTTGTTCCTGCGATGTGTTCTGCTAGCTATCACACCATTTTTATAGGGGTGTCCTGGGTATATTCTTTCCTTTGGTTTTTCGCTTCGTGCTGTTTTTCGCAAACGATCGTTCGACAGTCGGCTTATGTATTCGTTCCAATTTTTTCTGCGTTCCCCGTCCATCGTACGACATTCCCGATACCACATTGCTCCCTGATATCCAAGCTGCGCCTTCTGTCCTGCAGTGAGTAGCCGGTGGTCACCCTCAGGGCGGCCACTTCAATTCTTCTTAGTACGTTATAAAAGGTCTGACGCGTGCCTTTGTAGATTTTTGTTTTACACTTATTTATGAGGTTCTTGTTTTTTCATATTGTCTTTAAGCATCCTGATATTATGGAAGCCTTGTTCGTCTGTTGTTTTACATAGATAGTCAGGTCCATAAGCTACTCTATCATCGACCGCCAGTTTGCAACGCAGAGCGGTTCCTTAGCTACTGCCATGCACTTTCTTTTATCAGTGAAGATGATAATGTTCAACATTTCCGCTTCCTTGCTAATTATGTGCAGGATGTACTGGAGATCCTCTTCTGTTTGAGATACTAAATTTTCGTCAAGTCAGAGTATTTTGATGTTGTTTTCCTCTGGCCGATATCCTTTGCCCTTGGTTTTGACTACTTATATTATTGTATTCATAATTAAGTTTTATTGAACACAAGCTATCTCGTATTCCGCCACTGGTGCTTATTTCAATCGTCAGTGCATTCTTCACTTTTACTTTCGTGGCTATATCCTTATTAAGTTCATCAATGTTGTGTATGCACTTTATTTCCGCTTCTGCCTCTCTCATTATCTTTTATATGTCGGATGTTCTTACTGCATTCTTTTTCATTTATCTGATGTTTAACGAATATAACTTGTATAGTTGACCTATTCCGTCGAAATCCCTATTGTTCTTCTTATAGCTGGATGGTTTGGTCGACCTTATGGGATATGATTTTCGTAAACGCTTTCTTATTTATTTAGTAATACTCTCTGTAGTTGTTTCTTTTTTTAAATATGGGGATCAACTCTTTTACTCTGAGAAAACTGTTCACAGTAGTATAATGTCTTTGTAGAGTTTGTGGAGCTCTGTCAACAATGCACTCCCACCGTATTTGATTAGCTCAATGGTTACATTATCTTCGTGTTTTTCAGTTTTTCAATTTCTAAGTGACAGTTTCTATTTCTTCCATAGGTATTGTTTCTATGTTTTCCTGTTAATCTTTCGAAATTTGCTGTTGAGGTTGTTGCTTTTGAGCCTATTGTTTGTCCTGATTTTGCATATTTCAAAGGGTTCTATCCATTGTTCATCTTTTATTACGCGAATTGTTTAAAGTATTCTCTTCTTATTTCTCTTATTCCGCTATTCACTTTTCTAACTGTGCTATATCTTTCGCGTGCTTCTGGTATTTGTATTGATCTGAAGCGATCAATTCTTATAGCTATTTCCTTTGTATCTGTGAGAACCGTGGCTTTGTATTTCGTATCGCATTCACATTGGCTCTGCGTGCCCCTATAGCTTCTGCAGTAGCTTTATTTATGTTTGTTTTGATCTTATTCCAACTTTGCTCGATGGTATCGTTTTTGTTAATAGAATTTTTTGATATATGGTTATATAATCTAGTTTTGTAAAGGTTACGAGTGCTTTCGTCTGTTAGTGATTCTAGATTGCATCTTTCTCCTATTACGGGGGGTAGTTTATTTCTTGGCGTTGAATTTATTTTCATCTTAATATGCTATATTAGGTTTGTTGTTGTTATTGTCATAACTATGTAACACATAATTTCATAATTATCAGTCATTTTCTACATTCTATTATCAAGCATTTTTGTAATAATTGTGTTGCCCCACTTGAAATTGTCTGTTGGAGAATTAATACATTATTATTATTATTATTATTATACTGTAACAGCTTTCTTTCAATAAATTCTTACAATTATCCATCTTTCATACCAAACTAAATACAATTTCACCTCAAGAGAGCAATGCAGTAATACACAGTACTACAAAGTTCTTACCTTTTTATTTTGGGAACACCTGAAGAAACGTTTTGTGTATTTTTTACGTATAAAAACACAAACAATTTATATTTTTCTGAATTAATACATCTTTTAAAGTATGGCGTGAAAATGTCATCAGGGACTACTGTTTTAACTGTTGGCACATTACTGCCTCCCTCATACAGATGAATTCTCCCGATCCGTTTTCACCTACTTTCCCAAAAGTCATTAGATACTGCGTGCCGAGCGAGATGTTTCCGACGACTAAAGACCATTAAAATGTGTCTGCAAGTGTTCGTAATTAAAACGGACGACCGTAGGAGAAGCCATGCGGATTTCTCCTGGAATATCCTCGCGTGCGTCGTAAATGTTAGACGAACGACATACATTGTGTCGAATTAAAATTTATCCGAACGCGTTTTTGACACGTGACGCGTTAAGATCCCTTCGACTTCTGCGTCAGACTTTGGTATCCGGAAGACTTATAATATTGAACACGATTATTGACACGTATTCCGTTTAATCGACCCTTTTCTGTCACAATCTCGCTTGATATTCACTCCAACGCTTACGCTTTAATAGCTTCGGTGAAAGTTTAGAGATATATCCAAAAAAAAGGAATGATATTTCAGCATTCGGGATGGGTCAAATTGATCGATTTTGTAGAGTATATTATCTACTACTAAAGTTAAAATAAAGGAATGTAAGTTATTTTTCCAGGGTAAGGAAGAATTTAACCGAAATTTGAAAACCCTGGATTTCAACGAAAAGAAGGAACGTTTTTTTTTCGCTTATTATTGGAAATATAGAACATATATTTTAATGAAAAATTAACTCGTATTAATACGTTCGTGTCTGCTCTCACAATGTATGGAAAGTAACACAAACACATCTGTGTGTTTTTAATGGTAACATTTGGTATATTTATTGTAATAAGTGTCTTTAAAGAATTTAAAGGAAATAATAATTATAACAGGAAACACCAAAATTCACTTGAAGATTGTTATATTTTGATAATTACGTGACATTCGTATTTGTAATATGAATATTAGTACTTATACAATGTGTCCCAAATAACATTTCTAGCATGGGGATCCCACTTATTATAAAAGATACTGGTTCAGTTAAATTATATGAATTATTACTAAGAATTAGTGAAATTATACGATATTTTCGAATTTTCCAATTCCCATGTGTTTCAGGACTTATAGCAATAAAAATGTCAAATTTCTTTTCCATGTAATAACTTTTTTGTTTTAGTAGACACATCATTTTTTATGCACTTTCTTGAGGTCCTTTTTATGCAGAATTTAAATATCGACTTGAATTTTTCTTGCACTTTCCATTTTTTAATATTAACCCTTACATTAAATTTTCTTATGGAACGTCAAATTTTTAAAAACAACAAAGGAAATGTTAAAAAATATTTATTATTAAACACTCAACAATAAGTAGGCCGTGATACATGAAAACAATCGAATTTAATGTGACTTAAAAGATATTCTGTCCAGACTGTTTTTGTGTCAAACATGGCTTCATTAACTAATACTAAAAAATTTGATATGTTGAGTTGTTACATCCTCTGTCATAAAAATAGTGTAGAAGCTGAAAGGATTTACTTGAGGCTGTATCCTGAAAGAAGGCAGGCCTGTGCTCGTACGTTCAGAAATTTGGTAACTACTTAATTTAAAAGAATATGGTTCGTTTTCCAAACCTACTATAAATCCCAAATTAATTAATGAAGATGTAGAATGAAGATGTAGAATTAAATGTATTACACTCTGTTATTGAAATCCTTCAATATCTGCTAGAGAAATTGAACATAACACTGGTATTTCGAAAACTATAAGTACACCATTCTGTATGGGCATAGAGATGGAAATCAAGAGAGAAGATTACAAATTTAGCCAATGGTATGTTAACCAATGTGAGAATAACAATAATTTTCCTGCTACGATTTTATCGTGTGACGAAAGCAGATTTACGAATTATGGTCTCTTCAGTAGCCAAAATTTTCACTGACAGAAAATCCTCACATTGTTAAGGTAAGTCGGCATCAAGTGAGATTTGGTTTAACGCCTGGTATGGCGTATTAGGCGCTAAACTATTAGGTATTTGAATTTACTACAAACTGACTTAAAAAATAGAATCGATGATTTACCGTTGATTGAGAACATTAACCTTTGCTTCCAAGATGGCGCCCTAACCTCAATTCAAACATAATCAACGAATATCATAATAATCGGTTTCCAAATTCGTGGTTTGGTAAACGAGAACCGACTTTATGGCCAACTAGATCTCCAGGCTTAACGCCATTGGATTTTTTAGTTTGGAGTTACGTAAAAGATCGGGTGTACGTGCAAACATTTGATAATGCCGAAAATCTCCCTGAAGCTCTTTTTGCAGCATTTGGTACCATTAAAAGGCGAAAACAACGCAGTGTCATTACGTCGAGACTACGCAGGGCACAATTATGTATAAAACGGAATGGTCAATTGTTTGAACATCTTTTATAAGTATTTGTTGTTTTTAAAAATAAGAAACACGTTCAATTCTTTCAAAGCCGTCTTGACCTTCCATAAGAAAAATTAAAGTTAATAGTTTAAACTAAAAAAATTAAGTGCAAGAAAAAAACCAGGTCAATATTTATATTCTGCTAAAAAAGTGCCTCAAGAAAGTGCAAATAAAAAAGATGTGACTACTAAAACAAAAAGTTATTACATGAAAAATTAATTTTGCATTTTTCTTTTTCTTGCTGTAAGTCCTGAAATACATGGAAATTTGGAAATTTGGGAATATCGTATAGTTTCTCCAATTTTTCATCTAATTTAACCAAACCTGTATTTTTTATAATAAGCAGGATCCCCATGCTGGAAATGTTATCTGGGACACGTTGCATAAGGAAAAAAGATGAAATAAGTATCGAAAAAAGATCCTAACGGTCAATATCTTTATTTAGTATCGTAAACCAAGCTTAATCTTACGTTAGAGAGCGTCCTGGTACTGTGATTCATGTGTCAAATTTCATTGATAAAGTCCTATTGAGAATGGGTTGAGAGATTTAGGAAGTCACAGTAAGAAGTCTAGAGTAAGTTATACCACAGGTCAATTGCCTTAATAAGGAAAAAGATAAAATTGAATAATTTCTTCGAAAATTACGTTGATCGCTCAAAAAATCACTGTTACGTTACTGTTAAATCACTTGAAGGGACCCATTGTCGAAGAAAACAACGCCCCATACCGTTGCTGATATATATAGTTGGTAAACACGAAACATAAAATTGAGGATGCCTCCTTCATCCACGTCTCCATATAAGCATCTGATGAAGACATTCTCTCATCATGCAATATTCCATTGGAAGGCCATTCTACCTCAGAGTAAACTTTAATGTAGCTCAGTATTGCTATCCACTCGAAAATTTGGCGAATGTTTCAAAAAACCAATTGACAATTTCTTAAAGAAATACAGCTTTCACCGTATAACATCCCATACCTCATTAGTTTAGTTAAGGTAGTTCTAGTAGTAGAACATTGGCAGTCTGATGATCAGATATCTGAAATTTCATTAGCGGGATTTGTTCTGAGGGCATACTATTGCCGCCCAGCGAATAAACATGGTGGGGTAGCTATATACTGCAAAAAAAATATAATTTGTAAGAGTCGTCAAGATATAGAAAGCTTGGCGGTTTGTGGTGTAATAGAGTGTTGTGCAGTTGAGCTAATAGCGAGAAACATAGTGTTTGTAGCTTTATACAGACCCCCGAATACAAATTTTGACATTTTCCTAGATGAACTCTCATCAGTATTAAATATCTTAAATGCGGAAGGGAAAAAAATTATTATTGGAGGAGACTTCAATGTCGACTTCACAACCAAATCGACATCTGCAGGGTTATCGGAGACCTTGGATTTTCCTACGCGAGTCACTAGGACATCTTCTTCTTGTATTGACAATTTTATTACGAATCTGTCCGCAGCTGAATATGAGTCGTCCTGCCTTGACTTGAATATTTCTGACCATTTTTCCCAATTTTTGTGTTTTGACTTACATTGTGAAGCTGCTTCACATAGTAATCTCTTTATTTGGAGATATAGATTTTGTAGCGGTGGGATGATTTCATTTCTTAACCATTTAGAGGTCGAGACATGGTTGTCGGTTTTTGAATGTAGCTGCCCGGAACTTGCCTTTGAAAAATTTTTGAACATATTTGTATTTTATGTTAACAAGTGCTTTCCATTCGTTAAGGTTCCTACTGCTTCTGACAAGCATATCAATCACTGGGTTACGCCAGATATCGTATATCTCAAGAATGAAATGTTATGTCTAAAAGATCTCGCCAAAAATTTTCCATGTTTAAGAGAGTCTTTTTTGGATTGCGAAAAGAAGTATAATGATGTGTTACGGGTTAGAGAGCGTGATCTTAACAATAAGTTCTTTATGGCAGCCGATAATAAAACCAAGGCTGCGTGGCGTATTATTAACAATAAAAGAGGTAACTATGCGAAACAGTCGACTTTTCCTGATCTACCTATTGATAGATTAGCTCTGGGTGAATTGTTTAATGATAATTTTGTGTCGTCATCTGAAAAACTCATATCTTTCAATTATAAAGATGATAGTGTCTCTTTCGAGGAGATTGATAGTTTTATGACACCAGGTTCGCAATCATTTTATATGTTTCCTGTGAGCGAGGGAGATATTATTGAAGCTATTTATAAGCTAAGTTCTAGTCCGGCTTCTGGTGATGACTCCATACCATCACTTCTTTTGAAGAGGTCATTTCCTTTTATAACGGGTGTAATGGCATACCTAATAAATATTTCTTTTGAGAATGGTATATTTCCGTCAAAATTAAAACATGCTACGGTATACCCGATGTTCAAGAAGGGTGATCCTAATAATATGAACAATTATCGTCCCATAAGTATACTATCCGTTTTCTCCAAGGTGTATGAATTTGTTGTAAATAAACGACTAATGAATTATTTTCTTCATTTTAAACTCATGTCCGAAAATCAGCATGGTTTTTTCCCAGGTAAATCAACAGATACTGCTATGTTTAATTTCTTAAGCAGTATTTACACTTCGATCGACCACAATCTTCCATGTCTAAGTATGCTAATAGACTTGTCTAAAGCGTTTGATTCAGTTGATCACTTGATATTATTGCATAAGCTTGGTAGATATGGTGCAAATGGTGTCTGTTTGAAGTGGTTCGAGTCATATTTGTCGGGAAGGAGACAGAGTGTGAGTATCGACGGGAATTTCTCTGGTAGCACTGATGTGCGTATGGGTGTTCCACAGGGCTCTGTCCTCGGGCCCACGTTATTTTTAATTTTTATCAATGACTTTCCTAACTGTCTAACTGGTATTGCTAAGGTGATGTTATATGCCAATGACATAAGTTTAGTTGTTTCATCGAACAATGTTGACGATGTTATTAGTGCTGCTGGTGTGGCCATGTCTAAAGTAAATAAGTGGGTTAAGTCTAATAGGATCGTCGTGAATATCGAAAAAACTCAGTGTATGCTTTTTAATAACAAAAGAAAATTTAACATCTCAAGGTTTGTCATGGCTGACTCTGAAATTGATTTCGTTAGCAGTTGTAGGTTGCTCGGTGTCATTGTCGATGAGGGTTTAAAGTGGTCGGAACACATAGACCAGTTAAATTCTAAACTCGCCAAATCGTGCTACGCTCTCTTTCAGTTGGGCAAGTCTTGCAATTTGTCTACACTAAATAGTTTTTACTACTCGGACTTCTATTCCAGGATGCGTTACGGAATAGTGCATTGGGGCATGAGAAGCGACGTTTCTCGCATTTTTATTTTACAAAAGAGGGATGTCAGGACTATTTTTGATCTCCGACGGGGCGACTCGTGTGGAAATGTGTTCAGGGCCAACGGGATTTTTACATTTTATGATGTATATATTTTTGAGGTACTGTGTTATGTATACAGAAATCGCAGCAACTTTGATTTTAGTCTATCGCATGGCTGTGAGACCCGCCACTATAATCGTGTTTTGCCTCCTGTACATAGAACGGATTCCTTTCAGAAGACCCTGGCTTTTGTGGGCTGTAAATTATTTAATGCTTTGCCAAATGAAATAAGAACATGTCCCGCGTTACGCCTTTTTAAAAAAAAATTGAGAGACTCTCTCCTTCATATTTGTTGTTATAGTGTTCAAGATTTTATAAATTATTTTAAATAACTTTATATTGTATTGTATGTGACGTATTTCTTTTACTTTTTTTTTGTACTGTGCTACATACAATGTCTGAAGTACTAAGAAATAAAATGAATTATTATTATTATTATTATTATTATTATTATTATTATTAGTATATGTGTGTGTGTGCCCTCATCTTATTGTAAGCGATGTATGGGTACATCAGGTGTCCCAAAATCTCCTGTACAGGTAATATCTCAGTCACTTGAATGAATACAATGATAAAACAAAACCTGTTGTTTTAAATGACATCAAAATCTTTTTCATATTCCACTTTTTGAAGTGCAAAAGTTTTAAGAACCCTTACACCAGAACCTGCAATCAATTTTTCTCAAATTTAGCCGATAACGATTGCAGTTAATATTCCAAATGCGGTTATACAAATTGTGAAATTGAAAACGAAAATTACAAAAAAGTAAAAAATAAAAAAAATGTATTTTAGAAAAAACAATAGTAATTTTTAATAATGAACATATAAACGGTTAGCAATTAATATTATTTAGTTGTTATGTGGACAAACGTTGACGAAAAGAGGCAAAACATGGAGTGAAGCGAAAAAGATAGCCCAGGATAGAAAGAAATGGCATCAATTTGTGTATAAGTAATATAGAATGCAAACCCCGACACCCTAAATGGGTAAAAAGGGATATGCTTATATATACCGGGTGTCCCAGCGTAGCAGTAAAGTCCATTATTGGTATCTAATAATGTATATAGCGAATAATTTTTAATACAAAAATTGTAGATAATCATAAGCTCTACAACTTAAAAATATTTTCATTTATACAGCGACAACGATGAACCAACACAAGTATTTAAGAATAATAATTGTACCATTAATGTTTATTTGAAGAAAAAATAGCACTACCTATTTGATACTGTTGAAGGTAAATTTGTTGTTACCTAGGCGACTTTAAAACAGCACAGTGTTTTAAAGGCCCGATTTCGCACGCCAATGCGTTCGAGATGCCCAGATTATGATTCAGGTATAATAAGAAATGTATTATAAGATAAAGCGATTCCACAACAGTTATTAATGTAAATGGGCGAACAAGCGTTTTGAAGAACCTTCCACACCAGCTAGTTATAGGTATATAATATGCTGATATGCATTTAAGTATTCGCATCACAGTAGTTGGATTGTTGTTTGTAATCGTTATCAGCGTAAAAAAGACAGAGTGTAATTTGAAAACAGAAGATGGGAGAAATCTGGAAAAGTTTTTGATGTCGTTCAAATAGTTTTTGTTTCATTATTGTACCTGCACAAATAACGGACATATTACCTGTTTTTGTATTTTTCATTGATTCTGTCTATTTTGATAGTCATGTTAGGCGCGCATTTGCAATCTAAGTACGACTGACGCTTAATATTTTGATGTGCGATATCACTAAGTTGTTAGCCTGCCAGCGGCATAAATACAGTCCGGGATTATCAAGGATTAAAAGTCAAGGATTATAACAGAACCGATACTTCATAATTACAAAAGAAACTGGTAATTTTTGAGTGCCATGATTTTAAGTTTTTCAAAATTTCTACAATCTACACGTAGTTCAGGTATAAGCTCTACATTCATACCAATTTGGACCTCATTGAATAGCAATGTTTCATTTCGGGAAAGTTGGCATATTTACTCAGTATTTTCCGAGATCAAGTTCATTATCAGTGGAATTGTATCATAACTTATATGATACAAATCGTCTCGAGTTAACCGGCAAAACTTTCGTCAAGTCATGCTATACCAACAGTACTATCTCTGGGAAAATGTAATATCAAAGCAGCTCGAAGATGCACCTACACACTTTTATTCTGGTGTTCTTCAATATGTACGTCTCTTCTCGAACACTCTATAGATGAAAATTATATCAGGTTGTGCATCGAATGACTCTAATCTGTCATAATATAAAGATTTTTTAAAATTCTTCGCATTTTCCATACACGTCGGAGTTGAAACGCCCTGTATATGAATCATCATAAAATAATAATAAAAATAAATATTTATTAACAAAAGCAGTATTTATTGCAGAAAAGGCTACATTTATGTCTTCCTACAATTTATATAAACTTATTTGTTTGCTACTTTTCATACTGCCATCTCCTAGAATATTACAATTTTCCTTCTTATTCCATCTGTTCTATCAATGTATAATATTGAAAATAATGTTCCGTTTTAATTTTTTTGTTATATATTTTATGTACATATAAGTATATTAATAAATGCTAAAATATCAAATGCAATTAAAATAACTAAGCAACTGATTCACCATATTGCTATGGAAAAAAAATCATAATTTTTCCCGAATTTTTTCGCATCCCCTGTTCCCTTCAGACGTACTCTATCTCATGAAAAATCAAATTTACGCATAATAAAAATAAGATTGCTATATGAATGGCATCATTACTGTCTGACGTTCATATAATATAACGAAATTTTCTCATGTTACAGTGTCACTATTTCGACTTTGAAGAGGAAATTGACTTTTCGACGGGAAGCGAATACATGGTCGATCACACCTCCACCTGCACCATCCAATAACGAAAAGTTCCAACGGACTGAAAGCTGATATTTTGTACGAAATTCATGAGATTTTTACTTACTGTTGCTACATACATACGTGGACTCGACCAGGCGACAAGCTATTGATATCAAATGATGATATGTAAGAGGATATGAAGAAATGAAACTTTATTTGTATATTTCGACCTATAAATAGCCGTAATTTTATCGATTCAATACATTTTGTTTTTTTCTTGTATATAATTATTGTGAAAATTGCAAGTGTATTTATTAAATATATTATATAAATATATGTGTTGTGTTTGATTGAGTAAAATAATCAGATATAACTGGTACTTAGAAATTTTATGTACTTGGCATATACTAAAGTGTGTATAATACGCTCATAGAACCATGCTAGTTTCCTACTTTTTCTATTTTCATTCTTATTTGAAACTTTCGTGTTGCCACGCGGCAATCAATAGGGATTTTTGATTATGATTTTAGTCTTTAATACATTCAGATTTTAAGGTATGAGTTACATTTTACCTAGGTGGCATTATAGTAACATCAAGCCATGATCGTAACGTGATGAGATTTTGCTGATTCTGCTAACCTAAAACTGTCGGCCTCTGCTTGGCGCCATCTGTTCAAAGCTTTATAAAGTATTTGGTAATCGCGGAGAAAAGTTCGTTAAATATATAAATGTAAAAAAATCGTAATTTATTCTAATATTAATTGTATCTGGAAAAGTAAATAGTTAATTAATTATTGCGAAATATTCAGTACAACGTTTAAGATAAAATTGAATTGGAAATATTGATTTAGAAGTTGTTTTCTTTTGTAAAAGATGTTTAAAAGTAGTGAATTAGTCGTGCTCAAAAAGAATCCAAATTTAAGAAAAAAATTTGAAATATAAAACACTAGCCAGAACGAGTGAAACCGAATTTTAAACAATTCAAAACTTGAATCGCATTGGTAGTCAACTGAAGTCACGTGTACGGAGAAGATTATCCATGAAATCGTCAAAAATCATTGCAGAATAGCAGGAAAATCCAACAATCGCCGATCTGAGCATTTTGACATTTATTTCTTAAAAGATCACAGTAACCTAATATTTTGCATGGTATTTCTAAATTATTTCTTAAAATGAGACGTATTATTCCCGTATATTATTGTGAAAATAAATTAAAAAAAATTCTTCTTTTACATTAAGTCAATATGAAATTTCAAAACGAGTTAGAATTTTTAGGAACACTAAAATACTACATAAAAAACAAACGTCAATATTCCAAAGATTTATAATACCTTTAAATTTATGTGGATCAAAAATGCACTGACCCTTTGAGATAAAAGCAAAAGTAAGGGCCGGTTTTTTCAATTCCGTTTAAAATGCCGGTTAGCGTAATCATTGATTCAGAACGTCAGTGATTAAGGCTTCCTTTTTGTATAAAATTATCGACGGACGAAGCGACGTAAATCCATATCTGGTGAGTACGTTCTCTTAGTTTTCCGTTGTGTAGAATTGTTTTTAATGTATGCCTTTTCCCTTGTCTTATAGCTTCTTATTTTGTGCGGAATTTCTCGCATATATCTTCATAAGTTACTAGAAATTAAAAGCACATGGTGAACGCCAATTTGAATTATTGGTATTTGAAGATTCCCTTGTAATTTATTGTAGAAGATAATTTAACTACCGAAACAGTAATGCTAAGAACCTTGGCTGTTCTTCCACGAAGTTTATTTTTCCTGGAAGCCCGAATAGAAGAGATATTTCCAACTTCCTTCCGTATGTGTTAGGCCACGCCTTCTTTGTAAGATAAGATAAGTGTTCGTTTTCTCCTAATCAAGTGTGTTAATCTGTAAGTTACCGTTAGCCTTATTTGCTGATTAATTTTAAATTTAATTTCTTTATATCATAAGGTTCTCTCGCTCTGAAATTACACATAATATCTCGTTGCCTACTTTGTACACGAGTTAAGGCTATGCCTTAGTTTTATGTAAGATTTGCGTTGATTAGAACTAGAGAACGTTAATTAAATTTTCATTTAAGGATTTCAAATCTAGTGCCAGAACTTTTCACTGTTTTTTTATAGAGCCATTTGTTATAGTTTCATTTAATTCTTAAGTACATTAATATTTATATACAGTGTGTCCACGTATTGACACAATTGTAAAATTCTTTCTAAAGCTGAGATCTCGAGCTAACGCTAAGTATTAAATTTTGAAACTAATATTGATAATACATGTGCAATATACAGGTTGTCCAGAAATGGGATACCTCTATCACTTTAATTGACATTGTCACATATTTTACTTTTTTGTATAACGAATTTATATCTCTCGTTACCTTATGTAAATATTTGTTCTTTTTTTTTAAATGTCTAATTTTATAATTAACTTTATATTTTGAACAAATCGTAGGAGTATTAAATTGTTCGTTGATGGGAATTTGTAGTTTTGTTCTTATCTTTTGGTATCTTGAATACTTAAACTGATTTTTCTCCCGGATTAAAGATTATTTTGGGGAGGGGAATATTACACATAGGGAGATGGCGTCCGTATATTCATCCATCTGAGATTGTGTGTAAATCTACGACCCATATAGGATTGAATTGGAGGCAGTTCCTTTCACCATATTTATCATCTATACGCAAGGGTAAGGCATCCTTGAAGGTGTAAGATAAACTTTCCGAAACTTTGCTGGCTTTTTAAGAGGCGATACAATTATATTAGCTTGACCAATACTTTTGCTGTCAGTGTCGAAGGATGAATAATTTTAGTTTCTCGACGACGCCATCTTTCTGCGCCTTTGTTTGATTTTGACAATTAATTCAATTTAATTTAAACTTCTGGAAGGACGTATTATTTCATATGCATTTGTCTGCTGTACGAAAGTATTTTTTGGAGTTAATTAATAATTATGTTTATCAGTGTTTAGTAAGTTTATCGCTTCTACTATAAATGAATGAAACAGTATAATTTAAAATAATAATAATAACATAATATTGAATATATGTAACTTTTGGCTTACTACAGAAATACAATTAAATGATGACCACGAACACATCTTTTCTGATGAGACCGATTCAATTTTGGAAGGTTTTTAATTCAACTACATTTCTCAAAACTTTATCTCAATTCTTGAAGTTCCTAGATATTCTGTGGCAATTTATGCTTGCGTTTGCTCTTTTTGTCTTTTGTAATTGCATTTAACAGCATCTTATTAAAACATCATTTCATTCAAACGTATTTTGGACTCACTCTTGATATGTCATTACCATATTAAAATATATTGAAAAATTATAAATTAAATTGGGAATATTGAAGAAATTCTACAGAAGCTGGCAGCTTCACATTGAGAGCTTATGCAGACTATAAGTACTTTTGGCTGAACTAGGTTCGGAGGAATAATGTACGTGTTTGTAAAGTTGACGTGCAGTTAAATTCTACACTAATGATTGGCATTGTTAAGTTCACTCCGATTCCTCCACAATACAACATTTTTAAAGTTGAAATCGTGTAAACCAATTTGGAGAAAAAGGTTTTCTCAATCAACCTTATTTGAGTAAAGGAATTTGGATATAAAATTAGTTAAAATATAGGTATTGTTTTTAATAAACAGCTGATTTATGATATTTCAGTAAAAGTCATTTATTCATCTTACAAAAATTTGGTTCAAGTTAAATAGTCAAAGATAATATAACGAGATCTTGACAAATAGTCGACTATTTCATTGTGATCAATTTTTCGAGTGTGCGCTACGGTTAATTTGACGAGACCAAAATTGGCATTAATAATTTGACTAGAGCACGAGAGCTTTAGCTCGAGGGCTTTAGTCTTTAGTTATTAATGCCAATTTTGGTTAAGTCAAATTAGGAGGCACACGAGAAAAATTGAAACAATGTAATAGTCGACTACTTATCAAGCTCGAGCTATATTTGTTAAGATTATTTCCTAAACCAAGTTTCATAGTAAAAAATGAGTTGTCAAATCGATGTGATTATCAATAATTTGATCCGAAACATCGCTAAATCTTTTTTTGTCGGACATTTTCATCTATTTGACACGTTTGCCACTTAATGAAAAAATACATACTTGATTTGTTACCTACATTTGAATAGTCGATTTGTAATAGTCGCTGATATCAAGAACCGGTACCGTTCATTGGTTAATTTCAACTTCAGTTTTGATTGTGATCTGACAAAATTTAAATTTGACAGGTGAAGGAAATAATCTCAGATATCGCAATGGAAAGTCAAATATCTTATAATGTGATTGATAATTCAGCTTATGACCCTAGATCCAGACTTTTCTTTTTCAACACACTATTCCTACTATTAATTTCATATGAATAGATGTACCTATGTTTGTTGTAGGTATTAGGTGTTTCCATTTTTCACAATATTTTTGTATCTCTCAATAGTTATGATAATAGGTATTATAATAATAATGATCAACAAATTATTTTCAGTATTAAATATGTGCTATGTACACAAAAATCCATATTGCTATATTCACAAAATGAATGCCTGCAGTTCTAGTAAAATAGGTTTTTAAAAATTAAAATAGGGACAAAAAGCACAAAGAACAAATTCAAATGTAGAAAATGGGGCCAATATGATTATATCAAAATATTATATTAATTTAGATCAAATCCACTAGCAAATATATTGCCTACTTTGTACAATAAATCCTTAAACACTGTTTAGATATTTAGATAACAGGTATATTTCTTCTCATTGAAAAACACCTGTTAGAAATAATCAATGATTAGGCTTAATCAATGTTTCGTTAATCGAGTATTTTAATCAGAGTTGGAAAACAACCGGCCCTTAGACTATTAAATTAGATAGGCATATAGTTTTTAAGTTAGTTTCCTACTATACCGAGTATACCGATATCAATAAATTTCAAAAATGACCGTCTTACACTTATTAATTCATACTTTATTAATTAAATCTCGAGTAACGTATAGATATTAACAATATCAAACTTTCTAATAATTATTGTGAGTCATTGGTAAGATTATAATTATGAAATACATCTTTGGAACTAAGAACAGTTTTCGTTTAATGAACTATAGTAAATCGCGCTTTAGCTTCTCCGGGAAACTTTTAGTGTGGTAAAAGCAATTAATAGGTGAAAAGGAAATGGAATACTAATATATAGAATGACAATATGGGAAAAAGAACGTTACTTCACACAAAAACTAATTTATTTACAATACAAACAATTCCATTGACAAGGAAATTAAATGAATACACACGTCATGTAAAAGTTACAAAAAATATGGTCTTTTCGAGTCGATTTTCATGTATAAATAGCGCCCTATCAGGTAAGTTGATGATGATTCGCCCTCAATATTTAAGTAAACTACATGAAGACTACATCGTACATGTACATACATATTTAGTTCTTCTCATTCTAAAGGTTATAATTTATACTTGTGCCATTACATCATATGAATATATATTGTTAATTTGTGCTGATACTTCGTCGATAATTCATATTAGAATAGTAATAGCAAGTAGTAATGGTAATAGTAGGCCTTCATCTTCTTTATGGAATTTATTTGACATTTATGAACACGCTAACATTTCGTAATTTCTGCCAGATTTACAATTAAAAAGATACTCTATATATGATATCTCATGATACATTTTGATAAATGTTATCTTTGTCACAAATCGTGTATTTTAGAAGACACTTGTACCGAATGTGTTCGAAAATGCTTCATATATTTCGGAAAACTGAAAATTTAAGTGATTTTGCAATGATAAAATTAACCAAGTTTATATGTTTGCATGTATATACAGTACCTTCCAATTGTAAATTTCATTCTAAAATTGCTAAACTAAAAATACCATCTACGAATAATTTATTAATGTTTTGGTCTTTTTTCGGTATTTACTATTTTCTTAATATATCACCAAAATATATATAATATATACGTCAACACCAATGAAACTATTGCTAATCTAAAACAAATAGATACATATTATTATTTTATTTAAAAGATTTTACTGTAAAGATTCATTAAGTGTCATTATCTCATCATGGTATATTTATATGTGAATAATTATGTCGTAATTGGATCGATTGAAAGATTATTAATGAAATACGATCAGGTGTAGTTCATAATATAACGTAGAGAGTACCAATTGATGACACCATGATTGTGACCTCGTAAACGGCAAGAGATAGAAGCTTAGTTAGATGGGAGCAGCTTAAATTGGGTCACAGTGACATTTAACAGTTATCGATACCAATCAACAGACAGTGGAAAAACTATTGTATTAATAAACAAGAGTTAAATTTAACTCGTAGTTGACATCAATAAATAGTACATAGTACGGATAATAAGAGAGGATATGATATCTACCACACGAGGACGAAGTTTAAGCACGACGAGTGCTCCATAGTCTGAGTGCGATATGGATAATCTACTCGACTTATCAACAAAAATTAGTATTTAAATCTTATATGCATTACCTTCAAGTTTTTCAATTCTTGCAGTCGGCGTTCGAAAATATGTTTCACCTTCTTATTTAGTATTGCTTCCAAAAGCTACCTTTTAATTTATTCTGTCTTTTTTGTTTTTGTTTTTTTGTTGTGGTTGTTGCAATATAATTTCCTACGAGGAAAAAATAGAACAGGAGAGATAATAAACTGGTGGGGGAATAGGTATTATTTAGACGGATTTACCACTTTAAGGCAAGTCGTTATGGCAATATTGACCAATCATAGCTTATAAAATGAGTATTTTGAATAACTTGTCATATCTGACACTACACCTGACATGTAACATACATATTCTATACATTGAGGCGGCCATATTCAGTTACCACATTTGGACAAATATTATTATTAAGGAGACTCTCTCCTGTTCTATTCTTTACTCGTAGATAATTTCAAATGCACAATTTATAATAAACGGAATAAAATACAATTTTCTTGCAAACAAATGTAAAAAATTGTTTTTTTTTAGCTAAATCGATCATTCTTTTCGTAAAATGGCTTCTATTTAGTGTATTTTACCAAAACAGTGAAAATCCAATCCAATTTTCACGAAAAAAAAGTATTTAAATACTAAAAATATTGCAGCAAACACTTGTATTGGACAAAAATTACCATATGAAATAATTCGATTAAATGACCTAACCTAAAAAAACGATTGGTACCACTGAATTCAGCGTACCTGAATTGACTTTACCTGATATGTGCCCCGGTTGTTCAGCTTTTAGACCTGCACAGTGTTATTATAGTTTCATAAATTAACGGAAGAAAAGCAATTTTAGCTGGACAGACAAGCACCTTTTAATGTTTATTATAATTATCATATACTGTGTATATTTGGTTTTAATGTAGTAGTATTTTTGTAGTGCAAGCTATATAATCCAGCAATATTAATTAAATACATCACGTAGTTACTTTCTTCTGACATTATGTCGGTCGAAGTTAATTTGTAGTAGCATTGAATCGTCGTCAGTAGTTCGTACTTCGGCTGTGTCGGTTGCTAAAACAATACCTATCCATGAAAAAATAGAAGATTGCAATACAGGAGATAATTAATTTACTTGTATAAATAATACGATTTAAACGTAATAGGCATCGTACGTGTACATATACAGTGCGTTCATAATGAAAGGAAGAAATTCGTTTAAAATTCAAGTAATTATTTTGCAGAAAGACGCTCGGACAGGTCGATTAGTATTTTTAGTTGTGAATTTTTTGACATAAGAAAATTATATACAGAGTGTCTAAAGAAGAACATCTGCAGCAATCATTGTTTTTTTTAATGGAACATACTGTATATTATGGCATATTTGAATTGTATGGTAAATTCTCAACACATTTTGTGTAATATACCATATCCCCAAAATCAGCGGTTTTCGGAATAATGACATTTTATTTCATTACCTATGTGTATTATCACAAAACTCATTATTCCGAAAACTGCTGATTTTGGGGATATGGTATGTTACACAAAAATGTGTTTAATGTGTTTAGAATTCACCCTACAATTCAAAAATGGCATAATATACAGGATGTTCCATTTAAAAAACCAATGATTGCTGCGTATGTTCTTCTTTAGACACCTGTATATAATTTTCTTATGTCAAAAAATTCTAAACTAAAAATACTAATCGACCTGTTCGAGCGTTTTTCTGCAAAATAATTACCTGAATTTTAAACGAATTTGTTCCTTTCATCATGAACGCACTGTATAACCACTATGCATCGTAATATATTAGTAAAACAACAAATAAAAATTTTCCTTCGTTTTTAGGGATACGAAAAGTTGTTTGTAGACTAAATAGGTACATCCGTCTAATTTGGAAACCTTTAATTTATTTCTTAATTCTTCTCTCATTCAGTTAATTCGTTTGATGTTTTAATTTTCTCGTTCAATTTATACTTTAATGAAATCATAAAATTATGCTATTTCTTAGAAAAATAATATTACCACTTGTATTTCATACAAGAAGGTTTTGAAAAATATCTTTAAAAGTATATATTACTTATCACATTCACTTGTACCAAAAAAGGCATCTAATTAATATAAAAATACTATTTCAATATCTTTTAAATGAAAGGGGTTGAATTTTTTTAATGTTTTTGCTATCATTAAATTTTTCTTGAGTTTTCTATATTTAAACAAATTGACCCTCCGCTACCCGCGTTTTATCTTAGTTAACAAATTCTCTTCTATCTCCTACCTTTATCGAGATCGCAATAGTGATGACAACACTAACTGAGATCAAAAATATGAAATCTAACATCAAAGTATCTTTAATAGTACAACTGCCAATACTAAGATTGTAACTAAATAATTATAGAGTTAACATATACCAATAAAGACACAGCAAGTATTAACTGTAAACATCTGTCGACGTACTATAATATGAGTCAAGTAGTACTGACACTTGCACTGTCGTTACTGATATAAGTATGTCCACTGTAATAAATGCTTGGAAAGACATTTTCGATAGTATAGCTATGTGCATACACACATCCATTTAAAAGGGAACTCCTGCGGGATTCCGAGCACTCAACAATAAACTTGCAGTCGACACGACGCCAAAACTACAACAATTTAGCTTTTTTTGAATTTTTGCTATACAGGGATGTATCAAACGGCAAATGTGTTCATAATTAAAGCAGTTTTACACTCGCTTCTATCATACATATCACAGTCGTAAAACGTAGGCATATTTTTCTTGTCATTTTTGAACATTTTATCAATGATAACATAAATTTTCTGCGCGCGTAGGACATTATACATATTATTGTTTAAGTTTACTTTCTTTTTATGTTAATATTATTATAATTCTTCTTCCTCTTCTTCCTCTTCTTCCTCTTCTTCCTCTTCTTCCTCTTCTTCCTCTTCTTCCTCTTCTTCCTCTTCTTCCTCTTCTTCCTCTTCTTCCTCTTCTTCCTCTTCTTCCTCTTCTTCGTCTTCTTCGTCTTCTTCCTCTTCTTCCTCTTCTTCCTCTTCTTCCTCTTCTTCCTCTTCTTCCTCTTCTTCCTCTTCTTCCTCTTCTCCCTCTTCTTCTTCATGGCGCTACAGTCCCATTCGGACCTGGGCCTCCCATATTTTCTGCCTCCAGACATTTCGCTACTTTGCTGTTGCCTTCCAATTGCGCACTTTCAGTCATTGTTTAGCGTCCTTCTTAATGTTGTCTACCCATCTCTGTCTTAGTCCTCCTCTACCCCTGACGTTATATACCTTCTTTGGGATTCGGTCCTTACCCATTCTTTCTAGGTGCCCCGTCCATTTCAATCTTTGCAATTTAATAAAATTGACAATATCTTGTTGTTTGCACTTCTCCTTTATTCAAAATTGTATCGGATTCTCCACTCCCCATCCTCCATCACCGGCCCATATATTTTCCTTAGGATTCGCCGTTCCCATCTTGCTAATAGCTCTTCTGAGTGCTTAATGATTCTCCACGTCTCGCTTCCGTTAGTCACCACTGATCTTATCATGACCTTGTAGATTCTAATTTTTGTTTTTCTTGTGTCTGATCTGGACTTGAAAATATGTGCGAGTGTGAAGTAGGCTCTGTTTCCAGCTAGTATGAGTTGTTGTATTTCCTGTTTGATGTCGTTTTCACTGTTAATTTGAGATCCCAGATGTTTAAATCGCTACACCACATCGAAGTTATTATCTCTTATTGTGTAATTCTGGCCAATCCTTCTTATTGGTTTCACCGGTTGTAGTTTAGTCTTTGTTTCATTGACCTTCAGCCAGATCTTACTCGCTTGTGTTTCTAATTTGTTAAACACTTTGATTTTTTTTCTTGCTCAGAACTGGCCGCTAGATTAATATAATCTGCATAGGAGATTATCTGATGTGACTTGCGCATTATTGTGCTGTTTCCACTGGCATTTTTTATTGCATTTTCCAGTACAATGTTGAACAAGATCGGTTCAAGCCCATCTCCCTGCCTCACACCTTTGATGGTTGAAAACCTTTCCGTCATTTGGTCTTGTAATCTCACTACGCCCTCGAATCTGCCATTGTTGTTCTGGTTAATCTTACCAATTTCCTTGGTATGCCAAAAGCTTCCATTATATCATATAGCGTGTTCCTGTCTATTCTGTCGTAGGCCTCCTTGAAGTCGATGAATAACTCATAGATTGCCTTTTCCAGTATTTTCCGGGTAGTGACGATCTGGTCAATGGTTGATCGCTCCTCTCTAAATTTCCTTTCCATACTCTGTTATTCTCTGTCGCAGTATACTTGTGAATATTTTATATGGTATACATAGCAGCGATATTCCTCTGTAGTTCTTACAGTTATGTTTGTCACCTTTCTTGTAACATGGAATAAGATTAAACGGATGAGGCAAACCACTTTCTACCCTAGCTCATCAAGCTGTAATACCACGTGGTGGACATGTTGCAGTTACGTATGAAATAATTTTTATTATAACGAGTGTTGCTTTTTAAGATTTTCAACAATTTATAAAGTAATGTTTCATCTAAATGCACTTAATTTATATTTGTCTGATTTTCTTCACGATTTGTTCCATCCTTTATATTAAAACATTCATTTTTAAATATCCCGAATAGGAGTGAATTAAATTTAAAAAAACATGGAATCCTTATCTTAGATAAAACGACTTTTAAGTAATGAATTACTCACCCCATAATACCTCTCAAAATTTTGATAGGATGGTTTACAATACAATACAAAAAAGAAGTATAAAATGTCAAAAGTCAAATATGTCGAAAAATGAATCACCATAATTTACCTATTTTTGAGAAAAAGAGGAAGCTATTTGGCAAGATATCCAGCCGTTCAATAAACAATAATCTACAGATTGCAATATCCCTATATACACTCAAGAGCAAGAAAGGTAAATTAATGTTAAACATAAGTCATGTTAAAGTATCCACAGAAACAATGAGCTCAAAGAGCACAACATTTTCATCGAGACAGTTTACAATACTATTTTGATGTTGAAAAGCATGTCAACCTTTTCGAGGTCTACTCTCGTTAAGAAAAAACACAAAATAATAATTAAATTAAAAAGCCCAAGTTTTAAATTGAAGCGCCTTTCCTGTAAAAAGCGATCCCTGGCATGACGCTTTTTAGAATGTCCACTTTTATACACCTCTGAAGCACCCCTGTATATACATATATTTTGTTAAGCCAATAGGACGTTTTATCTAAAATTCTTCTCGAACTGTTTTTAACACAAACCGGTACACACTCAAGAGCGAGAAAGGTAATTTAATTTTAAACATAAGTCATGTTAAGGTATCCAAAAGTACAATGAGATAAAAAGCTCAACATGTTCATTAAGACAGTTTATAATACTATTTTGATGTGAAAGTGTAAAAGCCTGTCAAGCTTTTCAAAATCCACTATCGTTAATAAAGACACACGCAATAATAATAAAAGTAAAAATCCCAAGTTTTAAATTGAAGCGCCTTTTCTGCAAAAAGCGATCACTGCCATGACGCTTTTTAGAATATCTACTTTTATACACCTTTGAAGCACCCCTGTATATACATATATACAAAAAAGAAGTATAAAATGTCAAAAGTCAAATATGTCAAAAAATGAATCACCATAATTTACCTATTTTTGAGAAAAAGAGGAAGCTATTTGGCAAGATATCCAGCCGTTCAATAAACAATAATCTACAGATTGCAATATCCCTAGTAGTCTTGAAATACATTACAATATTCAAATTTACGAAAAGTTGTCAATATTAAAGGATATGCCGCGCTGCAGTCTGAGGCTTATTGTACTACAAGCGATCACTTTCCTAGTTCATCAGATTAATTTGTTCGGCCATCTTAGTTTTTCTTTGAGAATTCCTCTCTAGGATTCACTGGCCTTAGAGGATCGTTCCTCCACCCAATCAACGCATTCTAAGCAGGTTCTTTTTCTTCATTGTATACTCTGTATATAGGTTCCTCTTTGAAATTGACTATGCGTTTCCACAGGGTACAGTTATATGACCGTTATATGTCATTGTATAACATATATATAACAATATAACATTTTGAAACAAATTAGTACGTATTATTAATGTTTGCACTCAGAATATTTACAATAAATTTTTACTTATTTCTGTCATTGTCCCTTACCAAGTTTCTATTACAGTGGATAACCTATTTTTAAGTATAATAACGAATCCTAACGTATCCATTCCAACGCCAATTAATTTCAAATGCTTTTAACGAGACAAAACCAAAATAGAAAATGAATTTTTCACTATGTACAAAATGGGATTAAAAATTTAAGGCATGTATGATATGTTAATATATTTAAAAATATCTTGTCTTTTTGTGCTTTTTATTTCCGTCATTGTTAATTGGAGTTGGCGTTGAAATTATACAAATATACAATATTAAATCACCTGTAACAAAAAAAAAACATGAATATGATTCACTAACAATATTACATATCATATTATAGTTATCCTTAGGTATGTATACATTTGTTAGCTATTACACAAATATAATAGTTGTGTCTAAAACGCACATCATTTGAATACATACAGTATGTAGGAATATATGAAAATATTACAATCTTCTGCCATTTTACTCACTTACATGTACATTTACACAAATTTATCTAATTATCAATTAACTATGTATTTGGTTTTAAATAGTCCGTGTGGGAACAGGTGTTGAAAATATTTACATTGTTACATTGTATAAGACATATTTTTAATGAAGTGCCCTAGTATATAAATGTAACAAAAAAAATATGAATTTATAACATTCTGTATTGCACAGGTTATATTTTATTATTATTTATTACTCTTATGTTTTTCTGAATAATAAAGCAATTTTCATCGTATTGTTTATCACGCTAATTCCTTCCAATCATATAAATTTAGAATAATTTTACTGAAATTCACCACTGGATGTTAATAAATGAAATTGCAAAGAAATTACTCTGCTGCTGAATAAATTCGGCCTGTCCAAATATAAGTGTTCACCCTTGCTTCTTCTACCTTATTATGAAAGCTATAAATTTGGATAAATTAACAAATTGTTTTTTTTTGTTTTGATTAAGATGGTGAAAACAGAAAACAATTGAAGGTTTCATTTCTAAGATATTCACAGAAGCCTATATTTTTTAATAGTACACCTGTATATTTTTATATATTAATGGAGAAAGTAATAAAAAAAATTTAAAGCACCTTCACTGTAAAATTATGAATAAACAAACAAAATGCACTTATACTATTTAATAATTGTTACAACTATAATAAAATAGGCAATGAAAGGAATAATAATAGATATTAAAACAGTAAGAAATTGAAAGTACATTATCAAACTCGAATAATGTTAAACTGTTCAAAAGAACAGCATATAATAAATTATGTTAAATTATCTCTGGTATTAAACGTTCAAATGATTTTTTCCTCAAGACATAAACCTATGAGTTATATTAATAACGCTGCTTATCGCCATGAATATAGTTATTTCAAGTGCGCCTAACTTTTCCCAAAACCCCACGAAAGAAATATGAAGGGGTTAAATCAGCGGATGTTTCTCGTCATCTATTATTAAAAATCCTGTTCAGCAAATTTATAGTTTCAACATAACTATTAGGAGGTGCCCTCATCCTGTTCGAAATTAATGCACAAGTATACAACTAACAGTATGTCTTCAAGAAAAAATAGAACCAATAATTGATAAACCTATTAAACCACACCAACTATACAAACTATAACGATTTTGTAGATTATGTGGATATCAAAGGAATTTGTCTGCTACAATAATGTTCCATTCTTTTTGTTGCACATATCTGAATTTGAAAAATTAGATTCGTCGAGCTATAGAATGAACTTTTATCCAGATGCACGTGACAGAAGGTCATTAACCAATTTCAGAAAGTTATTTTTATTTCAGCGTCTCCTGGTACTTACCCTTGCAATCTTTATTTATTTTATTATATGGATGGAATGTATATTTTTTTAAAATAATTTGAACAGTATTTTTTTTTACGTTTAATTTTCTATGATAAGCTTTTCGGGCAATATTTCAATATAACCTAATAGCCTTACTTCTGTTTTCTCGTCCACTATAAAGCCTTCTTTTCTCTACTTTTCTTAAATGCTGATTTATTATTTCCCAATTTTCAATATAACTGCAAAAGTATTGTATGAAGGATCCGAAAAATTATTTTAATAATATTGTAATGTTCTTACTGATTATGTTTTATATATTTATAGTTATAATAATAAAATTGACATTTAGCAATACGACGATGATTATACATATATCTAAGCATTATAAAATTACAAATAAAATATTTTCAACACATGTACTATTGGTGGATTTGTTCAAGACTAAATTATATATCAATCTTGAACATGATTTCATCTGTAAAACACACTTAGGTGATGTAACTACAATTTTCATATATGTAGGAAACTACTATTAGACGACTTAAGAAATAGATGAAGTGAATGACTTATTTTTTAGATACAACAAAAACATAATATATAGAAAAAGCATTTGAAATCAGTGTTATTAATATTTTTTGATTTTAACACATACATTTTTATAAAATTCGAAATGTAAGTATACAATGTTTGGTACGTAGTCAAATTTTAAAGACATAATAGGCCTTTGTATATTGGAAAAGTATCATTAACTTACGAGTACTAACAGAGATCTAAAAGTCTAGTAAATATACTGAAATTATATATGTATAGGCTCTAGCATAACAAACACTAATACAAATAGTAAAGTTAATAGGTCGAATAGAATAAAGATAACAGAGTTTACCTAAACTTGATTTAATTCGCAAATATATGTATTTATGTAACAAACTGATCAAGAAAATTTATCTCATTTTATTTTCCTATATTGTATATTTTCTATATTCAATAAGACTGTCTCTTATATAACAATGGTGCCTATGCTATATTCAAATTCGCATTAAATTTACGCTTTTATATAGAAAACTAATTAATTATCAACAAAAGAGACAAAATTTAATGTCAAAAAGATTTTCTTTGGATATTACCTGGCACATACACATAAGTAGAGAATGGATGAAATTACTATATCTTACGTTATCTACTACTGAAAATAGAAAACAAACTGTTTACCTAGGTAATTATACCGAATTAAATATGAAACAAAAGAAAGTGTATATCTAACCATTTCTAAAATAGACGTCAACATAAAATACATATTTTTTTGATTGTATTTCATGTCAATTGTAAGTAGTGAACCATGAATGTTTGATATAACAAATTGAATTAATACCATCAAAATAAACATTGCACCAGAAAAAAATGGAACATGTCCTTGAAATCAATTATAAATGTTGTTCACTACAATCTTGTTTTTTACTTGTCATTTTTTAGTTAAGGTATTAAGTATATACTCTTTTAGGTTGTTTATTTTCATGTCATGGTCTACTATTGGTTCTTCCATTATTGATAAATAATTGCTGCATAAGCTTGCTGTACTTATACTTTATAATTTATTTTATATTAGTGTACCCTCTTTCTTGTATTCCGAATGCCAAAAGAAAGTAATTCACATCCGGGGAATAAATTTTAAAGTCTTTCCCATACCAAATCGATTTTAGTTGGGTTATATCCGATAGCTTATATATTCATGGAGACGATTCGATCTTAATAATGACAAATTTAGAGTCAAGTTTGAATACAAACTCTGTAGGAACGTCAAACAAAGCATAACTTGATCACCAGTCTTGATGATTTTTCTGAAATTCAACAATTCGCCTTGTAAGATTATACTGTTGCGTGCTTTGAATATGAGCTTCTCATAAAAGCGTCTTAATGTATTGGAATAAACGTAGAATGACAAAGTAGGTATCTGACATCTTAAAGAATACTGATCATGAATACATAATGTTTTCCAGTCAAAATTTCTAAAGATGGTAATTAACCTATGACTATCCATTCAGCGGATCCAAAAGCATCACGGATCCTAATCCTGGAAGCAACAACACAAGAACCTAATCCAAAACACATAAAAATCATTTTTCGGCAAATAAGCCTAAATTATTAGTGAAAGAAATCGCACCAATATCCAATATGACAACGATCAACACAATATTCAGAGTGAATGAGTAACTTCACTCTGAATATTGTGTATCGATTCAGCCATTCGATTTAGTCACTCCGAAAATTTGAATACACTGAAACAAATAAGGGATAGAAAATTGACAAGAATTGAGTATTAGAAAAATAAAAACATAATTCTTAGTGTACAGAAGGTCAAAAGCGTACCACCAAAGGACAAAAACAACAATTAACATTTTCAAGAAAATTATTTTAAACTCTATTATCTGAAACACCAACAAGGTAAATTAAAATACTTAATCAGGATAAAGGAAACTTTGGAAAAGACAAGAGAAACTAAAAGTGACAAAGAGCGTGCTGCAATGACATGGGTGAAAAGCGAAAAAAAAAAGAAAAGGACTTCTGAAGAAGAAAGAATAACGAACGACGATGATGTATCAGGGTTCAGATTCAAAAAGTTGATGGAGTGGATTTTCTTCATTCAAAAGTCACCTCAATATGGCGAAATACTCCAGTCAGTACATATAACGTGTCTTCAAATACTTTCCTCATTAGAGACGGCCATGCTTTTTTTTAAAGGTTGGTGACAGTGCAGATAAACGCATAATTTTGATAGTTTTGTTTTGTCATGTATGCGTCTATAATTTGAATTTATTATGACAACTGTCCGAATTTGAACTTTTCAAAATCTTAGCATGTACACCAACATTGATTACTTATTTACTTAAAAAACCACAATAAGGAAAGTTTTTGAAGGCACGATACATCAAAGTAATGTAGAAATCGGAGACATCACTAATCCAGTAATTAGAGAATACTTGGCGAAATCATATATAATAAAAGGTAATCTAAATAAAAAGTAACTTGCAAATCAAAATAAACTACACGAACGACCCCAAGTTATTCAATACATCGGTTAGAGATCTGGGAACTGTCAGGACCCTTTACCCACGCGGACATTTCCCAGTATGTGTATTCAATCTAAAACCACTCACAGGCCAAAAAATTAACTAATCTGCATCTGGAGAATGAGCTTTGAAGTGTTTGCCTTGCCAAATAAGTCATAGTTTATGAAAGGCTTAAGGGTCCTATATAGTGGATCTGTCAACAATGGAAAAATAGCAGATTATAGATGCAAGATATTTTGGTTGATTTTAAATTTGGAGAAAACCTTTCAACGTCAACTTATGAAGAATTTAGTAATCTACCCCGCTAAATAACCAAATTTAGAAAAAAATTATCGGATTAAAGAAAATTAATTAATATGTCAAAATAATAAAAGCAAGTTTTCTCAAAAATCCTTCGGAGGAGATTTGTTTGCTTGGGTTCACGTTATAAATTGAATAAAAAGCTACCCCGCTCTGCACTTATTTTTCGTTCAACTATTCTTTACTTTGTTTTAAATGAATATAAAATAAATTAAAATTAGGCAACCCACATTACAATGAATTGTTATTCTAGTAAAAATCTTTCCCGCGGTTACAAATGTGTAAATATTTGGTCATAAATGAATTTTTATTCGCTTAGATATTGAGTTATTATTTAAAATATTTATTATATATTCCCTATGTGTAATAAGTACTCGGACATCCTTGGCTTATTAAATTATGTGCTATGCAACCAATATTACATTTCCGATCCACTATATAGGACCCTTATATCTTGGCATAACGTAATATTACATTACATTACACCATTTTCGTAACGCACGAATATTAATATTTAACTAGAAAATATGCATTATTTGTACATGAATAAAGAAAACGGTCGCGTAATACACTGAGCAAATTCCGGAGAGTAATAAATAAATTTCAGAATTTTCTTGACCAATTTGTTGAAATAAGTCATAGAAGTCAATAATGATTCAGTCTTTCCTTAAAAAAGGCATTAAAATTATCCTGCTTAAGTGTTACATACTCAAGAAGATGTGCACTTATTCGATATCATAGTAGTGCCAAGAGTCAACTAAAAGGATTGTGTTTACTTACATACGCTAACAACAAATATTCATGACAATGAATATATATTCATAATAATGACTATGTAAGTTTTGTATTTTCCTTTTAAATAAATCGTTTTTTGTCTACATCTATTTCTTTGAGATCTCAAGAAAGCTTTTTGATATACTCTGTTTCGTTTAATATACATTTTCATTGGAAAACATATTTACACTGTTCACCTTATTTGTTTGTCTATTGAATGTATGTAGATCTAAACGATCATTGCTAATCCAAACATATACCTACTATGATTTGAATCGAAAAAATGCGAAAATAAACCGTACTAAAACGCAATTTATAGTATCCTACATGCCGTGCCATGCATTACTTCCGAAATGAACATGGGTGTACCAGCTCCTAGGCCACCATCAGTTTTCTCCTGTTCGTTTTGCTCATATTCGCAATCGAAATAGTGACTTTGGCAATCGAAACATCTGCACTGATCGGACATCTTGCAAGTGATTCCGAATTGTTTCGCAACGGCCTTGTACAACTCCTTGCTGGATTTGTGTAGTATTTCGGGCCTCTTAATCGGTGTTGTGCCTTCGGCCTGTGCTTGTAATCTTGTCTGAAATGAAAATATTTTTATTTCAGTTAGTATATTTTGCAATGTTTGTCATATAATTGCAACAGAGTATAAGTGTTTTAAATAGGTTAAATAACAAACGCGTTTCGGCATCGTTTATCAAAGATACCATCAAGTAAATCGGTACCTAATATATTCATATTGAAATTCTTTAATATTTTAATTAGAAAGAAAACAAACTCGTTTCACAAAAAATATATGATTTATTTCATACATACTAGATGTACATACATTTTATTTGCCACGCAAACATCATTGGTAGTACAACAAATTTATTCAGTGTTTTTACATTATACAGATATTCCTATACTGGAGACGCGTTATAATCAATTGCACGTCACTTATGACGTTTAAAAGCTGTCATACCTGTATTAAAGAAACTAGAAAAGGTACTTTGTATAATTATACTTGAGGGCATTTATTTCATTAGCTTAAATACAAAATTTATAAACTGATCGTAATATACGCATTCATGGCAAAAAAACACATAATTGTCGTTTCAAAATTAAATTTCTTTGTTACATATTTTTAATAGACTAATATGGTGGAAACGTGTTACATTCAGTTGCACGTCATACTAGATCCATGATGACACGCCTTGTATATGTTGCCGGATCTACTGTTAATTTCTGTCAGTGACATTTGATATAACCAAAGAAAAAAATTATTCACAATACAATAACTATAACGTAATATATTTAGTAATTGAAATGCTCTAAGACGAGTATTTCTCAACTTATTTATTATTATATTGATTTAGATTGTCGAAAAACCTTAAATGTTTCATTACATATCCATAATATAATTTAAAATAAGCAATACTTACGCTATTCACATTAAATTTAACACATGATCATAGAAAAGTTTGTAAAAAGCCTCGACTGTTTACAGAAACCTTTCGGCATTATATTCAATGGACGCAAATAAATAATAAATACACTTCTAAGAAGCACTTTTTTTAAACAATCTATATCAAAGCAAAAATAAACATGAAAAATTTGACAGGATGAATATATATTCTTCCTGTCAATTTTTTCAGGTTTATTTTTGCTTGATAATAGACTAATAGTTCAATTTGGTGATGACAGATATGATTTATCTGTCAACACCAAATTGAACTATTAGTCTATTAAAAATATGTAAGAAAGAAATTTAATATCGAAACGGAAACTATGTGTTTATTTGCCATGAATGCGTATATTACGATCAATTTATAAATCTTCTATTTAAGCTAATGAAATAAATGCCCTCAAGTATAATTTAAGAAAGTAACTTTTTTAGTTTCTCTAATACAGTTATGACAACATGTAAACGTCATCGATGACGTGCAACTGAACTTAACGTACAACTACTATATATACTAAATATAGTAGCTATAGTCGGATCGTTTTCGCAATCGACATGGCAAAACTACGAACTAAAGACGCTGATTCAATACCACTACAAATTCCAGTCAACCGGAACAATTTTAGAACAATAAAATTCAAATAATTAATTAATATTTTAGGATAAATAGCTACGGCTAGTAAAATACTATTACATGAAAGTCAGTTAGAAATTAAATATTATAGATAAAATTATTAAATATTACTTTTCTATATCAATATTTTATTTAATACATGGCTATTCTGAGCATTGTTGTCAGATTTTTATTTTCACGGAGCGGATGACACTTGACAAGCGTAGCGAATATTAATGTGAATGACATTGTGGTCATATTTATTATCACAATTTTAAGTCCCCCTAGAAAATTTCAAGTATTAAATCCTACACCGTACAAAAAACAGCTTAACACTGGCAGCGCAGAAGAACTAGTAATTTGTGATGGTAACCAGATGGCGATGCGAGTGTGTCGTTAAGTTGAAGCAGTCAAGTGATCCCAACTATCGCAAGATTATTTGCAACCTGTGTTTGCAAACGATCTGCAAAGAGCAAGATTATGTACATAAAACTGAACAAAAAACTTTTATTATACATAATTACATGACCTGTTTGAGATTTTACTGGTACATTGCATATTAGTACATGTTTTGCAGTTTGGATTTTATAACCTAATATCTGACAAAAGAATACAAGCTAAATATTGTCTAAACGTGTTTTCCAATTTACTTATAAAAGGCATAAGAAACGCTGGTTATTTTTATTCCGAAGCAAATCTTTCTTAAACAACCTCATTAAAAACTAATCAGCACACTTTCCTGTTCAGAAATAAATCGAATATATTGATCTAAACCAAATTATGTAAGAAGGTAAGTTTTATTCAACAGAAATGTTTGGTTTTATTTGTAATTACTTTGTTATCTAGCATAATCAATTGATAAAACGAATGTTGCATATAAAGAATTGGAGATGGATTAAATTCAGTATCTATATCAAAGATCAAAGACACATCTGTTAACATATTTGTTTATAATGCTTCAGCAGAAGATTACAATAGTTAAAATAATTTGTACTTACATTGATCTGTTGAAGAAAAATTCTATCTAATCGAAGAAGTAGGTGACTCTCACTAAGATACTAAATGTTTGAAGATTACATACTGTTTAGAAAATTTTCAACTTTAAGAAGGTATAATTATGTTGACTAATAGAAAAATTGTGGATGATTGATGTCAGCACCTGTCTTGCAAACATAGACGGAAAGCATAGAGAAACACTAGGAAAAGTTAGGCATGACACATTGTACGAGACATGTGCTCCTATTAGGAACTATAACTTGTTAGGAAATTTAACTATTGTGGAATAAAGTGTGCAGATTCTAAAATTAAATAACTGAATTTAGTGTTTCTCAAAGAAATTGATCCAGAATAAAATAATGATCGAGTTTATTAATGTGACAGCAATATAAGCAATTGCATAGGGGAATGCAGTTAAAACATATTTGTGTTATATTATTTTTATAGTTTTTCGAAAATAACTTCTGTATATTTTCTGTATGCTTTTAATTTTGTAATTATTGTTATGAATGGAATTAAGATTATATAATTTAAAAAATTTGTAATGATATTGTAATAAAATTAATGTAGTACATTATAAATTGGGATAGTAAAAATACTTGTTCATTATTGTATTAAAATTTAAAGTTGCTTGGTAAGTTGAATTCTGATCAGTAGCAAAGATTCAGCTTATGAATACTCAACATTTGAAATACTTTAAGATGTTGAATTGTTTAATTCAGCATTAAATATAATCTTTAACTACAAGAAATGTATACTAGTTTAAAGCATGTTCACAGAACAATGGTACCGTAATAAGACAGAAAGCTATATAATCGAAGAAGCAGGTGATTGTCACATAATAATAAGTGTTTGAAGATCACATGTGATCTTATTTAGGAAATTTTCAAATTTAAGAAGGGTTAAACACGTTGACTGTAATAGAAGAATGGATAGAATTTATACTAGTTTTAAGCTTAAATAATAATGATGAGTTTGGCTTATTCAAGAATGTTTGATTAGCATGCAAAAACTATGTTGTAATCAATGATATACCTGTGAGATATGTTTCAAACAAGTTGCTTTTAGTATGTCAGTGAGTATGGTAATAATCATAGTGAACAGTAAGAATCCAACAAAAAAAAAGTTTTTATAATTGGTGTGATACTTTTCTGACCTTCTTGTTGCATGTAAAATTACTTTAATGTTAATGCATTTAATGGATATATCTTTATTGTCTATAGTAAAACTAACTGGAACATATTTACTTAATACATTTCTGAATTTAAATGAACCCCAAAAGTTCAATTCTATCTGAAAATCTTACCTTTATTGTACTTATATTTAATTATTAACAGTAGACAAATTCATACAAATATAAAATAATCGTTATATTCGGTGTCTAATAGTACTTAAGCCAAATTATTATCAAATTAATAGTTACATATTAGAATTATTGTCGGTAGTGCTAAAATCACAAGTCTAATTGATTATTTAGGGTTATAGTATCAAAATTAATATTACTTGACAGATCAAATTTTGCAACGTCTCAAATTTGACGCCATTTTAATTTTGGTGGCGCATGTTGGTTGCGAGAGCGATTCTATATAACTTAACGCGTCTCCAGTATAGTTCAATTCGGTGTTGGCAGATAAATCGTATCTGTCAAAAAGGCGTGTGTTGTATATATTTTCCTGTCAAAAATTTTCATGTGTATTTTTACTTTGATATAAATAGTTTAAAAACAGTTCTTCTTAGAAGTGTACATCCTTTTTATTATTTATTTGCATCCTTTGAATATAATGTCGAAAACTTTCTGTAAACAGTCGAAGCTTTTTACAAGCTTTTCTATAATCATCTGTTAAATTTATTGCAATTGCGTAAGTATTGGTTATTTTAAATTTTATTATAGATACATTATGAAACATTTAAGGTTTTTCGACAATCTAAATCAATATAATAAAAACTTGAGAAACTCTTAGTGCATTTCAATTACTAAATATATTACAAGACAAGTCGTGATGGAACTAGTATGACGTGCAATTGAACCTAACGCGTTTCCACCATATGTAAAAACACTGAATAAATTTATTATACTACCTACCAATGATGTTTGCGTGACAAACGAAATGTAGGTACTCTACTGTATGAAATAAATCATACATTTTTTGTGAAACGGGTTTGTTTTCTTTCTAAGTAATTGTTTATAATGCACAAGTGCTCAATTCATCAGGATCTTTAATATTGTATCGAAAAATTATACAATTAACATCTTGGCAGTGACAAAATCTTATTTGAGTACTATCCTGGTTTAGTATAACTTAAACCAACACCGCATGAATTTATAAAGTCAAATATCTTTGCTGAGACTTAACAAGCAAGAGGCAGAGAGTAAATGTTAAGATATTCTAAATTTATAGAAGATTCAACTTATGCTTGTTGAACTTCTCTGTTCTATTTTGTGTTACTTGGAATTGTATTCTTATTTTAAGCTGTGTTTTAATAATATTATTGTAACAAGAAGTAAGTGTGGGCACCAAATAACATAATTTTGCTTAAACAAGTACACGGAAAGAGAGTGTGGTTGGGTCAATTGCATATTTGTCGAATGAAACATATATGTGCAAACAAGTATTTGCTAACCACAACCAAGAAAAATGCCAGAGTTTCATGTTTATTTTCTTGCTTCAAACATGTAAGCATATTTGTTTGTGTCAACAAACCCTTTCTCTCCAAAAAGAAAGGGTTTGTTGAAGCAAGAAAGTAAACATGAAAGTCTGACATTTTTCTTGGTTGTGTTTAGCAAATACTTGTTTACACATACATGTTTTAGTCGACAAATATGCAAATGACCCGATAAAATCTATCTTTCCGTGTACAGAACACATTTATAATCCTCATTTTACTTAAACTGTATAACTTGGAACATATTTCCAAAATCTGTTCAGCAGACATAAAAGAGTTATTATTTATTTGTATTTGTAGGCAAAAATTTTTATTCTTTTGTGATTCTTACTTCTTGGCTTATGGGTTGAAACCAACAGTCGATGTTTAGATAGTCTGTTTCAGGTAATATCAGAAGTAGTTAGCTTAAATAAATTTCAACTACTTTCTTAACTCTAAACTTATAAATTTGGCTGAAATGCATACTTTACACTTTACAGGATGAGTATTACTTTTGGTCCAAATTTTAAAATTCTTTTATACAGAAGTTGTTTCAAACTAACTCTTGACTCGATATTAGAAAAATATGCTTTTCTCGCTAAACTAAAGCGAAACTTCCAGTTTACGTAATTATCTTAAAAAAGTTTAGTGCACGATGTTGGTTGCTTTAACCATCTAGGCACAAACGTATCCTCAGGCACGCAGAGAGACGGAGAAATAGACAGAGAGGCAGAGAAAAATTGAGTGAAATAGGAAAAAGAGGAAGCAGACACATACAGATATATACGGACCATTAGATGGAAGATGAGACTTAAAAAGAAACACTTAATTACAGCAACGACTTCTATCTTTTCATCATATTACAGTTTAATATTAATAAACTTGGACCAGCGGTGCTGGAGTGTCATCAACATCGTTGAAATAGAAATACTGTTCCATTTCGTCCATATCTTCCTTGCCTGTTTTTAATTTCTTACCGATGAGAAACACCAAACAGGAGCCTTTACCTATCGAAAACTATGGCCCCGTAAGGCATCGCCGTTTTGCGTTTTTTAAATTTATTTTGTAATTTTAGAATCTCAAATTTGAGTTAGCGATGCAAAAGGCATAAATTTATAATGTCAAAGTTAGTTTCTGTATTAATTTATTTCCTTAAAAAAGTTATGTGTTTTAGAAATAACCACAAAAATGCATTAATTTGATTAATGTCTACTAACTAAGGCTGGTACACAAAAGAAAAAACAAGCTCTATGCGCCAGCTGCACATTTGATGAACGATATAAAAAAAAAATCAAATTTATGTAATTATTTTTGAAGATAAAAAAAATTAAATAGTAAACATTAGTAAACACAACGGTATCTCTATCGGGCTAACGATGACGCAAACCTATCGGAATCGATCGGCTATTGCAGACTTAAATCCGAGCGACAGTTTTGTAATTAAAATGAAATGCCTTATATACCTATAATATTCGAGTGTATAACAACACATTTTCTATCAAACGAACCGGAAATGTCGCACATAATCACTGCATATTTCACAATAGTTTGTTTACCGAATTCAAAATTAATAATACCGAAAAAATCACTACATCAAACCCAGAATGAGATGTGTTTTTTTTTTTAGCGAAAAAAGTATTACATTATGCAAAATGGAAATATGCTTATGAATTTGCTTTCAAACAAAAAAAGGGATCAATGCCATATCTAACGTGGTTTCCAGGTTTGGTGGTTGTTTTTGTTTAAGAACACCTTTGAAAAGAATTTTGGTCAATTTTTTACAATGAAAATATTTTGGCATTCTGTAACGATATTTTACAGACTTTGTAATAAATTCCGGAATCACTGACAATTCATTTTCATATCAGAAAAAGTAACATAAACAACTTTCTAGATCTAAATAAATGATAACTAAAAATGTACGCGTATGTTATTGAAACTAAACGAAATCCAGTGCACACTTACGTCTAGATAATTGGGAGAAGTCGATTCAATTAACCGGTATTAAGCAGACTATTACAAAAATTACGAAGTACGTAATTAACAATCAAAACAATGAAAAAACGAAACGTATTAATGAAAATATTACTTCTCTTGCGAAATATGAGGTAAATATAATGAATTTTAAGAACCCCTCACACTCCTATCTACGCCGATGAAAAAAGGATTTTACTCATAAATTCCTTATTTTATGGGCTTTTTTGCTCTCATTCTCGGACACTTCTCGGGCGTAAACAGATGTTGCAGTTCACCATATGAATTAGTACTATTCAGTAAGCGTGTGTTGTTTACATTATTTCTTTGCTCCCTTGTAACTTCGTCGTAGTTTAAACCGATCATGTCCACACCCTAGTAATTAATATAATAACACTAGTTTGATATTTTATTTTTACTATTTGTTAAATGAAGTAGCAAACTTTTTTATTTCATTATACTCACAGAATTCATTGTTTCGTTTCTAATCAAAATGTATTTATTTTTACGTCAAAAAATTGTGCAAATTTAGATATGAATATAACCTCAAAGTAAATTTCACAAATCGCAAATTTTATACACCGATCGCAATGCTCCCATAGACGTACTAAAACAATTTCGTCATGGATTTTGATGACGAATGTCGATTTGTTCCGTGCGTTTTAGTATAGATAAAGGCAAATGCTAGAATATATTTCAATGCACAAACTTAATAAAGTAAAATTGCGTTTGGTAAGCACCGAAATATAATTCTCAAAAGAAGATTTAACTGACAAATAAGGTTATTTACCAAACAGAATAAATTAGGATAATTAGTGAAGTAGGTATATGTTATAAGCCACAAAATTAATACTAATGTTGCTGATTGGAATATTTGAAATTTAGGGTCAGTCAATATCTAATGCCTCGTATTTTTTTCTACCTAAATAATGTTATTTAAGTGAAAATTTTGAATTTGGCGCTTTTCCTCAAACCTACTTCTACAATCTACTGCAATAGTAACTTTATGCGTCAACAAATGGCAGCACTGCGGTCGCTTGCAAAATGGACGTATTCGATGTTCGTATTAGACAGCGTTCTGTAATTGAATTCTTGAATGTAGAAGTTGAAACGCCCATTCGCAGGACTGAAAAATATGTACGGTGATACAATAGTGGATGTCAGCACTGTTAAACGATGGGTTCGCCGCTGTAACGAAGCTGAAGGACAAACTCCGTTGGCTGACGAAAAGCAGGGCAGCGTTGACTGCAGTGACTGAACACAACATTCAGCGAGTTCATGTCATCATTCGAGGTGACAGCCGGATGACTGCAGATGAACTTTGTCCCATTCTCTCTCAGTAAAGGGAGTGTGATGACGATTATTCAACAACTGGGGTAATCAAAGGTTTGTGCAAGGTGGGTACCAAGAATGTTGACCGACCAGAATAAAGAACCAAGAAAAACAATAGCCTCACAACAATTGCAGCTCTTCTCTTTGGAGGGAGATGAGTTTCTGGAAAAAATGGTGACCGGATATGAAACATGGGTTCATTTCTTTGAACCTGAATCAAAGAGGCAGTCAATGGAATGGCATCACATAAATTCAACGAGGACGAAAAAGTTCAAAACTGCGATCGGCAGGGAAAGTTATGACGACCGTGTTCTGGGATGCAGAGGGTGTGATTATGTTTGGTTTTTGGAGCAGGGAGCACAATAAATTCTGTCTAATACGTCACAATCCCTAAAGTTCTTAAAGCACGTCTTCAACGAGTTCTCCCAACGAAAGCTGTGGCGGATGCTCTTCTTACTTTACCACACACCGATCGTCATACCACTGAGGAAAAAGTTTTATTGCATCCTCCATCCAGCCCTGACTTGGCACCATCAGATTTCCATTTGTTCAGGCCGCTAAAAGAAGCTCATCGATTCACTTTGAAAATGAGGAGGCCTTGAAAACGTCTGTGCGTCAATGGTTTAGGAAGCAGTACCGTGCTTTTTAGCACACTGGGATACATGCCCATGTTAAAAGATGGACCAAAACTTAGAAATGTACGGAGATTGTATTGAAAAGTGACAAATTAATCATCAATATTGTGGTTTTCAACTTATGTATTGAATTTTAATTTCTTGACAACTAAAATAAGAAAAAAATAGGAGTCGTTAGTTATTGACTGACCCTCGTATATATTAAAAGGTTGTATTTATGATATGAAACTAATAAATCTCCGCATAATTCTCAAAAATTAATTATTTTTTGTCTCATTATTTTATTAAAGTAAATAACATTAAAATATTATAAATAAGGTATCAATTTTAATACTTTTATAGGCAATAAAACTATATTTAATCAACAATCACTAAACTAACAAATAATAGTTATCCTTGTATAGACCTATTATTGGAATAAACTTAATTTAAGTTAAAGCAGTACTAAAAATTATGATCAATACTACAAGAAAAAAGGTTAATGGAACATCAGATTAGAGACTCACTAGCGACGTCTAACATTCAATATACCCTCATCATCAGTAATTCAATCAATTGAAGTCATACTTAACTACTTACTTCTTCCAGAACGAATTCGTATGACGGCGGAGGACTCGAAGGAATGACCTCTTGACCTTCAGCCGCCTCCATTATCGCGGGGACATTCGTTTGAGGACTACTTAGTTCGCTGTCACAATTATCCGGGGTCTCTACAGAGTTGCTTCTCGTCGAAGAATTGCTCTTCGACATTCTGCTGAACTTGAACTTAAACGGCGCCACTTTGACTGATTTTGCCGGGAATCGTTGATTTCGGCCAATCGATTTTTCCTTCTTGTCTCCAGTAGACTAGAAACAAGTCGTCTCGCTTTTTATTAACAGATGGGTAACGTTTCGTGACTTTTTCGTTTTATCGCAGCATATCTATTTACAAGTATACATTAGCGTTGACAATTGGATTGTACAATTTTCGACAAAGATTTTATTCAGTCTCTCTCGTTTGTGTACTTTTTTTTTCTGATTCTTTTATTCGTTGGAATCTCTGAAAATATAAACACAATATCAAATAATGTTTGTAAGGTCTCTAAACGAAAGACTGTTTTAAAATTATAAATAACAAGTATTGCCACTTATACTCGAGTCTGAACTACTTTCCCATAAAAAAATATTCTTAGATATAATAATAATAATTATAATAATAATAATAAATAAATAAATTACCGTGGGCAGGATATTGATAGCTTTTTAACTTTTATTGAAATTAACTTCAGGTTTGAAACCTTCATAATTTTCCTTGGATTATTCTTACAATTTAAGATTTAGCTATCTTATAGTCATAATAAATCTGTGTATAATACATAGTTTGGAAGATAATTTCAAAAAATTACTTTTCGATCAGAGTAAAAGTGTTAGGTGAATTGTGTCTGAAATAACAGTCTAATTTTTAAGATTTGTCTGCCTTCTAGCATGCCCAAGAAGATCGCGCTATCGCTGCGCACTATCACAGCAATAACATAACTTCTATTTACATTGTGGAAATTGTTCCCATTCAGTGGCGGCCCGTGATTTTTTGGGACGGGAGGGCACCGGGGGTCTGAGTTTTTAATATCAAAAATTAAGTACAGACAAAAAATAAACTCAATATGCTATTTAATTAACTTGTTTGAACATAAAATCCATCCGCCGTTCCTTAGGATCAGCAAAATGATTAATAACTCATTCATTGAAGTTTGGTATTTATGTCAGTAATTGTTTTTCAATGGAATACATTGCTAAGACACCCGCATGGTATTTCTAGAAAATGTTTTTATTCTCTTCAAAGTAGAAAAACACCGTTCACTTGATTTTTTCTATTTTGGTTATTAAAAGTTCAAAAAAGCTTAAAATGAGAGACATGTTTCGTTTGAACATTTTAAATATTTGAATATATGCGGTGTTTATGTAATTATGATTAAAACGTCTATGGAAACTGTAACTTCATACGTGTTCAGACGTCTTCGGAATGTCAGTGGTGGCCTTGCTTTGACTTCGCCCAACTTCATATGGGTTCGGACGTCTTCGGAATGTCGGTGAAGGCCTTGCCTTGGCTTCGGCAAACTTCGTTTGTGTTCGGACGTCTTCGGAATATCGGTGAAGGCCTTGTCTTGTCTTCGGCCAACTTCGTTTGTGCTCGGACGCTTTCGGAATGTCAGTAGTGGCCTTGCTTTGACTTCGGCCAACTTCGTATGGGTTCGGACGTCTTCGGAATGTCAATAAAGGTTTTGCCCTGGCTTCGGCAAACTTCGTTTGTGTTCAGACGTCTTCGGAATGTCGATGAAGGCCTTGCCTTGTCTTCGGCCAACTTCGTTTGTTTTCGGACATCTTCGAAATATCGGTAAAGGCCTTGCTTTGTCTTTGGCCAACTTCGTGAACATTTTAAATATCTGAATATAGGCGGTGTTATATGTAATTATCATTAAAATGCAATAAATTATTTCAAATTATCAACAAAAAGGACTAAATAAATAATTGCACGCCCCCAGAGATTCGCAAAATAGCAGAAGACAATTTACAAAATCTTTCGCCAACATAGTCTCGACATATTATCAAAAACAAACTTTTATAAAAGTTGTACTATTCAACCTAGTAGCATCAGAAAAACTTATCATCCAACTCTGCTTAACAATTTATATTGTTAATTAGTAAATAAAATGTTAGCATGTGTGCTTTTTATTCTTTGTACAACTTCTATTGACATGTTTGTTACATTAAAGCCTTACATTTTGACTTTTAAATATAATTTAGTTCCATTTTTTTTTGTTACTTACCAACGTCAAAACAACAAAATTAGCGTGCAATAAAGAAATACTTTTGCAACCAAAACGAATGTCGTAAAGTGAACTTTATAGCACCGAAATAGAAAAAAGCATTTTGCACATTACACCCACACAACCAGTCTGATAAACTGCAACTCTACAATGTTGAATTTTCTCTTCACGGTTTTATTAGTTTTCAAATTGTGATCTTCTAATTTAATCAATAAATCTGGTCTAGGAAGACCTAGATTTTTTAATTCAGTCTTAATGTTACTAACGCAATTCACAGTTGCATTTGCACCGATAAAAATTACACTCACCGCTGTATATTACATACTGGACTGCCACCCTGACCCGGCACTATAGAGTAGTGCCCCGCCGCCTACATATATACGCGCGCTACCCGCGCCAGTTTCATCGCTCGATTTCTAATACATACAGGGCAATCGCGCGAGATGCCCCGGAGCCTACGTCAGACTGCGATTTTTAAACGCGCTGAAAATACGGACTGTTACTTCCGCAAAAACATATTATTTGTTATCAAACAAATCAGAAAAATTACATACAAATTAGGTATTTATAATTAATCTAACTGTTAAAAGAAATGTGTAGCGGGGGGGCAGTGCCCCGTTGCCCTCCCTGCAGCAGCCGCCACTGTTCCCATTCAACATACAGGGAACCCATTCTCTCTCCAATTTTTTCACTTCGCAACATTGAGATGTTGGCTGACAGCACTGTTCTCCTTTATATAATCAGCTGACATTTAGTACTTCTCACTGCTGCAATCGAATAAACAATAGTAATGCAATGCCTTTCTGGATTAATTATGTTTCGTCATGTTTATAGTGTATGTTCAATATTATAATAATCGTATTTCTACACAATATCTTTAGTGTCTTTATCTTACTTTTCTAGTAACTTTCTCAAAATTTTGTGTTGTGTTGGTGTTGGAACACATTAATGCGAATTTTGATCAAAATACGTGAACCAGTTAGCATTGAATTCATCCGCTCACTAAAATATTAGCTAAATTTGACAAATGATTCTGCTAACCTCAAAATATTTTCCCTTATAAAACACCACGCAGAATGAAATAAATTAAAAAGTGCTTTTGAAAATGAAGTTATATCTAGTTTATATATAAATATATATACAGGGTGAGTCATTAGTAGCCGCTTCTTTTGTGTTTTAAATAGAAGAAAAAGCAATTAGTGAAGATCCATGATTGCTTGTGGCGCATATTGTAAAAATACTTTAAGCTCTGGCGCACTTCCGGTTTCATCGGAAATGCACGGAACATAATTTTTTTTAATGACTCACCCTATATATTTTTGGATTTTCTTGTACTGCTTTAAATTGCCTGTTCAACCGTTTTTTTCTTTTTCAAAATTGAGCCAATAGTTTTTGAGCTATTAATTTTTTTTGAAAATATTTGACCAAAACACGTGTTCAGAAAAGAATCATTTTCATATTGTTTTTAAAAGTAAAAATATTGACTTTGGTGGTGCTTGTAGCCAAGAAATTTCTGCATCATTTGGTAAAATTTGGAAATTTTCACAAAAAAAAACGTTCATTGAGGTATTGTCGAGTGCAACTTTACCAAATGATGCAGAATTTTCTTGGCTACAAGCACCACCAAAGTTAATGGTTTTGCTTTTAAAAACAATGTGAAAATGATTCTTTTCTGAACACGTGTTTTGGTCACATATTTTCAAAAAAAAAATTAATAATTCAAAAACTATTGGCTCAATTTTGAAAAAGAAAAAACAGTCGAACAGACGATTTAAAGCAGTACAAGAAAATCCAAAAATATATAGGATGAGTCATTAAAAAAAATTAAGTTCCGTGCACCAGAACTTAAAGTATTTTTACAATATGAACCACAAGCAACCATGGATCTTCCACTAATTGTTTTTTCTTTTATTTAAAACACAAAAGAGCAATCGAAGAAGCGGCTACTAATGACTCACCCTGTATATAAGTAATTTTTCATAATTTTAGTACTATTCTACTTATTGGTTTGTTTGGTTGATCTCTTTTAATACAATCCTCTTTTTTAGACAAATAATGTACAATGTTGGTTTCCCCATTAATTGGATAATTACACTACAAATGTTGTATTTGTGTGTGACTCCAAATATAGTAAAACTTGGGTAAGAAGTAAATGATCACAACTTCCACGATTCTTGCGTGGCGAAATCACATATATGTAGTATCTATTGGTATACGCCGTCACATTTTATAGTAAATATGTAACACAAGCTGAGAGTCCTAAAGAGACAACTTGTTGTTTGTAGAATATTTACAGTATCAGAGGAATTTAAATAGAAAAAGAAGTAAAAATATACAACATAAGTTTTAAATCAGTCAAATGTCAATAATTGAGTAATAAATTAAGTGCTAACTCGGATCTGTATAATCCAATTAATGGTCTCTATCAGTACCGAAAATGTGTACGCGACAGCATCAATTCTTTTCGCGTAAATAACATCTTCAATTTTCAATTCTACAGGGAGATGCATATTTCGATAGGCTAACAAAGTTGTTTTCTAGGTCTGACTAAAATAATTATTTCTAAATTTTGATCCTAACACTTTGTATGGTTGAATAATTGAAAAACTGTAAACACGTTTTTCTCCAAGACTATACATTTGATGTTCTTCAGACTTATACCAAAATGACGAGCATGCTGCGAGCTGGGGTGAACCACATTTATTATTTTAATAAATGTTTTAAGAAAAGTCTAATTCTTTGTTTTAAAAAAAACTAATATGCAACCAACATAACTTTTGCATCGAAAAAGTTTTCTTTGAGACTTAATATATGAACCCTCATAATTTCTCTTGTCCCCCCTGAAGAGAGGTCGGACTCACTAATCCATCAGGCAGGTATCGACACCCCAATTCGTCTGCCGATTTTACCTACAAATAGGTACATACCTACTTAGGCAACGTATTATTAAATTTAAATAAATGATATTTAATAAACCCCAATGAATTTGAGGCTTGTAATTTGCTTTTATTATTTTCAACTTCTATATTTAAAAAGGGTACAATTTAATATATTATTATTAAGTACTTTATATATAAATATTTGTTATTATAAATTTATTTAATGTAAAAAAACTGCATTCCGGGCCTAGTATGTATGTGATTAATTTACTAGTTGTACAGTCAAACAGAAACGTAATTGTCACAGTTTCTCAAAATAACCTGCTCCCTGTGTTTTCCGCTAAGCTAAAGGATTATTCATGATTAGACATAACAGTTGTTCATTAGAGTTAGAGATACAGAGACAATATTTGCCTTACTTTTATAACTAGTATAAAATGATGTATGGTAGAAAGCACCAAACAATCCACCTTCGTCATCCAAATCCATAATGTAATAGTTATAGTATGTCAAAGTTGGTATTGTGATCGACGTATAAAATTTACGAATTTTTGGCTGCCTCTCCAGATGGTCTTGTCGATCAAGATGCTATTTTGGAAATAAAATGTCCATAAGCTGCCCGAAATATGGACGTAGAAAATGCAGTAAAAAACAACATAATTGACTACTGATACATCGAAAATAATAAAGTTACGCTAAAAGAAAATCATAGTTATACGTAGCAAATTGAAGGTCTCTTGAAAATAACAAATCGAAAATGTTGCTTTTTTTTATTTATACTTTTAAGGACTGCCATTGCGAAGTTATTGCAAGAAATAAACAATTTTGGGAAGATCAAATGGTCAGTAAATTGAAAAAGTTTTATTTTTCTGTATATTTATCTGAATTAATAGATTCAAGATCCAATAGAAAAACATGGCTTTAAGAGACATTAAATGTAATGATTCATAACTGATAATAGTCGTTTATAATAATTAGAGTTGATATGCAATTTTATTTTATTGTCAATGATAAATTGTATCCCTATAAAATGCAGAATAATGTACCTTCACCTTGCTTATTTTATTTGTACCTAATAAAAAGCATATTTTTACTATTAAAATTGTATGTATAGTGTGTATTTTAGCTATATTTTTATTATAATGTGTTTTATTGAAATTGTATGTATCTAATAATAATTATTCTATTGTGTCTTTCTTTAATTTTGATGTAATTTTTTTATTATGTATTTTATTAAAACCGTATTGAATAAAGAAAATGCAAGTTCATATTTCTTGTAGCTTTTTTTTTCGCTATACCTGTTCATCAAACAAATTTTATCTAAGTACAATTTATCATTTACTAAAATATTAAACACAGGCTTCAGAGGGCCCTCTGTAATGTGTCTAGTAATAATCGCAGATTTGTGGGTCAAGTAAAATCCCAGCGAGTGGTACAATAATCTTTTGATTGACAGCTGTTAATTTTAACTGAGTGCGTTTTGTATGGTTGGTTGTCTAGTTACGAAAAGATATTTTTTCTACTCCTATACTTTAATTGTATTATTAGATATGCCGAACCTGTACTTTAACGATGTCCATTACGATACAGATTTTCATTATGTTACAAGTTTATATCCAATAGGAATACATATTTTTCATTACGATACAAGTTTATATCCAATAAATATGCGACATTCGAATATTCAAACAATATTCAATATGGCGACTGCATATCTGACAGATATACAAATTAAATAAATGTGACAGTTCTCTGCAATTTACAAGTAAGTACTTAAAATTTGTGCTTTTTTGAAAATATAAACGGTAAAAATGAGGGATAATGACAGTGAAATGTAAAATTTGAGTCCACCAGAAATTATTGAACAAGCCTTAGTAACCACCAACAATTTATTACCAGCTAAACTCGCAAAGGTGCATGTAAAATTTTAACCTCAATTTATGATATAGAATGTTCAAAAAATAATGTTTTATTATGGGGTCGTAGAAAAAATAGTGTATGCAACTCGCATTTAATGGCTATTAAGACACTCGTATTCATTACAATACTCGGCTTCGCCTCGTATTGTAATTTTCTTACTCGTGTCTTAATAGCTATCATTAAATGCTCATTGCATAATATACTATTAGTTGACTGATGGACACCCTTAATAGCATATTTTTAGCGGGTGATTTTTAAGGTGCTCCGCTATTGACAAATACTTTATAATGCTTTAAACAGATAGTGCCGGTCCAAAGAAGGAATTTTATTATGTTACGGCCATGACAGCGCGCAGCGATAGCGAGATCCAGATGATCATGTTTCTAGTAATATCTGCTGCCATCTATACGAAAAACTGTACTAGTTTAGGAAAATGTGTGTGTTCTGCTTGGTGAAAAGTTGTATTGTTGTGCTACTTTCATAACTGATTTTTCAGGTATGTGTGATTATTTTGTTTTGCAACTTATTCACGTCTTATTTTTGCGACTAAAATAATCACGACAACGATTCGATTCGCTTTTGTGGATACTATACATACTGGAAAGCTTTCCATTACATTCAAAAGACCTCTTTAATAAAATAACACAAGCAATGCAAGGTTGTTTTTTGTACTTCTCTTTTTGTGACTGTATGTCGTTAATTCGTTTATTTTTAGGATGGTTGAGCGATATTCACGTTAAACTGCATGGTAAATTTAGTCTGATTTGAAACCACTTCGTCGTCTCTACTTTTACTGCTCACGTTATGTCCACTATCCTAAGGTTTCTACTAAGACTGTAGTAGTAGAAGCCCTGAAGTCATCCCTTAGAGTACTGGCAAAACGTCGGTAGAAGAAGCAGAAACCAAGAAGGTATGCAAAATATTTGCCAAAAACTTCTTTCTGATCAAACTAAAAATGTTACTGCCGGTGCGAATTTTAAAAATATTTTTCTACAAAAATTGTTCCAAATAAAGTTTTAAATAATCTCATATCCTTAATAAATCTGAGCTAATTTTATAATCAGTGAGATATTTGCAAAAACCTATTTTAAAATACGTAATGAAACACTTTTTTTTAAAATTGTTGTAAAATGTACTTTTGAGTACGTTTTGATTGTTTGGATATCTTTCGAAACTTAGTAGTTGACGTGACTACTACTGTCGGTCTACCGATTTTAATGAAAACCTAATATCTCCCAAGGAATATTATATTCCTATGTAAGATATTGATACCACAAAATGGCAAATATTAAAGAAGTACCGGAGGCGATCCTAAAAGGTAATAATGTTTAATAACCAATTGCTTTAGGTATCTAGAAACATTAGTAAACTATAATATAACACAGAAAAACGTACAAAAGACGAACTGATGAGGTAGTAAACAAGTACCATATCTATGACAACAGATTAATTAGTACCTAATAAGACGAAACTCGATCACTACAAAGCGATGGTAGGACAAATGCCCAAATATTGACCAGAATGTCTGAGTTTACCAAGAAATGGTTGCTAAGAGAAGAAAATTACTTAGAAAATTCTACCGACATCAGCCAGATTCTGAAATATGTATGTAAAGGATGACAAAATGCAGAATTTTATAAGCCTACAGAAGGTATTGAAACGATCATGATGACGAAACATATAATAATCTATATAAGACCTTCAAATAGTAAACACATCACATTACTTTAATAATATTTTATTTGCTGTAGATTCTTGACATCACCCAAGTCATTCATAAAATTATTACCCAATGAATTAAAACAATAAAGGGTATAATGTGTTAATCAATAGAGGTAATATTTAACAATGCGACTTTTCATTTTTTAATACACACAAAACTAAGTATATACACTTTACTAACCTTATTAAAACTATTTCCTAAAAATAAGGAAACTCAAGAAGTGTTCAAATTACTATTTAAAAATTGAAACCACACCTCCATCCCTCCGCAATATTTTTGCAGATACACTTTCCAGTAGTACATTTTTTTGCAATCACCACGTGAAGCCCTGCCCTCCACTTTTCGAAATGGCAGTAGCCGCTTCTCACAAAGACATTTCATTTGATTAATTTTCACCAATAGTTCAGTACTTCTCTTTACAAAGTGGGAAGTGATCCTGTACGCCAACTACAACGGCCAGGATCAGTAAGTCCTAGATCCACATCTGCGATTTGGACTTGTATACAGTATCACCAACTTGAATGCTGGGACACTTCTTTTTTTATGTTCTCAACATGTTCGTTGCCTGCAATCCGAAGTTCTCCGGAAGAAATTCCCTTGTTTTGTTCATGCAACTTTGCACGTAAATAAGAATCGCTGCCTTCACCACCATCGCTATCATTTCCTTCAACATTGCCGTTGCCCGCGTGAGAATGGTCTCGACCTTCTTCAGACTCAGTAGTGTATTCCTCCAAATATATTTTCATTTCCACAACCGTTGCTTCAAACTTCTTCTCTGTTTCAATGTTTCCGATTTTCTAACGAGGAAGACTGTATTATGCTATTCCTCGTTTTGGTTTAACTCCAAGCATGACTTCATGTGGAGTCTGCCAAATATCCTCATGCACTTTGCAAACTGAACAAAATGTAGACCTTCCGACCACTTCTTTTTGTATCGTAGTCATCCATCCAAACAATTAACATATTTTGTATATCTTGGCTGGCTCTTTACATGGATTCTTATATTGAGCTGTGTCTCGGTTTTCCATCAAATATATTTACATCTTTCTATATCGAACAAAGTTCAGATATTTTCGATTACAAAATTCTCTGCCATTATCTAAATGTAATATAGCCTGAGCTCCAAATGTCAAAAAATTTTGTAGAAGATAGCACGCATCATCTTGGGCAGACTTTGTTTTTAAAGGCCCTAACTGAACAAATTTGGTTTGATTGTCTTGATAAACCAATATGAACTTGAAATCGGCGTCCTTACAGAATTGCAAATCAATAAGATCTACCTGGCATCTTCAGTTTATTTCAGAGCTACTCAAGGTTATGACAATACCTCTTTTAGGATAACTTTGCTTTATCTGAGTTTTTTTGAATAAATTTAGAAATAACATCTCAACTTCATAATTATTCTTATACTGTAGTTCTTTACGCATTTTGTTCTTCTCCCATGCCCTGTTATAACATATTATGGGTTTCGGAAAATATATCGAATATTTCTTCATTGGTAACGTAGTAAGGAATGTTTGTTCCTTCGCGGGTTTCGTGGGTGTATGTTGACATACACCAGTGAATGTTAGAATATAATTAATCTTTCAATCTCTCATTATTATTTGGTGTATGCCGACATTCACCGATGAATCATGATATACAGCAGTTTCGGTTTTTCAAACTAACATATTATATACAAAAACGAAGCGGGCTCAAGACAGACCCATGTGGGACACCGCTTTCACTTTTAATCGTATCTGCAGTTCTACCATAAAAAGTAACACTTGTAGTCCATCCGTTAAATAGTGCCAGAGAATTATTGTGAACTTCTACCAAAGATATAATTTTAATCACTGTATGACAGTACCAATGGACAATGGACAGTATCAACGCTGTACTGATGTCAAACTACACAAGAACTGACACTCTTTCAAGATTCATGTATGTATCATCAATGACAATACCAACTGGCTTAACACAAATGCAGGTAAGACAAAATCAGGATCCTTCATATAAATGTCGAAACTTATTATATTTTGCTCACCTGTTGGCTGATTCCTCAACTGATTTTGCGTATATTTATAATTACGCAAACAACTTTAAAAGGAATTTGAATCCCGGAAAAATATTCCGAACATTTTTTTATAAGATTGCTTAAATTTAAATAAGTTTATATTATTAGAATTAATTTAAATTTAACGCCCAAACACGCACCTCTGCCAAAACAAATGAGTGATTTCTAATTCGATTATGAGGTTACCAAATCTAAATTAGCCTTAAAGCTACCGAAGCTGCTAACACTCTAATGATATTGTTAAGAAATATTTTCCAAACAAGTTAACTACGACTTTAGAAATAAAAATCTATAAAAGTCAATATCACAGATTCTATTGATTAAAAATAAACAAAATCTCTAAGTTCAACACTTCCATTTACAAAATATTTATTTTAAGAGCTCTGAAAAATAAATTATTTACTCTATTATCCTTAAGCTTTTCATTCATTATTAAGATAGTACGGGTTTATACCCAAAGTCAAAGCATCAGCTATTCTTATTGACGTCATGCCAAATAGCGTCCAAGAAATCGAATTCATATACAATTTATAAAATCAATAACCAATTAAGTAGAGTTCAATTTTCGTAAACATTCTTCGACTTTGGAGTATAATTTTATTAAAACAAGCTACTTATATATAAAGTGATATAAGAACAAAATTATCAGACTTTAATCTGTTTATTTCTATATATCTAAAAGAAATATTGTTTATTCAAATTATTAAGATCATTTACGTATGTTCATTTACTATTTTCAATTTTAAAACTAATATAATATGTAGAGAGAGTCCCTAAAACCCAATTTTTTTGACCCACTGTACAATGAACTGCTCTATAAAGTTATTGATCTATTTTGTCTAGGGTGTCTCATCTCTTAAATAGCAAACTTATATTTTCTAATTCTTATATAGAAAATTATTTGCGATAAGAAACTATAAAATAATAATGAAAAAGTACAAAGTATTTTGAAGAAATCAGTGGATTAATCAATAAATTTTAATGCAACTTGTATTAGTACCTACTATTTTTTAAATGAAAAGTATATAGTCACTCATGCACATTACTTACCTATAAAAGTTCGTAATGTGAAAATGCACAGAGAACTTATTTCTCACAAAATTTTTACATATCGTTGTAAAACACTCAATTTTACACATTTAGGCGAAATGCTAAGCTGGTCTTGCTGGTTTCATTCATATGACACCTGCGACGTCGCGATGCTGACGCCCATTCAGCGCCGACGTAAACGAACAAGAAAAAAATGAAAATTTTGAAAAATGTTTTGGATTGATTTTATTAAAATCCGTTACTTATCCTCTATTAAATGAAATGCATAGGTATTCAAAAACTAAAATGCAAAATAAAATGCTATAAAGCACTTCATTACTTTACAATAATACTTTGAATTTAATTAAATATGTGAGAGATAATACGCAATAATTCATATTTATTCCCGAAATTTATTTTGTTTAATAAAAGTTTTCCTGTATGTATAATAGATCTTATAAATAATGACCGATATGTACAAAACTAGTGTATGATGAATGGCAGCATCTACTGTCAAATTGTGATAAGCTGTCAATAACAATTTCTGTTTGCAAGTTAAACGTTTGTCATTTCATAAAATCTAAATGAGTCACGTATAGCATTTCATCTTTCAAAATTTTAAAGTATTCGTCCATAACAACGAGATGCATTGGTATGAAGGTGGTATCGCAGACGCTGTATCATTATCTAGGAAAAATGGATCCATTTTCGTCGTTTATATTGAAGGTAGGTATGTGTAATTCTTGTGCGACGTGTCCTAAGTTCGTTCATTCTTTTCAGGAAAAGATGATGAATCGACAGAATTAACCAATGCAATAAATAAAGAAGAGGTTACTAAAGAATTAGGTAGTAATCATTTTGTAGCAATAAAAATTGAAGCAAATTCAGTGCCTCATCAACAGTTTTCTGAGATATGTATCCTTACAATTGTATACTTTGATAATTTTATGCAGCGTGTGTTAATACCTTAACTTTCATACAGATAAAGGAGCGAAAGTTCCATCTGTTTATTTCATAGGTAAAAATGGTGCACCATTAGATATAATAGAAAATATTACGGATTCGACTGAGTTTGTACAAAAAATACAAAATATTCTTATTAAAAGTGGAATCAGTGTGGCTGTTTCTACATCACAAGGTTATTATTTGTATTTAACAGGTGTATGAATATCTAAATATTTTTATTACAGCCCAGTCGTCTAATTTAATAAAAGAAGAACAAAAGGAAGAGGTTTGTGAAAATATTGTACCTACTTTAGAAGCTAATGAGGCAGTGGCAGGACCTTCCTTGACAATTGCTACTGATAAGAATGAAGTGACAGAATCTTCTTTAACAACTGATCAAAAATTAGAAATGGCAAAAGAGCAAATGGAAAAGAATCGAGAAGCTAAACGTAGAGAAGAAGAGGAGGTAGGTATATCCGCTTAAAATATAAGATTAAAATGTAATTATTAGCTGTTAATGCATACAAATAAATCAAGGTAATTACAAAGTAAAGTTTGGAAAGTACTGGCATATATGTGGTATCACCATATTTTATTTTTATGATATAGTGAAAATGATGATCATTTCAGATATACCTAAAGTCTGCTTATTACTATTATGAAGACATACATGATATTTATATAAATATCATGTATGTCATCATATGTAAAAGTGCTGTTTTATATATAATACCCATTGATCGTTTATGTAATAAAATTTCATAACCAAAAAGTGGTTCATGTTCAATATAAAGTTTATTGTTTACTTGGTGGTGATTACCAATGAATGTCAACTATATCTTCATATTTAGCAACTCTATTGTATTAGTTTTTGTAAATGGAAAATTATGAACACTTGAACACTTTAGATAGGAATAGATCCCAGAGCTAATTTGGTAATTTTTCTATTAGCTGCCAGTTACAAAGAAACGATCCAGTCATATTAGCTGACTTGCATATATGTATGACTAACATTAGCTGCAATGTAAATAAACAGATCTGTATATCATATAAATTTATGGTGATTGCCATTATCATTTTTTACAATATTTAAAAAAATAATGAAGCAATACCTTTAGCTTTTCATATTTATATAATAATTTGTATTTCAGAAAGAAAGGGCGAAAGAGATTGAAAGGAGAAAAATGGGACAGGATGCTCAAAAAATGAAAAGATGGCAGCAAGACCAAGAACTAAAGCAGTTGTTAGATGCACGTGAAAAGGAAAAGAAAGAACAACAAGCTGCAAAACAAAGAATTCTTGAGCAAATCAAGCAAGATAGAGTTGATCGTGCTGCAAGATTTTCTAACACCCCACAACCAACACAGCCATCACCACAATCCACAAATCCTCCTGTACCGAGAGTACTAGGAAATGGAATGACGAGAATTCAGTTTAAATTGCCTGATGGCAGTGCACATACTCATGAATTCAAAGCTGATAGTACCTTAGATGAAGTAAAGGGTTATATTAAAACGAATTTAAATTTATCTTTTAATTTCATGCTGGCTACGACATTTCCTAGAAGAGAATTTACTAATGAACATGATATGAACACATTATCAGAATTGGAATTGGTGCCTAGTGCTGTACTACTGATTCTGCCGGTATCCCATGGTACTGTATCCTCTAACAACAGAACATTTACTAGTTTTTTGTGGTCCTTTATAGCTCCGATATTGAATGTACTCAGTTATTTTAAGAATATTGTGTTTGGACCATCGACTCCAACATCAACACCTCAAGACAACAATAAGCGTCCGGCCGAGCCAAGTGGAGAATCTTCAAGGTATTCATTGATTCCTTTAGCAATTTACTGATCATCCAAGCTATATTTTATTAATAGATATTATTGTCCTTTTTGCAGAATTCCCCATGATAATAAACAGAAATAATTATTACCTTATTTTTCTCATTCTTGTTTTGTATTATTAAGTAAAAATACATTAATAGCAAGTGATGAAACATGACTTTAGGCAAATAAACTAATGCACTTATGTTTAGTATAAATGTATTGTAGTGGTGCTCAGTTTGTACGACTAGGGATATCTTTAAATAGAAAAGAGTATTTACATATACCGAAAAATTAATGTAAACAACAGTACAACAGAAGTGTACCACCTACAAATAACATTACATAAATGTACAGTTGGTAGTGGGTGAATTTTCCAGTTCTTTCCAAAAATTAACCAAGTGCATTTCATATAAATTTTGGAAATACAGTGGTGGAATATTTTAACAGCAACGTGTTACATGAACAAGTTTCAAATGTTCGAATTGCAGTTAATTGACATAAATTAATTTTCTAAAATAAAATTCAGTGATTATTTAAGTTATGGCATTATTCAAATATTGTTGCTTAGCATATTATCATACTGTTATTTGACAAAGAACAAAATCGATAGGTGTCTTGTTACTCTTGTTAATAATAAGGCCTATCTTTTTCAAAAACTATAATCCAACATTTTGGTTGATATGATTTTTAGTTAATTCATACAGTTTTGTATTCGACTCTTTCCCATTTCTCAGACATACTTTTTAATCAAAAACTTACAGATGTGGGTTTTGTATGTATGTAGTACAGAGGAATCTCAAAGAAATGCGTACTATAATCGAATCGGTTTAGCAACCGACACGGTTAAAGTACGAACCAAATGCCAGTACAAATTTCCATCGACTGGAACAATAAAATAATTAATATATCAGAATATATAGATTCTGCTAGTAAAATAGTGTTACATGAAAAACATTTACAAATAGAATATTATAAATAAAATTACTAAATATTACTATTCTATCCCTATATTGTATTTAATTATATTACCGTTCTGTGTAGTAAGCAAACTGTTCACAAATTTGTATTGTTTGCCAATTATAACAAAAGTCAAACATTAATCATTTATCATTTTCACTATTAACTGTATTAATATTTCCGTATCGACTAACAACTTGTAATGTGGCAATAAATTAATTGTCTATGTATTTAATATTTTTTTAAATGAATTTTACAAAATTTTAAAAAGCCAATATCTGTGTTATGTCTATAATGTTAAAATAGAGACGTTGCAACAAAATATAAAGGCAAAATTATAAGTATTATTATTTATTGGGTGTTTTGTTCTTTTTTACTTTGGTATAAAAAAACAAGCTGCTTCTGTAAAACACTTTCCATTTGAATAATCTGGAAATTGTAGGCTTGTAATAGTTTCAGAGGATACAAATATGTTCTAAAGATTTGTGCATGATTATGAAACAGGAACAAATTGTACACGTATTGAAAATGGAATGGTACAAACTAATTCGTATGTATCTCTATGTATGTACAATTTTCATACATACATATCTGATGAAGTCACTGTGTTGGCAAATCAGTTATTTATATTATGTTGTGTATTGTGTTATATAACGATTAATTCTTGAAATCTCTCAGTTATAATTAATTGCAAAGCAATGAGTTTTAGTAAGTAAAGGCTGATTCTTTTCAATTATTACCTGTATTTATTTCTTACTTGTTTGTGTTTGATGGTTGATTTAAATATACTTTATATGGAGACTGTAGCTCTCTACATATTTGAAATAATTTCATAAGTTTGACAATTTACAATACAGCATATTGTAGACATATTTTGCTATGAAACACTTATGAAAAGAGTTATTATAAAATATAAAAATTAGCTATGTGTAGATCAAAATACATTGCATAACTAGATTTAAAGCATGGCTATAGGCGGCCATATTTATTTCAATTTGACAGCATCTATGAATATTATTGTTTATAACAGTCCTGAAATGGCTTTTGTAGGTTATGTTATTTGACTGGTAAAATTTTACAATATCTCAAAATGGACACTATTTTAATTTATAGGCGCAAGTGTGGTTCCCAAAGCGATTCAACTATAAGTAAATTTTGAATTGATTATAAAAATATATATAAGAAACTCTTGTTCTTTTGTGTCTATTTCTATATCTATCAGTATTTATGCAAAAATTGAATATTATTAATTTTCGATACACCAGCAATTTCATAATATTGAAAACATAATGACACGGTACAATAAAGAGCAAAATTTGCCTCGGCAATCATTTTTGTTATTACCCATTGGCAGAACACTCCTAGTATCAAAATCATGAGAACGTCAATGTTTAAATATATTCACATGTATATGAAATTTAGTTTGCTATTATCAAACGACTTGTTCGGGTGCTGCGTAAGGACGTGTAATTGATTATCATTTACCAGATATTTACCTTTGCATGGTTGTGGATAACCAACATTTTCAATGATAGTAAGCGTCCATTAACCTGTATCTGTCCTGGAAGTATTTTTTTCTGCCGTAAACTCTCTGGCTTCTAGTACAAAAATCATACTTGTAAACTCTCCTTTTTATACAGTGCTGACGATCAGTCCTGACGAGTTGAGACCATTACTTTAAATAGCGTGTTCAATATGGACCACATACGAAACACGCCATTTAAACCAAAAGCCTCAGACGGTCAAGCTTCAACAGTAAGATTTTCTGGGCTGATTTTTGTGAGATCTCGTGAATATATATCCCAATACCGTGTAGATACATAAATACGTGTACTGTCCAATAATACTGTACTTTTATTGATTTGGCTGCAAATTTCTTCCAACGAGCCTTGATGGTTAACATATGATGAGAATGTCAAAACACTCGGATTCGCAGTTGTATTGCCATAATGAAACAAATAATTTAGGATAATCTTGTCAGGTTACAGTGAAATGCTGGTTTACAGTAAAGTTCGTGGCAGTGGCTTCTCGTCTTTTGTCTGAGGACCAAAAATGCTTGCGAGTGAGATGGTCTTAGCAGCACCTCACGGAGTATAGTCAAAATTTAAATTCACCACCATTGAAGAAGTTTAGTGTACTCCTTCTGTGGACAATGAGTAATCGACCCTTATTAATAGAATTTAAAGAAGTTAGATGGAATAACTATCAATACAAGCCTATATATTTTTTTGACAATGATAATCGACCCTTTTTAAAAGAATTTAAAGAGGTTAGATGGAATAACTATCAATACAAGCCCATATAATGAAAATTTGTACAACTTTATGAAGAAATAAGACAATTTTTTCCAGGGAAGCTTTCACATGCTGATATTTTTCTTAACGACAATGCTCGACCTCATGCCGACAGCATAGTAAAAGAAAATCAGCAAAAAGAGAACTGATGGATATTAGAGAATCTATCCACCAGCCTATATTTATCGATTTGCATGTCTTTGGTTCACTGAAAGAGGCTTTAAAGGATAACAGTTTTCAGTCAGATACAGAATTGTAAAACGATGTGAAAAATTCCTTATTCGGCAGCCACAGGAATTATATAAATAGAGTATACAGGTTGTCCCAGAAATAAAAATACGGAGTAGCAAGTATGTAAAGTCCGAACAGAAACAGGCCCAAATATACCGCAATAACGAAGAAATTAAAAATTTAATTTTCTATGTTTGTTAGATAAAAAAATTACATTACGGACCTGGCACAGGATGTATGTTTATAAATACACGTAAGAATGCTCATTTGTAAATAGAAACGAACACGCATTAATAGAAAACTACGCTTTTATTTGCATAAAACGGGAAAAAAACGTTAAATCGTACTCATTCATATAAAACATTTTTTTTGCCCGATGCGTCTAGATAACGCAGCTAATAAAAGATTGTTTTTATTTTTAAAATAGGAAGGTTGTTGCTCTTTAATGTGTTTGTAGTCGGAAACAACTGATTATTATTATTTTTGAATATTCAATAAATCGTAATTTTTCTAGCCTTTATTACAGTAAATATCAAGAATGTAATTATTTTTTTTCTAGTAGGTGTAAAATTAAAGTAATTAATGGTTTGATATTGATTATGAAGTATCTATTCCCCCTTTTTTGTAACACAAGTAATATGGTAGTCCTGAAAAGGACCGATTGTAAAAGTGAAGCAGGTGGATATTTATCGTGCACGGTCGGCGTAAGGCCGATTGAATTCTTTATTATTATTTTTCTGCCGTCTGCGCACGAATAAAGACTTGATATTTTGAGGGTACGTTTTTACACAATCTAGCTTCCGATTTCTGCTACTCCGTCTTTTTATTTCTGGGACAGCCTGTATATCAAGTTGGTGAAATATTTGGTTGTGGTAAAAATTATTTATAAATAATGAGTGTCTGTACTGGATTTACGCCCTGCTATTTAGAAATGTTTATGTTATTAAATTTGCAACTTGGAAACGTCTTACTTCATTTCTGCTACTGCCAGTGTCGTGTCTAAATAATGTACGATATAAACATCGTTATATATCATATGATCATGTTTATATATTATAACATTGATAATATGTTGAAATCACTGCTAAAAAACATTTAAATCGTGGTTATGGGATTCTAATATCAAATTTGAATTCAAAAGGAAGTGCTAATTGTAAAACGTAAAAATCGCTAAAATGCAAATGGCGACGACGTAAATTGCAGATTCTGTATTAATTTTTTATGAACCAAACATGTTTATCAACTGAAGATCCTTCGTCTAAATAAAATATATGCTTCGCCAAGATATGTGACTATTTGATATTTATCAAAAAAATACATATGAATCACCGCATAATTAATGAGTGATGCCAATTTTTTAAATGTCAATAATTTGTCGTTTTGTAAATACTTTACCTAAACAAAATCTAAATGTTTATAGAAATGTGAATCTGTATAAATAATGAATTTGTCGGGTTTTCAGCCTCGCTTGCTTCACTCAAAACTTAATTCGTTTATAAGTTCTCTAATCCTAAAATGTCGAATTCAATATAGACAATGAAATACTAATTTTTATATTTTATATCATTATATTTTTTACACTAAAAGAATAATAATCAACCCAGCAAAGGCAAATATGATTGGAAATCTATTTTTTGGAAATAAATTACTTTTTATGAACAGTGATATTTATCAAGCATGATTCAGATAATAATATAATAAATTTTTACACTTATTTAATTGCATCATGGAAATAATTACAGCTCACAGACTGAGACCTGGCCGATGAGATGCCCCTCCCACAAGGTGCGCAGTGAATCCTTATAATATTAGGATAAGCACGAGCAGTCTGGAAAAATTGTCAAGCACTACACATATATGTATCTCTTTTCAGAATATTACAATTTCTTATCTGCATTTATTCCTTCGTCCGGCTAATGTATGCGATGACAAATGTTATCATTTCTTTTTTCCGAATATTTTCTCTGTCACGCACTGACCTATAAATCTGCGCGACTTATAGGTCGAGGCTCCTCCCATCGGCCAAGACTCAGTCTGTGTACTGTATTTAACTAATGTAGATATTCTTATATAGACAATAGGTACCACGCGATCATTTAAATTCTAAATTATAGCAGGCGGGATTTTTTTTATTAGGTTGTCCAGAATGTCAATTATTGATTAATTAACATTTTGAAACGTCACTTTGACAATTCAAATTGTAAATTAGTACTTATATACCAACTTAATTTAAATTTCACAGCCTGCTCTAATTTAGAATTTAAATGATCGCGCAGTATATTCAAAATTATCAAGTCTTTCTTAATGCAGTTAGCAACTCGCTTGTTAAGAAATCGAGGTGCCCTGCCGTGGGACTCCGAGAACTCGACACGACACCAACTTTACACCCTTTTAGGAATATTCCAAAACGTACTCTTGACATTCGGATTAGTTCGTGGAGAATGATCTCATATGCGAAAGTATAGTATATTTGTGAGAATACTCAAAAGGCTAGGGATTTGGTGTCGCGTCGACTTCTTGTGTCGTCAAGTGCTTTGACTCCCGCGGCTGGTTTCAAAACAAATAACTTTTGCAATTTCTTTGGAAACTGTTATAGTTTTATCTATACTGAAAGTGTGTATTATTTTAGGCCTTTCCCAAAGAAGAGAGCAGCGGAAACAACAGTTATACGACGCCAGGGTAACGTACATCGCCTATCGGACAAAACGGACAGCGACGATGATACTAACACTTGGAATGGAAACTCCACCCAACAAATGTGAAAAATATGTTGATGCATCGCACGAAAGGAAATACATATTTTTAAGAACTATTCATAGAGAGATATTTTTCTTTTATTTTAGTATAACGTGGAAAGATCAGCAATTTTCACCATCTAACTTTTTCATGTATTTGATGTGATATACAAATAATAGAAACAATACTTATAACTACAATATCACATAAGTTCACAATAAAAAAAGTACATGCATCTCTTTTTATTTAATTGTTATATTTCATTTTTTGGAGTTATAGTTATTCTAAGTTGTTGATTAGTATATTTTATATGTATAATAAAACATATTCTTAAAATATTGACTAGTGATTTCTGTAATAAGTACAGAAGTGTGAAGTGAATACATCTGTCACGAATTAAAAATTTCATCTAATTGATGATTACTTTTCACAGTAATTGTCAAAATTAAATTTACTTGTCATAATAATGGCACGAATTTCTTATTTTAGTAAAGTAAAAATACTTTCTTTAATTGAAACTGGACTATCTGAGGCTGCGTCCAAAAGTACAGTAAATTCTATAGTAAGATGAAAGAGGATCTCTGCAAAGGTTACCTGGTTCTAGACGTTCATGCACTTTAACACGTGAAAATGATGATAACCTTTTAGACGTTATTGAAAATAGTCCCTTTGCAACTGTCATAGACTCAGTAAATTTTACAGGTTTTCTGGCATCTGTATATATAGCTCATCGTCGCGTTCGGGAAAGAAATTTAAAGTGCTACTCAGCAGCTAGAAAAGTCAAACTTACTGCCAGGCACAAAGAAATTAGAATGGGTTTTGCTTTAGAGCACGTTAACCTTCCGTCGGGCGCGGGGTTTGGAGTAACGAGAACGGGCGCGGTGTATCAAAATGATCACTCTACGAAAGTGTTAGTTTCCTGGCAGAATTTTCTAAATAAATTATCTATTTAACTTGGAAAGTTAATTATATTACGAAAAAATTGGAAGGAAATTATAAGAAAATGCACAAGAACATGAAATAACGCAAAAAAAGGTATATTAAAATAAAATAACAAAATCATATTTTTCTTTACAAAACTTGAACTCTCTTAACAATTTCTTACGATAAAATAACTGAAAAATAAACAAATTAATTGTAAAAACATTAAATGGAAATTATACTAAAAAGATAAATTATAGTTATAAAGATAGTTATCAGTCAATTATTGTTCTCAGCTTCATTCCGCTGCTGTAAATTCTTCACAAATTCGCTGCATTTTGAACAGAAAGGTTCAATATGCATCAAGCAAACTGGATCCTTGCATTTCTTGCAATTATATTTAGTCAGCCGATGTTTTACAGTGCATACCTTACACCGTTTTCTTTTTGTTCCACGTTGATTTTCATCTTGCACGTTGTCTTCTTCTACATCATCAGATAAATTTGGCGGTCTATATTTGCTGAGTCTCTGTACAAGGTCATGATGCAATCCTACAGTGTTTACACTTCTCCGAACAATATGAGGTAAAACTAGCTCGTGAGACAATTTTTTCAAAAAAGTCCTCCTTCTGTGATGTTGTTACTCAAATAGATGACCTGAGCGTTAATTTCGCTCAAATTTACCATTGCGAAAAATATGACCATTGGCCATCGTCGATGGTTTTTGTTTATCCGCACTGTCGGGATCTATTTCATTATCACCATGCAAACTAGATGCCAAAATAACAGCCTTGCCCTTTTTTGGAACGTAAGAGACCAACGCGCATTCGTTCCTGAATCCGAATATACTGCTATTGACTTCTGTTTTTTTAGCTGTGGTAAATTCCGGTGGAAGCTCTCGTTTGTTCTTTTTGAGAGTTCCAACATATGAAAGTCTTTTTTCGCGCAATATATCTATTAGAGGAAACCTGGTGAACCAATTATCCCCAGTAATATTTCGGCCTGATTTATAAAGGGGTTCACAGAGACGTAAAACTATGTCCAAGGGTTTATTGCTGAGACGAAATTGACCTTCAGGTTGTAAACCTGCATATATTTCAAGATTGTATACGTAAAATACCTTGGCATCAACAAGTGCAAAGATCTTAATACCGTACTTATTCGGCTTGCTCGGTATATACTGGCGGAAGCTACATCGTCCTCGGAATCCTTCTAACTTCTCATCAATTGTTACGTTTTCGCCTAGTGTATAAGACTTTTGGCACTTTTGAACAAAAATCGTGAATATTTCGCGAATATGTGTAAGCTTGTCTGTTTGTTTTCTTTCATTCCGTGTGATTCTGTTGTCAAACCGGAGACATCTTGTGATAAATTTAAAACGTTTTATATTCATCACAAGGCGAAATTTTTCAATCCCGTCTCCTTCAGAGCCCCAAAGATCTTCCAAATTCTGCCTGTTACTCCGGTTGAGTCCGGCCAAAATTAGGAGCCCTATGTAAGCTTTCAGTTCAATTGCGTCTATTAGTTTTGAGTCCCGGTCACGTTCAAATGATCCTTGTATAGTTTCGATATATTGATTAGTATATTGGACAATAGAATCTAAAATGTCCTCAGAAAAAATGCAGCTCCAACATTCAAGAGGCGTTCGTGCATCTTTTGCCTTCCGTATTGTGCCTGGAAGTTTTTTTGTAATATTGAAACTTCGGTGGCGTACTCTTTGCGACAAAGGATTTTTATTCCACTTTGTTTCTTTATCTTTCCCTAAAAAATAACTTTTATCGTCTTCAGGTCTTCTTTCATCATCTTCAGGTGCCGCTTCCTCTTCTAGTTCGGATTCTCCTGAATCTTCTGGAATTTCTACGTGGTCTTCACCATCCGTGTCGCTCTCGTCTTGAAAATCCTCTAGTAATTCGTCGTCTTCTTGTTCTAAAAGCAATCTTCGTAACTCTTCAACATCGCTGTCTTTTTCTAAATTATAACTATTTTTGTATTTAGCCATAATCGGGGTATGATAAAATCTAAAACATAAAATACACAACTACAGTCTTAGACGGGCGCGGTGTATCAATTTGATATTTGATCAAAAATGACGTCTGAATAATTATATAGCTAAATAATACGAATTTTACATGCATAACTACAGTAAATGTACTCACCAAAATAAGTAAACAAAGTTTAAATATAAAAAATTAAATTATGACGGGAACGGGCGCGGTGTATCAAAATGATCAATCTTGATCTGTCGCGATCCTCACACTGCTGATCGAATACTAACTGTTGGCTTCGTACAGGGGAGTGGAAGTTAGGAAGCTACTGTGACCGGCGCATTGATACGTCCAGTTTGAAAAAAATGCTGGTACAAAATATGCGCGTTGTATCAGTTTGATCGACCGCGCCCGACGGAAGGTTAAAGATGACATTTTTGGGTAGGTACATGTCATTTTTAGCGATGAAAAAACGTTAAATTCGTCTAAATCTGGACGATTGGATATCCGCAAATAGTCCTGGAATATTACTCCACGTGGAAGAACGCCTTACAAGTCCAGTATATATACAGATTTTGGAAAGCGTGATGTTACCTTCAGTGCAATAAGTGTTCCCAGAAAACTTTACATTCCAGCAAGATAACTGTCCAATTCACACATCGCGTTAATTAAAAGAATGGTTTCAAGATCATGAAGTAAATGTGCTTGACTGACCGAGTTTAAGCCCCGATATAAACCCAATAGAGAATATGTGGGGAAGATTGACGAAACTCATATAAAGCGGGCGTCTGCAATATCAAAATAAGGAGGAATTTTTGGCCGCAATACAATGGAATAATCTTCCTCACGATTATTTTAGAAATTTGAGTTGTCCATGCATAATCGTTTAAACAAAATAATTAAAAGTAATGGAGAAATGACGAGATATTAAGTTCCTTTATAGTTTTTTTTTTAAATTGTTCGTGCCATGTTTGTTGTATTTTAAACTTTAAATAAACATGTTACCTATATTTTATGTTCAAGTCCTTGATCTGCTGTACATTTAAAAGAATGACTATTGACAACGTCAGGCAGGTATTTGACGTCATTGATTGTAAGGTTATAATCTACCAGACTTACTTACAATAGAACATTTTCGATCGTGTCAGAAGATGACACTGACGACCAAAATTTAATGCTAGTAACTGTATATAAGTAGGTACTTCAATAATTCAATAGATTCGGCCTTAATAAAACACAAACAATTGTTTCAGATTTACACTATATTATTAATATAGTGTAAATCTGAAACAATTGTTTGTGTTTTATTTCTATTGGTATATAAGTACAGTTACGGACAGAAAAAAGTGGGACAACTCTTACATAAAATTTTGCTTTATTTTAGTTATTGTTGCTGACTTTTAAAATTTTACTGAATAGAACATAATAGTCCCAACTTCAAAAATGTCAACAATACATTTTTGTAAAAATATCACATGTTAATATTGTTGATGAGGCAAGAATAATTGCTAATGCAAAATGGCTACGACTATTGGCTCATATTATTCAAAGAAGAAATGTTTGACCACAAAATGTGCAAGACTTACTTACTGACTTACCTACCCATATTGTTTGGAAACAATGCCTCCTAGCCTTAGTATCAAGAGAACTAAGCACAAATAACATAATATTTTTCTGGATACATTTGATGTGTATTCTCAACATTTAAAGTAAATCTTCATTGAGTACTTTTCGAAAAATTTAAGGTCAATCTCGATCCAGAGTCCCTCCTTGCTTAGCGCTACTGAATGCAGTTGACAAGAGGGATAATCTTATTTCATAACAGATATTCTATAAAAATCTGCTTATCAAACAAGTGAGTACCATAAAAAAATCTGAGATTATACAGATTGATCCAAAAAGTGGCTCTGCCACTTCAATAATACAATATAAACTTTCTGCATCATAGCAAAATGTTTTGAATAATATCGACGAGTACGGAAGTATAAACTACATTTTTCTTTTCAGTGCTATAAAGGTCTCATTAGTTGTATACAGTCATATTGTTAGATAATTATTTGGGATCGGCAGGCAGGAGTATAATTAAAATTACGTTCTAAATGTTTCAAACTATTCAAGATTTTAAGTTGAGAGCTCTACTGATTAATAATAACCAACCGATAAAACTGTCAACTTAAGAACTTGAATAGTTTTTAAAATACCGTAAAATTCAGAACGTAATTTTAATTAATGTACCCCTGACTGGCGATCCCTAATAATTATACTTCGTAGAAGAATGCTAAGCTAATGGTCGCATTTAAAGACACAACAGTCGCGTAACTGTTCAGTAATCATGAGTGAGCGAACGTCTTCTGGGTTCGCTCACTCTAAACATGTGGAGCAGTCCTCATTTTACTGAGCAGAAAATCTCTACACAGAACGTATTCTGATTCACATGCATATTAACGCGTTCCAACACCACCGCAACACAATTTTTTTATTAGAACAGTACACTGCTATATATTATATTTCGGCGATGTTTTTAGTGTAATTCTAATCGTCGAAATATAGTGCAGAAGAACGATTAATTATTATTGTGTACCAGAGGACAGATCATCAAATAAAGGTAAACGGTCCTATTCAGCGAACAGGCAACTGTAGTCAAGTGAACAATTGGAGCGAGAACGGTTCCCGATACGTCTGCAGACTGCGACCAATGTAAAATATGTATATGATGGTATAGAGTGCCTTTATAATGAGAGTGATGACACGAAATACGAAATCAATGTAAAATAATTCAGCCATTATGTGGGTTTACATTTTTAAACAAGACGCCATTATGTGGGTACAAATTGCGTTAACCTATCACTACCAATCACATCCGTGTCACCACTTTTATTATACAAATGAAGGCACGCTAGCATAGGGTTTTGGATGTTACCGGCATCTCACGTGGGAGCAAACTATTTTAGCAATAAAAAGGGGTTGATTTGAAATCCTCTTCAGCCATTATGTGGGTTTACATTTTTAAACAAGACGCCATTATGTGGATACAAATTGCGTTAACCTATCACTACCAATCACATCCGTGTCACCACTTTCATTCACGTGGGAGCAAACTATTTTAGCAATAAAAAGCGGTTTATTTGAAATTATACATGGGCGAGATAGGGGAAGTGAATCCGATTTCATTCAGATTAGACCGACTGGTGTTTTGTCGGCTCTCGGGGAAACCAGTAGGTAATACGGTACCCGAGACCCGACAAAACACGAGTCAGTCTAGTCTGAGTGAAAACGGACCCACTTCCCCTATCTCGCCCATGTATATTTCAAATCCTTTTTCAAAATTATTGAGATTGTATTATTACGTTTAGTCCTATTTTTAAGTAATTAAAAGTATAGTTGTATAGTTATTATATTATTATATAGTACTTATTGAAAATATAATGTTATGGACATTCATCTGATTGTCAACAAAGTGTACATACAGCATGTGTCAATTTTCATTAGCCATCGGCGATTAATCCATACAGTACCTACGTGGCAACATAGAACCCCTTCTTTCCTTTCCAATGCCAGCACGACCGATGCAGCTCGTAAATACAAGTTAGCGTGGTTAGCAGTAACTATTCGACCACCGGCTTGGGTGTTTGTAATGCGTTCAGAAATAATATTTACGAGTTGCAAAGATTTGTTTTTCTTTTTCCTTTCAGTAAATGCAGAGAATTATTAAGCTGCGTTCACGCTACATGACACGAACAAAAGCGTAATTCTACTAAAATTAAAAATAAGGTAAATAAAAAAGGATTCTGAAAATAATAATAAACTACTAGATCATAAGATCGCGGCGGCCATTTGATGTTTCCCGTTCCAGTAATAAGACGGCTTTTATTGCAGACTAGATCGCAACGTGTTCGCAGCTAAACATTGAATGTAGAAGTGGGAAGATCGGAGAAAATCGTTGTGATGTCGATTGTTGCCGGGATTGGTGACGGACAGTAGGGGTGCCATGTTGCCACGCATTACTTGTATACGTATAAATCGCACGTAAACATTGAATCCCTATACCTAATGAAAATTGACACATACGGTATATGTATATACATAAGTACTTCAAAATACACATAATTACTAAAGAGAAGAATAATTATTAAACATATTAATTAAAAATTCAATCTTCTAACGTACAGGTGATCGAAACAAAAATTAAGTTATACCTATAATACATAGGTTGTATAATTTGATACTCATACACCTCGAAATTTTGTTTTTCTTTCGCAAAGGAAGTTTTTCATAGAAAATCATCCAACACACTAAGACTTCGCATATGTAGGTATATTCTACAATTGTTCATAAATAATTGTTTAATATTATTTCCTCAGTGGATTTTGTAGGAAGACGAAATTATACAAAATATATAAAAGATCGGGAAATGATTAATATCTCAACTTTTGACGTATATAATATTAGGAAATGTTTAATTTATACCAGAGAAATAGAGTAGGGGAGAACGCGCTTCGACGAGTGCGCATCCAGTTTTAAGCAAACGCTATTGTGGTCGCCATTTTGCAGGGTAATTGGCACTTGTGTTGTTGTAATTGTCAAGCTTGGAGGTTATTTTTAATTAATTGTATTAAAAAGGACTTGTGTGTGTTATTAACATGTCGTGCTCTGTGTTGGGCTGCAGTAACAGTCGAAGATTTAAGCCGGAAGGCATTTCTTTTCACACGTAAGTTTGTTTACATTTTTCTAAGTCAATGAACTTTACATGCGAATTGTTGAGCTAGGTATAAATATTACCGTAATAGAATGAAAGAATTGCATCTTTAAGAGCGCGATTAATTCTGCACTATTTGTAGATTTCCACGGGGTGATTCATTGAAAATGTGGTTAGATGTGCTAGGAAAAAATGTTGAAACGTGGAATATTTTGTACAAGTGCGTGTGATTTTTTGAAATTTACACTTCATTATGTATTCCCTTTCCTATTCGTAATTCCCGCTTGTGAGCAACCTTCAAAATGGCGGAATTCAATTTAACTTAGTTGGCGCATCTTTAAGCGCGTTCTCCCCTACTCTATTTCTCTGATTTATACACGTGGTCAGTTGTCATCCAATCACAATTGTTGTCAACGTAACAATTTTGTGTCTCAGTCCTCAGTTGACATTCTAGTATGGTTGAATGGCCTTGGCAATCGACATGCACCAACAAATTAAAATGGTCTCAAATTTAAAATGTTGCAAAATTTTATCTGCCAAGTAATATAACCTATAGTTATTTCTTATTGGTTAACAGCAAGGCAAAATAGCACCAAATCACACGCGATCATTTAAATTCTAAATTATAGCAGACGGGATTTTTTTTATTAGGTTGTCCAGAATGTCAATTATTGATTAATTAACATTTTGAAACGTCACTTTGACAATTCAAATTGTAAATTAGTACTTATATACCAACTTAATTTAAATTTCACAGCCTGCTCTAATTTAGAATTTAAATGATCGCGCGGTATTTTTATGTCTTTGACATTGTTTGTTTTCTACACAAATTTATTTACTTTCATGTGTTGTGATTACTACATTTACCACTCTGTTGCTTTAGCTGTAGATTTACCTTCGATGTATCCATATACAATTTAATTTGGTACAGATTTTATATTTCAGACAGATATTTAAATTTAATTTTACCGCCTAAAATTGATTTCGCCAGTTGCAGGTTGTAATTTGGACTGGGGTCTGTTCAGAATTTTGTTTCTCTCTTTAGTGACATTTAATAAAACCAAAAAAAAAAAATTATTCACAATACAGTAATATAACAAAATAGGTATATTTAGTAATTGAAATGTTCTAAGACTTCAGTCTTTCTCAACTTCCGTCTTTCATAACGTAATCAAAGCAAAAATGAACACGAAAATTTGACAGGAAAAATATACACAACACACGCCTTTTGACAGATATGATTTATCTGCCAACACCGAATTGAACTATTTGTCTGTTAAAAATATGTAAGAGAGAAATTTAATATTGAAATTTATACATTTTCTATTTAAACCAATGAAATAAAAGCCCGCAAATATAATTTAGCAAAGTATTGAATGAATGTATTTAATTGATTTATGGATCTGCCATTTTACAATTACATTTTATAATTTTTGCCTCTGCTTGAATTCAACATGATTATAAAAATTGATTTTAAAAATTGTCTACATAAAGTAATCAACTACAACATAATATCAATTTAAGAATTATACGTCCAATCTCTTTAGGTATATATACTGGCAAGGTCATGGTTGTATGCGTGCATGAATATATGATTGCAGAAAGATGGTTATTTAGTAAATTAAAGTTTGGCGGGCCAATAATCGAAGAACAAATGAAGAAAGACGTTTTTTCAAGTTACCAATCCATTAACTAGAAAATTTCTAAGTCGCAGTGCTTAAATCAATTACAGACATGTATATACCACGCGATCATTTAAATTCTAAATTATAGCAGGCGGGATTTTTTTTATTAGGTTGTCCAGAATGTCAATTATTGATTAATTAATATTTTGAAACGTCACTTACTTTGACAATTCAAATTGTAAATTAGTACTTATTTACCAACTTAATTTAAATTTCACAGCCTGCTCTAATTTAGAATTTAAATGATCGCGCGGTATTATATACCTATTCATATAACTAATGGGTGTTTGTCATTGATTTGCAGATTGACCTTGCATTTTAACGAATTTTGCGTATTACAATTTCTTTCCCAGTTTGAATTCAACATACCTAATTGTCAAATTTGATATTATTTTAAAATTATGTGTATTTTGTAAATTAAATATTAAGGCACGACTCTAGCAGTAGAGTAAATGAAGGGAAATCTTTCCAAATTGCTGTGACTTTTCACGTTTACAAGTAGGTAGGTACTTTAAAATAAAGCATTGTTAGTATTGTTACACTGTGTATATAAAGTGGTTAAATAAATATACAAAAGTGTTAGTGTTGAACTAAATTAAAATAGAGAAAAAAATTATTGAGCAATTTACTTGAATGATTATTTTGAAATTATTAATATAGTAATGTCTAATCAAGGTGACACTTTGTATAAAGAATTGCATGATAAGAAGATAAAAATATACAAAAATTTATTCTTAGCGACATATTCTCTTCGAACACATTTAAAACAATAGATCTTTGATATGCATTTATAGACGAATCTAATAAGCAGTTCAGCACGCTTTCAACATAAACTAACAACTAGCGCTCACACAAACAGACGTATACCTACTACCCATGAAGGAATAATGGAACGTTTAACATTCAGATCGGTACTCCAGCGTTATGGCTGTAATTAACATTGTGGTTACTGGTAATCAGTCTCGGGCCCGCTTCGGCACATCCTTATTCTCGAGGGCGTCCTATTTCCAGCTAATGTACTGGCTGCGCGAAGCCGTAAAGCGTAACGCGCTTCATAAAGCCCCTGAATGATAATTATTAACGGACAAATGGAATTGAACAATTCATCCCCCTGCCATTCTGCATATTAGGTATATTAATGTTTCTCATAAACAATCTCGCACCACACAATACAAACGCCTGCTAATCATGAATATGAATTTGAAGATAAATGTTTACGAATTGGTTGCTTATTTTGATTGTTTAATATTGGCTTTTTTATTTTAGCAAGTAAAAGAAATTTCAAATGTTCGAGACGATCTTTTATTTAGTGAATTTGTTTCTATTATCGGCTAAAATCTATATCTAGCTATTAACTTCAATTAAATTCAGAATTGAAAAAATGCAACATAGGTGACAATCATCTACATTAAGGTATGTTAAAATCTTAGTGGAAATTGTGTATCTGGCACTGCACGTCATAATTACGTCATGAATGGCGGAAGTTTTCAGAATAGGTTCCACATATTAAAATGAAAATGTTTTAGTTAGAACGACGGAACATTGTTAATTTTAACGTCGATGAGACTGGCATATCTACAGTACCAAAAAAGTTGTAAACGTCTTGGATCTACAGGCGTTAAACAGTTTGGTGTGATATCATCTTGGGAAGGTGGTAAAAACGTTTCGGTAATTTGTTCGATAAGTGCCAGATGTACCTTTATTCTACCAGTATTCGTTTTTCCTAGTACGATAATGACCCCTCCCTTACAAGAAATGGGCCCTGTGAAGCACTTTAAGCTTGCACCAAGAATTGGTGGAGCAACGCAAACATATTCTTTACTTGGTTAGAACATTTTAAACGAAAACTAACTCTTCCGCGAAGAACCTAGTTTTGCTAATTTTGAATAATCACACAAGTCATATCTTCCTGAAGATATATTATTATTGCAGGGATAATGGAATAAAAATGGTTAGCATTCCTCCCCATACATCACACAAACTGCAACCCCTAGACCTTACTTTATTGTAGACAAGGTAATTTCTTCGTAAAATCTAAAATAGTCTAGACAATAAATTAATACTTTGGTATAGATATATTTGCGATTTTTGTATGCCTTAGTAGATAGCACATTTGGTGTTTTTCAGTTTGGTTAGATATAGGTAGTTTATTTTAATATACTTTCACTTTTTCGAAAAGTATATAGGTAATTAAAGTTTTCCTACAGTAAATAAATGGCGCAAATACAAAAAAAAGTAAAACAAAATTTGAAGATACATATTTTCTCCTAAGAAACGAACCCGTTATAATTTTTTTTAGTGGTATATAGAATAAGTTAGTGCGCTCTAATTTTATTGCGTCATTTTCACCTACTTCCCCCTACTTCCATTTATTTTATGTACCAATCATAATTAACTCAGATATTTATACCTATTTCATGGCGATGGCATACCTGTAAATTTTACTGTGTTGTCGGAAGTTGTTATGTCAGCAAGGAATGTCATGTTCTACAATTTATAGCACACCATATATATATATAATACTATTTTTCCTGATGTTTATGTCTGATAAACTAAGATGATTAGAAATGAGACTTGGCAAATAATTTATATTATTTCTTGTAAAAAGGGTATATGTTGATGCTGTATTTGATTCAATAATTAAATCAACGAGTAAAATTCAATTTCTACTTATTTTCTTATACTCTTATCTATGTAAAACTATTTATATACATATACAGGGTGTCCAGAAACTCTCCTGACAAACGAAGACCGGAGATTCCTCAGATAATTTTAAGACAATTTAACCCAATTCACCCTAGTCCGAAAATGCTTCCTAAGGGAGCTAGAGCTCTTTGAAGATGGCGCCTTGTAATTAGTTTTTTTTAATATCTCCCGAACGCTTCTATTTAGAAAAACAAAAACTGGTATGCTTATTTATCCTCCAGAGATGAATCGATTCCATCAATTGCGAATTTCTAGTACCGGTCATAGGCGTCCGTTTTGGGTAGGTTAACGGTTATTTTAACGCATAACTTTTTTGTCTTTAACTTTTAAGCATTTGTGACACTAGATTATTAAATTTTCAGATATGCTAGTACTGAAAGCTACTCTTACTTTAAGTCGGTAGGATACACCGTTTTCTAGAAAAATCGATTAAAAAATTTTTCGTTTTTTCGTCATTAAAATTCAATTTATTATTTTTTGCACTAGTTCGCTCTGAACTGCCAACAGAAATAAAACCTACGTTTTTAATTGTCAAATTGTTGTCAGTTCGCGAAGTTTATCTTTTAATTTTTTACTTTGTAGCATTCAAACACAACGATTTCAATTTAAAAAAAATGGTTTTTACTAATGAAGAATACGCCGATATGCATTTAGTTTATGGCGAAATGAGGTGTAACGCTCGAGCAGCGCAACGTAGATACGCTGAAAAATTTCCCAATCGTCAGCATCCCACTCACTCAACATTTACAGCTCTTCATCAACGATTAAGAGAAACAGGTTCAGTGGTCCCAAAAAAAAATGAAACTGGGAGACATAATGATGTAACAACAGAACATGAAGATGTTATTTTAATGGAAGTTGAGGAAAATCCAGAAATTAGCGTTCGAAGACTATCTGCCATGTACCCCACAATTTCAAAATCTTCCGTAGGAAATATCTTACACAAAGAAAATTTATATCCATTTCATTTTACAAAGGTGCAAGCACTGCTAGAAGGAGATTTTCCTGCTCGTGTAGAATTCGCTAGATGGTTACAAAATCAGATAAATCAAGATGAAGATTTTTTCAGGTACATGTTGTTTGGTGACGAAGCTTCATTCTCAAAAAATGGAATTTTTAATGAACATAATGCACACTATTATTCGTACGTTGGTGACAATCCCCACGTTGTTCAAGAATTTAACCATCAGCATAGGTTTAGCATAAACGTCTGGATTGGAGTAGTTGACGATTATATACTTGGACCTCTGGAATTACCTGCTCGTTTAAATGGTGTTGATTACTTACATTTCCTGCAAAATATTTTACCTGATTTGTTAGATGAGGTGCGTTTAAATATTCGGCAAAACTTATGGTTTCTACAGGACGGCTGTCCCGGCCCACTTTAGCAGGAATGTACGAGACTTTCTAGATAATAACTACAAAGACCATTGGATTGGAAGAGGCGGCCAGTTGCTTGGCCAGCAAGGTCGCCGGATTTGAATCCTTGCGATTATTGTGTTTGGGGATACATAAAAGCATTTGTTTATTCCGTTCCGATACAAAATCGTGCACAACTCTGGCTAAGGATACAAGATGCTTGCAACGAATTTAAAAATAACTTTGGAATTTTTGCAAGAATTCGGCGTTCTCTAAGCAAAAGGGTAAATTTATGCATAGAGACTAATGGTCATCTCATCGAGCATCTTTTGTAACTATCTACCTTTGATACTTGTTCTTTTTTTGTTAGTTTCGTTCCATTGTAATAAATACTTTGTTTTTAAAAACCTTCAGCCAAGATTTTGTTTCAAATTGATTTTTGCTTCTTTTCCCAAACTTTTTTTTACGAATTGTGTGCTGCATTTATTGAAACAAAAGATGATTTATTAAATTAATTTTCATCCATGCCTTGATAGTCCTAGCCAACATCGTCGCTAAAAATAAGTAGGTACATAATAAATTGAATTTTAATGACGAGAAAACGAAAAATTTTCAAATCGATTTTTCTAGAAAACGGTGTATCCTACCGACTTAAAGTAAGAGTACCTTTTAGTACTAGAATACCTGAAAATTCAATAATCTAGTGTCACAAATGCTTAAAAGTTAAAGACAAAAAAGTTATGCGTTAAAATAACCGTTTACCTACCCAAAACGTACGCCTATGACCGGTACTAGAAATTCGCAATTGATGGAATCAATTCATATCTGGAGGATAAATAAGTATACCAGTTTTTGTTTTTCTAAATAGAAGCGTTCGGGTGATATTAAAAAAAAATAATTACAAGGCGCCATCTTCAAAGAGCTCTAGCTCCCTTAGGAAGCATTTTCGGACTAGGGTGAATTGGATTAAATTGTCTTAAAATTATCTGAGGAATCTCAGGTCTTCGTTTGTCAGGAGAGTTTCTGGACACCCTGTATATTATATATAAGATTATATATGAGAAAGAATTTTTAATTTTATCTCCCTGTTAGTGTATTTTGGAAACAACATCTCGTCTAGAGAAATGACTACGCAGACACTCTTTTAACGTCTTTGTTGCTTCTCGTTGATTGATGTTCTCTGGTTTAACATTTCTTTTAATAATTGCATTTGCCTAGCAATGGAGTTTTTGTTTATTTTATGTTAACAATAAAATATCACACTAAGGGTAACGCTTTATAACAGTTATTTATCATTTACTTGAAAAATTTTTCATGTAAAATGACAATTTTTTTATACTGTGTCAAGTTACAATAATTCAATTTTTTTTTAAACGTTACCATAATTTTCACGATCACTAGCATTATTATTTGGTGAAAAAAGATCAAATAACAAGAATTATTAAAATTAATGATCATATTTCATACAGTTTTGCCAGTTTTTTCTAGTACTTATAACTTATGACTTAGATCATGACAAATTAGGCAAACCTTCTATAGAAATTGCTGAATTATTTGTCAATAAGTATGGTTAGTATACAATGCCAAACTGTTCATAAGATTTGCATTTTACGATCAATAAAGAATTGAGGATTTGCAAAAAACGTGCTGTAGAGAGATGTATTGGAAAGGAGAAAACAGTCAATTTAATTCCACACCATATCTACTAGTTAGTGCGATATATTGGAAGCTTTTAAGTTAATCTGGCTTATATAAATAATATCATAACAGTTAACAATAGTAGTAGTAATAATCCATGTCTCAACATCAACATATTATTAAGTAATTGTATCGATAATAATACAATGTATGTATATGTTACATACAGAATATGCCTCATGGAATTAAGAGATTATTCAATTATCAATCAAACTTGTCCAACTTCAATCCAATTAATGTGATTGTAAATATATTTAAGAAAAATTATTTGGAGGAATAGAATTTAATTAAAAAAAGAACGATCAATTTTGCTGAAAGCACGAAATCCTATCGGGACTTATATGAGAAACAATGAAAGAGCGAGACGATGGATAATAGTGAGAGAAACAGTGCACCACCACATAAACTTGCTCGCTAAGAATGGATATAATTTCCTGCGACAAGGGCAAGACTTCAAGAGTCGTTAGTTTAACGATGTCACTAATGAAACAATCCAGGAACACAATTATGAGAGATGACACATTTAACTGGAAGTGACTCCCACTGCAGCAATATCTTGAGACTATGGTCTAATTTTATGGAGACGAGATGGGATTCTTCTTAAATTAAAAATTCATCGTAGAGTGCGATTACTTATGTGATACTAGATTACTTTAATGGAAATATTAAGTATTATTCTTTCATATATTACTGATTTGGTGCATAAGCAGAAACATTATATGATTCAAATTAGAGTGCTTGAGTATGTGAAAAAATAGTTTCTAACAATTACGAACAACGCCAAATAAAGTATTATATATTTGTTACATGTTACCAGTACAATTGTCTTAATTTTACTGTTTAAAAATTGTGCAAAAGTACAATCCTACTACAATATACGAGGGTCAACTCTGTTATTCCTCTCCTTACCACAAAATAAAAATTAAGCAAATTACTATTAAATAAATTTATCCTACATGTATAAATAAGAATATAATTTTAAGAATTAGAAATAAGAACAATTATCATTATTGTATAGTTTCGTATCAAAAAAATATATTTGGAGTAATATATCAATATACCAAGGTTGACCGTAAAATTTTTCGTCCCCTAGATGGCAATGCCACATAAATCGGCTCTCAATGAAGTTATATTGTTTTATTACTATAGAATATGTATTTTCGCAGTTAAAATTATAGTGTACAACTTGTTGTGTTTGCAGCAAACTTTACGCCTGCCATGTGAAGACTGTATACGTGACGACTAGGGTCATCTCTCCTCTATGAAAAGGAGAGATGGCCAACAATTTTTGGGGATAGTTGACCATGGCCATCTATCCTGAAATTATTATTTTAATTTCAGATGCCGAATATTTACAACAGGACAGCCTCACATAATCGTGGGTTGTGGACACAGGAAGCTTTGATACAAGCTATGAATGCTGTGAAAAATAGTGAAATGTCTGTAAGACGTGCCTCCATTGAATACAATATTCCTAGAAAAACCTTAGAACGTCGTCTGAGAAAAAATGATTCACAAAAGGATAGAATGGGGCCTGCCAGTTTATTTGGAGAAGCACATAAAAGAAGGATAGTAAGGCATATTATAAACATGCAAAGAAGAGGATTTCCTTTAACAAGGAATGATATTCGGCACATGGCTTTCAAGTTTGCGGTACAATTGACCATACGAAATCCATTCAATAATGAAAATGAAAAAGCTGGCTATCCATGGCTCCAACTATTTTTGAAAAGACATCCTGAGATTCGAATTCGAAAGTCAGAGAATGTTTCTTTAGCTCGCTCCGTATCTATGAATAGGGAAGAAGTAGGGGCATATTTTAATCTATTGGAAAGTATTTTGCAAGATAACAATCTTTTCCAGGCACCTGGAAAAGTGTTCAATATGGATGAGACTGGTGTGCAGTTGAACATTCGACCCCATCAAGTTTTAGCAGCTAAAGGTTCCAAGTGTGTTAGCACTGTCTCATCGTCAGAAAAAGGTGAAACAATAACCATTGTAGCGTGCTGCAACGCAGAAGGGACATTTATCCCTCCAGCTTGCATAATGAAGGGAAAGAATAAGAAACCTGAATTAGAAGATGATCTTCCACCTGGTTCAATTTTATACATGAATCCAAAATCAGCTTACATAAACTCAGATCTATTTCTGAGATGGCTAAGGGAAGTGTTTGTGTCAAGGAAACCGCCTGGAAAGGTGTTATTGTTACTTGACGGTCATACGTCTCATTCCATTCTTGCAGAAGATAATGATATAGCAATGTTGAGTCTACCTAGTCATACCACACATTATCTTCAACCCCTCGACAGGTCGGTTTTCAAGTCATTCAAGGGGTACTTCTATGAAGTCTGCAGATGTTGGTCTAGGACACACCCAGAAAGACGCATTACGCGTTACCAATTTGGTCAACTGTTCTCTCAAGCTTGGGCCAAATGTGCAACATCAGAAAATGCAATTGCTGGATTCAGAGCTACAGGCGTGTTCCCCTATAACCCTGCAGTTATTCCAAATTATGCTTTTGAAGTCCATGAACAACAATTTGAGTCAAATCGAGAACCGAAACATCCATCAGAAGAAACCACTTTCGAACCACAACCGGGTCCTTCACACGCTTTACCAGAACAAGAACTAGAAGAAGAAGAAGTAGAGCAAAATGGCGAAAAACAGGAAGGAAAGGAGAAAGAAACTCCTAGTAAAATACTAGAAAGTATTTCTGCCATACCGAAAGTGAATATAGAACAAACCAGAAAAAGATCCAAAAGTGTGGCTTGCTTATTAACGTCGCCTGAACATGTAAGCAATTTACTCGAGAAACACACTACAAAAGAAAAGAAAAAAAATACATCAGAGTGCCAGGTACTTCTAAAAAAACTGCAACATCTCGGCTTAGAAAACCGAAAAAACAAAGATGTGCGACTCCAGAGTCGTCGTCTAGTTCAAGCTCGATTCAATATGAGGAATCAAGCAATGACGAGGAAGAAGTATGTATGATTTGCGGCGAACAAGGAAAATCAGAAGTGTGGTATCGTGTGGAAATTGGGTCCACAAGTTATCCAGCGGAAGAAATACTCCGAAAAATTACATATGCGATTATTGTTCACAAACATAATTCTTAAACTTCTTAGGAAATTTAGGTTTTTAGGTTTTTAACTGTTTTTGTTCTAGAAATATTTTTTTATTTTGTTTTTTATACACGAATAAGACGAATTATGTTATTTTTTCAATAAATATATTTTGCATAAATTATATTTTTTTACATATTGCTGTGACTCTTACAAATTTATAAATATATAAAATAAATTTAATTTACTTAATTAAAGCGTAACTGAGAGTCAAGCACGCATCCTAGTGCTAGGCCTTATGCTAGACTAAGATACGGTGAACTTTCTGCTGAAAGGTAGGTTAAGCAAAACATTTTACATGCAACTAGCTCCGCTTGAAAATAAATAGTTCTCTCAGGGGCAGAAAATATGAGTTGATTCTCCTGCTCTTTAATTATCTCCAGGTCAGGTAAAGAAATAAAATACAAAATAAATCTTAATATCTAATTTATTAAAATAAAATAATTTTAAACGAATTAAAAAGTTTTTATCTACAAATATTTACACACAAAAAATCAATATTCAGTCATAATTCAAATTTATACATCATCATCAATAAAATATTACAAGTAATAAAGAATAAATGACATTATGATGTCGTGAAAAACTTATGTCTAAAAGAAAATGTGAACGTGATTATTATGATTAATATTTGTCATAGATACATGTAAACAATCAAAAATAAAATAAATTACCCGTGATGAATTGTACTGGAATATAAATAAAAATAAAATTTGTACGGTCTACTATTTGCTAACAAAATATAGACATTAAGGAAGTGGCTTTGCCCTAATTAGTCCTGTCCGGCGCCTTTTCTCGCTCCCAACACAGTACCATCAGATAACAAATTCACACAGATGAGTATCCCAAAGTTCCACCCTACGATCATGTCCTTTTCAACTCGTTGGACGCAACCCGAACATACATCACAATGTGCACACTCCTTAAGGAATATATAAATTTTAAATTAAATAAATAAAATGAAATAAAATAATGTCTCTGCGTATCCAATAAATTAACTCAGCCCTGATTAGTTCTTCCTGGTGCCTTTTCTCGCTCCCAAACGCAGTACCACCAAGACCAATTCGTGTTTTTTTTTCAAATTCACCAGGACTCCATGCTATGAATTAAATTATGACATAATTCATTTCACACATCCCTGATGTATTATTCAACACGTTAATATTGAACACCCAAATACAACAAAAATATACTTAATACACATATCAAAAGAAATAATATATACATTAAAAAAAATAAACTTTACCTTTTTCGCGAAATTCCAATACAAAAACACCACTACAAATAAAGAATTTGGTACGCCACTATACACACATTTATAACAAATATCGTTTAATCACCTTAACTCCTCGTACATCGTTTCAAACTCATCCATAATGAATTTTCAATAAAATTTAATTCACTTATATATATATATAACCTATACACACATAAAACAAAATTATTAATTTCAAATACCTTTTGTAGGATAAATAATTTTAAAAGAAAAGTAAATTATGTGAAAATGAAATGATTATGCTATCCAAAGTTATCATTACAATTACTAGAAGGTTCTGTCATAATGTATGGCATAGTACCCCTACATGCAAAACAAAACACTCTAGAAAAAAGAAAATAAAATGAAATTAAATAAATTCAAAAACCAAGTTCGTAAATAAAAGTATCTCATACATAAGTAATTATTCAAATATATCTAGACATTTCTATGTGATACGCGCTGCATGTTAAAAATAAAATATTATATGCGTTGAATCTTGTTAAAATTTTATAAGTATCAAAAGTCTCAAAAATTATTCTAAGTCCGGATTTAAGAGCAATCCTTTTAAAAGAAGGAGGAAGTGGTTTATCACCTACTTTTAGACTAGTTAATATTGCGGTTTTCACCAAGCAATCCCGGAAATTTTGTCCGTCCGCGCTTTTATGCTTAAATTTCTTTATAAAAACATCCGGCAACTTTCGGCAAACACGAATCCACTTCCAAAATTGTATATCGACGGTGCTGCCCTTATCGGTCACATGGGGAAACAGTGTATTAATAATCCTTGAAAAAGGTAAACAAACATGCGAATATAAATTCGTCTATACGTTTATGACTCAGCCGTGCACCTGATAAACAATACTTTTTGCGCCGGTCTACACAGTCGATCTTTGCCAATGTCAGAAGTCTTTGTGCGAGAAACACTTGCTCGTTCCCTTTTCACGTAACATTTAATACGTCCTAATATCATAACCTTATAAAAATTTACTAAGATTCTTTTATTGTTTTACTTAAATAAAAATAAAGTTTTCGTAAATTATCGATATAGTGAATATTTATATACACATCATAGTAAAAATGAATAAAGTAAAAATTAATTTAAATAAAATCTTAAAGTGATCTTGATTATACTTATTTATTTACATATTATTATTTATTCAAGATCACTGCATAAATATCCCTATGGGAATATCTGCGATTTATAAGCGAGAATCGCTAATGCCAATGGTATAAATTCAAGATTTCCCATAAATACCAGTTAATATACTTATAGATTGCTTATCATATTATTGATAGAAAGCATAGAGACATGAAATTTCCCTATAATATGCTTATTCTATCTATATACAAGTCAGAAGTAAATATGCAAAACTCTTGGAGTTTATTTTAAACTTCACTCCCTTCATGACGAGAAAGTTTAAACAAATGACATTTAAAACACCTAAATTAATTAAACTACTTATAAATATATATACAAAAGTGTACTTAAATTCTTTAAATTTTACACCTTTCATAGGTATTACAAATATTGTAATTGCATCATCGAGTTCCCTTAAAATGAAGTGGCAATTGTAGTCCACTATTTTGGGAAAACTTCTTAACATTTTTAAGTATCTGGGCTGTGGGTACTTTTCAACTGCATCCAAAACCTCTATTCTCGCATGGGTCCATATAAATTTCACACCCTCTTGTAAAATCATTTTATCATTCACATGATGTGACACATTTTCATCATGTGGGTTTAATATGTGCTGTACGGGCTTTACATACCCATAATGTAAAATATTTTGTTCCTTATGAACAATTTTATTTAAATTCACTAATAAATTTACCACTATTGGATATAATTTCACGAAACATTTATATAGCTGTACCAACCAAAGAGAATTAACATTTACAAACCACTTTGCATTAGTACTTATTAACAATAATGTTTCTATTAATTTGGGGAGTTGTAGTTGTTGTTTTATTGATTGAAATAAACATAAACTTAATTTATTATTCTTGGTGTTTTCTAAATAATCTAAATATTCCTTAATTACTACTGTGATGGGGTTCATTAAATTATATACTAAATTTTCAATAATTTCATCTTTTAACAAACTTTTAATTTTAAATTGAACACTTAATTTCTGCTTATGGGAAGATGGATGAGTCGTTTCTGTTTTAAAACAATTATCATAGTCTACTGCTAAATCTACATTACCATTAAATACTTTAACATCTTTTGTCAAAGGATCACTCACATTATCATTATTAATCTGTTTGTTGCAAATCAAATTTTTGTCACCCATATTTATTTCCCGGTGTGAACATTTATTTATTATGTCACCCATATATTTCGTGGCGTCTTTCTTTTGAAGACCCTCCACATGGTGTGTACATTTATTATTTATGTCACCCGTGGCAAACATGGACTCTTCCCTTTGAAGATCATCCACATGGTGTGAACCTTTATCCTTGTCAATCAAACTATCATTATTTATTTTTAAAGTGAGGTCCCTATCAAAATTATCAATGATTGAATTATTAACTAATATTTTATCATCTTGAGCGCCTTTGTCCCAAGACATGTTTACTTTATTAATGTGGAAGGTTCTATTTTCCCTTTCCAATTTCGATGTATATAGACTCAAAAAATCCATCCCAAGTACGCAGCAATATTTTAATCTTGGTGTAACAATAAATTGTGTTACAAGTTCTACATCCCCCATCTCTATATTTATACAAAATACATTATCTCGCTTGTAAAAACCTAATTTTTCAAACCTTTTATCAAATAATCCCCCATCTAAAAGTGACAATTCTAATTCACTATCTATTATAGCTACACCATATACATCCCCTACTTTAACATCTACCAGTGGAAATTTAGTGGTTATATTACTTAAATCTACGACGTTTCTCTTGCCTCGTTGTTTCTTCTTTCTCCCTTTGGTTGGACCTACCAAAAATCCAGGTCCTTCTTTATTGCTCCTCTTGACGCATCTCTTGTTACAGCTTCTGTTTTATTTTCTTTATTTTCTATAATTACGTTATTAAATCCTCGGGTATCTTCTGTTTCATTTTTTTCGTATTTCCTTCCTACATGACCCTCCTGTCTCCAATTATTATTATTATCATTACTACTACTACTACTCATATTCTTGTTGTTACTATTCTCCACCCTTCCTCCCTGGTAACTATTATTCTGATACCGATTACCATTGTATCTTTGTTGGTTATTGTGGTTATTACCATTATATCTTTGCTGGGCATTATAATAGTTACCATTGTTACCTGCTTTATACCCATTTTTATTCTGAGATACACTCCTATCTTCCACGTCGTCCAGACGCTTTACCAATTCCAAGAGTTGCTCAACGGTGTCTATACCCTGTAAAGCAACTGCTTGTACTACCTCATGCTCAAAATGATTAGCTAATTGGGTAACAATGTCACACTCCTGGATCACAGGTTGTATATGTTTCAAGAAAGAATATTTCCGAATAACATAATTCTCTCTAGACGTAATAGAACGATATTTTCCAAAGGTAAGGTCATGTCTAATGCGTCTTTGCTGAGTTTGTCCCCAGTACTGTCTAATAAACATATTTTCTAATTCTTCGTACGTCTGTACCTCATCAATTACCATGTCGTACCATAATAATGCATAATCTCTAAGACACCCCCTCATGAAATGTAATTTTGACATATCATCATTAATACCACGAATGTATGTCTTAATGGTTTTAAGAAATGCCATTGGGTTGTCTTTGTTGTATCCAGAAAACTTAGGTATGTTTTCTGTACCAATAGATATCTGTTGTGGTACAACACCGGGTGTGATTGTACCTTGTTCAACTCTTGTTTTTAAATTCTTAATTGTATCTTGACAATTTAATGTCATATCCTGTAGCTTTAAAAGAGAGTCTGTGCATGCACCATATTTAACCCTACAGTCTTCAAACTTACTTGTTAAATTTTTAACATCTTTCTGAACTGACATGGCACTACTGTCCACCTTCAGTTCCAAGAATTGTATTTTTTCATCTTGTCCTCCAATCCTTTCTTCTATTTGTTTAAAATTTTCTCTTGCTACACTAGCTCTCTCATTCATTTCATCTATTAAGAATTCACTGCTATTCTTACACTTCTTTTCGCTCGCTTCTATTCTCTCATTGATCTGTGTTGTGCTTTGTTTCACATCCTCTTTTATTTTCTCATTCATTGCAGACATCTCCATTCTACAGGCTTTAATTCTTTCGTCAATCTTCTCATTCATTGACTTTACCACAGTTTGTATCTCTATTTTATTTCTATTCATCTCTTCTTTCATCTCAGCTTTATTTTCATCCAACTTTTTATTTATTTCAGTTTTCATTTCCCTTTTGTTCCTTTCCATTTCTTCTTTATTTTCTTCAAACTTTTTATTCATATCTATCTTGTCACATTCCAATTTACAGAAAAGTTTTTCAAATAAAATATCAAATCTGTCTCCGCCTGACATTTCTTTCGTTTCAATTTTTACATTTACAGTTACATTTTCATCCTCATCAAGAGGTAGCGTCTTTTCTGAATCTGTCACAGAGGAAATGCCTTGTGGTTCCCTGTACGTTTCAAATAAATATTTGGTATCTGTACCACTTTCAGGATTTTCACCCTCACCCTTATACTCAGACATATTTACTTTATCTGTCCTGGCACTTAAAGAGACTTATTTGTGGAGAAAAATAAATCAAAACTTGACAAAATTTTATTTGTGAATTATATTTATTAATTATTCAAATGCACTTAAAGGTGAAAATACCTCCCTTTAATTACACAGCTATTTGAATATTAAATAATCAATTAATTTTTATCTAAACAGTTTTAAAATGTAAAAGTTTTGCCCCACTACGTTGGTCGCCATATAATTATGCTGTGACTCTTACAAATTTATAAATATATAAAATAAATTTAATTTACTTAATTAAAGCGTAACTGAGAGTCAAGCACGCATCCTAGTGCTAGGCCTTATGCTAGACTAAGATACGGTGAACTTTCTGCTGAAAGGTAGGTTAAGCAAAACATTTTACATGCAACTAGCTCCGCTTGAAAATAAATAGTTCTCTCAGGGGCAGAAAATATGAGTTGATACTCCTGCTCTTTAATTATCTCCAGGTCAGGTAAAGAAATAAAATACAAAATAAATCTTAATATCTAATTTATTAAAATAAAATAATTTTAAACGAATTAAAAAGTTTTTATCTACAAATATTTACACACAAAAAATCAATATTCAGTCATAATTCAAATTTATACATCATCATCAATAAAATATTACAAGTAATAAAGAATAAATGACATTATGATGTCGTGAAAAACTTATGTCTAAAAGAAAATGTGAACGTGATTATTATGATTAATATTTGTCATAGATACATGTAAACAATCAAAAATAAAATAAATTACCCGTGATGAATTGTACTGGAATATAAATAAAAATAAAATTTGTACGGTCTACTATTTGCTAACAAAATATAGACATTAAGGAAGTGGCTTTGCCCTAATTAGTCCTGTCCGGCGCCTTTTCTCGCTCCCAACACAGTACCATCAGATAACAAATTCACACAGATGAGTATCCCAAAGTTCCACCCTACGAGCATGTCCTTTTCAACTCGTTGGACGCAACCCGAACATACATCACAATGTGCACACTCCTTAAGGAATATATAAATTTTAAATTAAATAAATAAAATGAAATAAAATAATGTCTCTGCGTATCCAATAAATTAACTCAGCCCTGATTAGTTCTGCCTGGTGCCTTTTCTCGCTCCCAAACGCAGTACCACCAAGACCAATTCGTGTTTTTTTTTCAAATTCACCAGGACTCCATGCTATGAATTAAATTATGACATAATTCATTTCACACATCCCTGATGTATTATTCAACACGTTAATATTGAACACCCAAATACAACAAAAATATACTTAATACACATATCAAAAGAAATAATATATACATTAAAAAAAATAAACTTTACCTTTTTCGCGAAATTCCAATACAAAAACACCACTACAAATAAAGAATTTGGTACGCCACTATACACACATTTATAACAAATATCGTTTAATCACCTTAACTCCTCGTACATCGTTTCAAACTCATCCATAATGAATTTTCAATAAAATTTAATTCACTTATATATATATATAACCTATACACACATAAAACAAAATTATTAATTTCAAATACCTTTTGTAGGATAAATAATTTTAAAAGAAAAGTAAATTATGTGAAAATGAAATGATTATGCTATCCAAAGTTATCATTACAATTACTAGAAGGTTCTGTCATAATGTATGGCATAGTACCCCTACATGCAAAACAAAACACTCTAGAAAAAAGAAAATAAAATGAAATTAAATAAATTCAAAAACCAAGTTCGTAAATAAAAGTATCTCATACATAAGTAATTATTCAAATATATCTAGACATTTCTATGTGATACGCGCTGCATGTTAAAAATAAAATATTATATGCGTTGAATCTTGTTAAAATTTTATAAGTATCAAAAGTCTCAAAAATTATTCTAAGTCCGGATTTAAGAGCAATCCTTTTAAAAGAAGGAGGAAGTGGTTTATCACCTACTTTTAGACTAGTTAATATTGCGGTTTTCACCAAGCAATCCCGGAAATTTTGTCCGTCCGCGCTTTTATGCTTAAATTTCTTTATAAAAACATCCGGCAACTTTCGGCAAACACGAATCCACTTCCAAAATTGTATATCGACGGTGCTGCCCTTATCGGTCACATGGGGAAACAGTGTATTAATAATCCTTGAAAAAGGTAAACAAACATGCGAATATAAATTCGTCTATACGTTTATGACTCAGCCGTGCACCTGATAAACAATACTTTTTGCGCCGGTCTACACAGTCGATCTTTGCCAATGTCAGAAGTCTTTGTGCGAGAAACACTTGCTCGTTCCCTTTTCACGTAACATTTAATACGTCCTAATATCATAACCTTATAAAAATTTACTAAGATTCTTTTATTGTTTTACTTAAATAAAAATAAAGTTTTCGTAAATTATCGATATAGTGAATATTTATATACACATCATAGTAAAAATGAATAAAGTAAAAATTAATTTAAATAAAATCTTAAAGTGATCTTGATTATACTTATTTATTTACATATTATTATTTATTCAAGATCACTGCAATATGTACGTGAAAATAATATGGTCATCACTCCTTACCTATTATGGCCAACTCACCTCCATACCCAAGGAGAGATGGCCAATTCTTCATAAAAAAAAATATTTTTTTTAGATATCGCCGGTCTGAACTTTTACTATTATGCATACATTTTTGAAATCCTTGATTCATTATGACTCTTTTGCGTAAATTTGAAACAGTTTCAAGTTATAGTTGACTAGAAAACTTCTAGAACGAAAACCATGGCCATCTCTCCTCGAATTACCCCACCTAATGCTTTTCCCTATCAAACTTTTATATGTTTTTGAATAAGTCGGGAGTTCAAGGTGGGTGCGACAATTATATTTTCATAGTGTTCTCCATTTATGGCAGATCCACTTGGCACATATTCAAGACATCTAATGTAATATTTTTTTTTAGAAAATGATGTTTGGGTTTGTTGTTTCTGGTGGACAGCCGTTATGAGTTTACAGCATAGATTTATGTTTAGTGGGATGAACTCAATGGTTTGAGAAATTTCTTTTTTTTAATAGTTTTTGTTGATGTTCAATCTGAGTATGCACAAGACAAATTTTTGGATTAGCTATTTTACTGCTAATCACAGAGACGTTTACTCGCTAATCTTAGAATACTAGATTTGTGCTATCTTTATATTTTGAGGTTCCACGTGTTGTTCAAACCAGAGAACAACGATCAACGAGAAGCAACATCTTAGTCGGATCCTTTCGTATTTCGGTTCCCACTTTCGCCTCGGCGTATTTGAGTAATAAAAGTGCTTAAAAGTGCCAAAGCAATAAACACCACAAAACCATTTAAAAAAGTGCGTCTGTTTATGAAAAATATTAGTTAATACTTTTCAAATTATGTGGTGTTTTTCTGTAGATTATCTGAACTCTTAATTGTGTTAATCACACTCTATTTAATACCAACAATATCATCTACTATATAAATTTCCGATACTAGCGAAAACAAATGATCGAAACAGGTTTTTGCTTTTGTTGTACAATTTACAGATTCCTAATTAATATGTTTTATAAATAAGCGATTTATATATTATAATCTAATCTAAGTAAAAACTATAATATTATAAATAAGATTATATATGAGGAAAAAAAAATTGTGTATATATTTGAGAGAGAAAAAATCGTCTAGCCAGATGACCGCGCAGACAACCACGCTTGCTTGCCCACCAAGCAAACGCATCCCAATTTCACTCATTTTATCAACAAATAAAACTTCAGAATTCTCGATAAACCTAACAAATTAAACATAAATTGGTCCAGCTGTAAATATTACATCTATTTTGTCAGAATTTGTTTCATGACGAGATAGACAACTCTCGCTGTTATAAACTAAATAAATTTGCTAGACGTATGATTTTTATCAGAAACAAAGAGCAAATTTAACTAATAAAAATACTTTACACAAGAATAAGAATTTAACGCCCCATTTAAGTCTTTTCGCCATAGCACGATACCATCGCGAGATGGATAACCAATGGCGGTGCAATGAAAACGAAAAAATCCAAACAAATTAGCCGTTAGCAAACATAAAAGGGACATAAAACCCGACGAAAAACTGCATAAAATCATTAATCTAGAAGTAACTCGAGCAAGATGGCGTCGTAAAAACTGCTGATTGTTCATTTAAGTTTAATTAGTAGGCAGTGAAATCATCTTTATGTCCCTCCGGTCTACAGTCGGTTATCGTGCTAGGAGTTTCTCTACGTCAGCGCTATAAACATTTTCGATGTACGATGTTACAGAAGTATGACTCTCTCTCTCTCTTTCTTCGAGCGTAGTTCATTCTCTTTTAATTAACGCCAGTTCTGAACGGCATATCCGATGAAATTTATTTCCTTTGATACGCCTAGAGTATGACTGTACTCAAGTCGAATTGATATGAAATCACACCTAGTCATAACACAATTAATTAAAAGGAATACCGTTGAATCTGGGGTACCTAAGTACTTAATTCTATATAGTGTAAATATAATGAAGAGAAGCTTATTTTTGTAATTAGTGCAACATTCAAACATGAAGGGGTCGAATTTTTATCCACATTTTACTGGATACTAATTTTGATATTAATGTCCATGTGTCCAAGTATTAATTTATCCTATTAAAAAGAAAAAATTGATATAAATTTCCCTACAAAATAAGGGAAACACCAAAAAATGTTCCTGCGGATGTTAGTTGACCTAGAATGACAAATCATTTTATTTTAAGTGCATAACGTGCAATTAATTTTTGCATTGCTTATAATATTTTTCAAAAAGCAATTTTCTATTTAAACATTATAAATTAAATAGAAACTGACTATTCAAGACATCAAAATCATTCTAGTTTTTTTTATTATGATTATATTATATGCGCAAAAGACATGGTGAGGTTTAGGCAAAGTCTACTTTCGAAACCTATACCCTGATTATGAAGATCATTCTTTTCGCACAAATACTTTCTACAAACTATACCTGAGCTAAAAACCTCGAATTAATATTGTTCATGTGCCACGAAAGAAAAAAGAAGCATCAGTATACATTCTATGCATAAATCAAATAAAATTCAAAGAAAACTGCAGAGAAACAAAATCAGTTTTGTAACATAAGGCCTCTCTTTATTTGTTTTTTGAAATCTTTGATGGGCACTACTATATCAGCAGTGTGTAGAAACTAGAAGTTATAACTGCGGCGTGAAGAGTATCTTTAAAATAGAGCAATTCTACGTGCAGGCGCAGGGAGAAGATGCATATGGACACCAGAATAAAGACATATTTTTCCTTATACCTGGAATGGTGTTTCCACCTTGTGATACAGGCACACATTCTCCAACCCAAGTCATTGCTTCATGTCAAGCTATCCTCATCCAGGAGCTTATATTAGGTACTGACTGATCAGGTCGATAGCAGAATTATACCCTGTAGAGCAGTGAGTGAAATGTGCACAATGCACTATGGTTTTGTAAATTCCAGACGTATCGACCACGCTCACCTAGGGCTCAACGTGGGTTCAATGCGGACAACTTTTAATGCCCTCTTGGGTCTCCCGCCTCTTTACTTTGTGATGCAGGGAGAGGTCAGAATGGGTGTTTTTAGGCTGCGGCTAACTATCGCCAATATCAAAAGAAGGTCCGAACACATGGCAATTCCAGATCTCGTGGGTGGAGATGTTTTAGACATGAAGTAGTAAAGCGATATAGCCTCAACCAATCAAATTAGGTGTTCTATAATGAAATGAGAAAATGGTATGCAGGATACCAGAAAGCGGGACCAAATGTGGTACACAAACAGGTCAAAAACCGTAGCAGGAATCTATTCTGCTGCTCGGAACAAATACTATGCACTGGGGAAATATCCGTTTCTGTTTCAGGAAGAGGTGTGTGCTATTGAAAACAATATAAATGTCATTGTCAACAGCCGAGTTCATATAATTCCTGATAGTCAAGCAGCACTAAACGCAATATCTAGCTAAGAAGTGTTGTGAAGACTTGGGAATGACTCGAAGAACTAAAACCGTTAGCGGACCTCAATAAAGTAAAACTAATTTGGGTGACACGACATAGAGGGATCGAGGGTAACAAAAAGCTAATGGACTCGCTAGGAGAGGATCAAAAACAAAACTGATAGGTCCAGGGCCGGCCCTGGGGGTACCAAAAAGTAGGACCCAAAGTCTCATCAAAGACTGAGTATATGAAAAACATAAGCGTTACTGCGTAAGAATTTCCCGGATAACTCATGGTTTTTTGGCCAACCATACAACAAAAGGGCGGAAGAAGTACACATGAGAAAGGATCGGCTGCGAATCATAACTGGCTTTTAACCTTTGATGCACCTTTTAAAGTGCACCTAAACAAAACGGGCCTGTTTTATGGAGACTATAACTGCAAACTCTCTAATAAGGAACAAGAAATAATCAGGAATATCTCAGTAAACTGTGAGGCACTGGATCACAGGAGGCAAAGCATTTTTGGGCAACTGAACACAGACCCAGAGATGCTCAAGACACATCCAGCAAAGAACCTGTACTGCCTTGTACAGGATTCGAAAGTATTAACGTAGATAGACATCATAAGCTACATTGGCCGCGTTGCAAAGTGTGGACGTAAGTGGAGCAGAGTGGCTAGTATATTTCCCAACATCGTCACAATGGCATTTTGATGTTGATTACAATTCTTATGCTTTCCATATTATATTACTTGTGACTTGGACAAATTAATCTTCAAATTATGAGGCTGAAAAATGAAAAAGTAGTTTCAATTTTCAATTTTTCTCAGCCATCGTTGTTGATATCTGCAACAGTAAACTGTGGCAATCTCAAAATGGAAAAGATTCGTATAACATCCAAACGTACAGGCAAAGGCTTGTATTTTTTGATTCCCCAAAACTACACTAACGCATGCGTACGATTATTTACGTAGCTACCAATTAATTTAATTGAGGTTGCTCATAAGCCAATACCACCTAAAACAAATTTTTTGGTGTTAACAGTAACCCCCGATTTTCATTTGTTTCCAAGTTCTTAGCTCTATCTTTTGTTTTTCTTATGGTGGCCATATTGGACTTTTAATTAGTTAGATAGTCCTTAAAATAGCTTTTCAATAACGTACAAGCCTAATAAATCTTTATTTATACGAGAGATATGAACATTTGAATAAAATTTTACTCTAATACGAAATTAGTTGGCTATAAAATTAAATTGCAGTGTAAAACAAACGATAAATATGCTCTATCATTATTGTGCAGTGAAATTGATGGGAGATTTAGAACTGTGTGTAAGTAAATACCGTTAAGTATGGAGATTAATAAGAATTGATGTTGGCACACACATTTTCAAATGAAGTAAAAGTTGATATGTTGGAAGTTTATTTCAAAGTAAATAGAATCTCTGAAAATGCTTACACAAGTTACACTCAGCGTTTTCCGGAAAGACCACAACCACACAGGCAATTTTTAGCAGATTAATCAGAAATTCAGTGAACTATGGAAGCTTCGAACAAAAAAGATCTATCAGGTTAACAATGCTGATATACTTCAAAGTAATATTTTACAATATGTTATGAACAATCCAAGTACATCAGTACGTCAAGTGGCTTGAGAAACTGGAATTCCGAAATCTAGTGTATACAGAACATTGAGAAAAAACAAATACCATACCCATACAATTCCAATTTATCAGGTGGTATCTACAAAAATGTGAAGATGATACTGATTTTCCTAGAAAAATACTTTGGACTGATGAAACACGGTTTACCAACTGCGGAGTGTTCAATAGGCATAACTTTCATCACTGGTCTACTGAAAATACACATTTGGTAAATCAAAGAAGATTTCAAGTTCTGTTTGGTTTTAATCTCTGGTGTGGTTTGATTGGTACGAACTTTTATTGACTTCTCTTTTGTTTTTTATTATATTATCAGTATCATCTTCACTTTTTTGTACATACCACCTGCTAAATTGTAATCTTCGCTGATAGTCATTATCGCTTAAACCCTGCATAATTGTTGGTTTGTATGGGTGGTATTTGTTTTTTCTCAACGTTCTGTAAACACTAGATTTCGGAATTCCAGTTTCTCGAGCCACTCGACGTACTGATGTACTTGGATTGTTCATAACGTATTGTAAAATATTCTTTTCAAGTATATCAACATTGCTAACTTGAGAGATCTTTTTTGCTCGAAGCTTCCATAGTTCACTAAATTTCTGATTATTCTGCTAAAAATTATCCGGTCGGGGTGGTTGTGGTCTTTCCGGAAAACGCTGAGCGTAACTTGTGCAAGCATTTTCAGATATTCTATTTACTTTGAAATAAACTTTCAACATATCAACCTTTACTTCATTTGAAAGTATGTGTGCCAATATCAATTCTTATTAATCTCCATGCTTAAAGGTAATTACTTACACAAAGTTCTAAACCTCCCACCAATTTAATTGCACTTTTACATGTCAATAATGACAGAACTTATTTATCGTCTGTTTTACACTACCATTAATTTCATAGCCAACTAATTTCGCATTAGAGTGAAATTTTATCAAATGTTCATATCTCTCGTATAAATAACGATTTATTAGGCATGTCGTACATTATTCAAAAGCTATTTTTATGGACTATCTAACTAATTAAAAATCCAATATGGCCACCATAAGAAAAACAAAAGATACCGCTAAGAACTTGGAAACAAATGAAAATCGAGGGTTACTGTTAACACCAAAAAAATTATCTTAAAAAAGTGTCTCAACAATGTTAGAGTTTAAAAGCGATCGCATTAGGCGTTTTGGACAGGAAAATTCAAATCGGCAAATATTGTTTTTTTCAAATTATCTCAAAATTGTAAAAAGACGGAATGAATTTGAAATGAGATTTATTGCGAGCATTGAATTCTGCAAAACATTACCCATTTAACCGTTCCTCTATCTCTTCTAATAACCGATATACCAATAATGGTGAGCATCGAAATCTGGGCGTACTGTATATTAGAAATAGTGAAGAAAGATATATTAATAAATTGAACAACAGAAATACCCAATTGTCACTTTTTCATATGTCAACGTTAATTTTCACCCGTTTCATTTTATTTTTAATCGGATTTTCCATTTCATAATAACGGAATTGTTCAGTCAGTCATTTGTGCGGCCTGATGACGTGCATTCACTTTTTCAGCGGCAATTATAAGCTACCCAACAGAGTAGTTAGTACGTAGTCCGTCCGCAACGGCGCTGTGAGCCAAATTAGTCCCAGATTAAAACTGCGATGTCCCCCAACGGCCATTAACGGTACACTCCCCGGCATAATCTCCAATTAGCTGCTCGGGATGGCCGATTTTTTTTCAGCGTTTTATTCTCCCGGAATCGAATTTAATAGATACTGTTACAATAGAATTTACTAGACTGATTTTAAATTCAATACAATCGGATCAATTCCGTGAATGTGTAGATGGGATTGGATACAAATGGCGCACCATTACGCTTAAATTTCATTTACTTTTAGCTGTTGAATTTTTTTCCGTCTATGGAGAATTTCATTGCGCTTTTATTTTTCGGCCTCGTTTTGTTTACCAGGCAGTAAACGAACTAAAATGTATATTACATAGTATTTTCTAGTTTAATACATCTTGTTCACGAATCTCTTTACTAATTGTGAGATACATAAGTAATTACATAATAGGTGGATTTTGATTTTGATTATGAGTACTTTATTTATTCTAGTGGTAAGAATGTTTTTATTGTTGAAGACTTTAACATACCTTCTTTTTACATTGATAAATGTTGTTAATTAACACTGGCTCTTCAAAATGTTGCTGCTATGTTTGTTTCATGAAGACCCCGTTTATCACCCACCATTGCGAGTATTCCTTTGCATTTTTACCTTTTTATACGTAGTATAAGAAAGTATTATGATGATGAATTGCAGATGTCCACGTTCTGCCCCTAATACCTAAAAAGTGGTTTTTGGAAACACTTCTCTTTCTGACCACGATAGTGGCCAAACAACTACAGGTACAAGTACCGCAGATGATGAATTCCATACATACTTGTCTGGAATACAAAAGTATTTGGAGCAAGTTGGAACAATTTTTGTATATAAAAAATTCGAACCGGAAGTAATAATTTTACTCTTATCGAATAACAGCTTTTTGCAAATATTCGCAAGTTATGCATTTTATACAGATTTATTGTAAGTGCGAAAGTATTTAGAGTAAGATTTAGAACCATTTTTGTATTAAAGGAATTTTAATTTTGCTCTTTTCAAAATAGCTTTTTTTTGCAAATATTTTGCAAATTTTGCATTATATACAGATTTATTAAGAATACATAAGTATTTACAGTTCGAGATGGAACAATTTTTATTGAAAAATTTAAAAATTTGGACCGGCAGTAACACTTTTACTGTTATCAAACAGCTGTTTTTTTTTTTTGTAAATGATTTATTCTATAGGGATTTATCAAGAGAATAAAATACTTTGAGCTGAATTTGGTATAATTTCCGTAAAAGGAAATGTGAAAATATGGACCGGAAGTAACACAGTTTGAGGTCTGATTGTGATCAGATACCCAGTTGCTTGCTGAAGAATTCTGCTACAGTGCTTGTAGAACGTTTTTTTTTTAGTAATTGTTAATGTAATACTAAAAATCATTTACTTTCCTCGAAGTATGGAAACTTATTAAAATATTGCCAATGTTTAAGAATGGCGATTAATATTATAACCAATTAGTGGCCCGTATCAAATATGTCTAATATTACCAATGACAATTTATCGGATTTTTTACCATCAAGTTAGTAACTTTATGGAAACAACATAGATTCGTTGGCAAACGATCTTCTTTCACTAATATGTGCATATTTGTCGAAGTTGCTCTAAAAAGAAATGTGCTGTACTTGTATTTAATCCATCTTCCCAAACCAACAAGTTTGATAATGTTCAAAGACATTTTTTTAAAGTAGTTGTGGTACAAAAAGTACTTTGCGTGTCTATGTAGAAGATTTCCTTATAAGGGCCTCTTTTGAAGCTCGGCGTAACAACAGAGGCCTTACCTTTTTATATAAACTAGTGGTCGCCTAGTGGTAGAAATTCGACCTTTTCATTTTCTTAATTTAATATATTTGTAACACTTATACATAAATTTTACCTTTCTGCACTCCTTCTCCATATGAACATTGACACTTTTAAATATCAATTGACATTTAAAAGTGTCAAATATATGGATGTTTTATTTAATTAATTTAATGTATTTGTAACACATATTATACATAAATTTTATCATTCTGCACTACTTCTCCATAAGAACTTTAACTATGCCAAATGTCATACTCCTCCGTGCGCGCAATTTGTTTAAAAAAGGGTGCACAGTTTCATCCTCACGTATTAATATAATATACCGGGTGTTTCGGAATTGCACGGCAGTATTGTAGGTACTTGTTCTCCAATATAAAATAAACAAAAAAGTCCATATAAACATATGTCCCAAATTAATTTATTACTAAGATATTGGAGCATAAAGATATTTATTTAACAGTACAACATCCAAAAGAACTGTTTAAAGTGGCCACCGTTTTGTTGAATGCAGCATTCAGCACGACAAATTCATGCTTTTTTAGCACATCGTATAGCATCAGGATGATTCTTGATAGTTGCTGCGGCTTCCACGATGCGATTACTAAACTCTGATGAATCCCGATCTCCTGATCTAACGCCGTTAGATCGGTAGTTTAGTAATCGCATCGTGGAAGCCTCAGCAACTATCAAGGATTATCCTGATGCTATACGAAGTGCCAAGGAAGAATGAATTTGTCGTGCTGAATGTTGCATTCAACAAAACGGTGGCCACTTTAAACAGTTCTTTTGGATGTTGTATTGTTAAATAAATATCTTTATGCTCCAATATCTTAGTAATAAATTAATTTGAGACATATGTTTATATAGACTTTTTTGTTTATTTTATGTTGGAGAACAAGTACCTACAATAGTGCCGTGCAATTCCGAAACACCCTATATAATTGTTTCATAATCAGTAATTCTGACTTATTTTATATCGACCAAGCTAGAAGTAACTTGTTATTCCGACCACTGATTCCTTTTATATGTCTGTTGTGTAGTAATATGTCGTGCTATGTATTTGGTAGCGCGACATATTACTACTTGACAGACATATGCATCTGACATGTAAATATCGAAACAAACTATTCGTCTATGCGAATACAAATTCATATTAAACGATGTGAAATCTAAATCAATTGTATAAATGTATATTCTACATTCTACCCATCACCGACTAGGTTCGTATAAATACAATACATTTTCACAATAACCAATGTAAACACAATGTTTATATTATTACCATTAAGAATTAAGTTTAAATACCTCCGTATTTGTTAATACGAAAATGATTTCTTGCGCTCGTTTATGATTACGCCCTTTAATTATTATTCTCTTGACCCCTTTAGGCACTTAAAACAATGAAATTGTATCCACGATTGTTGGAATAATCTTCCCCCTGTATATTCTGGTCCTGGAAGCGTATGAGTTTAGAGCCACCAACTGGATAAAAACATCGGATAGTTCCCTCACATCTCAATCCATTTGACGGTGTCCAGAGATGCACGTGTTATACTAGAGGTACATACATATACCTACGTATATTAGTTTCAAGTAAGTAAAAAATGAGGTGTGGCCACCACACGACTTTCTTATACGTATGAGCATTTCAAATAATACAATTTTAAAAATTATTTTATGCAAAAATTATTCAAAATCCTATTCTAAGTACTTCCAGTCTCTTAATAAACCTCTACAGGATACATACTTTGTGAGATATTTGCAAAAAAATGCTACTCGCTAAGAGTAAAAGTATTACTTCCGGTTCAAATTTTGAATTTTCGTTAATACAAAAAATATTCCAAACCAACTGTAAATACTCTTATACTCTTGATATATAGAATGCATAATTTACGAAATATTTGCAAAAATCGCTATTCGATAAGAGTAAAAGTGGTACTTCCGGTTCGAATATTGAAATTTCATTTATACAAAAAACATTGCAAATCACCCTCTAAATACTTTTGTACTCTTGTTAAATATATACTGAATGCATAATTTATGACATATTTGCAAAAAATCGCTATTCGGCAAGAGTAAAAGTGTTACTTCCGGTCCTAATTTTGACATATTTTTTATATAAAAGATATTGAAAATTAAGTTAGAAATACTTTTATACTTGGAATGTATCCGTCTAAAAAGTATGACTTGCGAAATATTTACAAAAAACTGATCTTCGATAAGAGTAAAAGACCCACTTCCGGTAGGAACTTTTATAACAAAATTTTTCTCAAATTTAATTTTGAGTATATATGGATTCTTTATAAATTTGTTTAAACTTAGTAGTTGACGAGGTATTGGCAAAATTCGATTTTTTCACTGAAGTAAACTTCTACTTCCGGTCTTACGATTTTGTTGAAAATCTAATCAGATCTCAAGAGGGAGATTATACTCGTAAATACAAAATTTGGAATTTATATCTATAGCGGTTTGACCGCTATCGTGGTCACACACACACACAGAGAGAGAGAGAAAGAGACATTTTTTAAAAACCACTTTTTTGGTATCAGGGGACTTCAAAACGTGGACATCTGCAAAAATCTCGAAGTCGAAAATTTTCATCATCACAATACTTCCTCATACTACGTATAAGAAAGTAAAATGTACAACAATAATATGTAACAACATTAACTAATACCAGAGAATTGCAGATGGACACAAAAACGACTTTTCTGTTAAGACCTTCTTGTGATGAATCTTATATTAATCAACAATCAATACTGTAGTGTATTATAAGTTAGTTATGTACCTAATCTGACAACATAATAAACATCACAAATATACATATATCCATTTATACGTAAACGTATATGAATATATGCACATGTAGAGATACACAGCATACACTTAGGTGTCATTACCAACAGCGAACGCACAGACACCGGTGTTTCGGCCTTTGAGGCCTCTTCAGTGTACGTGGTGCTGCTGGTAATGATCCACAACTAAGACCGTGTCTTATGTCCGTTGAAAACATTATTATAAATATATACAGGTATCCTTATTCTAACTTAAACTAATCTTACCTATAAGCTTAATTTATGTTACATTAAACTTATTGTGACTACAGCTAACATACTATACTCCATTCACGTTAAGAAAACAGTGTTAGGTAAGATAGGCGATTATTTCTTGGATTCTGATTGGCTAATAGCCCAGGCAAATTTACTCCACACTTACACTTTCATCCCCTGGAGTCTTCAATTTTTTGAACTATGTGTAAAATTTCTTTTTAGTTTTCAAATAAAAAGATATGATAAAAAATGTATCGCATAATATTTGTTAATGTATTTGTATGTCAAAAATTCTGACAGTTGATGTTACAGACAAAAATTTTTCGGTGTGATACGGTCGCCGATCGCAGCGTTAACTACTGTTTTCTTAAAATGAATGGACTATAATTAAAAATTATATACAGAGCCGAGACCATAGCCATATGTATTTTATTTTTTGGTACTGTTCTGTTATTTCGGTACTATTTTCTGTTATATATTGCCACTTTTCAATGCGAAGTTAACTATTTGGGGAAATCCATGATTTGTAATTCAAATTTGTCATTAGCGTTTCCTACCGTATTTATTAGTCCATATAATAGTCATTATTATAAATGTGGTTATAAGTAATTATGCATATCTCAAACTGCAGACATATTCAAATAATTGAGCATAATGTCGTTCAAAAATTAAATATGTTTCACTATACCGTTTTATTGCCAAGAAGGGCCTATATTCGCAATGGTGAGCGTAATGAATAAGGAGAACGGAAATACTCGCTAGAAATGTGTACTTTAGAATATCCCCATAATCAAACTGGGCACAATACAACTTGATACTTCATATTTCCTCATACAGAAGCAAATCATTTTTAAGGACAAGTTTGTTATTAATAAATAATTTTATTATAGAATTATCATATTGCGAAATAAGAGGCTGGGAAATCATAGTGCTACAAAAGTGAAAATGATTATTTTTTCGAACAGTGTTGACGTGAATTCATAAAAAGGCCAAGGACAATCAAGCCTGAGTCCAAAAAAAGTGAAAAAGAATAAGGTGATAAACTGTGAAATCATTAAAATAAATTTTAATGCAGACCATAAGAAGAAAATGTGGAAATAACTTAAATAAAAAATTGGTTGTATAAGTTCCTCGTGGTCATTCCTAAGAAATAAAATTTCATGTTCGGATACTTGCATTATTGTTTTTTGACAGTATTTCTATATATTATTTCGTTTGTGCTTTCTATGTCCACAGGAATTTTGAGCAATATGTTTGACAGTGTATCTCTGAAAAGCTGACAAAAATGTGCTGAAATACATGTGTACAAGCTTAAATTGTCTAGCTCAAAAGTACATTATTATTTTTAATTGTCACAAAATAGAAAATAAGCAGAATTTCACTACATTATTTAGAAATGATTTTTTTATTTAAAAAAAGTCTGAAGTCAAATCTAATATACATTTATTAACACTTAATGGCTTTATAAAATAGTAAACGTATCCATTTCAGTATCGGAACTTCGTTGTCTTTGTTATTAAATTGGCAGGCCATTGATTGATTTCTTCGTCAACTATATCTAATAAAAGCCATTTATATTGCAAAATGAAAAGTGTAGTCATTATACTTTATTACGTTATTTACTATCTGATTTTAAAAAACGAAATTTCAAATAAAATGGTTAAGTAAATACTATCAATTCTCGTAATCAAAATATTATTAGGAACAAAAAGTTTGAAGATGCGAAAGTCAATTTTTTTTTTTTTTTGATGGCAACGAATATTTTTAATTAATGTTTCGGATAAAGAATGTTTTCCTGATTTTGATGATGTATAACACGTTAATTTTTCAACATAAGTTTCAAGTGTGCCGTGGTTAATAACATTTTATTGGAATGGAAATTTAAAAAGATACAAATAAATACGAAACTTATCTACAAATATTGTTCAAATTGTCTGCCACCTTGTTGAAGACATAGTAGACACCTTCTAATTACTCCAATAGAGGCGTTGATTATAAGATTAGGAGGTATTTCGTGGCAAGAATTCAGGATTCTTTGCCGTAAAATGTCTATATTTTCGGGACTAAAAAAATCCCGATCTTGAAGATAGCCCCATAACCAAAAATCCGGAAGCGTAAGGTCGGGCGAACGAGCGGGCCATTGAATTGGTCCATTGGTCCCTATCTACCCCTCAGCAAATGTCGCATTTAACCATTCAACATTTATTAAGGCATTATGAGGAGGGGCGCCATCTTGCTGAAAGTACTTTCTGTTTAGCTCGGCAATTGGCGAATCATCTAAAAATTTGTAATGTTTTCACGCTATAGTTGATGGTATCTTGCTTGATTTAAGATGCCATCTATGAAAAATGGGCCAATTAATCGATCACCCCATATACCGCACCATACATTTAAACTGAATCATTGCTGAAAATTATTCTCAATTATAATTCTTGGTTTTTCTTGGCTCCAAAATCGATTGTTTTTTCTGATAAAAATGCCATTATTACTGAAACTGCATTCGTCCGACCAAATAATTTTTCGATAAAAATTACGATCTCGTTGTGTAACATTTAAGAAAAAGTTGCAAAATTGCATTCCTCGACCATGATCATTTTCCAATAGTGCTTGTACTTTTTGAGAGATGTATGGTATGAACTTGTGCTTTTTGAGTATCGCTTGTGTTGTTTGGTGCGAGACGCCGACCTCATTTGCAATTCTCCGAGTAGAAGTCTTTCTTCCACACACAAAAGAACATCCAATTCTGTATTTTCCTTAAACTGTCGACTCTTACTTTTTGGCATTTTGAAGGCTCCATATTTGCTTGAATTCTTGATTCCACGTCTCTTGTTTGATCTTCTTGAATATTAACGCTGTCAAAATTCTCTTCAAATCGTTTTTCAATGGTATTAAAGCTTGAATTCTCCTTTCCCATCTGGTGTTGGAGTGTGGCTTTAAAGTTAGATTTTAACATACTGTTGCAAAATAGACCAACGTTTAACGGATGAAGAAAAGTAGTTGTAAAGCTGATGCACTACTCCGAAGAAATTAACTGTTTCGAAGGAAATTTGAGCTGCATCATTTACAACTAAATTTAGAGAATGCGCAGAGCAGGGTATATAGAGTGCCCTCGAATTATTTTCAATAATTTTTTGTTGCAATCTTTTGTGCTTTCCTCTCATATTAGCACCATTATCGTAAGATTGCCCTCGTAAATCTGAAAAATTTAGTTTCAACGATTTTAAATGTCCATTTATGAATTCAAACAGACCCTGTCCAGTAGTGTCGAAAACTTCGAAAAACGACAATCTAAGACGTTTACCAAAAAGGAGGTGCTAATATTGAAACATAACAACGTAATAGAATTGACGACGTTTACAATGATTCGTACTTATGTCTCCGTTGTGAACCAGTTGGTCAGTTCGAAGATTCCGCCACTCCTCCCAACTATCTTACTGAAGGTGAAATTTTTATAATTTAATTTTAATAATTGATAGTATTTGTGTCGAATGTGAAAACTATAATTTTCAATCATTTAAAATATTTGGGAGAATGTAAATATACATTTTATAAGAAAAACAGGCACTGTTGTTACATAACATAAAATTGTTTTTATCAAATTCTAGTTTTCTGTAAATATTCCTCATATTATGAAAAAGCTGCAATATGTAAGGAAAATACAAATCTTGGTGATAAATAATAAGTAAGGAGTTGTGCAACTTAATAATTATTAATAATAATTTTATATATTTATTGCCCAAGAAAACTTAATATTTACTTTTTTCGGGTAAATATCATTAAAATAAGTACAAATTCCATAAAGCCGGAACCTTGCTCTTGAAAAATAAGATACATTATGAAAGCGCCAAGAATAGGGACGAACAGGAAAAAAGTCTAATAAAGGACGAGCATCAATGTTATCTGGTAATAAATCATAAATGAACACGGACAAATATCTGAACTACTTGCTTATATAAGTATATACAAGGTGTGTATAAATTGGAGGACCCACTACACGTGGCGACAATCCTGGTCAAATTTTGAGTTGAAAGTCCTAATCCTAAAACAATGTATCAGGCTTCCTTTGTCTTCAGAATGAATTTGAAAGAAACATACATTTGGCAACATTGAACACGCATGTGCTAGTTATAATCTTCGGAACATTTTTACACGTCGTCATGTGAACCTTACATTTTAAATTTAAAAAGAAACAAACGAAGTAAAATTGGTTTCTTAGATTACATATTTATTACGAAAATATTACAAAGTTTAAATTTTTTTTGATAATATTGACTAATTTTTGTACATCTTCTTGATAGAAATCAAGGTAATTATTACCTACATAATTGTTCGAATTGAAATCCATCAGTTTGTAGACATAGCTGCAATCTTTGTGGTATCGTTTGTACTATTCGCTCAAGTCTTTCTGGTGTGATTTCTAATAGTGCGGCTTCAATTCGGGCTCTAACTTCGTCAGCGTCCTGTGGAGGTGTAGCGTAAACTTTACCTTTAATGAAACCCCAAACAAAAATATCTAATGGATTGAGATCGGGGGATCTCGCAAGCCACAAAAGGGGACCGCCACGACCAATCCATCTGTCTGGGAAGTGTTCAGTCAACCAGTCTCTTATATTACGAGCAAAGTGCGCAGGAGCTCCATCATCCATGTAAATCATATTACGGCGTACGTTCAGCGGTATCTCATCAATAACTTGTTCTAAAACATTTAAATATTCACCGGCATCTAGGCGATTTGGTAAGTAAATTGGTCCAACTACCCTGTAGTTTATTATACCCAGCCAAACGTGAACATAAAACCTTCTTTGGTGACCGTATTCGCGAAATTCATGTGGATTTTCATCTGCCCAGTGATGAAAATAATGAGTATTAAACACACCATCTCTGGTAAACATGCACTCATCACTCCAAAGAATACGTCTTAAAAAGTCACCTTTTTCCTGAATTCTATTTAAGATTGTATTGCAATAATTGATTCGAAATAAGTTATCATTTCCGTAAAGAGGCTGAACTTTAGAAACATGGTATGGATGAAGCAAGTTTTCTCGTAGAACCAAATGAACAGTATTATTACTGGGAATATTTAGTGTAGAAGCTAATTGACGGGTACTCGCAAAGGGATCTTCCTGTATTGTGGCTAGAACTTGCTCTTCTAGTTGCACGGTACGCCTTTTCCTTGGTCGACCTGCGTTCGCATTTCTTGGAATAAACGAACCTGTTTCACGAAGTCGTTGGTCCAGCCTTCGAAATACATTTTTACTTGGATGCCTCCGATTTGGAAAGCGCAATCGATATTCCTGCCCTGCCATGCTAGCATTTCCACGACAGAAACCGTATATCATTACATATCGGCATATTCGTTGAACGTAAAATTCATAATAAACAAACAGAACAACTAGTAAACACGAAAACCCGAAAACTGATTAAAACTATACAAATAAACACGAAAAATAAGCAAGTCGAATGAAATAGGTAGATTACAAAGTGTCAAAATTTGACAGTAGTAATGTATTTGACTAGAACAACATTAGGCTGCCTACTTATTGTTTTACAACGTTGTCAGATGTGTTTTTCGTCAAAATAAGTTAATAAACAAATATTAAAAACAAACTTTAAAATCAAAAAGAAAACTTTAACGAAAGGATAATAACAACATTTCTTCTTTCTTCTAAATTGTAGCTCTTTCTATCAACAAATATCAAGTAATAATGCTTATTTCAAGACTGAAAGTCCGAACTTTAGGAACCTCGTGCAAAGATATGGAGCATGGTACAACATTTTCGTATTAGGATTTTGGACTCCGAGTTTAACGAAGAACATCGCCGCGTGTAGTGGGTCCGCCAATTTATACACATCTTGTATATATACCTACTATTTTCTTTTATAAACGTTTTTATTGAATGCTCAAATTTATATATAAAAAATTAATACTTTCCTTATTTGGTGATAAAATTTAGTTTGTATGTTACCTGGGACAAAATGCTTATAATTTAATTTCGGTGGCATTGCTGATGTTATTACGATTAAAAAACGTCCACATCTAAAGTAAATACAAATCACGGCGAGAAATAATAGTACAAGTAAAATTTCATAATAATAATAATAATAACATATATCTATTTCAGACCAAGAATTAATATCTAAAACATTCTCCCAATTATCATTAAAATAATTACATAATAAAGCCAATATCTGAATCAAACATTCGTTCACCAAACTATGGAACAAAAGGATAAAAACTGCCAAAACAATTTTTTCTAATAAATCAAGGTTATCATGCTATAAATCATAAATAAGGGGCAAATTTTAAATATATTTCCTTGAATGTTTCTTTTATAAACTAGTTATCCTAACGTAATAAAAAAAAGTTGAATAGAATCTCTGTTTATTTCATGTTCAGTTGATGTATTATAGTTGACCAGGTATACCTTCCACATCGCTGGCGTGGCATTACAAAACGGGCAATACTAGAAACAGGGGAGATAGGGAGCAATTTTACTGGACTACAAAATTTTCTTATGTTACGATCGCCTCGCACACAAACGTTACGTGTCTGGCAGAAACTAACATTTACACTTTTTACCTCCCCCTTCACACCGCAAAAACCGTAGATGGTGCCCCACAATTTAAAATTATAAAATCAGTTCTGTTTTAACAACGATCAAGCAAGCAATTACATTACTAATTCTTACATATCTGAGCAAGCATATAACAAGTTGCTTATTTATCATAAATTTTGTAGTGTTTCAGTATTAATATATAGTGTGAGTTCAGTAAAAGAAAAGAATAATTTTATTTATTCACGATTACTACATCAAGCAAAATTAGAGTACTAATTCGTACTGTCAAATTAATCAGCACATAAAATTGATCCTTCGAGACCGGAGTTTCGTATAGAAAATAGTGAAGCAAAATAGAGGTCTACATAGCTTGAATAAGGAAAACAAGGCAACAGACATTTCGCAAAGAATAAGAGGAGGTTCGTCTATTTGGAAAACCAATCCTTCGACGACTATCAAACATCAAAGTAAGTGTGAATCCATATTTCCCAATCTCATCCTTTTGATAATCATACCTACTTCTATACGCACAAGTTTCAAACATGACTGACCTAAAATCTCTCATTTTAAAACATCAACAACTCTTAGGCCAGATACAGAGGTTTGAAGTTTATTTAAATCGTATCGACAAACCAATTACAGAACCGGCAGTTTTAGAGGAATTAAGTCGTCGGTTGTTGGACATTAAATCATTGGAAGAATATAATGCAACTCAGTCTCAGCTCGAATGTCTATACAAGTACGATTCTAATGACAGATCTAGGTTTGAATCGATTTATTATTCTGTAACCGCGCGTGCCAAAACATTAATCAACACATTTAATCAAAATAAAAATGTACAAAATGTAATGTGTGCTAACTTGCCAAGTTTTGCGGGGAATTCTGACAAGTGGGTGGAGTTTTGTGATACTTTCAATTCATTAATTCATTGTAATGGCGAAATAAGTCAAATACAGAAATTTTTTTATTTAAAAGCTTCTTTAATTAATGAAGCGGCAGCTGTAATTGAGTCACTAGAAGTTTCTGCGACAAATTATCCAATTGCATGGGAAATGCTACGTGAAAAATTTGAAAATAAACGTAGTACTGTTTATAATCATGTGAGCGCTCTCGTCAATCTTGAGCCAGTTGTACAGTAATCACCCGCTAATCTTAGAACAACTTTAGATCAGGTTCTAAATCATTTACGGGCTTTAAAAGCATTACAACAACCAACAGATAATTGGGACACTCTGCTTATTTTTCTAGTTAATTCAAAATTGGATCCAAACACAAAACGAGAATGGGGATTTTACAAAATTAAAGGCGATGTGCCAACATTTGATGAGTATTCGTCATTTATACGTGAACGGTGTAATATACTTGAAACAAAAAAATGAGATTGAAATACATATTTAAATTCAGCTGCTAAGAATAATTCAAACCAATACGTATGAAACCAAATTTTAAGCGTTCAACAGAGCGATATATTTATTATCTAAAGTTTAGCATTCAATTCATATTTGTGCTGAATTTCAGATAACCAATATATCAGTGCTACGAGCAAAAATTTTAAAATTATGTAACCATTGCCAAGGTAAAGAGTATTTTTCAGTAGTTTCGAAATTTTCCGCACGCAAAATATGTAGTCAGAAATATAATACTCTGCATCACTCCTTCTGGGGAAGCATTCGTAGCTCTGAACATCATATAAACCGTTAATTCCGGTCAATTGTTTTCTATAACCTCTGATCCATTACATATAAATCCCCTTACTCCAGCACACTTTCTGACAGGAGAGAGAGTCCAGTATCTACAGATCCCATTGTAATTGATGTACCCGATCAAGACTAAATTTGTACCAGAAACACCGATGCGTACAACAACATTTTTGAGCTCTCTAAATCCACTAGAGCTACACGCAATGATTGTTCTTAAAGAAGATAGCTTCCCCTTCAACATCGGCTACTAGGAGAAACGGTTGAAGTACATCCAGATTCAGATAGTGTAGTGCGTGTTATGACAATAAAAACCGCTGATGTCCTGCCAATTGAGATTAGTATCTTCAGCTCTCTAGCAGATGGGGAATACGTTTGGGCAGCACTACAAAATCAGATATTATTATACATTTTATTAGATTTTATTTTATATGTATATGTTATATTTTGTTACTTGAATATTTCTTAATATATATTAGGATAACCTTGTATTGATATAATCTTAGTAGCGTTAGATCAAAGTTCATTCTAAATTATGCTAATATTAACTGTAATGCATCTGTTGACTGGCAGTATTGTATACATATACAATTTTGTAGAATTACGTTTGATGGGGAATTTGAACATTTATAATATACTTAACTAGAATCTTTATAATTTAAATTTAAAAATTTCTAATCCTTATTATACTTGGGCTTATTTGAGAGAGAGCTAATTATATATTCATAAATTCATTATCTCTTTCGGATGACTGTAGAATAGAATAGAATAGAATAGAATAGAATAGAATAGAATAGAATAGCATTTATTCAATAATGTACATATAAATGTGTTGAACATGTCAGACATTGTATATATTATTAACTGGATTTATTAATGCTTTGTAGCTTGTTTAGTGTTAGGAAGTTTCTTCTCATCTGATATTTCATTATGACCAATTTAAGATCATAAAATCAATTTTGTTTTAAGGCCAATGAAGCAAAAAATTTTATAAGCATAGCTGACATATCTGAGTTATATATATATTGTAAGTTGCTCATTTATCATATGTTTTGTAGTATGTGATTATTTATAAAACTTCAATAAAAGAAGTGAATTGTTTATTTATCCACTGCACCATGTCAAACACAAAGGGATTATATAATTCGTAGAGTCGAATTAATTTATAGACAAATCAGTGATCATGTGTAAACAGTTTTGAACACTCGAAAAATACTTGAATTATAAAGACAATCAAGAAAATTTCCTGTTTACCCACTATTGATTAAATTTTTTTTTCAAAAGAAACGAAACATTTAATATAAATGTTTCGTTTACTTCATCACTACTTTTGATGAAGAATTTGAGCATTTATACCGGGTGTCCCAGCGTAGCGATAAAGTCCATTATTGGTATCTAATAATGTAGATAGCGAATAATTTTTAATACGGAAACTGTAGAAAATCATAAGCTCTATAATTTAAAAATATTTTCGTTTATACAGAGTGTTCGACAACAACGAACCAGCACAAACTTATGTTTCTTTAAATGAATGAATGATAGCCCTTGAAGGACAATTGTACAACATTTGAAAAGTTGCTATGAAATAACGATTGGTGAAATACCTATTATGGGGTCAATTAGTAGAGATATCTTTTCAGTTTTTCAGTACGTGAAGTTGATGTTTATAATGACATATCTACGCACATTCTTTAGAATTACATAACATTCAGTAAAGTTAAAAATTCTAAACAATTTAAACGGAACAGCCTGTATATTTATATGTCATTGAAAAATACATAAAATGTACTAATTAAAAATATATACTTTCTCCCACCTGTAGGCAATATTGCAAAAGTTATAGTATATTATATCTGAATAAACCCGATTACGACTTAAAAATACATATTTGTAATCCAAAAGAGTTATATTTTTTTTACAAATGTGTAATTTTTATTAGAATTTTAAAACTCCTGAGAAGTTTGGTAGTTCATAAATTAGCAATAATATAAAAAATATCGCAGACGCTGTGTTTCAAAAATTGTTTAAACGTTAAACTTAGATTTATAGCTTCATTTTAAGGGGATGTAGCTACATGAATTTACGTTAAGTGTGTAATGGTACAGCCCATGTCCCTTTATTAATTTTATAATTTTTATTTTTTTTAAGGATTTAATTAAGTATATTTTGTTATTAATATTTTGAAGGGCAATAATATTTAAAATCAATGAATGTGTTATTGTATTATTAAGTAAATATTAGTCATAGGTTTTATATATGTTTATGTTTTATGATTTATGAGTAAAAAAGAGTGACGCCGAAAGTTTATATTACCGTGATAAACACTCCAATAGCAATGTAAAATGTACAATCCCACGGCTAAATGAACGTGTATGTGTGTGTAAATGTGAGTGGGAAACCTTGAACTTTGTTGAAAGCGGGGAACCCCAGACATTCGGATACACGCATACGCGTTAGAAAAGAGACTCAGCAGTTCGACTTCGAGTCAGAAAGTAGTGATGGGAGGAATAACGGTTACTCATTTTGAACGTTCCATATTGTTCCGTTCCAGAAAAATAACAGTTCCAAAATAACGTTACTTTGGAACGATGGTATTTCCGAAAAGTTTGATTTAATATATGAATTCTTAGTTCCGTTTAGAATGTACGAGTAAGTTAATTACAATAACATAGGATAAGAAGGAATATTTCATTCTCCTGATTTAAAAAAAATAACATTGACACATTGTGTTTATGAAAAAAATGACGTGTGGCCACCACACGACTTTCTTATACGTATGAGCGTTTCAAATTATAGAATTTTAAGATTTTTTTTATACAAAAATTATTCAAAATTTGGAATAGATATCTCCAGCGGTTTGACCGCTATCGTGGTCACAGGCAGACAAACATACAGACACAGACATTTTTAAAAAACCACTTTTTCGGGATCAGGCGACTTCAAAACGTGGACATCTGCAAAAATCTCGAGGTCAAAAATTTTCGTCATCACAGTACTTACTTATACCACAGACAATACTATAAAGACAAACCGTGCTTACGCATTATCAGGCAGCGGTAAAAAGAATGCAAGCGTTAGACGTCGCCACTGTATTTTTTAACTTCCACGAGCAAACTTTAGATGTCCCCACTAAAGAGGGATATACTGACTTATTACTTTTAACCGATAGATGTCATTTTATTTAAGATTAAAAAGAGAATATTTAAGTTGGAGTTTTATAAAATATAAATTCAAATATTCGATTTTAGACTCTTTTGAATTTTACCGAATATAAATATTTAAATAATATTTAATTAATTACATAAATATACAGCATTTTAATGGGCAGAATAGAAATAAAATACATAACTGGCTAATATAGATAGAGATAGATGGATGGTACCTACTTCGTCTACCAGACAGAGTCAGTCCGCAAAGTCGTAATTTATGACCGATGAAAAAATGTCTGATACGATAACAGTTAATGTAAATAATAAAGAAAAGAATAATTTTCACTAGTCTCAGCGATTCAGAGTTACCGTCTGATATCGAAGACTTCGATATTAGACGGTGTATATACACTGTCGGACAAAAGTAGAAAAACATTTCGATAAAAAAAAAATTATTCAACCTAACGAGAACAAAATTGAATTAAAACAATAGGAAAAAAATATTTATAAATTTACAGATATGTATACAGGCTGTCATATTCGCGGGTAAGGCCGATTGTGCCTTTACGAGTAAATATATTTCGAAGCGGTTTTTTTCTGGTTGTAGCTACTCATTAGGAGCACATTTTAAAAATATTTTATATTATACAGAGTGTTCCATAACTTGGTGACTGACCATAGTTATAGTTTTTTAAATGGAACACCTATATATTATTACAAGATAGTATAGGCTTAAAGTCTAAAGTTTTCGACTTATTCCCATTTTTCTGAAAAATTAGATGTTTGTATAAAATTCTATTGCTCGAAAACGACGTATCAGATGGACACATTTTTTTGTAGTATTGTTCATAATAAGAGGTCTTAATATAAGCATTTTTTTTCAGTTACTAATTGTATGTGCAGATAACTGGATTAAAATTACATGACACGTTTTTATATAAAAGTCAATTTTTTAGATCGAACATCCTGTACATCAGTTCATTTTTGAACTGCTTATTTAATTTCACATCAAAAAACGTAAGACGTTAATACTTTAAAAGTGACTATTACAAAGCTATTGTCGTTTTACTTTCTTATACGTAGTATAACGAAGTATTGTGATGACGAAAATTTTCGACTTCGAGATTTTTTTAGATGTCCACGTTTTGAAGTCCCCTGATACCAAAAAAGAGGTTTTTAAAAAATGTCCCTCTCTCTCTGTGTGTGTGTGTGACCACGATAGCGGTTAAACCGCTATAGATATCAATTCCAACTTTTGTATTTACGTGTATAATCTCCCTCTTGATATTTGATTAGTGGAATTTTCCCAATATTTCGTCAACTACTAAGTTTAAACAAATTTATCAACATTTCAAATGTTCTCAAAAGTACGTATATTTGAGAAAATTTTTATTAAAACTTTTACTCTTATTGAAAATCAGCTTTTGCGAATATCTCGCAAGTCATGCTTTCTAGGCAGGTACATTACGAGTATAAAACTATTTAAAACATAATTTCAAATATCTTTGTATAAAAAAAATTCAAAATTCGGGCCGGAAGTAACACTTTTACTCTTATCGAATAGCACTTTTTTGCAAATATCTCGCAGTATGCATGCTGTAGACTGTAGAGATTTATTAAGAGACTAGAATTACTTATAATAGGATTTTGAATAATTTTTGTACAATAAAAATGTTCAAAATTCGGACCTAAAGTAGTACATTTACCCACAGGTGTTTATTACACACTTTGAAAATCTTAAGCTAGTAAAAAATTTTTTTTCATTCCCTTAAGAGGCTTCTGTACGGTTCAACAGCATAGGCATTTACATGTAAATGAGCGCCAAAATATCTCATTATCCAACGAACCTGAACAAAATGTATTGTAAGATTTCGAAAATATACATTATTAGGTACAATTCACCCGGAGCTTTTTTTAATATTCAGTTTCGTTTAATGACAATTAGATATCAAAGTGGAACGGTAATCAGCATAATCAATGGCCCATTTGAGTCTCCTTTTACCACCGTATAAATAATTCAAAACAAATTTGCTCCGGTCAGATTATAGATATATAAATGAACAACAAAAACATGTAAGTAGATGAATAAAAAATAATATGATTACGCCGTTTTTTTGGCGCTCCTGAAATGTGAATTTTGTCACTGTACAGTGGCGCCATCTGGCGGGCATTTGTACAATATGTAGGTAGAGAAATGAGATGGATGTAGATGGTGCGTACTTCCTTTGTACAGATCGTCAGATATTGTACCAGACTGATAGACGTTCAAAAGACTAATTTACGACCTAGCAAAAAATTACTCTAAAATGATTTAGTGTTCGGACAGTTATAAAAAGATTTGTAGTAAACCAGAAATTGCTCGGAACAGATATCTTTTATTTTAAAAATTTAACTAGAATACTTTTCGTGTTATGGTAAATAAAGAACAGACATAAATAGGACTTATTATTTTACAGATGTAGTTACATAATAATAATGAATAAACATTAAACTTTAAATAATTTATATATAATAATAAAACAATGAAATTCGATTCAATACATGATATTATAGTACAGTCATTCTGTATTTTTTTTGGAAAAAAATATGCGAGACTATTTTATTTGATAAATCGTTAGTGGGGCATGCGACGACTCTAAAACAAAAAAGTTGGAACCCCCCCCCCTCCTCCTTGTGGGTTTTTGGTAATCGCAAAAAGTTTTTGAATGGATTTTCCACGTAAATGGTTGGTCGAACAAAAATTGTAGAGGACAATATTATCTACAAATTATCTATCTAATGTACTCGCTGCGCTGCAGCCAAAAACGGAAAAAGCAGAGGGCGCCAAAATTTTCAAAAATGGGTTTTTATTACTTTTCGGCGCGAAAAATTTTTTTAGCGTTTGATGCAAATGTAAAGTTGCAGAGAATGCCTTAATTTGTCTGAAGGGCAGTAGAGAGACGATCGTTTCTACGTTAGAACGTATCTTTTCTAGCTCTTTGAAAATGAGCGTTTGCTTCATTTGCGAAGAAAAATTTCGGTGACGATGAATACTGTGCGTTGAAGCCGCGGGACAGGTCATCTTCATGGCATTGTACGATGGTACCACTTGCAAGTACACACTGTCTCAACTTCGCTTCAAGGAATTCACACAATCCGCGACCAAGAGCAAAGTGAATCTCCCTTATTTACCGCCTTCGCCCGATGCATTGGTTTAGCAATGGATCCCTTGGATTGGGGACTTCTCGAACGTTGTTTCCATGGAATATGTGTTCATTTGGTTGTTCAATAATTTCCGGAGTAGGCAAAACCGAAGTAACTGCAAAATTGTTTTTTAACATACTATACCACCAATAGAATCTTGTTCCTTTCACTCACGAAAAATAGTACATTATAATATAATAATATAATGACATTCCTTTCGTTCTGCAAACTCCAACAAAACAAAGTCATTTTTAATTCGAAAATATATATTCCGTAATCCAAAAAATTCTTAATTACTCACTCTGCGACATATTCCGGACATTTGAAAAATTCTTAATGATACACGCACATGTCGTTTTAGTTTCACTTTTGGATGTGTGAAGTTAGACCCATTTTTTCGAAAATCGGAATTCTGACGGTTGTTCCAGGTTGTTCTAGGTTTATTCTCAATTGTTCAAAAGTATTTCAAAAAATAAATTATAATAGGCCGAGAGAATGGCAAAAACAATTTTTTGCCAGCGCCCCCTTTTTCGAAAATCAAAATTCTAACGGTCGTTCCAGGTTTGTTTTAAATTGTTCCAAAGTATTTCAAAAAAGAAAATCGTAATTGACTGAGTTAATAGGAAAAGCGATTTTCTTACAGCCCCTCTTTTTTCGAAAATTGAAATTCTGTTTCAGGTTGTTCTAAATTTGTTCGAAACGCTCTTCTAATACATCAAAACCGTATCTCATATATTAAAAGATATTGCCAAAAAACTATATCGAAAAGTAAGAAGTTAGCCCCTCTCTTTTCCGAAAATCGAAAATCTGATCGTTGTTCCAGATTGTTCTAGGTTTATTCTCAATTGTTGACAGTCGTATCAGGGTTTCCTAGGTTTGTTCTAAATTGTTCCAACGTATTTAAAAAAAAGTCAAAATTGGCCAAGATAATAGGAAAAAATGAGGTGTGGCCATCACACGACTTTCTTATACGTATGAGCGTTTTAAATCATACAATTTTAAACATTATTTTATACAAAAATTATTCAAAATCCTATTCTAAGTACTTCCAGTCTCTTAAGAGGCCTTTGTACGTTTCAACAGTATATGCATTTACATGTAAATGAGCGCCAAAATATCTCATTATCCAACGAACCTGTACAAAATGTATTGTAAGGTTTCAAAAATATACGTTATTAGGGACAATTGATCCGGAGCATACATTTGTTGTAATACTTGGAAAGGTTTGACAGAATTGTGTTTTCCCAAAAAGATGCATCTCTTCTAATATATTCAACTTTCAGAGGAAAATCACTTTCAGTCCAAACTGCCAAAAGAGACAACCTTTCCTTCCAGTTATATTGATTTGTCCCTGGATTTGGAAATACAAATTAAAAGCTGAATATGGACATTTTAAAACAACTTGTCCAAATTTTTAGCCCACAATTGCTGCAACACCAGACAGAGCGCTATAGTTTTTACGATAAGATCGCTTAGACCAACGTCCGTCTGCCACTACGCTAATGAGAGGAACACCCTCTTCATCGACTTTACCACATTGTTTGGCATATTCTGCTTCTTGAAGAGCTGCATCTTTCATCTTCTCAGTAGCGGTGTTTTGCCAACATCTAGACAATAATTCATGATGTTTTGTGTACGTTTTAGAAGACATATATGGAATGTCCATAACACTAAACATTTCTTCAGAATTTGAAAATCCTATACCGATACTCATCGAAGCAGAAACAGCTGCTGTATTAATATTAATTTGCGAAACATTATCATCATCTAGCATTGTCAATAACAAATCAGCGTTACACACAGTGCACTTGGAACGTAACCTCATTGATGAGCCATTGCGTATTTCTCCCGTAAAATGAATATTTTTTAATGTGCAACCAAATGGAGGATTATGACTGTTCAATTTATTAAATTGTTCTAGCAAATGCACTATGTTTACTATTCTGCATCCAAAAAGTTCTGTCTGGTCTTCTGAATTTTCCTGTCAAACAATGTTGGATTGTTGTAAAAAAAACTCTTCAAAATTATACAAGAACGTACCTCTTCCTCTCTGTTTGGAAGTGAAATAGCAGAAGAGGAAGTTGCTACAATCTAAAAATAGCCGTTCTTGTTCTAGATTTGTTCTCAATTGTTCCAAAGTATTTCAAAAAAATAAATCATAATGGCCGGGAAAATGGCAAAAAACAAATTTTTGCCAGCGCCCCTTTTTTCGAAAATCGAAATTCTGACGGTCGTTCCAGGTTTGTTTTAAATTGTTCCAAAGTATTTCAAATAAAATGTCATAAATGGCTGAGTTAATAGGAAAAGCGATTTTCTTACAGCCGCTCTTTTTGCAAAAATTGAAAGTCTGACGGCTGTTTGAGGTTGTTCTAGATTTGTTCTAAACGCTGTTCTAATACATCAAAACCGTATCTCATATATCAGAAGATATTGCCAAAAAACTATATCCAAAAGTGAGAAGTTACCTAGCCCCTCTTTTCTTTAAAAATCGAAAATCTTATCGTTATTCTAGATTGTTCTAGGTTTGTTCTCAATTATTCCAAAGAATTTCAAAAAATAAATCATAATCGGCCGAGAAAATGGCAAAAAACAATTTTTTGCCAGCGCCCCTTTTTGCGAAAATTAAAATTCTGACGGTTGTTCCAGGTTGTTCTAGATTTGTTCTAAACGCTATTCGAATACATCGAAACCGTATCTCATATATCAAAAGATATTGCAGAAAAACTATATCCAAAAGTTAGAAGTTAGCGCCCCCCCCTTTATTCGAAAATCTAAATTCTGACAGTTGTACCAGGTTGTTCTAGGTTTGTTCTAAATTATTCCAACGTATTTCAAAGAAAAAATCGAAATTGGCCAAGATAATAGGAAAAAACGATTTTACAAGGGGCGAAATGACTTTCACTTTCCACACATTACAGTGTTGAAGGGAGTTTTTGTATGATGCAGTTCAATAATAATACTGTATTGTAATTTATAATAAACATCTAATATAAGCAGGAAATATTAAATATATATTTTCTCAAGTAATATAATGTTCTATTATTACAAAACGATATTGTTACCAAATACTGATGAACTATTACAAAGAAAAATCAAAACTGGCTCAAATAATAGGAAAAGACGATAGTTTTTCAGTCCCCTTTTCTTAAAAATCGAAATTCTCGTGTTTCCAAAGTAAAGTCATAATCGCTGGATGTAAATAAAATTAAAATCAAAGAAAAACGGGTTATTTTATTTTGTGAATAAGCCTAGCCACTTTTTCTTTCCATGTTTTTTTTTTCCTGTGAATTCAAACACGTGCGTCCGGCGCAAAAATACAACTGTCTCGGGACTAGACTCTATCGCACCTTTTGTTTTCGCACGCCCGCTTCGTAAGAAATTTGTCTATACGTCCTAGCACGCTACACTATTTAGAAGAAAATGCGCTCTCTCTGCGCAAAATTCCCTCGACCGTACAGAGGCCTCTTAATACTTATAAAAACCATATCTCTATGCTAATTTTTAGAAAAATTCATTATAAAATCATGTTTATCAACTAAGTAACAATTTATTAAATGGCATACATTCAATTATTAATGTTTTAACAAATATAATGGCGCACTATACCGTATACAAATAAAAAACATGAAGTTGGCAAAATTATATCAAAAAACGACAAGAGCTCTGTAATAGTCACTTTTAAAGTACATATTAACGTCTTACATGTTTTTGATGTGAAATGAAATAAGCAATTCAAAAATTTACTCATATACAGGGTGTTCCATTTGAAAAAATTGACTTTTATACAAAAACGTGTCATGTAATTTCAATCCAATTTTCTGCACATGCAATTAGTAACTGAAAAAAAAATAAAATATATTCTTTTAAGACTTCTTATTATTAACAATACTACAAAAAATTGTGTCCATCTAATACGTCGTTTCCGAGAAATATAATTTTATAAAAACATCGAATTTTTCAGAAAAATGGGAATAAGTCGAAAACTTTAGACTTTAGGCCTATACTGTCTGTTTACTTTTTGACTAAAAATTATACGGAGAATACAAAAATGTAATAATATATACGGTATTCAATTTAAAAAAAAGTATAACTATGGTCAGCCACAAAGTAATGGAACACTCGGTATAATACAAAATATTTTTAGAATGTCATCCTAATGAGCAGCTATCACAAGAAAAAACAGCTCTGAAATATCACAGTGGGCCTTACCCGCGGAGATGACTCAACCTGTATATCACGAATAAGCATTTTTCTGAATCGTCGGCTGTCTACCAGTTCTGGCATAAAGCATTTTAAATAAAAGTTTTTTTTAAGGTGGGTTTCATATCATTTTCCCAAAAATCTGTGTTGGGTTGTGTTACGATTCCAGTCCTATGCGCTAAGAACACATCAGGGCTGCCGTTTCGGTACAATTGTACTGAATTCATTACAAAACGTTAAAATTCAGTACGTCAGTACTACTTTCTGCAAAAAATATTAGTTTCAGTACGAAATTACGAAGATAAAAATTAATAGAAAATAGTTTTGTTTGAAGAAATTAACAAAACGTTTTAATGACGTTAGGTAATATTTGAATCATATTCATATTTATGTAATTATTTACGTATATCTAAGAATATATCACACACTCATATTGAAATTAATTCTATTTATATTGCTATACTATATGTATTTGTTTTCGTTACCACATAATTTGATAATGTGCATACGTATACAATTAACAAAATCACTATTAGTAAACATAACAAACAAGATTCATTCGGCGGCTTATAACTTTATAACTTATAAAACCCTTAGCAAACAGAATTAAATCGTATGTTATAATTAAGAGAAGAAAAGAAAACAAAACATATCATAAAAAAGTAGAACCACATTAATAACGTCATCTCGTGTGCGATAGTGCGAACTATTTCATTGCAGAAATTTACCAAACTCATCGGCATGTGCGTCTGAGAACTAATTTTAAATTGCGTGTCGCACTATTAGTGGCCTCTTTTGGCGTATTTTTAAACCACATTTAGAGTTGCCATTTGTTGCATAAGGATGGTTTGTCTAGATAATGAAGATCATTGAGTAATATTTAAAATTTCTTAAGTTTTGGCTTTACTTTGCAATTAATTTAGAAATTACATAACTTGTTTTATTTATACAACAGAAAAGTTATTTATTGTAAATATTAAATTATACTTTATTATACTACATTTGAAAAAGAACAGGTAATTAATTGTTCGACATTTTATATAATTTCATTTATTTGGAAAATAAAGCCGAAACTCGCGAAATTTAAAATTGTAAGTTATTTATTATTAGTTTATCTAATTAATATATTGGTATGTTTTGTTTTCGTCATGTTATTTGTATTTGTTTTTTGTTTTAGAATTTAAATTTTAGAATTAAAATTTTATATTACATTAAACGTGTACCTACATATATATTTTATTGAAATTTTAAATATTATTATTCATGTTATTATTATATCTTTTATGTATAACCACTTGTTTTTCTATCCTTATAATATCTTAAACGCAGTCACATTCTTTTGTATATATCTATTATGATATTTGTGTATCGGCCTGTAACTAAATACAGGGTGAGTTATTAGTAGCCGCTTCTTCGATTGCTCTTATGCGTTTTAAATAAAAGAAAAAACAATTAGGGAAGATCAATGGTTGCTTGTGATGCATATTGTAAAAATCCTTTAAGCTCTGACGCACTTCCGGTTTCACCGGAAATGCACGGAACTTAATTTTTTTAAATGACTCACCCTACATATTTTTGGATTTTCTTGTACTGCTTTAAATTCTCTATGCAACTGCTAGACAACAAGATACGTTAAATATCTTATCAAAATGCTAACTCCTAACATTAGACTACGCATAAGAGTCATTGTTAATATACCTTAAATAAATAATTTACTACCGAGAAAACGTAGTAAAGTAGTGGTCAAAGTTGCTCCTAAGAAGTAATTGTGCAGCGTGTTATATTGTTAAAATAAAGATTGTATTTCGAGTGGTAGAACAAGCAGGTGTTGCCGTTGAAAACATCGTAGAAATAAAGAAGATTTCGTCGATAATAAGCAGCCTGAAGTTCGGCTGGAAACAATTCAAAAAAGAAGAGGAATAAGAAGAATTTAGATAGGTATTATTTAAATAATTATTGTTTAATGACTGTAATGTTTTATGTAATAAAGGAGGAGAAACTGTAAAAATAGAAGTTCAAACAGAAAGTAATTAAATAAATATTGGCTAACAAATATATGTGTAAAGTAACTTGATATGTTCACAAGTATCCATATAAACACGTATAATATAGAATGTGCATTGTATGTAATAAATTCTGGCGTTTATAGTTTACGATTGAATCGAACAAAGGACCTACAGAAATGTTTGTGTTAGTTTAATGTTTGTAGAAAAAATTCAAATGTATCAGAATTGCTTTTTAAATATATGTTACTACTTGTGTTGTTTGTAAAATTATAGATACAAGATTCCTTGATTTTTAATATACGAATTATTAAAATTTTTAAATGGTATTTTTCTTTTATTAATGTAGAGGAACCCCTTTTACTTAATCATTTCAATTAAACACGAATCGCCCTGAGATAATTTGAGTTGAGCCGGCAAAACAAATGATTTTACATTTTATTTCTAATCTTAATTTAGATATAGGGGTTTCTTTACAGTGTGTCACCCAAAATTGGGAAGGTACCATTGCGAAATGAAATATTTAAAATTGTAATTAATAGATATGATCTATGTTTTGGGGAAAGTGATTGTTTGCTGGCGCAAACATATACAACTAAAAATATCCAAATATGGGCTGCCATCGATGAGTGCTTTTCAAAAATTGTTAACGATTTGTAGAAACTGGCAGTACTCCGTATGAAAAAATAAGGTATGGCCACCAAACGACTTTCTTATACGTGTGTGCGTTTCAAATTATACAAAAGTTGTTCTAAATTAAGATTTAAATACTTATATCTTCTGAGAAAATAAACAAAATCCTATTGCACTACTTGTATTCTCTTAATAAATCTCTATAGAATGCGTACTTGGCGAAATATTCGAAAGAAAGTGCTACTCGCTAAGAGTAAAAGTGTTACTTCCGAGAACCTTACAGAAGATTTTTTAATTTGTTATATGATAACTTATAATTACTGTGATGCTTGAAAATAGTAACTTATACATTCTTCATGATATGGCGAAAGTTATAGAAGGTTTCAATAACGTTCATTTAAATACTTGTATTGACGGTTTGCTTTTCAAGTGAAGTTATAAATCTAAGTATGACTTATTTAATTTTAAAGTAATTTAAAAGTTAGTCTAAGTATGACGATAAATAATTTTATGCCACACAGCGACTGCGATATTTTAACTATTGTTAATTCATGAACTTCCAAACTTTTCATTCTATGAGTTTTAAAATTTGAATAAAAATTACTTATTTGTAAAGAAAAAATATTAGATATATAATATTAGATTAGAAGTAACTCTTTTCGATTACTTTTAATTATGCTATGTGTAATTAAGTCATGGCAACTCATATGTTACTTTCTTATACATGGTATAAGGAAGTATTGTGATGACAAAAATTTTCGACCTCGAGATTTTTGCAGATGTCCACGTTTTGAAGTTCCCTGATTCCAAAAAAGTGGTTTTTAAAAAATGTCTCTCTCTCTCTCCCCCTCTCTCTCCCCCTCCCCCTCATTCTCCCCCTCATTCTCCCCCTCATTCTCCCCCCTCTCTCCCCCCTCTCTCCCCCCTCTCTCTCTCCCTCCCTCCCTCCCTCCCTCCCTCCCTCCCTCCCACTCTCCCTCCCACCCTCATTTTTCTACCTTTTGTATAGAAAAAATTTAAAAATTCGAACCGGAAGTAACACTTTTTCTTGTATCGTATAGCGATTTTTTGCAAATATTTCGTAAATTGTGCATATATTTTTGTCAAGAGTACAAAAGTATTTAGAGCTGCATTTGGAATATTTTTTGTATAAATAAATTTCAAAATTCGGACCACAAATATCTGGCAAAGTATGCGTTCGATAGAGATTTATTAAGAGAATAGAAGTATTTAGAATAGGATTTTGAATATATTTTGTATAAATTATTTTTTTAAATTTGACCTTGAAGTAACACTTAGAGATTTATTTTTCGGTTTATTTTTCTAAGATAAAAGTATTTAAAACAATTTAGAACGACTTGTGTATAATTTGAAACGGGCATACGTAGAAGAAAGTCGTGTGGTGGCCACACCTCATTTTTTTAAGTCGTAAATAGGTTTAATCAGATATAATATTCTATAACTTTCGCAATATCTCCCACAGGTCGAAGAAAGTATATATTTTTAATTAGCAAATTTTAAGTACTTTTAAATTATATAAATATACAGGCTGTTCCATTTAATTTTTTTAGAATTTCTAACTTTAGCGAATGGTATGTAATTCTAAAAAACATGCGTCGACATGTCGAAATAAACATTAATTGCACATACTAAAAAGATATCTCTACTAATTGAGCCCATAATAGGTATTTCCAGTGGCGGCTCGGGGTGGTTCACATAGGGAGTGCATAATTTCAAAATTAAAAAGTGTAATACAAGAACGCTTACCCAATCTTTATAAGTTTCACCGACATAATGTTCCAGACAGGTACTGTTCATTGTACAGTTTGTTTTGAGGGAATAATAAATATAACACTACAGTTTGATTACATCTGACGATAAACGAAGTCCATTTTGCGTGTCTTTGACTTGCAGAACAGTTCTATCACTTTTTCATTAAAATTTGGGAAATCATTTATAAATTCAATTAATAACCGGTGCTGCTTCGATGTGATCTCTGAGCGATTTATCTAATTCTGCCGTAAAATTTATCAATTCCCGAAAAATGCCCTTGGTATTCGACGTTTGCCGTTCATCATGACCCCGAAGTGCCAGTTCAAACGCGCCACAAAATCTAATGCAATTTATTATTAAATTTAACATATGCCTATTTTTTGTTACCTGTTCATTGTGTTGTTGAACTGCTTTTCTATATGATGATCTAAAACATTCTGAATGTTATTTTTTCCTAACATTCTTAGACTAAATATATTTTTCAAATGCCCTTCGGAATTTTCATGTTTCGTAATTTTAGCACTAAGATGAATTAAGTCTTTTATTCCGTTCTTTGACCAAGAGGGTTCACCACCAAACAAAAGACACGGAAAACAAAACAAAGTATTTTTAATTTCACACCCACAAATCCAGTCATTTTTCTGATAAATATTCATTTTGAATTTTCTTATAACGTCTTTACCTTTAACAGATTGTTTATTTTCTAAACATAATTGAGGCATCGGCCGTTTAAAAACTTTTTTTGCGATTTTTTCATCATACGTTAACCGCGAAAACGTGTTATTCTGTATCGCAGACACGAAATACATCTTACAACAGCGTTGAGCAGACGGGAATCTTGCTCACATGCTATGTATTATACGATATGGAACTAGAACAAAATACAGTTCTCCCCACCTTCAATGTAATGTCTAATGGCTTAACGCAGCAACAGTAGCGCTTTGCTCATGGGTATGTTTCTCTCGGTGGAAGGGGTCTTTACATCCGTGCGCTGTTAGTCGTCATTATATGTGTGACGACGATCGGTGCATGTAGGTTGTTTCGCGTGCCGTACACGCCACGTTCCTGTTCAATAACTATGAATACGTAATAAATAAATACTTTCACAGTTAGTCGCCGCTTGGTTTGTTTTGTTTCAAAATTCCAGGAGGTGCAATTGCTCACTTGCTCTCATTAAAGAGCCGCCACTGGGTATTTCATCATCAATCGTTATTTCATAGCAACTTTTCAAATGTCGTACAATTTTTAACGAAAAATCGACGTATCCCAGAAACAGTTGAAAATCGGCAAATACAAGTTGATGTCAGGGCTATCATAAAATGTAAAAAAATATTTTTAAATTGTATAGTTTATGATTATCTACAATTTGGACAATAATGGACTTTATAGCTACGCTGGGACACCAAGTATTTAAGTACTAGGAAACTTTATAATTTAAGAAAACTTTCTATTTCCTAGTAAGGCTTATTTACCGGTAATTATAGAAGAATTAAGTTGTCGGTTGGACATGACACCAGTATTAGAAGAATTTAATGCAGCTCAGTCTCAGATCGAACGTCTATCCTCGTATAAACATCAAAATAATTAGAGATATGACTTTGAATCGAAATATTATTCGGTAACCGCGCATGCCAAAACCTTAATCAACACATTTACTCAAAACAGTAATGTATAAAATGTAGTGTTTGTTAACTTGCCAAGCTTTGCAGGGAATTTTGACAAGTGGATGGAGTTTTGTGATACTTTCAATTCATTAATTCATTCTAATGGCGAAATAAGTCAAATACAGATTTTTTTACTTAAAAGCTTCACTAAAGAATGAAGCGGCAGCTTTCATCCAGTCACTAGAAGTTTCTGCGACAAATTATTCAATTGCATGGAAAATGCTACGTGAAAAATTTGAAAATAAACGTAGTACTGTTTATAATCATGTATGCGCTGTCTTCAATCTTGAGCCAGTTGTAAAGGAATCACCCGCTAGTCTTAGAACAACTCGGCTGCCACATTCCAAAACACAGTAACAATTATTTTTAAAGGTTTTAGTAAATTAAAGAAAACTTTCAGTGTATGGCTCTAAAATTATTAATGAGTTTTAAATGCAATTTTAGCGGTTTAGAATACTATAATTCTATATAATTTCATGTGTAAAAAACGATTTTAATATTGGTGTGTTTTTTTGAAAAAAATGTAGATGCTGTCTTTTGGACTGAAAAGGTTGCAAAAATTAAGCAAGGTAGATAGTAATAAGCGTGGTATCTGTAAATGTTATTTTCATTTTAGTAATACATTTTAAACCTGTATTAATTTTTTTTTGCGGCCGTACTGTAATGGACACTTTACTTTCATTTTTTTTTCTGGAAAGTACCATTTTATCGGACTGGTCTATTGAATGTTAGATATGTCGCATTTGCTTTGGGAGCTTTTTCTTTATGCAGTGTTAATTCGCCAGATAATTTTACCAGATACTCATTATTTTCTGTGTTTCTGGAATCTTCTTGTCGCCTTCCAAGCATTTCGCACATTTATCCGATTTAAGCATACAGAAAAGGATGTGCTCGGATTTAAGAGTTTGTCTGTAAATCTCAAGTTTACAAACATTTGGATGTTTTTCGTTGAAATCCCCAAACATCATTTTAAGTGTAAGATCTCTAGGTAGGTATCTAATGTTAGATGCATTGTTGCGTCGATAATGACTTACAGATGGATTGTAACTCGCTATATGACGTTTTATAAGTTCTCGATCACATTTTCGCTGCTGCCACCTCGGTTTTCTTTAACATTGCTACACACAGGATTCGTAGTCATCGCAAGGCATAATTCTGTAATAACGGAGTCGTTTGTGTATCCAAGTGTGTTTAAAAGGAATAAACGACATACTCTTAGACTTTTTCCTTGTTTGGGAAAAAATACGAGCGTCCATATTTCTTTTTTGCTTTGTTAGGGCCTTCGAGCACACCAGTTCTTCTTTTAGTGTTAGTTAAATGGATGGACATTCTTGGCAAGCCACTTTCTGCAACTTGTGTAATCTGAGTTCCAATAATTCACTCCAATGACTTGACGTTATTCTTCTGTAAATTCTTGGTAGCTGTTTCTACATTTTTCGAAACATGGGGGTCTCGTGGGATGTTGTCTTTTATTACGGTCAGATTTCTGCTCATGTTAATTATTGATATTTGGAGTTTTTTACGTCGCTCTATTGGTGCAGTTTTTGGAGATTTTTCAGTGGTGGTTTGTTTATCCTCTTCAGTGGAAATATCTTCAAGATAGGTCTCACTTTGCTGAGCCGTTTGCTGATCATCACACATTTCTGTATCACTGACACAGCAATACTGTCGTCAACACTTTCGTCACTAAGTGGCATTGTTACTGCATCAATTGAATCAATTTCTTCAGCAGCAATGGTAATTTCTTCAACAACTACTTCGTTTGGCAATACAATACTAAAAAAAAGCAATACATATTGAGCTGGTTCACTAGTATAACCAACAATACTGTATATAGATAATTCAATTATATTTAAGAAGTTATTATTTTTTTTTTAATATGAAACAATAGTAGCAGCTTATGGGCCAGACGAGGATGAGAAAAAGGAAAAGAAAGACGTGTTTTGGGAAGAACTAGCACTTGTAATTGAAGAGGCCAAAGGTACAATATATTTAATCGGAGACTTAAACAGCAGAGTTGGAAGAACTGATAAGACTTATCGCGAGGTTATTGGCAGGTTTGGTGAAGATATAAGAAATAAAAATGGAAAGCGTCTGTTAGATTTTTGCCAGGTGCACAACCTGGTTATAGCAAACACTTTTTACCAACACAGAGACATACACAAGTACACCAGGGTGGCACCCAGCAGAGGTGAAAAGTCAATTATTGACTACATTATAGTAGAGAAAAGTAATAAAGTATCAGTAGTAGACGTGAGAGTGAAAAGGGGTAACGAAATTAACAGTGATCACTACCTACTAGAAGCAAGACTCAAAGTGGAAGCAGGACTAAAATATAAAAACATTAAAAGTAATTATCGGACAAAAACTAACCAGAATATAAGATCATACAAGCTGCGAAACAGAGAAGAGGCAACGCATTTTGAAGATAAGGTAGACAAAGAAATGGCGGATTTGATAAAGAATAAACATAAAATGAAACTAGAAGGATTGTGGAAAGCTTTTAAAAATATCTTAATACGAGCGGCAAAAGAGGTATGTGGAACAATAAAAGTTAATAAAAATGCGATACAAACGGCCTGGTGGTCAGAGGAACTAAAACAACAAGTTAAAAACAAAAAGAAAAATTGGAAGAAATATCTGAGTCATGCAACAGAAGAAAACCTAAATTCATACAAAGAACAGAGTAAGAGAGTTAAATACCTTGTCAAAGAAGCAAAACAAAAATCGTGGGCGAAATTCGGGGAAAAACTAGAAAGAGATAGTAAAGGGAATCAGAAACTATTCTATAAGGTCCTAAAAAATGTGCGGAGCAGTAAAGAACTCGAAACAATGGCAATTAAAAAAGCAGACGGTACATTGATAACTGAAGAAACGCAAGTGATGAATAGGTGGAAAGCATACTTTGAAAGTCTATTAAACCCAGAAAGATTACTAAAATACCGAACTGAGGAAAACGACAAAACTATAAACTCTATAAATGAGACACATGATGAAGCCATAGATAAAGAAGAACTGAAAGAAGGAATTAGGAATTTAAGAAATGGAAAAACTCCAGGGCACGACAAAATATCAGCAGAGATGCTTAAGAATATGGGAGATCTTGGGATGGATCTGCTTTTGGAGATCTATAATAGGGTTTGGAAGGAAGAAAGAGTGCCTAGGGATTGGACGATTAGTGTTATAATACCAATTTACAAACTCGGAGACAAAAAAGATTGCAACAATTACAGAGGGATAACAATTTTAAATACAGTGGTAAAAGTGTATGAACAGATTCTGGAAAGAAAACTTAGAACATTGGTGGAACCAACACTTAACAATGTACAAAGTGGGTTTAGAAAAGGAAGAAGTGCCCAAGAACATATATTCACAATTAAAGAAATAACGAGTAGAAGGCTAATTAAAGGTAAAGAAACCTACTTGGCTTTTATGGATATGGAAAAAGCGTTTGACAGCATACCTAGGGAAAGCATATGGAAAAGCCTGGAGGAAAGAAACATTAGCAATGAACTAGTAAAAGCAATAAAGTGCCTATATGAGGAAACTAATAACTACGTAATTAAAAATAACCTCAAATCAGATGTATTTAGAACAAGAGGAGGAGTTAGGCAAGGTGGAGGACTCAGCCCATTACTGTTCATAACTTATATGGATGACATCATCAAGGAGACCAGACAACTGACCAAGTCAATGTTTATAGGCTATAGAGAATTGAATAGTGTACAGATCACAGACTGTGTTTTTGCCGATGATGTGGTAATTATTTCAGATAGCGAAAAGAAATTGAAAGAGAATATAGAAGTATGGAATGATGTATTGGAGAGAAAAGGAATGAAATTAAATAAGAAGAAAACAAAGGTAATGAGGGTAGCAAGAGAAAGAGATAATATGAATATAAGTATAGATGGGATAAAACTGGAACAGGTGGACACATTCAAATATTTAGGTGCGGTAGTAGAAGACAATGGGAATAACGACGTAGAGATTATTCAAAGAATTCAAAAAGCTAATAAGATGTATTACGCTATGAGTAGAAGATTCATCAATAAGAAAGAAATAACTACACAAACAAAAATGAAAGTATACAAAACAATATTCAGGCCTATACTCACATATGGGTGTGAATCCTGGGTACTATCCGCAAGACAGAAAAGCATGTTGCAGGCGGCAGAGATGAGATACCTCAGAAGAGTCAAGGGTGTAACACGAAGAAATAGGATTAGAAATGAAAGAATCAGGGCAGAGTTGGAAATAATCTCGGTGTTCGATTTTATTGAACAAAGGCAATTAAGTTGGTGGGGTCACCTACAAAGAATGGAGAAAAGAGTTCCAGTCAAGGCAGTATGGGAAGCAAGAAGTCCTGGTAGAAGAACTAGAGGCAGGCCGAGACAAACGTGGGATAACGTAGTCGGAAACATGCTGGCGAAAAGAGGCAAAACATGGAGTGCAGCGAAAAAGATGGCCCTGGATAGGAAGAAATGGCGTCAATTTGTGTATGGGTAAATTGGAATGAAGACCCGACACCCGAAATGGGTATAAGGGATACGATTATATATATATATATATATTTTTTTTTTTAAATATGAGGTCTGTAAATCAGAATATTTAATCAAGAAAAATAGGGGAGTAATACTTAAAGTATAGTTTATTGATGTCAATTGTTGTAGTATACATTCATATTGGGCTCTTATTTGTAGAGAATTAAAATAGTAAAATTTTTGAATATGAATAACTATGTACAGTTTTTAAACAAATTTTAAAATCTGTGTTGTATAAGTAAAATGGGTGGAGGATAGTAATTGGATAAAAGTTAAAAATTAATTATCGTCAAGGCAATAATGAAAATAAATAAGGACTTTTTCAAGAATTGAAAAAGATAACGGAGATATTTATCGGAAAATCCTTAAATTTTTCCGATAAATTCATAATAAGAAATTAAAAATAGCTTAAAAAAGTATTATAAGTGTTTAAATAATAGTAGAGAAAGAAGCAGATAATTTATTTTAGAAGAATTGGAAATTTTAAAAAAAAATAGTTAAGCTATTTCAATTATAATACAAGTGAGAAGGTGTAAGGAGTTTACTGGAAGTAAAAATATAATAATATTAATTGATATTAAGAAAACTTACCAAATTGATGTAGAAAACAAGGAGATATACTAAAGCAATCCATATTCCGAGGAGAAGGTCCAGCTAGTATTCTAGATCCCGAGGAGGCCCATCAAGTATTCCAGATTCCGAGGTGGTACAATCAGTATTCCTGAGTTATAGGAGGTACAGCCAGTATTACGAAATCCGAGGAGGTCCAGCAAGTATTCGAGATCCCGAGGAGGTACAATCAGTATTCCTGAGTCATAGGAGGTATAGCCAGTATTACGAAATCCCAGGAGGTCCAGCAAGTATTCCAGATCCCGAGGAGGGACAATTAGTATTCCCAATCATAGAAGATACAGTCAGTATTACGAAATCCGAGGTGGTCCAGCCGATATTCCAGTAACTAAAGAATCCAGGGAGACATCACATCGAGTTGGATATTTTTTCATCAGTATCCAGTAAGTGAGATTCAATACTATAAAGGAAACTTCGTAAGTACGAGAAAGAAGACTAATGTTAGAAGGAATATATTTTGAAATGATGATTTCTTTTGAAATTTATTTGGAATCAAATAATATTTCATTCAATTAATATAATTATTACTTGAACGCTTTATTTACAGATACATAATCTACTGTATGTACTTAATTTTGTACAAATTTAAATGTCTATTTTTTAAAGGCAATATCAAGTTTCATATTCTCTATCATAATATTGTAATGAAACAAGCCCACAGAGAAGCAGACATTCGGCGCGACTGGTATACATCGTAAAGCAATAAATCATCCATTTTCTATGTACTGCGAAGAGACAGAATGTCTGTCGAATGTTCGACAAACATCGAGAGGAAGATCGAGTTTACGCGAATGCTTCCAGATGTTTCTTATGTGTATATAAAGGCAGTGGAACGGATGGATGAGTAATTCCGGAATAAGAAAGTCCTTAAGTAGTCTCGTACGGAACAGTAAAATAAATATTAGAGTGTTATATAAATAGAAGTGATATAAATACGGTGCAGTTTTTAATATAGTGTAATAAAGACATAAATATTACCGTGTCATATAAATAGTAGTAGTAAATAAATACCTGTGTTAATTTAAATCGTAGTAGTTTAAGTGTGATACATTAGTTTTATATTTTTATATTGTAATTAATTTTACGTGTATGAATATACAGACTGTTTTTAAATAAATAAATTGCACGAGTTGTTTATTGCGAACCCGAAAACGTTAACAATATATTAAAATTATTAGCTATCACTCAATAAAATACTAATACATTAAAGTGCTTAAGGCATTTATGATATTATAGTTTTTTTTTTGAATATAAATGTATACGACATTAAATGTAAATAGGCATAAAAATAGGTAACGCTTGTAAGGTCTAACCACCTAAAAACAAGAAAAGTAAACAGTTAATATAATCCAATGAGATAGATTTATTTCTTTGAATGAATATTATAAGAAGTGAAAGGTTATTGTTGCACTGATAGAAGAGTAATTTATAAATTTTCTTATTGAATTTTGTTACAATTACACCACATTATTCAAATAGAACCAATAACATAATACTTTGTACATAGAAAACCTAATATATTGCATGTACTGCACTAGTAAAATAAAAGTTAGTATTCATATGTGAGTAAGTAGAGTATAGAAAAGGATAGGTATAAAAGAATACATTATAATAAACTCAAATAGAAGAATATTAAAGTCTATTATTTAAAAAAAATATAATTAAAAGATTATTGTATTATAAATTGAATAACTGAGCTAGTTTGGGGCAAAAGATATATAAATCAAGGATTATAAGAGTATAAATATAATATACTAATTTATCTCAAATATTCCATAAAAGAATATCATATACAGGGGCCCGCTAATAAGTTTATGGAGAAATATTTAAATTTTAAAGAGAATTTAATATTACTGAATGTATAGGTAAGTGAGGGGTTGTAATTGCGGTTCAAACACAACAGATATAATATAGGTTGTTAAAGTTGTATTGGTGTTTGATATAAGTTCATTACCCCCTCCACTAGTACAATATATAAATACATTGTTTTTTAAGCCGATATCTAACAAACAACTTACCTTAAGCTTTTAGCTACATCTTGAGTGTTTTCGACAATAATGGCAGTAACATTAACGTTTTCCTTAGATTTGTCGGGTGGCGGTGGCGATATGTTTTTGTTTAAAACAGAAGTATTGCAAAAAATGAGCATAAAATAAATTATATCACCTACTGGATAATTTGATAGTAAAGTAATGGTCACAAAGTAAGGGTCAAACAATTCACATTGTTAAAATATGGTTATACGATGTAAATCCAAAGAGAAATTATTTCCTATATAAAACAGATATTCAAGTTTACCTATTGCTTACCAATTTTTCACAAAACTCTCACTAGGTTTTAACATATTTAACATAGCTTTTGTGCGTGCACTACAGCCGGGAATATTAAAATTCATCTCGCAGAACAAAATAAACCTAGCAGACACAACAATAACTTAAAATACATGCTGTGCTACAAGTAAATTTTTGTCAAAAATTCAGCGTGGATGTTTGTTCCAATATATACAGTAAGTACCACATACTGTGTTTTGCTCATATTATATTACTGAAAAATGCCTGTTGCTGTGTTTTGATGTAGGCAACCAAAAATAGTGCTGTAGATACTGTGTTTCGGCAAAAATTATCTCCGTAACTATAATAAACAATTCTAGCAAGCGAAAAAGACGCGCGATAAACACAGTATCTACATGGACTAAAGAATGCATTTTTAACAAAATTGTTGGATACTGTGTTATGAATTGTGGCAGCCGAACTTTAGATCAGGTTCTAAATCATTTAATGGCTTTAAAAGTATTACAACAACCAACAGATAATTGGGACACTCTTATGCTTATATTTCTAGTTATTTTAAATTGGATCCAAACACGAGACGAGAATGGGAATTTTATAAAATTAATGGCGATATGCCAACATTTGATGAGTACCTATTCGTCATTTATATGTGAACGGTGTGATAGATATATGTACTAGAAACGAAAAAATGAGATTGAAATACATATTTAAACTCAGCTGCTAAGAATAATTCAAACCAATATACTTATGAAACCAAACATTAAGCGTACAATAGTGCGATATATTTATTATCTAAAGTTTAGCATTCAATTCATATTTGTGCTGAATTTCAGGTAACCAATATATCAGTACTCCGAGCAAAAATTTTAAAATCATGTAACCATTGCCAAGATAAAAAGCATTTTTCACTAGTTTAGAAAATTTCTTCACGCAAAATATTCACACATAAACCGTTATTAATTCCGGTCAATTGTTTTCTATAACCTCTGATCCATTAGATATAATCCTCTTACTCCAGCACACTTTTGAGGAGAGAGAGTCCAGTATTTACTTTTATTTGTAATTGATTTTCCCTATCAAGACTAAGTCTGTACCAGAAACACCGATGCCTACAACAACATTTTTGAGTATATATTAGGATAACGATGTATTATTATAATCTTACATATATACTTAATTAGAATATTTATAATTTAAATTTAAAATTTTCTAATCCCTATTATACAAAGACGTATTTGAGTGAGAGCTAATTATATAGCCATAAATTCATTATCTCTCCACGGACTTTCCAATGGCTATATATCATTAACTGGATTTATTTATGCTTTGTAGCTATTTAGTGTTGGGAAATTTCATCCCATCAGATATTTCATTATAACCAATTTAAAATCATAGAATTAATTTTGTTTTAAGAACAATGAAGGAAGAAATTTTATAATATATATAATTTATTTCTGACATATCTGAATTAGCATGTTTAAGTTGCTGATTTATCATGTGTATTTTAGTACCTAATTATTAATAAATACTTCAATAATAGAAATGAATTGTTTATTTATCCACAGCACCATCTCAAACACAGAGGGGTATATAATTGGTAGAGTCGAATTAATTAACAGACAAAACCGTGATCATGTCCAAAAAGTTTTGGACACTCGTAAAATAAGTGAATTAGAAAGACAATAAAGAAAATGTCCTGTTTACCCACTGGTAATTAAATAATTTTTTTTTCAAAACAATAATAGAACAAAACTTATCGAGCAGATTTCATGCATGATTCGAACCAAACTTCAAGACTATAACATATTGATGTTATTGTTCATGTATTCATTTTTATACGTAGTATAAGGAAGTATTGTGATGACGAAAATTTTCGACCTCGAGATTTTTGCAGATGTCCACGTTTTGAAGTCCCCTGATACCAAAAAAGTGGTTTTACTTTCTTATACGTAGCATAAGGAAGTATTGTGATGATGAAAATCTTCGGACCTCGAGATTTTTGCAGATGTCCACGTTTTGAGGTCCCCTGATACCAAAAAAGTGGTTTTTAAAAAATGTCTATATGTCTGCCTGCCTGTGTGTCTGTGACCACGATAGCGGTCAAACCGCTACAGATATCAATTCCAAATTTTGTATTTACGAATATAATCTCCCTCTTGAGAACTGATTAGATTTTGAGCAAAATCAGCAGACCGGAAGTAGTAGTTTACTTCAGTGAAAAAATCGAATTTTGCAAATATTTCGTCAATTACTAAGTTTAAACAAATTTATAAAGAATTCATATGTACTTAAAATTGAAATTGTGAACAATTTTATTAAAAAAGTTTTTCGAAATTCCTACCGGAAGTAGGTCTTTTACTCTTATCGAAAATCAGCTTCTTGCAAATATTTTGCAAGTCATGCTTTTTAGACAGGTACGTTACAAATATAAAAGTATTTAGAACTTAATTTCCAATATCTAACAATAATACTTCTGTCAGTTTATTGTTATTTTTTCCGTTTGCATTGACACTTCTATTGTTTTATAATGACAGCTGACTTTGAAAAAAGACGTTTTTCGACGAATTGACCTAACAACTTTTTTTTCTTTTTAATTTTGTAATGAAATGTGTTTTTTTAAATAAATGAAAAACTTGGAATTTCGATTATCCAACGATATAATTATTTTATATGGTTCCCATTTGATATTTTAGAAAAAAATGACTATTTGCAAAGCCCAATCAAAAATTATCTTCTTTCCTTAAATCACTTGAAAAAAAATTAGGAGTAGTTAGAAGAGGTCTTAGTCTATCCCTAAATTCGAAACCGAAACGCCGGTACAATTTAGTTCCTGCCAAAAAAAAATTCGAAGCACGGTCTAACTGCGAAGAAAAACCGTTATAACAGCGAACCCGCTAAAGTTAGGAGTATGACGTTATATAAGAAAAAAAAGTACTCTTTGGGGGCTTTCCGAATCAGCCACAAAATATACATTGTTCCATTTAAAAAAACATAGGTTTGATACGCCACTGGAATACGGCACGGCACTGATGACCAAAAATACTTTAGAGAAATGGTGATTGTAGTTATGGACAATTTTTCTCTTAGAATTTTTTCGATATATTGTATGATAGAGGAGCTACGGTCCGAGGCATCTTAGGTGCTACACCCTGTATATACAGGTTGTCCAGAAACTCTGCTGACAAACGAAGACCGGAGATTCCTCAGATAATTTTAAGACAATCTAACCCAATTCACCCTAGTCCGAAAATGCTTCCTAAGGTCATAGGCGTCCGTTTTGGGTAGGTAAACGGTTATTTTAAGGCATAACTTTTTTGTCTTTAACTTTTAAGCATTTGTGACACTAGATTATTAAATTTTCAGGTATTCTAGTACTAAAAGCTACTCTTACTTTAAGTCGGTAGGATACACCGTTTTCTAGAAAAATCGATTTGAAAATTTTTTGTTTTTTTGTCATTAAAATTCAATTTATTATTTTTTGCACTAGTTCGCTCTGAACTGCCAACAGAAATAAAACCTACGTTTTTAATTGTCAAATTGTTGTCAGTTCGCGAAGTTGAAATGACGAAAGATGAAATGACGAAAAAACAAAAAATTTTCAAATCGATTTTTCTAGAAAACGGTGTATCCTACCGACTTAAAGTAAGAGTACTTTTAGTACTAGAATACCTGAAAATTTAATAATCTAGTGTCACAAATGCTTAAAAGTTAAAGACAAAAAAGTTATGCGTTAAAATAACCGTTTACCTACCCAAGACGGACGCCTATGACCGGTACTAGATATTCGCAATTGATGGAATCGATTCATCTCTGGAGGATAAATAAGCATACCAGTTTTTGTTTTTCTAAATAGAAGCGTTCGGGAGATATTAAAAAAAACTAAGTACAAGGCGCCATCTTCAAAGAGCTCTAGCTCCCGTAGGAAGCATTTTCAGACTAGGGTGAATTGGGTTAAATTGTCTTAAAATTATTTGAGGAATCTCCGGTCTTCGTTTGTCAGGAGAGTTTCTGGACACCCTGTATATACATTATATGAGAGGTCAACAAGTGAGATACATCGAACTTATGTAATACCACAAAACGTTAATATTTCATATATTCGGTAACCTAAAAAATGTTTTTAAAGAACGCTAATGCTAAATTTGCAATGTGAAAATCCTTTCATATTTCGTGGCACACTAAATTGATCGCTTAATCACCGAAGTGGCCATGACAATCGATTTTGATGACCCGTTATTATCTTCTATTGCGGGAGTAAAGGTAATCCAAAACTGGAAACATAAATGTAATTTGTTATTTTCCCCTTTTACTTTCTTATACGTAGTATAAGGAAGTATTGTGATGATGAAAATTTTCGACCTCGAGATTTTTGCAGATGTCCACGTTTCGAGGTCCCCTGATACCAAAAAAGTGGTTTTTAAAAAATGTCTCTCTCTCTCTCTCTCTCTCTCTCTCTCTCTCTCTCTCTCTCTCTCTCTCTCTCTCTCTCTCTCTCTCTCTGTGTGTGTGTGTGTGTGTGTGACCACGATAGCGGTCAAACCGCTGTAGATATCAATTCGCTTATTGAAATTGCTGTATGACAATGTCCACTGTCGTAATGCTTCTTCTTGATGATTGATTGAGGCAAATTTAACTCCTCTCCGATCATTCTATTACAGACGATTAAACGCATAAGATTCCTTTTTCTGTAGACATTTTCATCAGTTCCAAATTTTGTATTTACGTATATAATCTGCCTCTTGAGAACTGATTAGATTTTGAGCAAAATCGGCACACCGGAAGTAGTAGTTTACTTCAGTGAAAAAATCGAAATTTGCAAATATTTCGTCAATTACTAAGTTTAAAGAAATTTATAAAGAATTCATATGTACTTAGAATTAAGTTTGAAACAAATTGCCTTAAAAAAGTTTTTTGAAATTCCAACCGGAAGTAGATCTTTTACTCTTATCGGAAATCAGTTTTTTGCGAATATCTCGCAAGTCATGCTTTTAAGACAAGTACGTTACGAGTATAAAAATATTTAGAACATAATTTTCAATATCTTTTATATAAAAAAAATTTCAAAATTCAGACCGGAAGTACCACTTTTACTCTTATCGAATAGCGATTTTTTGCAAATATGTCGTAAGTTATGCATCCTATGTATATTTATGAAGAGTACAAAAGTATTTAGAGTTAGATTTGGAATATTTTTTGTATAAATGAAATTTCAAAATTCGGACCGGAAGTAACACTTTCATACGTATAAGAAAGTCGTGTGGTGGCCACACCTCATTTTTTCTATTGTAAATTGTATCCTGGAGTTTAGTGAATTAAACAGTAGTAGTACCTTGTCATTATTTGATGCGGTATCAAAAGCTGGTAAAAGTGAATATAACATTTTATAGCAATATTGTATTTGTCGCTATGAATTCATGCTCTATCTACTATAGTATAATGGATTTCGATCAAATTATATTTTTACTTGATAGTGTTAAATTACTTATACAAGAATACGTTTTCAATATACTATCGTATTTCCAGTTTAATTGTTATAGATTTTAGAAGTTATTGAGTAGTTTTACTAATTAATATTACCAATAAAATGACTGACTACTAATATCTATTTATTAATTATTGCTGTTCACTTGTTTTTTCCCGAACATCTAATGTGATGTTCAGGGAGAAACATCTAAACCAAATGTCATTATAATGTTTTATTTGATTTTACTAATTAGAGAAAACTGTTTAATACAATCTGGATTATAGAAAAAATATAATACTGGTTATAATAAGTTTTATTAATACTCATTAATATAGTTAGTTTCCTCTATAATACAATTATACGGTGTCCACCTATAATACAAATATGATAAAATGTCTTAAAATTTATTAAAGAATAAAATTTTGATCTACATAAAAAAAGTGCTTTCAAATATCTTGGAAACTCTTTTTTTTTTTTATAAGCGCTATAGAAGACGAATAATTAATACTACCTATTATTCGTTACAATTACTTTTATTGACAGATTTGTATTAAAAATTTTTGCTATCACTACACGTAATACAAAATCTAATACCTACTTTTTTTTTTTTTTATCCGTTGGGATGTGGCGACCCCATCGGCAGGATTGATTGATTAATTGATTTATCTATTTATCTATCCTGGAGACAGCCTCGGTATGGGCAGCATATTTATGCTGAAATGGGGAACACTGATGAGGCGCCCCCTTCCGACCCTAGCCGCTGGGGAGGGCAGAAGGCCTAGATTCCCATAGGGCTTGCCTTAACCGGCTGGCCCGTGGACCTAGAGAAACCACAACCCAAATCAAGGTGGTATGGCTCGTGCCGAGGATTGCGTGGCTGGGGGGGTGCCCAGTCGTGAGCGAGCCAACCTCCGGGATACCAGGCGACCTCCCGGAGTAAGAAGCCTTAGCGTGGTAAGGGCGCACTGCCGCGCCGGACCTTAGTTTCGACCCGACTCGTGGGAACAGAATGGAAGATAATAATAATCACAATCAAAATCATAATTATAAAAAAACAAAAAAAGATTTATTTAAAGAAAAAGACAAAAAAAATAATAAGGGGGATGGAAATGTGGAGGATGCCGCGGGAAAAACACCAACGGAGGACCAGAGTTCGCAACCCGAACCTAACGAATATCATGAGAATGTACTTCTAAGATGTAACAAAACAAAGAGAACCCCGGAAAGACAGAGGAGTCAATCCCTAACGGACACGGCAAACATGGACAGAGCAGAAACTCCGCGCACAAAGCGGCCAAGGGAAGAATACCCTGAAGCATTCTTTAAAGAACCTATCTCTACGGAAGGGCAGAAAATTCAAAAGCTTATTGAGGATGCTCGAATTGAGGTCAAAAAGTTGATGGCAGTAGTTACTGTAAACTGTAATACAAAGAAAGAAATTAAGGACGCGTCTATGAGGCTGAATAGTATTACGACCCAACTTAAGAGCGAGAAATTGCAGAAGTGGCTCTCTAACACGCAAAACGATATTGCTAGCAATGCAGGGAGCACTGGAAATGCTACACAAGAGGCGAAGAAACAAGGGAAGGAAGTATCAACGCAGACACAGGGGCTAGATTTGCAGGATACCAGCATGGAAGAAATACGAGACATTAGAAGGAGACTCACAGAATTAAAGGAACCAGAACAGCTTCTGGAACTCCTGGGCGAGAAATGGCCTGAAAACGTCTTCCAAAGTGTAGAAATTTCGGAGGGAAATCCATTGGGAAACACCGAAGGGGATCTAGCAATATATGTAGAAGAGGATCAGGACATGCAGAGGGGCATCTGTAAGCTTTTCAGGGAAAGATACCCAGTAATAAGGAATTTGCAGAGCGTCCAAGGGGGAGTCACTTACCTGACATCCACAACTAAGTACCTGGAGGGTGAAGATTTCAAGACTAATGAAAGGTTCATCTTTAAGCTCAGCCCGGTAGAACCTATTGACGATATAAATAGAACTGAAGTGATGTACAAGGCACTCACAAAACTAAAAGATGTAGCCTTAAACTGCGGAAGAAATAAGATAGCAATACCGATCCCTGAGAACCTACAGGTTGAGCTATACAGGAAAATACTGGAAGCAGTGTTCCGGAACACGAGTATTAAAATAAAATTGCATATTCCGAGGAAAAGAACCCGAGAGGATCCATCGGAGCAAAGTAAGCAGAAGAGAAATGATGAGGCACAAGGGAACAGAAAGGAGGCCCACAAACACCAAACTCGCATTAGAAAAACAGACACTGAGGCTGTGATTATTAAGCCCGGCGGAAGAACTTACGCTGAGCTGCTGAAGGAAGTGAAGGAACAGGTCAACCTCCAGGAATTGGGAATTGACGTTCATAAGGTACGGAAGACCAGAGACGGTGATATGCTCGTAACTGTAAAAGGAGGGAAGGAGAAGGCGGAGGCACTTAAACTGACCATAACAAACAAAGTAGAAAATGCGGAAGTGAGACGTCCAAAATCAGCTCAACTATTATTCCATATTTACGACGTAGATGCAGTTACAACGGCACAAGAAATAAAAAATTCAATCGAAGAGGCGACTGGAGACAAAAGTGAGAACGTTGAGGTAGCATCCTTAAGAGCAGCCGCTAACGAGGGACAGGTAGCCATAGTATCGGTAAGCGACGAGCTGGGAAGTAAACTGAGAGCCATGAAGAGCATTAAAATTGGTTGGAGCCAATGCAGAATGAGGGAGCGAATACCCCTGCTTAGATGTTATAACTGTTTACAGTATGGACATTGGGCGGAGATGTGCAATGGACCTAACAGATCAACACATTGTTATAACTGTGGGGAAGAGGGACACAAAGCCAAAGGATGTACCAAGGAGAAATACTGCTGGGCCTGTAATGAAAAAGATCATAAGGGAGGAACTGCTGGATGTCCCAGGTATCGTAAGATGCTCAAAGAAGCCAAGGACAAATCGTCTAAGCAATGGAAAGTCCCCAAATAGAGAGATACAAATACAGCGCCAGACGCAATCCTGGAAGGAGGGTCGGCGGAAGGCGTCAGGAGAAACTATTTGGAGACCCATGTAATCAGAACTTAAGGATATTGCAAGGAAATATTGACAGGAGTCACGGAGCGATGGACCTAATGTATAAAATTGCGGAAGAGAAGCACGTGGACATAGTAATAATGGCTGAACCAAATCGGAAAAGGGTCTATCAGACGGGATGGATAGCTGATAACAGATTAGATGTTGCTATAAGACCATGTAATAGCAAAGTTAAAATTATAGGCAAAGGCACAGGTAACGGTTTTGTATGGATCGAAACTCACGCAATAGTTATATACGGCTGTTATATATCCCCAAATGTGGACCTGACGACTTTTGCTGACTTCTTACAGGCTCTGAGGAATGATATGAGAAGACGGAGAAAGGAAATCATAGTGGGAGGCGATTTCAATGCGAAATCGTATTTATGGGGCTCCAAAACCGAAGATAAAAGAGGAGAGCTACTAGTAGAATGGCTGGCTGAGGATGATCTTATAGTTCACAACCGAGGGGAGGTGCCGACTTTCGTCAGAGGTAGCAGTGCATCTTTCATTGACATAACATTTAGCACAAACAAAATTGCTACCAGTGTAACAAGCTGGAGCGTGCTAGAGGAGGAAAACCTAAGCTGCCATCAACATATACTGTTTGAGTATAATGGGCAAGGGGAGCGGAATAGTGATGGTAACAGTACGGTAAGAAAAAGGTGGAAGTTGAAGAAGGACGGCATGGATAAAATGACATGTGAAGTAGACAAACTATTACAGATTAGAGAAGGCCAAAGCATCAGTGCCGAGGAAATGACAAATGCTATAACGACAGCATGTAATAAAGTATTCTCTAAGAGACGCAACACCTCTCGGAAGTCTGTATATTGGTGGTCGGAGGAAATCGCCAATATAAGAAAAGAAAGTCTTCAAAATAAGAGAGGCCTGGTCAGAGCAAATAAAGGAACTGATGCAACCATGAAGATAAGGTGCCATGAGAAGTATAAAGAAAGCAGATCCCGTTTAAAAAAAGCTATCTGGGAAGCAAAGAAAAACGCATGGAAGAAGTTGACGGAAGATGTAGATCTCGATGTCTGGGGTAGAGGATATCAAATCTTAACAAAAAAGCTCAAGGCACAACCACTGATACATATGCCGGACGAAGAACAGCTGAACGTCGCCAAAGCTCTATTCCCAAAGCACCCTGAGAGACAGTGGAGTAATTTAGCTGTAAAGCGAGAAGAAATACCTCTATTTACTACAGATGAGATTATCCAAGCAGCTAGTAAGATCAAAGATAAAAGAGCCGCTGGTCCTGATGACATACCACCAGAAGTAGTGAAGGCAGTAGTACGGGCCCTACCAGAAAAAGGGCTGGCTGTCATGAACGGCCTCTTGATCAGAGGAGAGTTCCCATGCATATGGAAGGTTGCGAGATTGGTATTAATACCGAAGGAGAAGAAATCTGGCCTAGGCAAGCAAGCATATAGGCCTATATGTATGTTAAATGTACTGGGAAAGCTCCTAGAACAATTATTACTGGGAAGACTGAAAAAGGAAATAGAAGCTGGTGAGGGCCTGTCAGACGAACAACATGGATTCAGGGAGGGCAGGTCCACCATAAGCGCACTGGAGAGGGTAAAACAGATTGCAGAAATGGCATATCAAGGACCATATAGTTCACGGAAACTCTGTGTGCTGATAACGCTAGATGTGGAAAATGCCTTTAACTCCGCACCTTGGAGAGGTATACTAGACGAGCTGACAAAAAGGAAAATATCACCTTACCTGTGCAATATGGTGGCCAGCTACTTTGAGAGAAGATCATTAAACGTCGGGGAGAGCGGTAGGATGGAAATTACGTGCGGCGTCCCGCAGGGCTCTGTTATGGGTCCCACGTTATGGAATATATACTATGACGGAGTCCTTGGGGTACCAATGCCGGAGGGGGCAAGCCTTGTTGGCTATGCGGATGACTTAGGCGTGGTGATAACAGCAAAAAATGCAGAAATATTAGAAATTGTTGCCGAACATGCGCTGCACAATATCACAGAGTGGCTGGAGGCGAAACAGCTAAAGCTCGTACCTCAAAAGACGGAGGCCGTCCTCCTGGTTGCTGGGAGGAAGATCAAATCAATAAATGTAAAGCTGGGAAACACGGAAATAAAGAGCCAGGAGAGCTTACGATACTTGGGTATCTACTTCGATAGAAATATGACAATGGGAACACATATCCGTAGGATGGCGGAAAAGGCTGGAAAAGCCTTATCCACTTTGAGCAGACTAATGCCAAATATAGGAGGCCCGCAGGAAGGCAGTAGAAGGATTCTATGCTCTGTAACCGAATCCATTATGCTCTATGGATCTTCCATTTGGAATAAAGCCATGGAAAAGGAGTGTTACAGGAAAATATATTTAAGTATACAACGCAGAACAGCCATACGCATTGTTAGCGCTTACAGGACAACGTCAACAAAAGCGCTACTGGTTCTGGCGAGAACTCCCCCTATAGAATTACTCACCAGGCAGAGGACAGAACTAATGGGAGGAGGTAGTGGAAATAGAGAGAAAACATACTCCAGGATGCTAGACAGATGGCAAGAACAGTGGGAAAAAGACGACGGAACTGCCACCTGGACAAAAAAAATAATTAAGGATATAAGACCATGGGTTAATAGAAAGCACGGTCAAATGAATTACTTTTTAACACAGGTGCTAACAGGTCACGGCTGCTTCCAAGCGTACCTACATCGTTTTAAGATAAGCGAACAAGACAAGTGTCAATATTGCGAAGAACGGGATACGGTAGAACACACGATTTTTGAGTGTCCAAAATGGACTATAGAAAGAGCCAAAGCACAGAAGACATTGAAAGGAGTAACACCTGAAAACTTAATAGAGAAAATGATTGATTGTGAAGAGAATTGGCAGGCTGTAAATACTTTGGCGAGGGAAATCATAACCCAAAAGGAGGGAAAGGAAAGAACTGGCAGAAGATAGCTTTCCACAGCGCAGACATGGCCCGAACATCTAATTACCAACTTCTCCTCGAAGTAATGCCAATAGCAGTTCCAAGGAGAAAAGAGCCATTAATTGAGGGGGGGTTTTTTAGTCGGTAAAAATCCGACACTATCCGGTGACACGGGCCACCGGATGTCTTATGAAGATTTTTCCCCTCCATCTTAAAAAAAAAAAAAAAAAAAAAAAAAATACCTACTTTTTATATTTCTAATAGCCCATATTATACAGTTTTCTCTGTGTATTAACTTTAAATATTGTTTTGTTAGTACATATTACATTTATTTGTTATAGTATAGTAATTTACCCTGTATTTCTTAACATAATATTATCTAAATACGGTAATACCAATATACCTTAAACACTTTCTAAATTATACTCATATTAATTGTAATGTATCTATTGACTGGCAGTATTTTATCACTACCTTTGATGGGGAATTTGAACATTATTATAGGTACCATGAAACTTTATAACTTAAGAAAACTTTCTAATCCGTAGTAGGGCTTATCTCAGAGAACCCCAGTAATATATCTATATGGTCATTACGCTGTCCCTGGATATTCTTACAAATGGCTATATAATTACCGAGATTTATTTATTTATTGTACCATATTTATTGTTAGGAAATGTTACTTAAGTATTGAATATTTAATGTATTTCTCCCTCCAAATTTACCCCATCCCATATTTCATTACCTATAACCAATTTAAAATTATAAAATCAGTTCTGTTTTAACAACGATCAAGCAAGCAATTTATAAGCAATTCTTACATATCTGAGCAACCATATAACAAGTTGCTTATTCAGCATAAGTTTTTTAGTGTCTAAGTATTAATATATAGTGTGAGTTCAGTAAAAGAAGAGAATAATTTTATTTATTCACGATTACTACATCAAGCAAAATTAGAGTAATTTGTACTGTCAAATTAATTGGCACACAAATCGATCCTTCGGGACCGGAGTTTTATATAGAAAATAGTGAAGCAAAACAGAGGTCTACATAGCTTGAATAAGCAAAAAAGGCAACAGACATTGCTCCATAAGAGGAGGTTCGTCTATTTCGAAAACCAATCCTTCGACGACTATCAAACATCAAAGTAAGTGTGAATCCATATTTCCCAATCTCATCCTTTTGATAATCATACCTACCTCTATACGTACAAGTTTCAAACATGTTTAATATAAGATCTCTCATTTTAAAACGTGAACAACTCTTAGGCCAGATACAGAGGTTTCAAGTTTATTTAAATGGTATCGACAAACCAATAACAGAACCGGCAGTTTTAGAGGAATTAAGTCGTCGCTTGTTGGACATTAAATCATTAGAGGAATTTAATGCAACTCAGTCTCAGATCGAATGTCTACAGTCGTATGATTATAATACCAGATCTAATTTTGAAAAGATTTATTATTCAGCAACTACGTGTGCTAAAACCTTGATCAACACATTTAATGAAAGTAGAAATGTACAAAATGTAATGTGTGCTAACTTGCCAAGTTTTGCAGGGAATTCTGACAAGTGGATGGAGTTTTGTGATACTTTCAATTCATTAATTCATTGCAATGACGGGATAAGTCAAATACAGAAATTTATTTATTTAAAAGCTTCATTAATTAATGAAGCGGCAGCTGTCATTCAGTCACTAGAAGTTTCTGAGGCAAATTATCCAATTGCATGGAAAATGCTACGTGAAAATTTTGAAAATAAACGTAGTACTGTTTATAATCATGTGAGCGCTCTTTTCAATCTTGAGCCAATTGTAAAGGAGTCACCCGCTAGTCTTAGAACAACTTTAGATCAGGTTTTAAATCATTTAAAGGCTTTAAAAGCATTACAACAACCAACAGATAATTGGGACAGTCTGCTTATTTTTCTAGTTAATTCAAAATTGGATCCAAACACGAGACGAGAATGGGGAATTTACAAAATTAAAGGCGATGTGCCAACGTTTGATGAGTATTCGTCATTTATACGTAAACGGTGTGATATACTAGAAACGAAAAAATGAGATTGCAATATGTATTTAAATTCAGCTGCTAAGAATAATTCAAACCAATACTTATGAAACCAAACATTAAGCGTTCAATAGTGCGATATATTTATTATCCAAAGTTTAGCATTCAATTCATATTTGTGCTGAATTTCAGATAACCAATATATCAGTATTCCGAGCAAAAATTTCAAAATTATGTAACCATTGCCAAGATAAAGAGCATTTTTCAGTAGTTTACAAATTTTCCTCGCGCAAAATACGTAGTCAGAAATATAATACTCTGCATCATTCCTTCTGAGGGAGCATTCGTAGCTCTAAATTGTTTTCTATAACCTCTCATCCATTACATATAAATCCCCTTACTCCAGCACACTTTCTGACAGGAGAGAGTCCAGTATCTACAAATCCCGTTATAATTGATGTTCCTGATCAAGACTAAATTTGTACCAGAAACACCGATGCCTACAACAACATTTTTGAGCTCTCTAAATCAACTAGAGCAACACGCAATGATTGTTCTTAAAGAAGGCAGCTTCCCCTTCAACATGAGCTATTAGGAGATACGGTTGACGTAAATTCAGATTCAGACAGTGTAGTGAGTGTTATGACAATAAAAACGGCTGATGTACTGCCAATTGAGATTATTCAAGCAGATAGGGAATACGTTCGGGAAAGACAACAAAATCATTATTATACATTTTATTATATTTCACTTTATGTGTATATGTTATATTTTAGTTACTGGAATATTTCTTAATATCTAATATTAGGATAACCATGTATTATTATAATCTTAGACTTTATCTTAGTACCATTAGAGCTAAGTGCATTCTAAATTGTGCTAATATTAACTATAATGAAATCTTTATAATTCAAATTTAAAATTTTCTTATCTCTATTATACTACGGCTTCTTTGGGAGAGGGCCAATTATATATCAATAAAGTCATTATCCCTCGACGGACTTTCCGATGACTATATATATCATTAACTGGATTTATTTATGCTTTGTAGCTTATTTAGTGTTAGGAAATTTCTTCCCATCTGATATTTCGTTATGACCAATTTAAAATAATAAAATCAATTTTCTTTTAAGAACAATGAAGCAAAAACTTTTATAAGCATTTCTGACATATCTGAGTTAGCATATAGTAAGTTTCTCATTTATCATATGTTTTGTAGTATGTATTTGATTATTAATAAATACTTGAATAAAAGAAGTGAATTATTTAACGTCGAATTAATTAACGGACAAGACAGTGAACATGCCTAAACAGTTTTGAACACTCATAAAATAAGTGAATTAGAATGACAATCAAGAAAATTTTCTGTTTGCCCACTGGTAATTTAATAACTGTTTTTTCAAAAGAAACGAAATACTTAAGGGGGGGTTTTACTTGATCGGCGTATGCGACAAAATGGTCAATTTCAACGTAAAAAATCGCAAAAATTAAGGCACTTGAAAAAGTTGCCGCTACATGCACGAAATAACCAATATTTGTTCTAGTGACTCACGATTAAAATTTGCAATTATATTAAAAAATAGTTAAAATACAGCACTTTGAATTTTTTTCGTTTTATAGCGATATAAAGCTTACTGTGCTTAGAAAGTACTTTTTTGAATCGTGAGTACCTAGATATTTTTATTCTGAACACAACTATGTATTTACTTTACTTTCAAAATAACCCTGATCTCCAATAAATTACTTTGAAACCAATGAGAATGATCATATAGTCCTCACTGATAAATGGCAAATAGGCAACACACAATTCAACCTCTTACTCACAGTTTTGTAATGTCTAAGACCAACTATATGCAAGGTATACCTGGTCGACTGTATTAGCCGAATATCATATAAACAGAGATATCTTCAACTTTTTTTATTACCTTAGGTAAACGAATGTTTCATTCATATATCGACTTTATTTTGTAATTATTTTAAGGATATTTGGGAGAATGTATTAGATATTAATTTTTCGTCTGGAATAAATATATGTTGTTATTATTCTAACAATAAGTATACATATTTGTAAAAGAAACTACATGCGGTTGGTATATACAAGCAACTTGTAATATATTTCAGATATTTTTCGGTGTTCATTTATGATTGATTACGTGATAACATTGATACGTCTACTTTGTTAGACTTTTTTTCTGTTCGTTACTATTTTTCTCACTTTCAAAATGCATTTTATTTTTCAAGGACAAGGTTCCGGCTTTATGGAATTTCAGAAATGCAGTTTTCTTCGGCAATAAATGTAGTACATTATTATTATTAATTATAAAGTTGCAAGACTTATTATTATTTCAAACCTTACATGTTGAAGCTTTTTAATAATATGAACAATGTTTGTAGAAAACTAAAATCTGACAAAAACAACTTTATGTCTTTGTAAGATACGAACTTAGAAGTTTGCCGGACTCTTCAAACTAGGTGACAGGAAGTTACACAATTTTCAGTTTTCTAGATGGTAAAAGCATTTATTTAAATATCTGAATTTGTTATGCCTTCATGTTTTTATTTTATTTATACTTTGTATTTTTACTCCAGGACAGTTTTTAGATTTTTTTTGTATATGTGAGTAAGTAAAAGAGCATGGGCCAAACGAGCTTATAAGTTTAATTACAGCGGTTTATCAGGAGTGGCAGCAATTGTTGGATGGCAAACTAAAAAAAAATATATGTAGGCGTAAAAAACAAATTTTGTTTAATTTGTGCAAAATTTGGTAAATCTAAAGATCACGTATGCTACAAAAATTAGTCTTCGTCGTCAACAGTCATGGAGTCGACAATTATTGCGGAAGGTTTCTCGTGAAATGCACGGTATAATTTAGCATCGTTCTCAGAAAACTGCGTGAAACGGCCCCTTGCGGTCCCCAAAAAATTATTAAAAAAATCGAGTGCCGATTTCATATATTACGTAATTATATAAATAAAATTAGGGACTGTTTGAAAAAAGCCTAAATTCAATTCAGCCGTGACAAAAGCAATTGAACATTACAAAAGTTCGAACTTAATAATAACAAATTATAGATAGTGAAATTGCAGTGTGACATTATAAATGAACCAAGATATATTTTTTGTGAACACTCGGATTGTGCTTCTTACTTTTGTCAAGGATCTAAAGAAGGATACTTGGTATGAGGCAATACACATAGATATAGAACTCTGGCCAGAAATGGTAATTAAGTTAGAGTAATTTTATTTTCTCGCTTTATTTCCTCAAATTATGGATCCTCGTATTTTGAGAAATCGAGAAATTAGAAACGTCAAATTTGAGAGTTAGTATGTATTTACTGATTGTGATACGTTTAGACAAAACGCTACTTGGCTGTTCTTGTTTATTTTCTACACTGTCTATACTTTTGTAAAAAAAAATTGTTGTAAAAAACATGAATTAGGCCTACTGGGAATACCATGAGAAAAAAACGCCCTTTGCACTCTACCTCTAAGGTGGTGCGGAAAGAATTGCGTTTGACGTTTGTCTGCCACATAATGGTTATTTAAAAATTTTATCGAAGCTTTACTGAAAAAAATTAAACAGTGCAAGATATAAATAAAAAAAATTGATAATATCAATACCATTCGATTTCAAGTTGTGGTATTAACATTGGCTTCTAATCAATGATTACTTCGGAGTCCGCACAGTTCGTATCTTACCCACGGTGAAATTTTTATAATTTAATTTCGCTAACTAATAATATCAGTGTTGATTGTGAAGAATATAATTTTCAATAACTTAAAACATGGGCTACTTAGAGAATATAAATATTTTTTACATTTTATAAGAAACAGCGGCACTGTTGCTACAATAGAATTTTTTTGCTAACTAACAATATCAGTGTCGATTGTGAAAAATATAAATATTTTTTACATTTTATAACAAACACCGGCACTGTTGTTACAATAGATTTTTTTATCAGATTTTAGTTTTCTCTTAAACATTACTCATATTATTACAAAGCCTCAACATGTAAAATAAATACAAATCATGGTGAGAAATAATAAGAAGTACAATTTAAATAATTAATAATCATAAATAATAGTAATAAAACTATATATTTATTGCAGAATAAGATTTAATATCTAATTAATTCCGGCAAATATCATTGAAATAATTACAAAGTATATAAAACGGGAGTCTTAATAAAACCAAATAAATACAAGCCAAAAAATATTCAGAAATAGCAAAAACAAATTTCGAACAAAAGAGATGCACCAATATTTTCATGCAATAAATGCAGGAGACAAATATCCCAAATTTATTTGCTTTCCAGTTGACCAGGCATCGCTTCATGTTGCTGGTCGTATACCTGCATCGTGTAAAAGGTACAAGCATATTAAACTCCGTAAATATATTCAATATATTTCAGGCAAACCGACATACGCCGTTCGGGAATTTTTCTTAAAGAAAGCCCACCTATAATATATAAATGTGTCGTTTGTTTTGAAGCTTTAATGACAACAATGATAGAACAAAACTTATCAAGCAGATTTCATGCATGATTTGAACAAAACCACGCCCATAACATATTACTGAAATTATTATTCATGAATTCATTTATAGAAGAATATGATGCGGGCACTATACGGCTTTCTTATACCTACCTATGCTCCGATCTTTTTATATAGAAGTTGTTCCTACTTTTGATTCGCATTTTAAATTGTTTTTATACAAAAATAGTTGCAGATCGAGCTCTAATTATTATACATAAAGTTGAAGAGAATGTATAATTTGCGAGATATTTGCAAAAAAAAATGTTATTTGAGAAGAGTAAGGACGCTACTTCCGGTTCGTATTTTGATTTCCTTTTATTTATCCAAAATGAATCTTTAAATACTTTCATAGTCTTAATATACAAAGAGAAGGTGGACTATGAATTTATGATAAAAGATATTTAAAGCGGCTTTTCTCTATGATAGTCACCTATTAGGAGCATCTTTTTAAATTATTTTTTATTATACAGACTGTTCCATAACTCGGTTGCTGATCATTGATATAGTTTTTTAAATGGAACACCATGTATATTATTACATTTTTGTATACCACATATAATTCTTAGTCAAAAGTAATAATATAGTATAGGCCTAAAATTTAAGGTTTTCAACTTCTTACTATTTTTATGAAAAATTTAATGTTTTTATAAAATTATATTTCATGAAAACGACGTATTAAATGGAAAGAATTTTTGGTAGCATTGTTCATAATAGAAGGTCCTAATACAAACGTATTTTATTTTTTTTGCAATTACTAATTGAATTTCGCACCAAAAACATGTGAGACGTTATTATTTTAAAAGTGATCATTACTGAGCTATTGTCGGATTTTCATATAATTTTGCCAACTTTATGTTTTTTTATTTTGATACAGTCTTTTACTTACCTTATACGTAGTATATGGAAGTATTGTGATGATGAAAATGTTCGACCTTGAGATTTTTGCAGATGTCCACGTTTTGAAGTCTCCTGATACCGAAAAAGTGGTTTTACTTTCTTATACGTAGTATAAGGAAGTATTGTGATGATGAAAATTTTCGACCTCGAGATTTTTGCAGATGTCCACGTTTTGAAGTCCCCTGATACCGAAAAAGTGGTTTTTAAAAAATGTCTGTGTGTCTGTCTGTCTGTCTGTCTGTGTGTCTGTGTGTGACCACGATAGCGGTCAAACCGCTGTAGATATCAATTCCAAATTTTGTATTTACGTGTACAATCTCCCTCTTGAGAGCTGATTAGTTTTTCAGTAAAATCGGTAGACCGGAAGTAGCAGTTTACTTCGGTAAAAAAATCGAATTTTGCCAATATTTCGTCAATTACTAAGTTTAAACAAATTTATAAAGAATTGAAATGTACGCAAAATTAAATTTGACACAAATTATCTTAAAAAAGCTTCTCGAAATTCCAACCGGAAGTAGGTCTTTTACTCTTATCGAAAATCAGTTTTTTGCGAATATCTCGCAAGTCATACTTTCTAGGCAGGTACATTACGAGTATAAAAGTATTTAAATTATAATTTTAAATATCTTTTGTATAAAAAAAAATTCAAAATTCGGACCGGAAGTACCACTTTTACTCTTACCGAATATCGATTTTTTGCAGATATGTCGTAAATTTTGCATTCTATATATATTTATTAAGAGTACAAAAGTATTTAGAGTTGAATTTGCAATATTTTTCGTGTACATGAAATTTCAAAATTCGGACCGGAAGTGGCACTTTTACTCTTAGCGAGTAGCACTTTTTTTCGAATATCTTGCAAAGTATGCATTCTATAGCGATTTATTAAGAGAATGAAAGTACTTAGAATAGGATTTTGAATAAGTTTTGTATAAAAAATTCTTAAAATTGTATAGTTTGAAACGCTCATACGTATAAGAAAGTCGTGTGGTGGCCACACCTCATTTTTTAAATAATGTCTGTGTGTCTGCGTGTGTGTGTGCCCACGATAGCGGTCAAACCGCTGTAGATATCAATTCCAAATTTTGTATTTACGTGTATAATCTCCCTCTTGTGATCTGATTAGTTTTTCAGTAAAATTGGTAGACCGGAAGTAGGAGTTTACTTCAGCGCAAAAATCGAATTTTGCCAATATTTCGTCAACTACTAAGTTTATACAAATTTATAAAGAATTCATATATACCTAAAATTAAAATTGAGAATAATTTTATTTAAAAAGTTTTTCGAAATTCCTACCGGAAGTAGGTCTTTTACTCTTATCGAAAATCAGTTTTTTGCGAATATTTTGCAAGTCATGCTTTTTAGACAAGTACGTTACGGGTATAAAAGTATTCAAAATATAATTTTCAATATCTTTTGTATAAAAAATTTTTTAAAATTCAGACCGGAAGTACCACTTTTACTCTTATCGAATAGCGATTTTTTGCAAATATGTCGTAAGTTATGCATTATATATATATTTATCAAGAGTACAAAAATATTTAGTATTGGATTTGCTATATTTTTTATATATATGAAATTTCAAAATTCGGACCGGAAGTAGCACTTTTATTCTTAGCGAGTAGCACTTTTTTGATAATATCTTGCAAAGTATGCATTCTATAGTGATTTATTAAGAGAATAGAAGTACTTAGAATAGGATTTTGAATAATTTTTGTATAAAAAAATTCTTAAAATTCTATAATTTGAAACGCTTATACGTATAAGAAAGTCGTGTGGTGGCCACACCTCATTTTTTCTACTGAAAGAACGTCAAAGTAATTATTTATTAGCTCAAATAGTTAACCAGCAGCTTTACTCTGACAGAAAATGTCCCAAAACAGACGCCTTTAGAAGAGTAATGGATGCTTTCATTACTACCGGTAGTATTGCCAATTCAAAACCAAGGAAACCTAAATAAGTAGTTAATGATTCAGAATTCTTATGGCACCAACAGAAAACCAACACGTCAGTACCCATCAAAGAAATTGCTTGCTAGATATTAGCCAAACCATCGTTGCAGGGACCTTAAAATGAAGTAAATATCATCCCCAATGAATACATTTATTTAAACACTGAGTTACGCACACATCATTTTAAAACTAGAAGAGTGTTCTGCCAATTGGAGATAATTAAAATGAATGCTCGGGCAATTCTTTTTGATAATGTGTTATTTGCGGATGAAGCTGGTTTCCATAGTAACGGAATAGTTAACAATAGACATGTTTAGTACTATTCAAATGAAAACCCTTACTTCACTAATAAATAGATCATCAGAATAGGTGAAGCGTAAATTCCTTTTACTCCATAGAAGAATTTTTAAACTTTAAATTTTAATTCCTGGATGTTACGATTTCGTTCCTTTAATTTTATTTATACACTCTGTGTTTTTATATGTTATTATTGTTGTTTTTGCACTTGTTTTCTGATTTATATATGAATATTTTTTTGACAATTGTACCTTGTGACAAATCTATCTTGTGACAAAAAAATGTATGTGGAGGCATTCTTGGCGATTGGATGGCACGCATTTATTTGAAGGTAGTATTAACGAAGAAGCTTAAGAGTAATTTCCATCAAGCAATTTAATGGAATTATTGGAAGATGTCTTCAAATATCACAAATGTAGTTTCTTTTATAGAGATCCGTAAAAGAGCAAATATACAGAATACCTGTAACCACAAAAGAAGTTATGACGGTAGGTAAATGTTCGACAAATATTTAGAAATATACCTACTCAACGCTTTATAATGTCAATTTATCATTTCGGAAACATGTTCAAAAACTTTTAAATGTGAATTTGAACACTTTAATTTTTATCTATTTAATGTTCATATTTATTGTAATTTTATAATTTCTTGGTTTTAAAATGTCTTTATTGTGTCATATTCTGCATACATATTCTTTGAATTATATTGCTGTAGTGTATATAAGATATGTCCATTTTTTTATCATTACCCCAATACATACAAAAATCATATCTCTCAGTTCATTTTTAGAAAAATTTATTATAAAATCAAGCTTGACAACTGAAAAGCAACATATTAAATGTCATCCATTCAATTGTCAATTTCGCGGCAAATATCATGGCTCACTATACCGTATTCAAATTAAAAACATAAAGTTGGCAAAATTATTTGAAAAAACCATAGCTGAGTAATGGTCACTTTTAAAATAATAACGTCTTACGTATTTTTGGTGCAAAATTTAGCAAGCAATTCAAAAATAAACCGATATACAGGTTGTTCTATCTAAAAAAAATATACTTTTAGACAAAAATATGTTATGTAACTTTAATAGAGTTTTCTGCAAATTCAATTACTAATTGCAAAAAAATAGAATATGTTTGTATTAGAACCTTTTATTATGAATAATACTACCAAAAATAGTGTCAATCTAATACGTGGTTTTCGAGAAATTAATTTTATAGGAACTTTGAATTTGTCAGGAAAATGTAAAGTCGAAAAGCTTAAATTTTAAGCCTATACTATCTTATAACTTTTTGACTAAGAATTATACGGGAAATACAAAAATGTAATAATGTATAGGATGTTCCTTTTCAAAACCTATAACTAGGTCAGCCACCAAGTTATGTAACACTCTGTGTAATACAAAATAATTTTAAAACGTGCTCCTAGTGAGTGGCTATCTTAGCAATAAAACCGCTTCAAAGTATCTTTTCTCATAAAGTCTCAATCTGTTTTCCCCGCTGAGATGACTCACCCTGTACATGTTTGGAAACCAAAACTATTTTTAGTAAAAGACCTACTTCCGGTATGAATTTCCAAAAACTGTTTTAATAATATGTTTTTAAATTTATATTTGCACTTATATTTTGACATTGTTATTAAAAATGTTATACATACAGTGGCGAGCAATAAATTCTGTTCGTCAATGTCATTCTTAATGCAGCTGACAGCGCTCTAGTGTATATCTGGTTTTGGTATTACTTTTTTCAACTGTTGTCATTATTTTCAATTTGTCAGATACTTGTTAAATATGATAAATATTGATCTACAAAACCTATCAGTAATGATTTCTGAATTAGGATAGAGTCTAGGTGCCTAAATTGATTTTTCTGCTTCGCGCTGAGTAAATTAATTAGGAAATTTTATCACAAAAATTTGCCCACGATGAGATTTGAACTCAGACCTTCTTAATGCCGTCAAGATGCGCTAACCAACTGCGCCACGAGGGCTTGAGTTCATATCTACTTAAACGTCTTGATATCATCAAGTGACAGATTGAAATAATGCATCTTTATCCGGCAGTTCGGAATTGAATGTGTAAATTTGAATTTTAAATATTTTTAAAATTCTGTTTTTCTCAGCGGAGAAATACCTAAATTGATTTTTCTGCTTCGCGCTGAGTAAATTAATTAGGAAATTTTATCACAAAAATTTGCCCACGATGAGATTTGAACTCATGACCTTCTTAATGCCGTCAAGATGCGCTAACCAACTGCGCCACGAGGGCTTGAGTTCATATCTACTTAAACGTCTTGATATCATCAAGTGACAGATTGAAATAATACATCTTTATCCGGCAGTTCGGAAATGAATGTGTAAATTTGAATTTTAATTATTTTTAAAATTCTGTTTTTCTCAGCGGAGAAATACATAAATTGATTTTTCTGCTTCGCGCTGAGTAAATGAATTAGGAAATTTTATCACAAAAATTTGCCCACGATGAGATTTGAACTCATGACCTTCTTAATGCCGTCAAGATGCGCTAACCAACTGCGCCACGAGGGCTTGAGTTCATATCTACTTAAACGTCTTGATATCATCAAGTGACAGATTGAAATAATACATCTTTATCCGGCAGTTCGGAAATGAATGTGTAAATTTGAATTTTAATTATTTTTAAAATTCTGTTTTTCTCAGCGGAGAAATACCTAAATTGATTTTTCTGCTTCGCGCTGAGTAAATGAATTAGGAAATTTTATCACAAAAATTGCTGCCGGATAAAGATGTATTATTTCAATCTGTCACTTGATGATATCAAGACGTTTAAGTAGATATGAACTCAAGCCCTCGTGGGGCAGTTGGTTAGCGCGTCTTGACGGCATTAAGAAGGTCATGAGTTCAAATCTCATCGTGGGCAAATTTTTGTGATAAAATTTCCTAATTAATTTACTCAGCGCGAAGCAGAAAAATCAATTTAGGTATTTCTCCGCTGAGAAAAACAGAATTTTAAAAATAATTAAAATTCAAATTTACACATTCATTTCCGAACTGCTGGATAAAGATATATTATTTCAATCTGTCACTTGATGATATCAAGACGTTTAAGTAGATATGAACTCAATCCCTCGTGGCGCAGTTGGTTAGCGCATCTTGACGGCATTAAGAAGGTCATGAGTTCAAATCTCATCGTGGGCAAATTTTTGTGATAAAATTTCCTAATTAATTTACTCAGCGCGAAGCAGAAAAATCAATTTAGGTATTTCTCCGCTGAGAAAAACAGAATTTTAAAAATAATTAAAATTCAATTTTTACATTTTCATTTCCGAACTGCCGGATAAAGATGTATTATTACAATCTGTCACTTAATGATATCAAGACGTTTAAGTAGATATGAACTCAAGCCCTCGTCGCGCAGTTGGTTAGCGCATCTTGACGGCATTAAGAAGGTCATGAGTTCAAATCTCATCGTGGGCAAATTTTTGTGATAAAATTTCCTAATTAATTTACTCAGCGCGAAGCAGAAAAATCAATTTAGGTATTTCTCCGCTGAGAAAAACAGAATTTTTAAAAATAATTAAAATTCAAATTTACACAGAGTCTAGGTGATAACACCTTAGATTCAGTGATTGCATTAGAAAATCTACAAAAAAATGTGAATCCTACAGCGACGTTATAATTTCATATGATGTGAGTCGACTACCATGGAAATTACCCTAATACATATTCATCAACGTATAATTTGTATTAAACTAAACTTGTGACCAATTTTCTAAAAACAGTTTTACAATAGAATATGCTAGTGAACAAAATAATGGTTTTAGATAAAATTATCATAGATCAAGACATCCTGTAAATTGTTTTGCAGTCAAATTTTAAAATGAATTGCCTGATATTTAAAAGGTTTAGAGTTATTGAAAAATGTTAACTGTACACTTCACGGAACACTGTCTTTTCCAAAACTGCATTATTGCTATTGACATGAAGTTTATAATTTAACTTTGATTAACGAGTATTAAGAACAACAACGTTTTTCTTACTAACATTCAAATGAAGACCATTATAAAAAAAAAACAATAAGTAAGATCAGCGAGAGTATCATTTGTACCTTCCTCAATTCTAATTGTTTGTGAATCGTTACCAAATTAAGCAGCGTTTGCTACTATATCATTTACAAACAAAATAAAACGAATATGATCAAGTATAGATTCCTGTAAAATACCGTACTGTTGAAGAAGAGGTGAAAACGCTTTCTTACGATTATGTCTTGATACGATCCAATTTAGTGCGATGCGAATCTCCTTACAACTCCATCTCTTGTTCCGTATACAGCAAGAGCGCGCGAGGTATGATCACCCGATGGTATACGTAAACTCGCATCTAAACGTGGTCCGATAATACATATTAGAGTTACGGCACAACATACTAGCATTGCCTGCTCATATTCGAACTCATAGTTATTTGATTATTTTTTCGCAGATTGACAAAAAGGACAAATTAAATTTTCAATTTTCTCTTTAAGTGATGACGATTGCTTAGATAACTAAGTCGATAATAATGCGAAGATTGTAATACTTATAACGTAATTATGATTATCCTTATGAAATTAAATAATAATGTAGTTGTGTAAAAAGTTATAGCAGTACAACTGGGTTTTAGAATGAAATAAAAACAACCCGCCTGAAACATCTGCAGAGTAAACTAAGATGTCTAGAGAAAAATAAATAAATAGAAATTTCATGGTAAAAAAAAACTATAAATAAGTATAACAGAAATACCATAAAATAACATAAAAACGACCCTTGAAATAGAAATTAAAATTAGAGATTCTCTCCAGTAAATATAACGAAATAACAACTCTGGAAAAATGATAACATTTTACAACAAACTTTCGTTCTTCTATGGATAAAATGTCCATACTTAAATTTATAAAATGAGCAACCACTAAGAAAAATAATATTATGAAATATTATACGCAAACAGTGCCAAGTATAAACCTACGTGCATTCCTCTTTGCAGCCAGCACGCAACTGATGTAAATATCTATATCTGGCGAACACAGCTGGCGGAGATCATTTTTTCGAATATACGTCCGAAGAATATCGACTGGCATCGGGTGATCATACCCCGCGCGCTCAAGCTGTATATGTAATATAGGCGCTTGCGTATGTAATTTTTACGTCTCAACGATAACTAGATCAAAATTTTCCATGAACTTCCCGATGTCGATTACGTATCGCAAACACTCATCTGAATACGAATATTTTCAAATAAAATTAAACAATAACTGGTTGGAAAAAAATATTAATACAAATTAAAATGATTTGAACTATTTTAGGACTATATGAGTCTGCAGACATAGTTTAAGCGATTAAGCACGTGCTGATAGGCCCTCAAGTTATGAAACTATGTGTTTTGTAAGACAGTGAGTGAGTAAATATTTCTTAAATAATTGTAATAACCTTCAAATATAATCTGATACTAACATCTGATTATCGTAATCGTAAGAAATCTAGAAAAATATACGAAATAATCATCGACTAAAGTGTCCTAATTAAAAATATATCCATCTCATACATTTGCAGGAGAGAAGAGTAATAGTGAACGGCAATATTCCAAAAATAATCTCACGAATTCACAAAAATTCCATTGTTCAGTCATATCGTTTTGATTAATTACTTTATAATAATCAATTATATTTTTATCGTCGGTGTTTATATGTCAATTACGGTGTAATTACTTGTCTGTACTTGTCCAGATAAGTATGATCAAGTGGCACTCGCCTTGATCCTAATCTTTCCAAACACCGTGACCGTGTGGATTTTTGGGATTAATAATTTTATTGATATGTGTTTGTTCGATCGCAATCGACGTCTTATCGATCGAATTATGAGAAAAATATATATACACAAGGAAGAAAGTAATTGATTAGATTTCAATTCACTTGGTTCGAGGTATGTCACGCGGAATGTCACCAGAGATTTTTTTAAAAATAATGTTAGTTCTGTTCGACTTAAGATTACAATGATGAAAGGCCTATACGGAGAACACTAGAAACGCTTTTAGCGAAAAGTCTTTAGCTAGCCCTTCAGAGGCTTTAAAAACAAGTAAACAATAGGAGTGGAAAGCATGCAGAATTGGTGCACGAGTATTTATTTGGACCTTAATGTCAGGATATAAAGCAAAATGTTGTTACACACATAATGTTAAGGAAATCACCAATTTGTTGAGTGTCTACTACTGAATTGTAGAACGACATGGAGTGAATATATAAACTACATATCAAGCAAAGTTTGTTTTACATATTTAACCATATCGCAGCTCCTATGTCGTATGGATTATAAAAAGTGTAATAAAACACCATGAAATGTCATTTCTACTCCTGAACTAATAACAGGTAAATAATGAGCATATTATTGACCTAGGTGAATAATGACAACAAATAAAGCGAATGCCGCAACCATGCAATCGCAGTAGTATGTCAAGTTGTCAACCGTCAAAATTCATTGTAGTTTCTGGGCAGTTTCACATTCGTATATCGGCATATCATCGTCGATTTATACCATAAATCATACCTAAAATCTAAAACTTATAAATGCTCGACCTCTAAGGTAAAATAAATAACTGTATTTTAAGTTAACAATACCACAATATGTATGATAGTGTAATATGGAAACAATATAACACTTAACTAATATAGATGTAAAGAAGGTAAAATAAATAACTGTATTTTAGGTTAACAATAGCAACATATGTATAATAGTATAATATAGAAGCAATATAACACGTAACTATTACAGATGTAAAGAATTATTTAATTTATTTATAAAAATTGATAGTGCAATTATGGCATGTCAAATTTATTGATGGTTCAATTCTATTTAAAAAACCAGGATTGTGCAGATCTGTAGGCACATTAATGACAGTATTATTAATTGAGTTAATGCCATTAATATTTACGATATCTTCAGTCGAAATAGATCCTGATTGTACTGCTGATGTTGATGGAATTTGATTCATATTGAAACTTCCTTTATTTATTGCAGGTGTGGTTGGTTAGATGTAGGTAGACCTTGTAATATACATGCTATATTTTTTCTATTTACTAGCGAATCTTCGATATAACCTTCACCTTCACCTACACTAAAACATTTTCAACCACCATGTTGTTTTAAATGAAAGATTGACAGCTAAAGGTGTAGCCGAGGTTCTACGGAAGGGCAATTTTTTTTGGCATCTGTCCTATTGTGTTATGTCCAATGTTTTTTCTAGTACATTTACCATTACGTACACTAATAAAGAATATTGATATACCTGGAATTGGTCTAATTTTTAAATAGTTTTTAATTATTTTGATCCAAAGTAGCTCCATTATTACAAACTTTCGAGACGAACTATTTTTGCTATTGCGGATGTGAATAATAATTAAATCATCTTTCATGATGACATCAGAAATTAATAAATTACACAGCTCATCACTTCGGCATGCACCAGCAACACCAACTACAAGAACAGTCTACAGGGTTATAAATTGTCAATAATTTCAAAGTATTAATATATAAACATACTACCTTAGTTGCAATATAATATGTGTCGGGTGCCTCAGTAAGGAATTTTATAATTTCCTCGAGTAAATACTAATGATTTTTTGGGCTTGACAAGTTAATATCCACTTTTAGGCCAAGTGTAGCTTTCAACATTAATGCGGCCATAAAGTCGAGGCTTTTTTATTTTTTGAATATTCTTGAAAATAAGCCAGAAGTACGTTTTCAGAAGTTACTACTGTATTTTTAAGATTACACCATTTTCTAAATTCTGTATATGTTTTCATGTATAAGTATTTAGATTTAGCGGAAGCAAGTTCTCAACTGCCTGTTCTGCAATCTCGCGCATTTCAGGTGGTGTACATCTAAACTCTTCATACATTATAAATGGAATGAAAAATCATCTAATAAATACTTGGCTTTTAGTTTCAGCATTTATGTCAAAACTTATTTGTCAACAATAAAATATAGCCTACTTATTTGTTTCTATGAAGTTTTATTACAAGGGCATTCTTATATATATGAGTAAATTTATTCATAATTATTAAGGTTTCAAGATCCAATTATACTACTGGTACAAAAAATAGTATACATACTACGGTTGAGAAGACTATTATTACCCTTGTGGCTTAAATTCCTCGGAATTTAATCTCGCCACTCGGGCAATATTAGTCATCTTCTCAACCTTAGAATGTAATATACTATTTTATACCCTGCTGTAATGTTTCTATTGTGACATTCTGGGCATAACATAGAGATTTACATTTCATTTAAATCGATTTGATACCGCTTTGTATCTGTAAATTCACCTTTTAAAAATAGATTCTAACAATCCACATACAAGCTGTTAGATATGGGTATACTGTAGATAGATAGTAGTGAACTCGATAAAATGAATAATTTTTATATCTACATATGCCTATATGGGTATAGGCGAATATATTTGTTAGGATAAAGCACTTATTCTGGACAACTCGATTAAATCGTAATCGGGTATATTCAGATATAATATCCTATAACTTGCAATATCGCCCACAGACACTAGGAAGTATATATTCTTAATTAGTAAATTTTAAGTACTTTTCAATGACTTATAAGTAATTTTTTTTTGATAATTATTATCGACACAAATTAAATTTCTCAATAATGCGTGCCTACTACACAGAATAGCCAAATATTAAATAAGTTTGAAGTATAGAAAAGCAAATTCAAAACCTTATTTATAATACTCAATTTATAATATATTATATTATATGAAACATTAATTAATTGTTTAATTTTACTGTTCTGAAATTGATCCGGTCGATGGGAATTTGTAAAGGAATTGAATTGTCGTTTTTAGTCCATACTTTGATAGTGTCGGATGCCAAAACGATTCAAGCACGTGTCAATTTTCATTAGCCATAGGCGATTAATTCATGCAATATGTGACAACATGGCACCCCCTACTTTTCTCTTCAATGCGAGCGCGACCGATGATACAAGATACAAGCTCAAGTTAGCAGTAGCTGTTGGACTATTGACTTGGATGTATGTACTGCGCTTAGAAATAATATTTACGCCTTGCAAGGATTTTTCTTTTTCCTTTCAGTAAATGCAGGGAATTATTAAGCATGACACAAACAAAAGCGTAATTCTAATAAAATTAAAAATAAGGTAAATAAAAAAGGATTCTGAAAATAATAATAAACAACTAGATCGCGCCGGCCATTTGATGATGACGGATTTTATTGCAGACTATATCTCGGAACGTGTTCGCTCCTCAACATTTAATGTAGAAGTGGCAAGATCGGGGAAAGTCGCTGTGATGTCGATTGTTGCCGGGAGACACACGTTGCCAAGTATTATTTGTATACGTATAAATCGCATGTAAACATTGAATCCCTATAGCTAATGAAAATAGACACATACGGTATTTACATTAGGTACTTATATATTTTTGCATATTGTCCTATATACTATTTATTAGCTTTTCGGAAGATTGCACCCATTCGGAATAATTGGTGCATCGGCAGAAGCCTAGTATTGTATACTACTAAATGTATTGTCTCTCGTTCGAAAAAACTATCTCACCCGATACACTTACAACTTGGATTTTGTGTATTGTTTGATGTTAATGTTACATTTGCTAAACTTCTTAAACTTAATAATGGCTTCTGCCTCTTCTACTTCCTCAGAGGGCTATTAGCAACTGCCAGTATTTTCTAATAGTAGATAGGCTACGTATATTTGACCCAGAAATCCGTATATTTTCTTATGTAGGTTTATTTTGCCTTTCAAGATCGTTTGAAATGTATACAGGATGCACTAGGCAAGTGTGGCAAACTTCAAATCTCCTCGAAGCAGATAACAAAGTGATCTGAAGTGTTTCTCAATAATTTTGAACAAATATCGGGAATGATTTGAACAAAAGCTCCTGTCAAGTTGTTAATATTACTGTGATATTTGTTTCGCGTGAGGTCTAACGTTTGTTACACATAGGAATTACAAAAAATGATTAGGTGTGAATAGTTTCATGACAAGTATTAGCATTAAATTTAAACACATGGTATAAATACGTCGTATCTATATTTTAAAAAATTAGGTGTGGCCACCACACGACTTTCTTATACGTATGAGCGTTTCAAACTATACAATTTTAAGAATTTTATTTATACAAAAATTACACAAAATCCTATTCTAAGTACTTCCATTCTCTTAATAAATCGCTATAGAATGCATACTTTCCAAGATATTCGAAAAAAAGTGATACTCCCTGAAAGTAAAAGTGTTTCTTCCGGTCCGAATTTTGAAATTACATGTATACAAAAAATATTGCATATCCAGCTCTAAATACTTTTGTACTTGCAAAAAATCGCTATTCGGTAAGAGTAAAAGTGGTACTTTCGGACCGAATTTTGAAAATTTTTTTATAGAAAAGATGTCGAAAATTAAGTTCCAAATACTTTTATACCCGTAACGTACCTGTCTAAAGAGCATGACTTGCGAAATATTCGCAAAAACTAATTTTCGAAAGGAGTAAAAGACCTACTTCCGGTAGGAATTTCGAAAAACTTATTAAATAAAATTGTTCTCAATTTTAATTTTAAGTAAATATGAATTCTTTATAAATTTGTTTAAGCTTAGTAGTTGATGAAATATTGGCAAAATTCGATGTACTCACTGAAGTAAACTACTACTACCGGTCTACCGATTTTACTGAAAAACTGATCAGATCTCAAGAGGGAGATTATACAGGTAAATACAAAATTTGCGACACACAGGCACACACACAGACAGACAGACAGGCAGACACACAGACATTTTTCAAAAACCACCTTTTTGGTATCAGGGGACGAAAATTTTCGTCATCACAATACTTCCGTATACTACGTATAAGAAAGTAAAAACTATGCTCATATTTAATTCATTATTCTAATGGACATAAACCATTTTAAGTATTGATATAATTCCAAGTTAATTTCGACTAAAGGCATAACCTCCATCAGAGTAAATAGGTAATCTTGTTTTTATCTTGTTAGATGTATTAAAATGTTCCTGGCATCAATCTTTGGATTATTATAAAGAGGCAACCTAAAAGAAAACACTTATTAGACACTGATAAATGTTACTGTCGATAAAAATACTTATCTGTTAGGATGTAAATGACTGCTTTACCAAAACAAACACTACTCAGAAGGACGGAAGGCAACCTTCATAGTGGGAATCTCTTATACCAGTATAGGTATCTGTAACGGGTGATTAGATATATTAGTATTAGTAGCATCTGTGAATGAAACGGGGAAGTTTTTATGTGAACTTATATGGTTCACATTAGCAACATCTTGGTAGGAAAGGTAGTAGTATCGAATATCTCTACATGGTTAGGACCATAGAGTATTTATGTTATAGATATTAAGTACTCTAGGGCTTAGTTTTATAAAGAAACACGTATAAGTCCAGCCAATGGCATATGTAGTTCGGAAAACAAAATAACTAGATTGAATTTGAACAACATTTCATTATCAATAGAATAATTTAGTCAGGTCTTAAACCAACTATTGCAGTATTGTACGTGGTAGGTAAAAATAGATTTCTATTCGTGTGAGAATAAAGAAAAGATATTATATAATCAATTTATTTTGACATATCTCATTCTTATTGAAGTTAAAAACATGTTATTTGAATCGTTTAATTTATGGATTTTACGAAACTAAACTTGGAGTCTGTGGCTTGAAACTGCACAAAAACACTAAAACACCTTACCACACTAAAGCACACTCACAGTGTTGCTCTGTACGCTACGGTGTGTAAACAGCGCGATTTTTAATCAGTGCTACTGATGATGACAACTTAGTTGTTGAAATACGTATTTAGCCATTTTTGTGCTTTGGTGTGGTAAGGTGTTTTAGTGTTTTTGTGTATGGATTTTACATTAATTTGTATGCTATTATTTAAATAAAGCTAGAAATAAAAATTATAAACGTTTGGGACGTGAAAGTTAAGGATATTTAAGATACGTGTAAGTATGAAATAATTAATGATTCAAGTATTTATGTAGTATTGTTTTCATGTATAAAAGATCCTAGGGAGGAACATAGTAAGTATGCTTTGAAATATTAAAAACAATGGAGAGTAGAAGATGCTACCGATGAAAGAAGGAAGCTTGAGTTATTTAAAACCTAATGGTATATTTAAAAACTAAATTATTTTATCAAGCAAATGATAAAAATACCAGTACCTTTATTGTAAAGTAAACATAAACATAAGTGCCGATCCATGAAGTTTACATAAATAATAATCTGCACGAAATTCCACCTGAGAATTTTGTATGGAGTTTTTTTCGGTCAGTCCTCGAGGCTTGTGTATAAGGAGTTGCTGTTGCATTCAATGCAGAAAAATTCACATCCAGGCGCATCAATGAGGAATATTCGAATGAAATTTGACCTAAAACGACAAAAAGGTAAAATAAAATATACATGCATGTAATTCAATACGATAATACAAAGAGCTCATAAAAAGTATTATTATTATTCTACTTATTGAAAGTAAATTACTCAAAGCATACTCACTCTCATATAAAATGTAGGTGCAAGTAAATATACACTTCTCCAGAGACAGTATAAAATTAATTTAAGTCGAATGTTATCCGTTGGTATTTTTTGTAGGCGTAGACATGTTTGTTTCAAAATTAATTTAAAAATTTAGCTGTGTAGTTGTATGTAATAGGATATTCTTAAAACGCTAAGACTATTGTGCTTATTTGATCTAGAGTAGTTTAAAGTAAATATGGCAACTGCCATTAATTTTGATAATTAAATTTAAATATTATATATAAGTATAATTATGCTAACGTAGGAAGAAATAAGAAGGTAAACTGTTAAAAAATTAATCTACTTTAAGCTTCAAGATAGGGAATTTACCATTAAGTAAGATTATAAACTTAGAGAATTTCATGTCCCAAAGTTTTCTCTGTAACTTGACATTAGAATTAAATAAATAACCTAGAATATTTTGATATAAACTTGCATGTTTAATTGCTAGTAATTGGTTGGATTAAGTAGTAGATATAACGAACTAATACTACTGCATAAAAGATATCTTTTATTAAAATAAACCTTACGATGAACCTCTGAGATTAGATGAGAAATGTATGCAGCCTTTTAATGAAGAAAATTTTGCTACAATATATTACAGGGTGAGTCAACTACGCGGGTAAGGCCGATTGTGGCTTTACGAGTAAAGATATTTCGAAGCGGTCTTTTTCTTGTGGTAGCTGTTCATTAGGGGCACATTCTAAAAATATTTTGTATTATACAGAGTGTTCCATAACTTGGTGGCGAACCATAGTTATAGTTTTTTAAATGGAATACCCTATATATTATTGCATTTTTGAATTCCCCGTATAATTTTTAGTCAAAAAGTTATAGTATAGATAGTATAGGCCTAAAGTATAAAGTTTTTGACTTATTCCCATTTTTCTGAAAAATTCAATGTTTGTACAAAATTATATTTCTCGAAAATGACGTATTAGATGGACAAAATTTTTTTGCAGTATTGTTTACAATAAGAGGTCCTAATAGATGCATGTTTTATTTTTTTACAGTTACTAACTGAATGAGCAGGAAACTGGATTAAAATTAGATGACACGTTTTTGTATAAAAGTCAATTTTTTTAAATGGAACACCCTGCATATCAGTTCATTTTTGAATTGTTTATTAAATTTCATGTCAGAAACATGACTATTACAGAGTTATTGTTATTTTTTGATATGCTTATGTTCGTTTTTGCAAAAAAGGCAATTTTTTCAAATGGAACACTCTGTATATTATCTCATTTTTGAATTTCTTATTAAATTACACATCAAAAACATGTAAGACGTTAATACTATAAAAGTGACTATTACTGAGCTATTGTCTCTTTTTGATATAATTTTGTCAGTTTTGAGGTTTTAATTAATATAATATAGTACTGACAAAATTGTATCAAAAAGAGACAATAGCTCAGTAATAGTCACTTTTAAAGTATATATGTCTTATATATTTTTGATGTGAAATTTTATAAGAAATTCAAAAATGAAATAATATCCATTTGAAAAAACCGACTTTTTTGCAAAAACTAACAAAAGCATATCAAAAAACGACAATAACTCTGTAATAGTCACTTTTACTGTATTAACGTCTTACATGTTTCTGACACGAAATTTAATAAACAATTCAAAAATGAACTGATATACAGGCTGTTCCATTTAAAAAAAAATCACTTTTATACAAAAATGTGTCATCTAATTTTAATCCAGTTTCCTGCTTGTGCAGTTAGTAACTGTAAAAAAATAAAACATGCTTCTATTAGGACCTCTTATTGTAAACAATATTTCAAAAAATTTTGTCCATCTAATACGTCGTTTTCGAGAAATATAATTTTATACAAACATTGAATTTTTCACAAAAATGGGAATAAGTCAAAAACTTTACACTTTAGGCCTATACTATCTTATAACTTTTTGACTAAAAATTATACGGGGAATTCAAAAATGTAATAATATATGGGGTGTTCCATTTAAAAAACTATAACTATGGTTAGCCACCTAGTTATGGAACACTCTGTATAATACAAAATATTTTTAAAATGTGCCCCTAATGAACAGCAACCACAACAAAAAAGACCGCTTCGAAATATCTTTACTCGTAAAGGCACAATGGGCCTTACCCGCGTTGTCACTGGATTCCCTGTTTTCTTCCGCGCTTCCCCCGCCTCGTAAACTGTTTACGAATAACAAGAACCAGAAGCAGACAGTTATCGCAAACCTGAAGATAGCAAGTGTGATTTTGCCGAAACGTCGTACAGAAATCAGCACCGGTCTTTTCAAAAACCAAGCAGTGGAACGCGTAAGAAAACTCGAAATTCAGTGACAACACAACCTGTGTACTTCTAATATTAATTAATTAAAGACCTCTTCTTTTCTATCATGAGATCACGGTTTGAGTAATTTGTGCTGATTTGGCATCCTTTATTGTATTTTTCGATAGGCAGCAATTGGAAATGCTTCAGCGTAGGTTTGCTACATGTTTCGGTTTTGAAATTGACCGTGTTTAGAACATACATACATCACGTTTTGCTATTTAACGGGCGTTGAATTGCTTTCCTTCCAATTTCGAAGGGTCACTGTAAGCCTTTTTGCCTTGTACGAACTTGTTCATGGAGAGATTGTCATTTTCTGTGCTTAGGGCAGGGCCACTCCGTTCTCCTACTTTCTGTTTTTCTTTGCACAGACCCAATATCTTAATTACTTACCAATATATATCATAGATAGTAAAATAAAGAAATTTAATTACTTCAATAATTAACCCTTTTTTTCGATTACATCCGATTATTTTAATTTTTAATTTAATTATTACGCATTGTATATTGTAAATTATCAATTGCATTTCTGTATTGTATTTATTATTGTATTTTTATATTCAATACTAGGTACTGTAAAAGCAGTTGGTAATACGTTCTTCTTCGTAAAATATGTCATTTGCTTTAATCTAACTGCGAGATGGAAATCTCTTTAATAACAGATGATAGTAGACAGTATGATTTGAGTGTGTAGACTTTAATTTGCGAAGTACGTTGCCGTAGTTATAATTTTGGTTACTCTCTAGGTACTAGAAAATTAAAGCATCTCTAATTTCAGCTGGTAAACTGTCTTAATTAAAGCAAATTATATGATTTTAAATTCTTGAAAACTCCGGTGCTTTCAAGTGTGACGAAATTATTCTTTAAAATTCGACGCGTATATAATTCTAATTAAACGCGTTAACTACCTCTCGCAGCTCCTAGCGCAATCCGACTGAGAAACAGACGGACGACGTGGAAACGAAGAGGGAACGCAATAAATAGAAGGAAAAACGGAAAGAGAGAATGGAACCATGATGATGATCCGAGTTGCTCGCTCCTGATCTTCACTATACCGTTTGTGAGGAGCGCCCCCAGCGGCCATTTATCTAACTGCTCCACTCCACCAGGCGCACTACACTTTTAATTAACAGAGCTAAATCGTTTAATGTGTCCCCAGACATTACTTTAATCTGGTGCTAATTATAACATCCCCACCACTCGGCAGCCGACTCTTCCTATATTAGCAGTTTAAATGGCGTTACATTTTCGGCCTTCATATCACTTTTTAACTTTATTTCATCGGTATGTTATGTTCCTACAAATTTGAAATATTAAAACAAAGCGAATGCCGTTTCATAATTAAAGGTACGGAACATTAATGAAATATAAAATACAAATTTTTAATATAAGAATGGTACTTACTTTTACTGTATATACGAGGCGACATCAAAAAATTTCAGAACTCTTCTACACGAAAAATATTTATTGTCAGCATTTACAGCAATACCGAATTCACAGCGCTCCTGGTACAAATCTGACAAGTTCAGTGAGAAGTCATTTCATACTTGTTCTTCTATACGTATTTTGATTCATGATGTTCGTCGCAGGAATAAACGTCATGCAAATTTGGGGTCTAATCACTAGTTATTACTCTTATTAAAAATAATTAACCGAAAGGTACTTAGTTTTCTTTCTTCTGCCTATACGATAACTTTTTTGCATGCAATGGAAAATTGTCACAAGGACTATAGGTACAATGAGATCAATCTCAAGTGAAGTGTTATGGTATCTTAAAAATCCCTAGATTAGGGTATTTCCTTGTTAGACAGATACATGCAGGTACCTATTCTGAATATGTACAATTGCTGTCATTTTCTTTCAATTTGTTGTCGTTTTATTAACATATTTTACTTGCTTTTTATTTCCTTTCATTCTCTTTACTGATGTAAATATACCATAACAAATCTGTCAGAACCATACGTGCACATTGTTACTGGTATACGCAGTACCTTCAGTGTCGCCAACCGTACTATAATTATAGTATAGTAAGTTCTGAAACACCAAATATTTCGAATATATTAGTAAGGGGGATTTATAGAAATACTATTTTTAAGCGGAAAGGAAATTTACGAAATGAAACAACATTTTAAACGTTAAAAATATACAGGGTGACTCATCTAAGCGGGTAAGGCCGATTATGCCTTTATGAGTAAAGATATTTCGTAGCGGTTTTTTCCTTGTGATAGCTGTTCATTAGGAGCACATTTTAAAAATATTTTGTATTATACAGAGTATTCCATAACTTGGTGGCTAACCATTGTTATAGTTTTTTAAATGGAACACCCTATATATTATTTCGTTTTTGAATTCCCCGTATAATTTTTAGTCAAAAAGTTATAAGATAGTATAGGCCTAAAGTGTACAGTTTTTGACTTATTACAGGGTGTTAAGCGTGTTCCGTTTGAAAAAATTGACTTTTTTGCAAAAACTAACAAAAGCATATCAAAAAGAGACAATAGCTCAGTAATAGTCACATTTAAAGTATTAACGTCTTACATGTTTTTGATGTGAAATTTAAAAAACAATTCAAAAATGAACTGATATACAGGGTGTTTCATTTAAAAGAAATGACTTTTATACAAAAACCTGTCATCTAATTTTAATCCAGTTTCCTGCACAAGAAGTTCGTAAGTGTAAAAAAATAAAACATGCTTCTATTAGGACCTCTTATTGTAAACAATACTGCAAAAAATGTTGTCTATCTAATACGTAGTTTTCGAGAAATATAATTTTATACAAACATTGAATTTTTCAGAAAAATGGGAATAAGTCAAAAACTTTACACTTTAGACTTATACTATCTTATTACTTTTTGACTAAAAATTATACGGGGAATACAAGAATGCAATAATATATAGGCTGTTCCATTTAAAAAACTATAACTATGGTTAGCCACCAAGTTATGGAACACTCTGTATAATACAAAATATTTTTAAAATGTGCTCCTAATGAACAGCTATCACAAGGGAAAAAACCGCTTCGAAATATCTTTACTCATAAAGGCATAATCGGCCTTACCAGCTTAGATGACTCACCCTGTACATCTCGGCATACATGTCATACACCTTCTTCAGAACGAAGAAGTAAAAAAAAACATCCCCATTTAATTACACATTTTCTGACTCGTCGATCATTTATGATTTTCGCATGTCAACAATGATCTACTTCTAAAAAATTTAGACTACTTTATTCCATGAAATTCGCTTTCTAAATTGCAATCAATTAATGTACGTACATGTACAGAAAAGTAAGTTTGAAGATTCTGACATGTCTGACTCAGATACTGAGACAGAAGTTAATTTCAATTTTATCGCTAACTTGGGTCGGCTTTTAAAATTACTTTTATTTTTTACACAGAAAATTTGAATTGTATTGCATTTTGTCTTGTTTAGTTCGTTACGTTCAGTTGTAATAAGTAAAATAAAAATTAAATATATTTTTGTTTTTTATTTCTTGTATGTACTATATTTTTTTGGAATGTACTATAATTATTTAGCACGCTGTACTATAATCGGTTCCAAGATAGTTGGCAACGCTAGTAGGTATACACAAGTGTTTCACAATATTACCAACTAGTCATTGTTGCCAACCTAAAATTAAACCACGCAACCTTCACTTGAGGTTGATCACATTGAACTACAATCCATTCCTGTGGATATGTAATAGATCTTAGAAATAAATTAACAGTATGTATTCATTTTCATTCAATATTCATATTCTTTGTAATAATAATAATAATTGTAATTTTACAAGGAACATTTTCATATTTTTATAGATTTCAAACTTCTATTTAAATTATAAGATTTTATTACAAGGCACATTCTTCGAAACAATTATAACGGATTAATCGGGGTTATATTGTCTTCTATCTGGATGCCTGCCTTCATTCCGCCAAGTGAATTCACTCTGTCGTTCCATTTTACTTATGCAGTATAGGAATCGTCACTTAGTTACCTGGATGGCGACTTTAGTAGAACTGAGACGGGGATGTGGCTAAGCTGCCCAGTTGCATGTGACGTATACTATGGAATGTCGTTCGTGCTGGAATTTATTATCTCCTGCTAAGGAAAGTCGTCTTTAACTCTTCTGATTGCCACACGCAAAGACCGCCTTGTAATGTGGGTGTTGGTTTGGTGAACCCATTGGAATTTTCCGATACCAAGGGATTCCAGGCCACAGATACCTAAACCTGGGGGGAACGGATCAGGTCTAGTCACCTCCGGTCAAGGTTCCGAGGTATTCACCTCCATATATCTTCTCAGTTGTGTGTTACACATATACCAAGGTAAATCAGTCAAAACTCTAAGGATGGTGCTCTGGTAGGCTTCCAAACGTTTTATTCCTATGTCCGACTTTTTGAATCAGATCAGGAATCCAGATGTGAGTCAAGGTTTCAATATTGACGTAGGAATTAGAACATATGAAGATAAGACCCTTTGGGCTCCACTAAGGGAGCTTTTTCTTCTGAGAATAGATAACAGAAGACTTCCGGTAGACAGGAGGAGTAACAAAAATACAGGGTGGTAATGTAAAAATTCAGAAAGAGCACATTTACGTATTTTAATTTTGGTGTTTGTCTGAAAAACAGTAGACCTTAATTTCTCAAATTTTTTTATTAACTTTTTGCTACTATATCATCAATGAATATCTATTTGGACTGTTTGGTTTTGTCAATAGAGATTGCTTTTTTAAATATCTCAAACATTTCCCCCTGTTCAGAGAAATTCATAGTTTTAAATCTCGTATAGTTATCAATATTTTGCATGATTTTAAAAGCGATGCAAAAATTACCTTCTTGGCTAAACGCGAATATGTAATTCTTAATATACTTCAGAATTTGAAAATGTAACAATATACAGGCTTTTTCATTTTAACTTACAATCACTTCCTTCCAGAACATCATGTTGAAAAATATTTTTTCACAGTGATTTTAGTGATACGGAACCATATACGATATCGAAATATTTGACTAACTTTAAAATATTCATATTATCTTCGGTATCCTTTGGTAAATCCTAGGTATTTACATTTTTAGTCAAAACAAATAATATTAATGCGGTATACCAACAATTATGCAATTTCCATAATTAGTACGCAGGGGCTAAAGAATGATTAACCTTTATGAGTCAATGCGCCCTCATATTTTACAATACAGTTTTGAGAGTAGACAATTTCGATGGGGCAGAGAATCAGTGGAAGACGACTCAAAATCCGGAGAAACAAATAATAATAATAAACTTTATTCATCTTTAGATGTTTACAACATTACACTATAAACTATACAATCATTCCTAACATACCTCGTACAATAGTGTCTAAACTCTCTTATAGAAGAACTTTGTTTAGTCGCTTCAGGCATACCGTTATATAATTTTAAACCCTTGTAAAAAAGACTATTCTGCGAAGCCGATTTTTTGTGAAAAGGTAACCTAAAGTTATCTATGTATCAAGTATTGTAGTCATGAATCTCATTACTACACGAAACATATTTGTTTAAATACTTTGGTAACCTATTATGTATTATTTTATAAATCAATATAAGAGTGTTGAACTGAATCCTTTGCTTAACACTAAGCCATTGTAATGTATCTAACATTAATGTAATTCGAGTATACCTATTGCAACTCAGTATAATCCTCATAGCCCTGTTTTGCAGCTTCTGTAATCTATATATATCCCCATCTCTGGCTAGAAATAGAATTGTGGAACAATAATCAAAGTGTGGGGCAATGATTGTCTTATAAACATAGATTCTAGCCCATAAACTTAATTTAGCACTTATCCTACCCAAAAAACCTATTTTTTTTGCAACTTTCTTTTCTATATAGTCAATATTTCTAGAGAATGTTAATTTATTGTCAATTATAACACCGAGATATTTAATCTCATTTACCCATTCAATAATTTCATTATCAATTACCACTGATTCACTAGTGTCATTTATCACACTGCTGTAGATAAGCATAGCTTGTGTTTTTGACGCATTTAACTTTAGTTTATTAATTTTTAACCATTTGCTAACACCTTCTAGTTCACAGTTTATCTTTTTTATTGCTGAATCAACATCCCTATCTGCAACACTTATTAGCGTATCATCCGCAAACAGGTTAATCTTGCAGTCCTTAGTCGCACTTATCACGTCGTTTATGTAAAGGATGAAGAGAAGTGGTCCTAGAATTCATCCTTGAGGGACTCCTAGGGAGACCTCCTCAGCTGTTGACTCTTCATCGTCGTACCTAGTTTTTTGTTTCCTATCTGCTAAATAATCCTTTATCCATTCCAAAGCCATACCTCTTATTCCATATTTACTTAACTTTTGTATTAACTTCTTTCGGTCAAGTGTCTCAAAAGCCCTTTTCAGATCCAAGAAAACTGCCACAACTTTGTTATTGCGATCTATCTCTTCCTTCCAGTTACCTATTACTAAATCTAATGCTGTTTCACATGAGTGATTCCTCCTGAAGCCGGACTGCACATCCACCAACACGCAATTTTTTTCCAGAAAGTATTCTAACAACAAACGAAAACATCAAGAAAGTGGAGGTTCTTATTGCTTTTGGCAAGTACGAATCCATTTTCTGCGATTTATAACCGTTTTCCTGAAAAGGAGCATTTATTTCTGCCCTGTTGCCGCAATTATCTTCAAATTGAAAAACAGTCGAAACGGCGCCTATCTCTATATACCTGAAAGTGCTACAGCTTGACGGAAAAGATTTCAAAGAACTTTGACGTAGTACGTGTGACACAAGACATGATCAAATATTATCGTACATACCTTCAGCAGTTCTTTAAGAAAAGTTTACGAAGACGCAGGAAATGGAAAGTAGTAGTTGTTGTTTTCAATTTCAATGGCTTAACAGCAGTTCGCTAAATAACATTTTGTGAAATCTTGAAAATCTATATGAGAATCGCATTCCTCTCAATTCATTAAAACAAAAAAATATACAAGTGCTAGGAGAATATCCCCCACTAGCTTTGCTTATTTGGTGTCATAATTTGGAACAAACATCTAGTGCAATTGATGCTGCTGATAACAAAGGCATAAGCGATTCTGGCTCTTCTGAATGCGAATAGTAATACTATAAATATTTATGTTAGTGTAATGCGTCCTTTTGAATAGAATTAATTTTTTAAATACTAAGATAGCTGCGGTTGTTTTTAATAAATGCCCCTATATCCATTTGATAAAAGAAGAATGAGTTTGAGAGGGTATATCCAACCAAAAAATATAGAAAAACTAGAGTTAATATATATATAATAAATATAAATATATCAAAATTCTTTGACGGAATATACGAGAATGTATTAAAAACAATGAGTTATCTTGGAGCAGCAGCAATATAACGACAATAATAACAAAATAACAATTTGACGGCAAGCTGTCATTTAAAATGTCTTAATGACTAGGACGATCTAATGTAAACTAGATATCTGAAAGTTTAAATGTGAACAATTAAGCATAGAACCATCACTATTAGCCACGCAGTTTCATCAAATAGTCATGATTATTCTAAGACATACATTCAACTCCACCACACAAATAATATTGACGCAAGCTGCACAATTAAAAGACTAGTGTGTGCTAATATTGGATGTTCGCTTAAGATAAATCTGGCAACAACTCTACTCCAAATTTTTACATTACCTAGGTCTTTAATTGTGCAATTTGCGTCAATATTATTTGTGTTGTGGAGTTGATAAATTAAGACCCTTTGATGAAACTGCGTGGATAATTGTGATTGTTATATACTTAATTGTTCACATTTTCACTTTTACACATTTCTAGTTTATATTATATCTTGCTTGTCATTAAAACTTGCTGACAAATTGTCATTTTATTGTTATTAATTTTCTTTATATTGCCGATTTAATAACATAAAAATTGCTAATAGCAAGGCGTAAATCAGTTACAGACACCAAGTGTATATGTAGATCATTCAATGCTATATTTTGAAACTTTACAAAACACATTTAATACATGACATTACTAGTCACTTAGAAGGAGAACATGTAAGAATGAAATGCTTTGATTGATTTTCAGTTTAGTTGCAAAAAGGGAAACAGGCAGGAAGCTTGACAACCTCGCGAAGTAAATCGCAGAAATATTTGTACAAACGTAACACCAAATAATTAATTTATTTGAACAGTTTCTCCGATTACTACATGTTAATGCCATTAGTAAAATGTTTAATGAGGTACTAATTTGTTTGGTTTTGAGCGTTACGCATATTTTGATACGCGAAAGTCATTATCAGTCAATTAGTTCGCTAATTACCGAGAATTCGTGGTTAATGAATTGTCAATATGTGTTTTCTAATAAAGATGCTGTGTGCGAAAGGAGCCGGTGGATATCTTTGATGTTACAAATGCAATGAATGGAAGATTCTTTGTTATGTTTAGGTGTGTTCCAACAATTAACGAAACAATGAGTACAAAATATACATTTATTTTAAATTTCTTAAATTAGCATATAGCCTGGAAATTTCTATTTAAAGACTGTAATTAAGAAATTCTACCAGAAATTTCGTAATAACGTTAAATATTTAAAACTGTTAGTGAAGATTTGGTATTTTTTTAGATACTGATTTTGCAAGGGCGTTATAACATATCATAATACCAACTTTAAAAAGGAACAATCTTTCCATGTTACAATTTCATAATCTGATAATGGAGTGTTATGTTTTATGGGAAAATATTCAAAATCAAAAATTGAAGGATAGTAGTATTGTGATTCGATTTCTAGACACCGGAAACGAACATCTACAAGAGTAGTATTTTCGAGATATCGTACCGGCAGATACAATAAAAATCTGTTCGTTAGAATATCGATACCTCTCCTCCTATTTTGATGTCTGCCGGCAGTCTTGCCTGTATAAATTGAGAATTCCGCCGGGCTGCGGAATATTTACAATTGTAGTACGTGTCTGTCGATAAAAGCAGCCTTTTGTGCAAACACAGCGGAATTGTCGATTTCCGCCGGACGGAGGCATGTTATTATACTACATGAAAATTCCGCACTTATTGTAACGGTCATGACCATAAGCTAGTTTTATTTATTAATGCGCGTGTGAATTCGTTTATTTATTAAAATCGATAAATACGGATGACATAAATTTTAATTTGTATTATTATGAGTAATTCACTCCTGTAGGCTTTGACTGTACTCGAAGTATTATTGTTATATTTTTAATTCAGTTAAAATAAGGTTTGTAGTAATTAGTAAGCAATGCATCTATTAGGATACACTTAAAAATATTATAATTTTTTAAATTATACTAGTAATTGACTTCTAAGAAATGTTATTATTTATTTATAACTATTTATTATGTTTTATTATTAAATTACGTGTTGCTGTAATTAATAGGAAATATATTTATTAAAATCTATTTCTATAATGATTTTTATGTAATTTGTAGAAAGAAAACAATCAATATTTAGTAAGTTATAAGTAGTATAAGTGACTGTGAAGTAACAAAAGAAGTATTTCTTAATACGTAATACAAAAACTGTATGTCCCACATAATTATATTATAAAATATTTACAAAAAATGAGTGTTTAAAACAACTTTGTTATATGTGTGTGCGTTTCGAATTTTGTATATAAAAGTATAAAGTTTTAAATAATTTTAACTTCTTAATAAATCTGTGCTTAAAGTGTTACTATTAACTTAAAGAAACGAAGTATATGCAAATACAGAGATCTATGAATGTTAGGGAAAATTGAAACTTCTTTTACTTTACTTGCTATACGATCCACGTTAATGTAATAAATAATATTTTTTAAATGATAGCCTATGGCGGAATTTTCATGTAGCTTGAACTCTCAGCTTATACAGGCAAGTCAGTCGGCGGACATTTAGCCACAGCGTTAAACAAACGCTGACATACTTTCAATATTTTATTGACAAAGAAATACTTGTGTATTACGCATTTTATAGAATGTTAACATGCTGAAAAGGCAAAACTAAGATGGATCGGATACTAGATTTTTTCATTAATGTTTTAATTTTTTGGCTGTATAAAATTTATAGCACTCTCACTTTTTTCTTGTCAAATTATACGATGAATATGGATCAAACTTCAAACTTACTTGCAAACGGTCATCGCGACAGAAGTTCATTGACGTTAATTCGTTTACGTAAACTTCAAATCAAAAATCCTGCTGCACAGATTACCTATACTCTATAGATGGGAATTTTTTGAATAGAAAATGAAACCAACTCAGAGTCACTAAGCAGGACTTTGTCCAATTAAGTCGGCTATACCGCGAAATTCAATTTCGTGTTTCTGGTATATTCCTAGGCGATATTTCACATTGAAAGCCTTGAATTAAGTAATAATGTTGCTTACTATTTTGTTCGCATTATTACCAATTCCGAAACTAATAAATATGCATCTATAATAAAATAAAATATCAGAACCTTTTTTGATTGCAGTTAATTTTAATAAAATTAAAAATCGCATTCCTTTTAATTTTTCTTGTATAACAAAAATATCAATTTATTTTCATGAATTGATAATAAATAAATGTAAGAAAGGAAATCTGTATAAAGAAAAGTAAAGTTTTTGAAATTTATTTCTGTTTTCGAGATATCCTGCTTGAAAAATTTTAAACATATTTGAGTTTTTTGTATCTGTATGGCAACAAAATGTGATAAATCTGAGTAAATATTAGGCTTCTTCCAACATAAAAGCACAAACAAGTCAGAACCAATGATATGTCGTAAAAGCAATCAGAAACTAGTTAGTGAATTCTTTCAACCAGTCAAATTGTTCCTGACTAGCTTGTGATTTGTGTTGGAACTTATAGTGTCCAATGTTTTCAGATAAGAACTGTTGCGTTTAAAAAGAAGCGGCCAACATTTAATTCATTCACCCCTGTATATTACTTGTTAAGTATTTCTAGATCAGTCTAATTTAAATTAATTCCAAATTACATATTCTCAAGTTCTAAATAAATTACGTTTTAAATATTTTCATGTCTATTTCTGAATCATGGTAATATTTATTTTTACTATTGGTAAGCCTTTACTGAGGATAACACACAAAACCCACATATAGCTATAAAAAATACCCACTGATATCCTTAAGCTTTATATAACGGGTATTGAAGATTTGCACATTTTTATTAATCGTTCCACAGGTTCAGAAATATTTCTCCGTATGCGTCATCCATCATTCTTAATCTTACTATTAAAATTAAAAGTTCAATAAGTCATCCTTATTTTCGTAACTTAAATCTAGGTTTAATGTTATTTATATTTTTATATTACTAATGAGTAGTTTAGTAAATATCATGAAACACATCTACGGATAGACAGCTTAAATTGTATTAATGAAAGAATAATTATAAAGAACATATATTATTTATCAATAGTTGTAGGTACATAAGCCGTATAATCCAAATGTGTTCGCCCATATAACTATTATTCGTGTAAATATTTGTTCATTTAATGACGGAGACGAAATAAAATATATAATATTTTTTTAACCTCATCAATTCGTGCAATCATCAGTCATTATGTCACGAATCGAATGAATCATTAACGGATTTTGATTTTTTTTTACATATATTCGCTTTAGATTAAATTAATAGATAATTTCGGAATTGTAAGTAATCGTGCTGCGCAAAAGATAAATTGGCAATAATAATATATTTAATTGGGCAGATATGGGAAATGGAATACCTATATAATTAATTAGTAATTTTATAAATTACTATATCTTAGCAATAATATTGATTAGGGCCTAATTAAATTTTGCCTATATTATTAAATATAATAAAATACTTATTAAGCCGTATGATCGAAATCCTTTATATTCAGGGGGCTATTAAATTCTTTTTGTTGAGTCTTTAATAAGCAATATAAATAATAACAATGAAATATTTCGTATTATAAAACATGTGTATATGAAAAAGAGAAAGTGGTTTACATAAGTAATACTACATTATCATCAACCAACAACTAGAGATATAATTTCCATAATGCTGCATACTCTATCCTTTATGATATGCTGAACATCGATTGGTCTTCTCTTGATGCAAATGCTGCTGTGGCAACCTTTAATCATCAATCACTGCCATCTTTACTCTTGCAAGCCATGAAGAGAGATATTTGGCAACGTTGCACGTAGGCTTATCATATCGTCAACAAGCGGTAACGCGGTAACGATACCGCGTGTAATACCTCCGAATTTTATTTAAAATAAAGTGAAACTTATTATAAAGGTTGAAGAAATATTTGCCGGTATTTTCTAGTGTTAAACGCGTGGTAAATGTTTCAAATAAATAATCGTTTAACGAATAGTAGTTTGTGTGTCAGACTGTCGGTGCATCATAACCTCAAATTGTTGGATACTTCCAAGCTTTAAAAAATCGGACAAAAACCTCAATAATTGTAAGTAGAACAAATAAATAATAAAACATTATTTTACTGTTAATAAACTTCAGATGCCTCGAAAATGCTGTGTACCTGCTTGTAAATCAAATTACGAATCTGCATTGAAAGCAGGTGAATCTCTGCAGTCAACATTTATAGATATAGAATCCCAGTTTAAAGCTATTGAGTTTAATGACAATATTAGCTCGTTAGATCTAAAAAGCTTTAAAAAAGTTGATTTGACGGATTTCTTATGCATATTAGAATCTGATTATTTGGAAAAATGTGATGTTGACGAATCAGCTAAAATGTATGTTTGCGGATATGCTGCACATTCCGTATCAAAAAAATTAGATTGCAATTTATGTGTTTCGATCTTAACTGAAAGCAAAGGAGATCTTACTGAAAATGATTATTTTAATTTTTTGCAACGAGGAGGTCTTTCTGTTGCTACAGATTGTGTAAATATTTTATTTTTTCACATGTGTTGAATTTTTAATTAATGATGTTGAATTGGAAACAAAATTTTTACATTGTATTAAGCAAAAGGAATTGTTAGTTGCATTGACTGTTATGAGTATAAAAGCAGGTGATTGTTGGACAGATTATGTAAGTAGTTGCGTTTGCGGCCAAAAATATGAAACAATTTTTCAAATGGTCTCCTCGATTTTTAGCAATATTTTGCTCAATAATTTTGTCAAAAACAGAAATAATGCAAAAGTAGAAAAAAGGCAGAAAAATCAACCAATTGTCGAAATAAAGTCGTAGATAATGACATGCAAGAAAAATCTCATAAAAAAAGGAAATTAAATACTTTTAAAAAATAGGTGGATTCCTTTTTTCTAGCTGTGACGTCAATAATAATCCAGTAATTTAAATGTATTTTTTGTCTATGTATATTTTATATGTATTTAAAAGCTATGTTTATGTGAAATTTTGTTTTATTAAACCTTCCACCCCGTAATTTAAGTTTCTCAGTCTCGTTGCGTACAGCCTGGTATCGGACCAGCCGGCAAAAGTCGGCCTACGCTTGCTTCTCAACTCGCTGTTGCCAAATTTCTCAGCACGGCTTGTACAGTAAAGATGGCAGTGCATCAATTATATGCTATAAAAGATCACTCCGTTAAAGTAATTGATTTATAGAAGTCAATGCTCCCTCCATGGTAGAAAACTAAAATTAAGAAGCTTACAAAACTGATATAGTATTACTGAAATTCTTGGTTGTATGAGACATCATGACTGCGTGATTTCTATCGGAACTTAACTAGCAGTATTGCTCCAACTGAAATTAGTTCTAGTCCAGTGAAGTACTTCAAAGCCTTACGAAGAGATAAAGCAAAAAATACGTCCGGTTAGCAATATTAGCAATTTCACCAAGATATTTAAAAGTATCTTAAACCAATTAATCTCTTGCATGTCTCGCATTACTACAGCACTATCGTGATTTCGGCAATAATTGCGTATAAGTGGATGCTATCTACACCGACCTTGTGAAGGCATTCGATACTGCTTGCGAAGTTGGACGCTTTTGTGTTTTCAATAGATCATTGCAACTTATTTCTTCATACTCGAGTTGCTGATATAAACACGCGCGCTATAATGACTATCAGTCGAGACAGTTTAGTTCTATTTCTTGTGTTCCTCAGGGTTCGTTTCAACCAAGATTCTCTACTCTTTAAGGTATTTACCAGTCACCATAATATTTAAAATTAAAACTTTAACTAAACTAATTAAGGTATTGCAATATACTAACAAACAATTAAAAAATATTCTACCATTAATATGATATAAAACAATTCAAAATTAAACAATAACAAATTCTTAAAATAATAGCGTAAACGTAACAACCAATTATACACTCTCTATGGACAGGTAGAACCGGAGCCGAATTTTTAATAGTGAACACCGTTCAGAAGCGTTGCAGAGGCACCTAAAGAGCATGAAAAATGTAAGAGAGAGAATTTATAACTTACTATTATATACACATTTCGGAACGCACGTATAATATATAAGAATGTTGTGTGGTGGCCACACTAATTTTTTTATTCAAATAGACTGCGTTCCTTAAATGAACTGCAACCAGTTTTTGTAAATGAAATAAATAGTAAAGATGAGCAAAATCTCGAATGTACACTTGCAAATGAAAATAGAATGAATTTATACTTGGATGCCATAATATATCATTTATATTTAGATGACGTTATTACTCAGTAATTACAATAGAATTAGCCAACCATGCAAATATTTTTATCTGGTAATGTGTTGCCAACCCTAGAAGCATGTTCTATGGCAGCAAATTCGGACTTTAATATATTAAAATACAAGTTTCATAAGACATTATACCGCGCGATCATTTAAATTCTAAATTAGAGCAGGCTGTGAAATTTAAATTAAGTTGGTATATAAGTACTAATTTACAATTTGAATTGTCAAAGTGACGTTTCAAAATGTTAATTAATCAATAACTGACATTCTGGACAACCTAATGAAAAAAATCCCGCCTGCTATAATTTAGAATTTAAATGATCGCGTGGTATTTGCGCGTGCGTTCAAACCCTTCGCGGCGAGATTTCTGAAGAACAAGTGCGCAAAATTTAGTTTTTTGAAGTTGGTTACAATGATTTTTAACTAGATCATCTGAAATATTTGAATATCTTGAGAAGTAAATTTCAATAATAGTATTAGAAATGTAACCATCCAACTTTGTTAATGATTTATATCGTTAATTAGTCTAAATAAAATTTTAACATGCCTCCTTTTTATTCTTTGTACAATTTTTATGGCACATGGTTGTTACAATAAAACGTTAAATTTGACATTTAAATATGGTTTGGTTCCTTATTTTACTTGTATCCAACTTCAAAAAAATAATATTATCGTGCGATAAAGTAAGACTTTATACAACCAAAACGAGTTTCGAAAAGTGTACTTTATAGCACTGAAATGGAAAATAGTATATTAAAATAAAAGTTTCATAAGACAGATTTTTGCGCACGCGTCCAAGTGCGCAAAATGTCTTACGAAACATGTATTTTGTACATTTTTTTCCATTTCGGGTATTAAGTTCAAAATGGAATTAAGATGAGAGACATGTTTTGTTCGAACATTTTAGAGATTTGTTTTTTTTTTAAAGTTATATGTACTTTTGTTTAAGATTTATTTCAAATTATCAACAAAATGAACGAAACAAATAATTGAAAGCCGTAGAAGATAATTTATAAAATCTATTGCCAAGTCTCGACATATTTATCAAAACAATACCAGCACTAAAAATGTAATAATTTTTTATTTTGATAAAGAAAGCAATATATAAAAGGCATCGTCCTTGTGGTCTACATATTCAATGTTTCTATGTTGTTTAAATACTTATAAAAGTATAAATACCTGTCTCAAAATTTTCTAGCCTTTTTGCATATTTAAAAAGATTATCTGAAGGCTAGGAGCCTAAAAAATCCAAGATTTTAAAATAGATCGTATTAAAAGTTTCATAATAGGAACCGATGATAAAACATATTTAGCAATGGAAGTAAGTAATAAAAACAGCAATGCAGTCGTATTTTACTATTTTTCTACATTATTTTGTTATAATAGTCAAATTAATATTCTGTTAGGGTATCCTTATAATGGGCTATAATGGAGTTTGTGGTCATGAAGAAATGACGAACATGATTTTAGATGATATACAGTTCAAAAATGATGTCATAATGGTTGGAGTGCCAAAAACTAAAACTTATATTCCAAAACAATTTATTATAACACAAATATTATGATGACTGGTTTGGTTAGAAAATATTATCCACGTCGTCCCAGTCATGTTACACATAAACGCTTCTTCCTGCAATATACAAATTGATCTTTCGTGATTAGTCCAATTGATATTAATACTATAGGAAAAGTATCAAAAAATATTGCTACTTACTGATAATTACATAATCCGGAGCTCTTTACTGGACATTGCATCAGACATTCCAGTGTCACATACTTGGTTAATAGTGGAGGTGACTTAACCCTTTCGGCCCTAATGGTGGCAAATGCCACCATCAAATTCAAGGCCTTCGTACCTGTAAACTGTTTTATTTAGTTCGACATTCATGGACTAGGTGGCATCACTTATACATGTAGTTTCGATTTCTGTGCCCAGAAGTTTTATTTCATAAGTGTTCTCTATGGTTTATACAGATATTCAAGATGGATGCTGACATAAGTGATTCTTGTGCTGGTAAGTGTTACAAAATCAGTAAATATTATTGCAATCATTGCTCTGTTTATAAATGTATTTTAGCAGATAGTATCATAAGGTTGCCAAAGTTCCTTAGTTTACAATATTTGTTCAAAATTTATTATTGCCATTGATTTATTGAACCCTGAAAAAGTGTGTACGCAAATGCCACCGCCAGGCTTCAATGCTAGTTCTTGATATGATGCTTCTTTCAGATTTGGAAATACCGACGATTAGATTTTACGGTAATTCAAAGCAGATCCCACTGAACAAAACTTTGACTACAATATCCCAACTAGATGAATCAGACATTGAAAATTTTGACAATGATTGTTCATTTGAAAATGATGATTATAACCCAGAAAATAGTGACGAAATCGAGATTGAGTCTGAAAGTGATGAAGAAAATATACCTCCAAATAAGGTGAGAAAGAAAAAGTGACAATAAAAAAGACTAGCTGCAAGCTGGAAAAGAACCGAATTTATACCACCACTATTGACTAGTTTTCAGCAATCTGACAGCTCTATAACTGATGATGAGCCGGAATCACCTTATGTTATATTTTCTAAATATTTCCCTCGTCTTATTTTTTCCGAATTAGCTGAGAAAACAAACATGTATTCATTGTCAACTAATGGCAAGTCAGTAAATACAAATGAATACGAAATTAGAAAACTGGTAGCTTTGCATCTCATAATGGGCGTACTAAATTACCCTAGACTAAGACTCTATTGGAAATCATCTACTCAAATTGCTCTTGTTAGAGACATTGGGATTACAAGAAACCGGTTTGAAAGTTTGAGAAATAATTTACATATTACTGATGGAAATGATCCACATCAGGTGCAACAACACGATCTACTATGGAAAGTCCGTCCACTTATTCAAGCATTTGAATCCAGATGTGAAGAACTGGCCCTAGAAGAGAACCTATGTATCGATGAATCCATGATCCCTTTCAAGGGACAACTCAATATAAAGCAATACATCAGAGGAAAGCCCACACCCTGGGGCATAAAAGTATTCATGCTATGCGGTGAGTCAGGCATAATATACCGCTCTTTGGTTTACCAAGGCTCCACCACACTCACTGAAGAAGCTAAAACTAGCAGTCCCAGCATTACATGTTCTCTAGTTCTTCATTTAGCAGCTAGAATTCCTGAAAATTCAGGTCATAAACTTTTTTTTGATAACTATTTCAGTTCTATATCTCTTTTAGAAGAATTGTACAAAAAAGGGATATATGCAGCTGGAACAATACGTGCCAACAGACTTGAAAAATGTCCCATAAAAACCGAAAAACAAATGAAAATAATGGGTCGAGGGTCCTGTAATTACGTAGTGTCCGACAACAATATAGTAATTGTGAGGTGGTTTGATAATAAACCAGTGACATTGGCTTCGAATTTTATCGCTGTTAGCCCAAGAGATGAAGCAAAAAGGTGGGACAAGAAAGAAAACAATTCGTACAGATAGAGCATCCGGCAATCGTTAGAATGTACAATGCATCTATGGGAGGTGTAGCTAAGTGTGACTTTTTACTTTCTTTATACAGAACTTTCATTAGATCGAAAAAGTGGACACTCAGAGTTATGTTTCATTATTTCAATCTTGCTGTATGTAACTCATGGCTGGAATATAGAAAACAAGCTAATGCAATAGGTTTTCCGAAGGAAAAGACAAAAGATTTGCTAGAATTTACGCTAGATGTTGCTGAAGCACTTGCTTTTGCAGGAATCCCCACTACCCAAACCCCAAACAGAGGTAGGCCTTCAAGAGAAAATTCTCCGCTTTTGCTACCTAAGAAGGTTCATGTTGCGAAAGCACGAGTTTCAGACATCAGATATGACAATTGTGGACACTGGCCAGTGCCAACAGAAGGTCACGAGCAAAGATGTAAATTAGAAAACTGTAGTGGCAGATCAAGAACAGCTTGTGAAAAATGTAATATTTATTTATGTCTTAGTAAACAAAGAAACTGCTTTAAAAAATACCACATAAAACAATAAATTATATTGATTCAAATTGCACGTCCTGTTTTCCTCCTAGACCTAATGGTGGCATTTGCCACCAAGTTCTAATTTTTTTTATAGCGAAGCTATATGTATAAAATGTCGTTTATATGTTCTTAACAACATATGTAAGTAGTAGCAACCACCAAAAAAATTTTTCATTAGCTTTTAAAAATTCAGGGCTGATAGGGTTAATAACAATTAGTCGCCATGGAAGATGGACATCCTTAGCAGTGGCTGAAGGTTACATTGATAATTCCACCAAGAAAAAAGTTGAGGTTGCTCAAATACTATCAATGCACCTAATATATCCACTAAAATCGTTCAGAATCCATCGACTGGTACAATAGGCAGTGATGTGTCAGTCAATGCGAATCAACAAGAATTCAGACAAAACATGTTCCCAAAAACCTGGATTCTCCATTAATGCACACGAATCTTCTAGTATTACAGGAAACATTTATAACAGTTGTACTACGCAACATAGGTAGTAAGTTTCAATAGTAGTATCAGAAAACTTATCATCAACTCTACATAACAATTTTTATTGTTATTTAGTATAAATAAAACATTAGCAAGTGTGTTTTTATTCTTTGTACAACTTCTATTGCACATGTTTGTTACATTAAATACGTATATTTTACATTTAAATATGATCTGGTTCAACTTTTTTTTTTGTCGCCAACTTCAAAAAATTAAAATTAGAGTGCGATAAAGTAGTACTTTATGCAACTAACCGAAATAGAAAAAATAATTATTACTAGTGATAATTATGAATAAATTAAAATAACTTTTGCTAGACTTATCTATAAATGTATAAAAATACTTCAAAATTTACATGAGTCACATGTTTCTTAATTGAATATGCTTTTGTATTCTATTAAACACAATCCGTTTGTATATCTTTCATATCGTCCGCATGTATATAGATTACACCTATATATTTACTTTCCCACAAAAAACAACCATAACATAATCACCCGGTAGGCAGGTATATTAAAAGCTAAGTATCATTTAAATACGCGTTATCAAGCGACCGATATATCTAGCGGAACAGGTTTAACAATCGCCGCGAATAGTACCCGATCAGAGTAGCAAATTTAACTGATCGGCTGTGTGTGCACAGTAGCATATGATCTACTGTTGACAATTTGGCGCGCACCCATATGTCACATTAAAATTATTTTAATAGAGTAATTTGCTGCCACTCGAAAATACATTCTGTGAAAATTGTTGTCAAATTTACATATTAATTTGTAATACAAACCCAATACTTGATCGTGACGCTAATAGTGACATTCTGTTGGTGACGAAAAAAATGAGAATTGAAAATAAGTACACTAGCGGTAACAAACAATGTGTGCATTAAATTATTGATTACGATATATTTTAGAGTGGTAAAGTAACGTTGGTTAACAGTTTTATCAACAACAAGTATGCAGTCTTCCTGTTTTGAAAGACTGGAATCGTTTTTTTTTTTTTACTTGGATCTTCTTGTTTTAGAAGTAGTAAAGAATAACTCCTCACTGAATTTACGTTATACGTGGTTATTCACAAATGAAACACTGTTATATACAACTTTATTTACAATTAAATAAAATAACAAGCTAATAAATGTATGTAGGCTTCTTGCATTGGGCAAGTTGAACCGTACATGATAGCTAACTGCTAACAAGTTGAGTTTCGTTGATAAACTGTTTTCTATTTTCGGTTACAAACAAATTCAGTATTTAGAGTGGGGTGGTAAATTTACAAAACCGTACCTCCTCTATTGTTGTCTGGAAAAACCGAACATTAATGGGTTGTAAGTTTCATTAAAAGTTCTCGGAAGGAGCAAATAGCAATACAATTATCTAATATAAATATGTGAGCCCTGCTGTGCGTTTACGGGTTTCTTCAATTACAGAATATCTATAATTCTGAAATCCGGCAAATGTTTATGTATTTTTAAGTACTACAACTGATGCTAATAAAATAAAGAAAATAAATGCTAAAAGAGTTTACATAAGCAGACTGATGTCCCACTCGGTCTTTCCAGATTTAATTATAAATATACATTATTTTACGATTATGAAGTAATAAAGCGACTGTAACCACTTATATAGAGAAATATACATGTTCTAATTAATTGTACCTTTGCAAAATATGAGATTAAAACTAAACATACATACGTTTTACATAGAACAGAGAATATTAGGTACTTTATAAAAAAGAATAAAAGAAAAATAATAATAAGAAACGTCCTTAACAATAAGTGTTATAAAGAACTATAATAGTATATTAAAATACAAGTTTCATAAGACATGATTTTTGTGCCTAACGGCTCGTTTTCTAAAGAACAAGTGCGCAAAATGTCTTTTGAAACGTGTATTTTATACTATTTTTTCTATTTCGGTTATTAAAAGTTCAAAAAAGCTTAAGAGACATATTTTGTTCGAACATTTTAGAAATTTTGTTTTTTTGAAGTTGGTTACTCTGATTTTTAAGTAGAATATTTTACATATTTGGATATCGGTGTTGTATGTAATTATGTTTAAAATTTAGACTGATTTATGCAATAAATTATTTCAAATTATCAACAAAAAGGACGAAATTAATAATTTCACGCCCCCAGAGATTCGAAAATAGCAGAAGACAATTTATAAAATTTTTCGTCAACAAAGTCTCGACATTTTTATCAATACCAGCACTTTTAAGTTTGTCTAAAGAAAATAATAAAGCGAATATTACCGTACGTGTCAGTCAATGCGAATCAACAGGAATTCAGACAAAATGTTCCCAAAATCGGCTTGGAATAGCCATTAATGCACACGAATCTTCTAGTGTTATAGTAAGCTTTTACACCAGTTGTATTATTCAACATGGGAAGTAAATTTCAATAACAGCATCAGCAAACTTATCACCTAACTCTGCTTGTTAATTTATATTGTTAATTAGTAAATAAAATGTTAGCATGTGTGTTTTTTATTCTTTATTTACAACCATACGCGTAATGTTGGCATTTCTGACTTTTTAAAAGTTTGGAAGTGTGACTTTGTTCGGGGGTAATACCATAAGAGTTTGTATTTATCCGGACAAACTTTCATTTTGAACGAAAGCTTTGTTGCTTGGTAACTGACGAGAACAAATAACATGGTAAAACCGCGACACCGAAGGTGGAGCGGTTTTACCTTTTGTTATTTGTTCGAGTCGTGTTACCCTTAAGCAACAAAGTTTCAGTTTTGTCAAAATGAAAGTTTGTTCCGGAAATAAACACAAACTCGAATGGTATTTGTTAAGACAATTTAATGAATCATTTAATTAATATTAATAAACCGAAATATTTTTATTTAACATTCCTTTGAATACATATACAAAAGAAAGAGAAAAATATAAATGTTTATGTATGAAATTTATTTGAACGATACTGTCAGAATTGAATTTTCGTTGCCATGGAAAATCAACATGCAGTTTATCCGCTAGCAAACATGCAGTTTATCCGATAGCAAACTAACACAGCGTGTATTAAAATGTCATGTTTTTGACAGATGAATTAAATTGTCACGTTTACTTCCCGCCCTCTATTACTGCCCTCATTTCCCAACCTCAATGTCAATCACAAAACTGTCAGCTCGATATGTCAAAATCTGATCGGAATTTTTATCACAAATAATTATTAATTGTATGGTTGTAAATAAAATTAATTGTTACATTAGAATTATTGGAAGCTTTAATCCATGTAGATAGGCCGCCCTGCTATTGCTGATATTACGAAATAGTGATTTATTGTCCTTCTCCATTCGAGCCAGGATATCTGGATTGCTACGGGAGGACAGTTTCCCACAGTTCAAGTGGAGTGCAGTCCTTGAAGGCTTTACTACTCAACATTTCTTTTATAATCTATTCACCGAAAAAAAGTGACGTATATTTATTTGCCTTTTACGCCTGAACGTCACAAATCTGACAACTCAATATGTCAAAACTTTTACCGGAATTTTTATCACAAATAAATATAATAATTATGGTTGTAAATAAAATAGCATACAAACCTAGGTGAAAAGTTTCATTCCTATCTCGAGATAAAGTTAACAAGACACTCGTATTGTAATTTTCTTACTCGTGTCTTAATAGCTATCATTGTATAATATACTATTTTGAACATTCCATTTCATAAATTGAGCGTAAAATTTTCCGTACGTTTTTGGGAATTTAGCTGGTAATAAATTGTTCGTGGCTACTAAGGCTTGTTCCATAATTCCTGCTGGAGTCAAGTTTTGCATTTCGCTGTCATTATCTCTCATTTTTACCGTTTATATTTTCAAAAAAACACAAATTTTAACTACTTACTTGCAAATTGTCTGTCACATTTAATTAAATTTTATATCTGTCAGATATGCAGTCGCCATATTGTAATGTCGCATTCCTATTGGATATAAACTTGTATCGTAATGAAAAATCTGTATTCCTATTGGATATAAACTTGTATCATAATGAAAATCTGTATGGTAATGGACATCATTAAAGTACAGGTTCAGCATATCTAATAATACAATTAAAGTATGGGAGTAGAAAATAGTATATTATGCAATGAGCATTTAATGATAGCTATTAAGACACGAGTAAGAGAATTACAATACGAGGCGAAGCCGAGTATTGTAATGAATACGAGTGTCTTAATAGCCATTAAATGCAAGTTGCATACACTATTTTTTCTACGACCCCATAATAAAACATATTTTTTGAACAATCCATTACATAAATTGAGGTTAAAATTTTCCGTACGTTTTTGTGAATTTGGCTGGTAATAAATTGTTCGTGGCTACTAAGGCTTGTTCCATAATTTCTGGTGGAGTCAATTATTACATTTTACTGTCATTATCCCTCATTTTTACCGTTTATATTTTCAAAAAAGCACAAATTTTAAGTACTTACTTGTAAATTGCAGAGAACTGTCACATTTATTTAATTTGTATATCTGTCAGATATGCAGTCGCCATATTGAATATTGTTTGAATATTGAAATGTCGCATTCCTATTGGATATAAACTTGTATCGTAATGAAAAATATGTATTCCTATTGGATATAAACTTGTAACATAATGAAAATCTGTATCGTAATGAACATCATTATAGTACAGGTTCGGCATATCTAATAATACAATTAAAGTATGGGAGTAGAAAAAATATATTACAACCACAATGCAAATACAAAATAAATAAAATACAGTTGAATAAAAAATAAATACAAAATTATAAAAGTATGAATTACGAGAATCGTTTTACCCGTAGGTTTAGAGGTTCCTCACTGTTGATTTTACTTTTCTACGAAATAACACCACTCTGCCTGCGCCATGTGTTAAATATGGGGGTATATTAATTTGTAGACTATAAGTTCTATGATCATTGAAATTTCTTTTCTTTTTAGAAATTCCTTTCGTATTGCATTAAATGTGTTTCCAATTTCTTTGTCTTGCGTTCTTGTACTACCCAAACCTGTTTCGAAGTATTTACATGTGTAAACTTCTTATAGATTTTTGTTGTCTGTTCTAATATTTAGTTTATGATCGCCTTTACTTAATACTACCATCACTTTGGTTTTGTGCTTATTCTTATGAATGGGGTATATATTTTTTACATATTGTTTTTCTCATTACTTGAGAGCTTTACCTGCATTATAGAGGTTTTTTAGAACAGCTAAACACTAATACACTAATAAGTGTATTAAGAACCATAAACGATTCCCTAAATAAAAGGAAAATAACCACGATGAATTTACTGAAGGGTAAGGCCTTTCATATAGTGGACCATTGTACATATATGTCTAGGCAAGTTAGAACTAATTAAATCTTATATATCAAATACAAATGGTTGAATATAAAAGATAAATCTCTGACAGGTAAATACTACTATTCACAATCTATGGTCTGTCTACTGCCAATCCGGTAGATGAGTTGTGTCTATATAAAGATAACATCTCAATTGACACTAAACATTGGGATGAACAAGGACGTACAGCAAATTCCAATGAAGTTATGGAAAACTTAGAATATGAGTTGCTCCAAATAAACTAGAATTGAATGCAGACCATCAAGTTTTTGAGCCCAAGTGTGGATGATGAATTAAAATGAAAGAGCCATTTAGACCAGCTGTCAAGGAAATTAACTGCTGAAATTTACGTTATCAAGCGAATCAAATTGCTAGCAACGTACTATGCCACGATTTTTACTTGCCTTTCTACATTTCTCAGTCATTTATGCTATGGTATTTCGTTCTGGGGCATATCTACGACAGTAGCAAATACTTATGACGTAGTTTTTACGTATACCACGCGCTTAAGCATATTCTCAGTCACCGTACGAAATATGATCAAAATGGGGTGAGATATTAATACAAGACCTGCGAACACCATGCCACTGCCATAAGATACCGATGACTCAGAAAAATCCGCATTAGTGGGACATCAAACTGTTCAACTACCTTCCCAAAAATATAATGAAATTGAACTAAAACTTCAGTAAAAAGATGATGAAAATGAAAGCCCTTTGTATTAAGATTATTTTGTTATTTTGTAAAAATATCTGTAACTTATGTTTGATTTGAACTATATCTTTGTCTTTGCGTGCTAATTGCTTAAATCGTCTAATGTGTTACTATAATATCTTTGCCAACGCTTTATTATATCTGTGTCATCCGTTAATATTTGTCAATTTTTATCTTAGACAGTTACAACAGATTTTAAACCTTTTCTTATTTATATTACTGTTAGTTTGCCATAAATGTAACCAAATGCGTATTTTTTGTATCTAGATAAATGTCACCATTAATTAGTTGCTGTTAATGTTTTCATATCAGATATTGAGACAAGTCGCGTTTGTTTGTCATAGTGTAGGCACTCAACAACATTTATGTGGAAATTTATGAAAATATCTTGTTAAAATTAATTATTTTCCCCACAAGAGAATCTTGCGGAAGGTATCAAACAGACTCTTTAGGCGTCCAAGTTATTCACACTTTAACTTATGTGGTACTTTTAATCGTCCATTTTGTTGGTGTGTTACCACAAAGGCGAAGATGGGATAAGGCAGGACCACGACATATGATAGGGACACCATTTTATCTCCAAAATTACAGTAGATATTGTCTGGTAATAGCAAAACTACGAGGGCGTATTTTTATGTTATCTACCTAGCCATGAAACAAAAGAGTGACGATGTCAAACAAATTATTGAAAAATTGCTGTCACTGTTAGAAGTACATGTGCTAAGTTGTGTTTAGTTTATGCTGTCTATAGAGATTTGAGACGGTCCATTTCTCGATAAAATGAGTGAAACTAAAGTTGAACATCGCAGCGTAATAAAGTTCCTGACAAGGGAAGGCAATGTTCCAAAAGCAATTCATGAAAGAATGGTTGCTGTATATGGGGAAGATACACCATCTTATTTTCAAGTAAAATATTGGTCCAAATTTTTCCGGTGGGGCCGAGACTCAATCAATGATGACCCAAAGTCCGGACGGCCGGTTGAAGCTCGAATTGAAAACATTGTGCGAAAAGTCGAAAGTTTGGTACTGAAAGTTCGGCGTGTAAAGATCTCTGTCATTGCCAATGAAGTCTGTATATCCGAAACAAGTGTTCTCAAAATTTTGCATGACGATTTGGGTATGAAGAAGGTGTCTGCACGGTGGATACCCAGATTGCTTACACCTGAACAAAAACTGTGCAGAAAAGAAGTTTCTCAAGAAAATTTGGTCAAGTTGGAGAGGGACAAAATATTTTTATCTCGAATTATTACCGGGAATGAGACTTGAGTATATTACTTGGACCCTCCTACTAAACAAGAATCCATGCAGTGGGTTCATAAGGGCTCTCCACCACCAAAAAAGGTCAAGACACAATTTCCTGGAAAAAAAACTGATGGCAACTGTTTTCTGGGATGCTGAAGGAGTTTTGCTTATTGAATATATGCCGAGAGGGTCTACCATAAATGGAGAGGCCTACGGAAACACAATTAAAAATTTAAAAACTGCTCTGGAGGAAAAACACCCGCATTCTTATCCACAAAAAAACTTGTTGCTGCACGACAATTGTCGGGTTCATAAGGCAAACAAAGTTCAGCAGATAATCAATGACTGTGGGTTTATAGAGTTAAGGCATCCACCTTATACCCCGACCTAGCTCCATCAGACTTCTTCCTATTCAAAAATTTAAAAAAGCATCTCAGAGGAAAGCGTTTTGCTTCTGATGAAGAAATCAAAGAAGCTGTTGAAGAATATTTTGCGGAGTTACCGAAGCAATTTTTTTCTGAGGGTATAGGGCAACTGGAAAAAAGATGGAATAAGTATATTAGTGTGGAAGGGAGTTATGTAGAAAAATAAAAAAAATTTGTTCTCTTATGTGCTTTTTTTCATGGCTAGGTAGATAACATAAAAATACGCCCTCGTAATATCGACAAAATTTAAAATTTTCCATAATTTTGATATTTTGTGCCTTTATGGAAAATATCGTATTATTTACAGCAAAACTTATTTGTACTAATTAATTTGTCATCAAAACAAAACCACAAAATGTTCCAAAGAAGCAAGGTGGATGCATTGGTATGTAGCAATATGGGACAGCTTCATCTAACCATTGGTTTAATATACTGAAAATATTTGGGTATTTACTATCGAATTATAGCTTTCGATTGCGTTCAAGAGAGAATACCAATCGTACAGGGTAGCTGAAAATGAATATGCAATACCGTTTGTTCTGGAGAGCAATGTGAGGTACAGAAGAGCATGGCAGTTAATGAGTCTGAAGTACCACAAACAATTTTAGAAACAAGAGTGATGGGAGCCCGTCAGCATGCTGCGAGTAAACCTCGTCAACTAGTCCAAAACCCTTCTATTTTTGTCGCTCAAAGAAAGAAAACAGTTGGTTACAATAAAAATACGAAAGAGTAGTACTATCACATTTAGTCCAGAGTGGTTTCACTGAAGAACACAGTGAAGGAGCTGTGTTCTTCAGTGAAAACACTCTGGACTGAAGAATACAGTGAAGATGGATAGTGAAACACTAAATGCTTAAGCTGCTACTGGTGGAGCATCTATAATATGTTTTGTTAAAAACATAATACATATGCTTATGCTAGGAACAAGTCAACTACAGAAAGATTTTGGCAGAAAGATATCCCAAGAAATACACCAAAAACCCAGATGATTTCTTAAGTCAAATAAAAATTCCTAGGACGTGCAAAAGAAAAAAAAAGAAGGGACAAAGAAACTGAAGTCTACGAAAACAAATTTTTAGAAAGCGTCAACTATATAACTCAGTTCTTCTGATGAGGAAGACGAGACTATGTCTGTATTCAAATAAAGTAGTGTAAAGATACCGTTGTCGTGGATAACAAGGTTAGACACACAAAAGACGTTCAGATCATGTTCATGATGTGTCTTAATTGTTAAGACTAGAAATAATATTTGTTGGTTGTCGCTATAGTAAAGGCTTCCATTTTAAGGTTGTTTGAAACAGCTTTATTCAATTTCGTGTCATTTTATAAGAACAAAATCTGCTTTTATACATATTACTCAAAATTAGTTTACAACCCTATTTCTCCTCATCTGCTGGTGCAGCACAACGTGGTATATTAACATATCCTTTCCATAATATCTCAAAACTTCATGAGTACATCATTGAAAAATTACTTTTGTGTCCAAATCATGCTCCACTTTCTCCTTGGTTTTAGGTTACAAACATTAAAACTGTAAAAAATGCAACCATTCCCAATTTTCTTGTTTTTTTATCAATTAGCGTAGATAATAAATTTGCTTTTTAGATATTAATAAAATACCACAATACATGCAATAACCGTTATATTTTATTTGTAACTGTTATACATTATCTTCAAAGAACTAGTTTCACCACAAATTTATTAAGTTTAATTTGAATTAGAACAAAATATACAGATCGGTACAAAAATAAAATCAACATTATTAGTATTCAAGCATATTATAATTAAACTTATGATTTTACTGTTAATTTCCTAGAAGCAATACTATAATAAATTGCGTTTCCTTTCTTTTGTATCACTTATCACGACAGCACGGTCACATTAAAAAATAATAATTAACCGTTCTGTTTACACAAGTCCGTCCACGGGCACAGCACACAAATTATGTTTGTGAACGTGATCAAGTGGTTTGCGTTTGCAGCTTACCAGTTGACTTTAGGTTAGTCCATTATACATAAAAGCATAAATAACGAAAACGTATAAAAAAAGAAAACAAAACAAAAAAACAACATCCGATAACCACGATGAACGATACGGACACGGACACGTTTGGGGGTGAAAGATGAAGAAGGTTATTATACCTATAGATATTACGAACGCGTGTTCCGTCATGTTATGAAAACAAACTTATTCACCTGTATAAATAACAAATTTACATATGTAATTTTGCATATAATTCAAGATTTCTTTAAATATCTCATTATATTTAATATAAACGAGTACACCAGTTTTAAAAACCTTATGTAATTAAAAGGCAAGTGAAGTGTAAGTTGTAATTTTTATATTTTACAATTGTATTTTGAAAAATATTTCTTGAAATTATATTTTCATAGAATATTGTTTTTAATTAAGATGTTTTGTATAAGATAATAAAGTATGTTTTGAATGACTATTTTCAGTCTTGACTTTAATAGTGGATTTATCATATTCCATAAACATATAAAAAGCTTTAACAAGCAATTCAAGATGTCTATAGTCTAATTTACATAGCTGCCGATTTAGGTCATATGAAATTATAACATCTCATTCTAGCGTTTAGTGTCAAATCGTGTGCTTGAACCAATGGTTTGCAAGTACGGCTTTGTCTAATTGGTTATTCACAGTTATGTTTGAAGTTGATATTATTTGGAACGTATTCTTTGGAATATTTATGCTGTGGTAACAGGATTTTGTGGAAAAGTAAAGTCATTCTTGATTTAATATACGAAATGATATAACTATAGCATTTATATAATTTTAATTAATTAAAATTACATTAAATATTTATTATCGCCAACCGTCAGTAAAGTGATGCGTTACCATAGCGTTTTACGGAGGTAAAGAAACACTTTATCGTACTGTACAATAAAGTACTTTACCTGCCGCTAATATCTGTCAGCGTAGCCATGACTGATGACTTTAAAAATAAATCGTTTGTCACTGTCATAAACTGTCATAAGTTATTATATCTTTATTTCTTAAATTAACAATTTTCACGGTTGGCGATAAAATTTTGTATGCACCACGTCAGTAAAGTATCTTTATCGAACTCGTCTTTTACTCGCCGCGCTCGCTTCACTCGCTTGGCTCGTAAATCAGACTCGTTCGATAAAGTATCACTTTACTGACTTGTTACATAAATAACTATTGTACTATAGTACTGAATTATTTACAATGAACAGTCATATTATCTACTGACTACAGCAACGAATATACTGAAATAAGTAAAAACTGTAGAGGTAGGTTATGCTTGTAATTATATCTTGATAATTTCCAAAACCTATACAATACTTCTGTTTGTATTATTATCAGAAATGAAGTTAAATTTCTAGAAGTAATAGAAGTCTTCCATGCAAAATTAAAAGAAAATGTTGAACGCCTTGGCTTCTAAATAAACCTCAAAACATGTTTAATTGCGACGAGACTGTATTCCAAAATGATGTTTGTAGTCAAAAATATTATAGGAGCATCTAACCCGGATATAGTTGTAAGAAGTGTGATGAAAGCTGCTTATGCTGTACATGTGTGCTGCAGTGACATAACAGATTACCTATTTTTTTTTATTAACTATCAATCTACCTTTGTATTCCAGCTGGTACTATTATGGACCTACTAAATACTGTATACGAGGGTTGTTCTCTTCCACTGAGCCTGGTAAAGTACAACACCATTTATTCACACAAAACATTTATTTATAAATGCATTTTTGCATCCTTGAAAACCAATCTTGAAAACATTTTCTCCAATCTTAATCATATTTAAAGGCAACAACCGCTTCTTCGACCGATGTAAAAAGTAAACCCTTAATTTATCCTGGAATTGCCCGCGGAAATAAGAAGAAGTCATTAAGTGCTAGGTCTAGACTATACGCTGAATGACCAATTATGTCCATGTGTTGGGCATCCAAATACTTAGCTGTTCAAGCGGCAGTGTGAGCCCGAGCGTTATCTTAATGCAAGATGATCCTTCCTCTTGGACGTTTTTCGCGAACATTTTGGAGAATATAGACAAACAAACTGTAGTGTACCATTCTGAATTAACAGTACGTCTATCATACAGTGCTACAGTGGAAACATGTCCAGTAATCCAAAAAATGTGGTGGTTTTGATTTTCTTCACGAACAACTTTGTTGGAGCCTACTCATTCTCAAAGACCCAAACTGTTACTTTTTTTCGGGGCCGTAGCAGTATACCCATGTTTCATCACCTGTGATCATATTGTTGGTACACCAAATGAGACGATCCACGGTTAAAGCGATCTAGTGTAGATCTGCACCATCTCACACGATCTTCTTTTTGAATTGAACTCAAGTTGTGGGGAATCCATCGAGAACGAAGCTTACAGACCTTCAAATGTTTGTGTAAAATAATGTTAATTGCTTTCACACCAACCTTTAAAGTTGCTTGAATGCCTCAGACTGTAGTATGCCGGTATTCTACAATCATGTTCCGAACAAGAGCAATATTTTTTTCTGTAACTGCTGACAGAGTTCCGCAAAATATTCTTTACGGCTTAAGCCACGCTTGAAATTGTAAAAAATCACCGCTCGATAATGTTTCTTTTCCAGTTCCATGATTTATTGGCGAAAGGAGTACTTTAAACTAATGTAACTTACAAACAATAATAATAATAATAATAATAATATTTATTGCCCAACATCAAGCATTTACAGGACAAAAATTATATGAGTGTAGTACAACAGCAAATATAAGAAATACATAAATTCTTAAATACTAATACATAATAACAAAAATAATAACAATAATAATAAAGAAACAAAAAATTAAATGAAATTGATGTGAGTATGCTACATGTAAAGAAATACGAAAGCGAGAGCAACTAGCAACTGACAAAGAGTAGATATACGATTGAAAATCTACAACTGCTTCCTAAAGTTACCAACTGTGTCATTAAATATAGCTATCGTCATACAGAGTATTCCCTAATCGCGACATATTGTAAAACGGTGAATGTAAGAGAGTATTCGTCCGTGGAATCGGCATAGTAAAAGTCACCGAAAAACGTGAAGATGCTCTAGGGACAAAGAAGTTAAGACAAGATAATAACATAGGGCTATCAATTTTATTGTTCACAAGCTTCCAGACAAACCGAACAGCATATAAGTCTCTGCGTGCAGCAAGAGACCGTATGTCACGACTCTGCAGAAGATGATGGTAGCCTGTGCCACGAGGAGGATAGACACCTTGTATCTTAAAAGAAAGATACTTTAAGAAGCGACACTGTATCTTTTCTAAAGCCAATTGATAGCTAATATAATTAGGAGACCAAGCAGCAGAGCAATATTCAAGTTTGGTTACCACAAACGAATAATATAAAGTCTTAAGGACAGAAGTGTCATCGAAGTATCTAGAGCTACGCATCAGGAATCCCAAGGTTTTGGACGCACCAAGACATGAAGACGATATATGGTTATTGAAGGAAAGACGAGAATCAAACAACACACCCAAGTCCCTGACAAGATCTACTTTAGTTAGAGATTGTCCGTGAATGTCATAGTGAAATACAAGACTCGTCAATTTCTTGGTAAAGGTCATATAACATTTAGGAATATTGAGAACCAACCTATTGTCATTGCACCAATGGTAAAGAACATCAAGATCTTTCTGCAATAATAGTGAATCATCTTGCGAAGAAATACTGGAATAAATCTTCAAATCATCAGCATAACACAAAACAGGGGAAGTCAGAGAGGTTAATAGATCATCAATGAAAAGAGTAAAAAGAAGTGGTCCCAAGTTAGATCCCTGTGGTACACCCGAGCTAGAGATATATGTCCTAGACGCATAACCAGAATAAAAGACTTGATGATATTCATCACCTGATGAAGCCCTAGTAGGGTGAAACAATTGTAGTGAATTGAATAAAACTGTTTTGAACTCAATTTGAATTTATTTCAATTTTTACTTGTAAATAACTAAACTTGATAACTCATTGAAATTGCCATACAAAATTTGTCGCAAAATATCATCACCTACTATATAGGCTCACAGCGGAAAGAGAACATCCCTCGTACAACTATTCGCCGTCAGGATGGATGGAAGCCGCCCAATTTACCGATTGGTCTTAAAATCGACTGCAGATTTAGAAGGATCAAAACTTTTGATTTTAGATGGACACAACTCGCATATAACAATAAATTTAATTGACAAGGCTAGTAAAAACAATATCAAGCTATTATGTTTGCCAGCACACACATCACGTGTCTTACAAGCCCTTGTAGAAGATTTTAAGTCTGGGAAATCTTCTTGGAGCAATGTTTAGAAAAATTGTATTCAAGAACAAGGCTTTAAGAATATTGATAAAATAGTATTTACAGGACTGTTAAAAAATTCGTCGAATCTGGGTGTTTCTCCAGGGTCAATGCTAGTGGTGGGTTGGGAGGTCTGGAATCTATCCTTTAAATAAAGAAAAAGTTTTAGGCAAATGTGTAACAGCCACACGTACTCCTCAACTCCTACGTTTAGGACTCCAAAAGAATCACAAAACACCACACGAATAATATCGACCCAAATTGCACAATCAATTATTAATAAATTTCATGTATATTCGGCCAAGAATTTTAATATATATTACTAATTGTCTGGTTCAAAAATTGGCATCACAGAATACTTAGTGATTTGATAACCACTGTTCCATTACACATTGGACATCTACTATAGATTTAAACGTTATTAAGGTAATATATGTCTGTGACTAAGACAAATTTAGCAATTTGCCTAGCCAAGGAATAACATCATTTTTTCCACTATAGGTGTTCACCAATAAGGTAGTAACTAGTGCTTGAACCCGTTACTACGTACAACTGACATATCGTCTGTATACCATAGTCGTCAAATTTTAATTTCGGTTTGCACTTCTATCATATGCAGAAGATGACCTTATGATATGCAGCGATGCCTGCTTGCTAACAGTGGTGGGAGAGCAACGCAGTGGCGGGGGACCCCCACGCCTTGCATTTCATAGCAAACGTTTGTCGAGTGTGGCAGCCTCGCTTATGTTTATCTTTAGTTTATTTTATCGCGCTCTTTTCCTCTTTCTACTTTCGTATCAGAAATTAAAATATGTCGACCCCGGTATAATAGATACAATTAACTATTAATGGAAGTTGCTGTTTCATTTATAAATAACGCAAACAACATATGGGGTAAGGATAGATGCCTGCGGAACACCATATAATAAAAGACGAGCTGTTTCGATGAAAAGAAAAGTTGTTATCTATTTCTTCTGCATGTCTGTTCAGGTGTTTGAGGTTTTGAGATCTTCAGATTTTATTATTATTATTATTGCATATATTGATGTACCAACGAATATAATTAATATTTAGTTAATATACTTATCTTATTACTATAAATTATTTTTATTATTAAACTTTTATTTCACATACGTCTGTATATAAAAGAACGAATAACTAATCATTTTAACTATCGAAAGTTAACATTCGTTCGACACTGAAAAGAAAGGAGGGGAACAATTTCAATTATCCCCCATGAAACCAAACAGCTTCAAAAACCCGCAAAAATAATTAAATCCTCCAAATATATATATCATTACACGCACACACACATAGATACACACATATATATAATACTACTATATCGCGTGTAGACAAGGAAAACTTCGCTCCAACATTGTGAAATAAAACATATGGTGCTATGCCGTTTAAGAGCCGCATTGTCCAAACTGCGCATGCGTTATAAATAATTTTTCAAATTTAGGTCTGTTTGATTATCACATAGATTTATTACTATAAATATTTAATTAAAGTTTGTACATCGTCAAACAAGCATAAATAGTTTTAAAATCGACAAACCTCTTTATAATTAATAATTGTGCCTTGTTAAATGTGGAAAAATAATTTAATTTCCCTTAATGAATGAAGAAATATCGTCGTGGCATCATATGCAAATCATAGACAAACAAACGATCATACCACAGAAATATATTTGTCAAAAATTGTACGAATTGTGGTTATGTTATAGTAAAAATTGTAAACTAATTAACTAAAACTCGCAGTCAGTTCAATTGCATTGCAATTGTGTTTCTTTGAAGATAGAAAGAAAAACACCTCTATATGTACAATAATTTGTGATATAATAACAGCACTAAAATTATTCAACTCAACATGCAAGAATAATAAAGAATTAGATAATGTGGTATTCTTGTATTCTAGAATTACTGTCATCTACATCGGAGAAATGTACGCAAATAACACAGTAAATTGTACTTCAATTAGGTAATTGTATTACTATGTTACATATTAAAATATTTGAATTGCTTATATGTAATAAATAGGCTCTTATTAAACCTTACAGAGTTGCACACCCATCTTTTTGCCATGACCTTCTAATTTTTCTGGTATATGTCTAATAGAACATACATGTGTTCATAGAAAGTTGAAGAATTTTGATATGTCCACCACGGAATCCACAGATCCCATATGATATGAGATAATAATATGCCGAAATTAGGTATTTTGGGCCGGTTATTGGAATTTATGCTATGATGCATCACTGATTGTGAAAATAACTTGAAGGATGAACACATTATTTATAAGATAGTGAAGTGATTTTTTTTTAATTTGTACTTTGCTGAATATGTATCGTAATTTCTGTCACTAAATTATAATCAAGCACATATAAAATGTATTTTATATTTAAATTTTCAATAAAATATGTTTTAGTTTAAAACAACTTGTAGATGGTACAGTATAAAGATAATATTCATTTTGGAATTTGCCAAGACAATGTGTGATGAGTTCTTCTGAACTTTTCCCAACATTGTGGAAGTAAATACTGCAGTGTTATAAACGGCAAGGTAGGCACGGCATCAAACGGTATTCCTGTTTTTATGATATTGTTACATTCTCTAAATCTTTTTTATCATTTTATAAATGTGTATGTATCTATTAATTCATACAAATATTTATATTTCATAATAATTTTTTGTTGTTTTAATTCCAAGAAAGTATAAACAAAATAGATTTGCGAACATAAATAAAATAAAATTTAATTTTTTACTTCGTAAGTAGAAATTGTACTTTGATGTAATTATTGAATCAAATACACTACAGAAATTCAAATGTATCATAGTAATTGTTTGTTTATATTCTTTGCTACCATATGGGCGTAAATTAGGCTTCATCACGTTTTTATTTTCATGAATGGTTTAATCATTCTAAATTTAAAAAAAAAGTTAACAACAATAAAAATTATATTCAATCACAAAAATGTAATGCTGATTAATTCCACAACTTTTTCTAAAACATTCATGTTTCAGTGTACATCTCGACACACAATTAAATAAAGGAACACAACAGGAATTTAATTAGTTCTTTACATTGTTGATTACGCAACATTATATTGAATAATGTAGGTACGTAGACAAATATAAAATAGATGTTTTATTCTTATATATAGCCAAAATACTAAATACAGTAATTTAAGTAATTTTATTTGCATTCTTAAGCTTAAAATACATAGCAAAACTATATGTTGAAATATAATACAATCTGACATATAACATACCTGAATCTATTCGATTGTGTATGTAAAACATTAATTTATGCGTTTTCTGTAAATCAAAATGAAAGAAGCAGTATTTATATTCAATAATTTCACATACACCAATAAGTTCAAAATCTTTTCAATAAGACGAAATGAAACGATCGGTATTTACATTTAATAATAAAATTTCACATATACTAATAAACACGTACAAATCAATGTATTAGTTGTAAGTTCACAAGTTTTTCTGTTCAAAATCTTTTCTGTTAATCAAAATGAAACGATCGGTATTTACATTTAATAATATAATTTCACATATTCCAGTAAGCACGTATAAATCAACGACGAAGTTATAACTTCACAAGTTTTTCTGTTAATAATTCACTGGAATCAGGCTTCATATCGTTTATTTATTCTACCGCGTATTTTCTGGGTAATTCTACAAATTCACCGATGAACTAAACTTGCACAAAACTGAATTCAATAAAAAAAACAACCTTGCGTATGCTTTCAGTAATATATAGTTATAGATGTGAATTTAAATCAGAGGTTATAATTATATTTTCTGTTTATCTGTCATTTCGTAAATTTCAAAATGGACAGTTTGAGTTGACGCATGCGCAGAACACGCAAGGCGGCCAATTCTATCTCTCTTAGTTGGGACGAAAAATTACACATTATCAAGATACAACACACGCAATATAGTAGTATTATATATATGGATACACACCACAGTAACTCGTTCTTCAAAAAAGCAAAAAAAACGAACTTTCCACGCTGCCTCCGATCCATCGAAAAAACACACCAATATCTACGCTGCTTTGCGTTCAAAGTCGCTCGGTGAGCGCGTCGACGGTCGCGTAGCAACTCCCTTTGTGTATCGGGGTTGGGAGGCGTGGTCGAAAACTTTTCCACCAATCATATCGAGAAACAATCGCGCACGCTACCGAGTAATGTATACGTCTCTAATGTTGCTGTAATGCCAGATATTATTAGGATAATACTTTTGGAATCGTTTAGTCTATCAACGCCTACGTTGACGCCAGTTCCAAACAACTAAAAACTATTTTCAGTACTGACTGAAGAGTCACCTGGTGACCAACACGAAGACTATTAATTTGTTTCTTATTCTGTGATTGCAATTATATATTCTCTATTATAGACAAGATAACTAACTTTATAGTGTTGTTTTAATTACTGTGCTAAAGTGTCTTTGATGGCTCATTACTTAGAAGAATCTTCTCATTTAATGTTAAACCATCATGAATACCAACCTAAACCCATAAATATGGACACGAAAATCCAAGAAAACAAAGGTTCTTTTTGCATTGATGCCCTTTTATCTAGAAACGAGGAACGTCCGAATTCACCCGACACATCTCGAAGTATATCGCCGACTTCTTCGAGAAGCAGGAGTCCGCCGATATCACCAGGAAGCGAGGAAATTCCCCCGAATCCTTTCATTCCCAGACCGGGACTACTGAATCACATTTATCCGAATGGGGGAGCTTTTTACGGATATCCGGGTCAGACTCAGGGGTCGGCGTTTCATAGTATCGACGGTTCAATGGTTCAAAAGGTTCAGTTGCCCATCAACCATCACAATCACAGTCAGTTTCATCAGATGCAACTGGAATGGTTGGCAAGGACGGGAATGTTCTATCAAAAGTTTCCAGATCTTACAGGTAAGGTTGCTTACTTTGGATGATTTTTTAACAGCTTTGATTAAAACCACAACATGAAAATGAAATTTAAGCTTTGTAGTTCTCTATGTAATTTGTAATTACATCTCGTTTAACATTGCATATATCTATATAGGCAAATTTGTTGTAATTCTACAAATTTTGTAGAGAACCGCTTTAGTAAATTAATTATTATTTACATTACAAACTTCACAACAACTAATCACTATATTAGATGTTAATTAATAATCACAATTTTAACCTATTTTATAGTAGGAAAAGCATTACAAAAAATAACAAAAATTGCTAACAGCTAATAACTATTCCCACATCCCTGATAGATTTGCTTTTTAAAATTGATATAATTTAGTATGGTAATTTGAAATCAATATGCTTAATTCTTTCCTTTCGAAACATTAAAACTTACATCATTTATTTTGCTAAACTATATCTACAGGCTGTCGCATAATGGGCTCATTATTAGGATATCGTAAATACTAAAAAAAAAATTTGACTGCGCAAACGCAACAAAATTTGAAAGATTCTGGAAGCCGTTGCTTACTTGCCTAAATAAAGAAAATGATAAAATATTGATCAATACGAACCTTAAAATTGTAAGTAGCTATGAACCTCATGCTGATGTAACTAGACTAGTGCTGCGAACAGCCAGTGGCGTAATTCTCTTCTTATGGGCCCTTACGCAGAAATCCTTAATAGTCCCCACCCTTATTTATTTCACTCCATTGATAACTATAACTCCTTATATCTATGACAACTGTTAAAATTTTATAGCATACACTGAATATATTTTTTTCTTGTATGTTATAGCCTGGGTATATGGCTATTAATAAAATATAAAACTTTTGCTTCAGTTAATGAATTCATTTGTCATTAAGTCATACGCCAACGACAATGTAAAAATGAGGTGTGGACACCACACAACTTTCTTATACGCATGCGCGATTCGAATTTTTTCTATAAAAGTGTCGAATTAAGTTTTAAACGCATAATTTGTGAGATATTTGCACAAAACTGCTTTTCGATAAGAGTAAAAGTGTTACTTTCGATTTGGATTTGTTTATAAATTTGGAATTGTCCTCGATAAAACTTTAAATACTTTTATTACCTATTATTATTATTAATATATGTGTCAAGAATGCATAATTTATAATAATATAATATTTATAAAATAATACTAATAGTAATAAACCAAACCATTAATAAATAATTATAGTTTTGTCACTCATTGACCTTACATCATGTCCAAAAACGAACAAATTCAATTTAATATTTAGTTTTACTTTCAAAGACACCAAATATCTATTTAAATTTTCCAAAACATGCCTATTCAATAACTTTATAAAAATACTTTGATATGAAAACATTTAATTCTAGAAAAATATATTTTTTTAATTTTAAGCATTAATTACAGTTTTCTTAAAGGAATAACAAATATGTCTAGAACTAAATCAATGTATTAATTGATAAAGATAAAGATCACTTTTTGGACGATATATTCGTGACTTTTGTTGAATATATGCTGTAAAATACCTGAAAATAAGATATATTCCGCATATCGATAACATCCAAATTTCGGCACCCTAAGTACTACGATGCAATATTCTGATATGAGATGGTGTCAAAAATATTCTATAGACGCACGAGGATTGGGAACGAACTTCATACCTTCGGCGTCTCCATCCAATCATTTTTCGTAATAGCAATAGAAATTATAATTTGACAATGTTCAGGACTTATACCTTTTTAGCATACATTTCAAATATAATATTTACTCTTAACACTTACCTAGTTCTTAAGTTTCTCCGCAAATTTATATAAATTTTCTCATTTTAAATACCAGTTACAGTTGGGTTTTACTTTATAAGATGAAGCAATTTTATTTGGTTTATTACCAGGAATAGTTATAATGTCGGGGCCATTACGCAAAAAAATATGTCTCCGTTTATTCCTACAAGCCAAATATAAAACGAGAAACGCTAAGTAAATGATACACAGAAAAACTTGATTGGAAAAGATACGAGAGGGAGTTTTTATATTGGTTGACTCTAGTGGCATGAAAACAAAAGATTACAGCAATAATATTATATTAGAATATGTAAGCATTAATTGGAAGTTCTCCATTATTTAAGGTTTATTTTGCGAGTCAGAAATACAAAATAGTCACGGAATTCCAAAGCTGGACTATATAGCAGGTGTTGAATTTCTTCGAAATCGGAGTTACCAACAGCTACTTTTGGAAGTCGTATATGCCTTATACACCTACTGGTGCACAGTTATGGTGCTACCAAACACTCTCAGACTATGCTAATGCTACGCTTCTTTCTAATGCTAGAGCGCTTGATAAGCATTCTATCGACTCTTGTGTCGTTTTGGGATTATAGTAATGAACCCAAATTTTATCTCTATTTACCAATGAATTGGTAACTAAATCTAGTTTTAGGTCTAAGGGCACCAAAATTTATTTACTAATTAACCACGCATTTGGAAGAAAAAATGCAGTCAAAAAGATACTTTAGACACTCGCCTAGAATCTTGGATTTTTAATTTCCTCTTAAAGCCGTTTATCGACCTTTCTTTAAGGCTTCGTCTTTCGACATTTAAAAGCTTGTTTTCTTTAAATAAGTAAATTAATCCTGTAAACATAATTGTTTGTATATTCATCATGATTCATTGATTCAGAAACAGGAATTATCAGAGATAAAGCAGAAAATTATAATTAGGATTCAGAAACAAGTTTAAGTAATTGTTAACATTCGCAAATAATTGACTTGGGCAAAAAATAATTGTCTAGTATGCGCATTGAAGATTTCCATAAGCATATTTTTGCAATTCTTGTTGTATTGGAAAGAATTTTATAGACGCGGCAATAGAAGCTTTTCTTTTCTAAACTGACATAGAGATTAAAATAAGGTTTTTTGCCTTTCTGACATTTTTTTAATAAAAAGTTGTACGGCGCTATCAGAAATCAAGTAGATTGTAGACCAAAAATATTTGATCTACCATACACTTATTTGTATTAAATTTAAAATGTCAAATGTTGTCTGTCAATACTTGTCTTATTAGAGACACGACTTCAAAATTCCTTATTTTTCTGAACACCCGTTATATGTTTCTAGTACAGCACAGAGATTCAAATAGATTGTCTATCTCGCTTCAAAACTACTATATTAGCATCTGCCGCCTTTTCCCACATACTGATTAGAGAAATGTTGATGAGTAAGATAGACTATTTTAGCAAATTATTGTTAACTTAACACAGAAATTTTTGTGTTTTTCTTATAAACTATTTATTTATTTATTGAAATTTTAAACATGTATTTTTAAAACACTATTATAATAAAAATTATTTGTCTCACGTCCGATTGTAGAAATTACTTTTATTATACCTCACACAATAGTACAAGAATAAATATGATGTAATCTACGTCCATGATATCAATTTCTGGGGATTTTGTTTACAGATAAATACTGAACATTATTCTAACAATGCGGCACATACCTTCAATGCGACAGTTATATACCTATTGACATATTCAAAAAGATTATCTTTACCTTGTCGACATTGTTAATATATGACACGTTTTAGGTATGTGCAGCATACCTAACTTTATTGGTAAATTAAATATTTATAAATTTATAATAGACAATAAGCGTGAAACTAACAGTTTTTATTCTTTTAGTCTTCAAAAGATACATATTTAAATGTCAATAATAAAGTAAATACATATAAAACCAGTAAGTGTAAAGTAAGTTATACCAAACGCCTTAGTCAAAATGTCAACTTTCAGTATCTCACTTATTGACATTTCTTAAACCAATTTATGGAAAAGGCGAAAGCCTAGAATGGTAGCACTTGTTTTTGATGCAAAATAGACAATTATCTTGAATTTTTTAGTATATACTTGTAAAGTACCTATCTTTTTGGAAAGAATACTTTATATGCTATATTTATTGAAATAACAGGATGTGATTAAAACTATATTAATTTAAAGTAAACCTTTCAGTACTATCTCAATCTTATACGAACGTTTTTCTAATTTAATCGAGGTGTTTTCTTTAAAAAAAACCAATTATTTACAAGTGTCAGTGTGCCACAATTATTTTTTCATTAATTGTAATGAGCAGTATCAAGACTTGTTATCGAAAATTAATTTGCTGTCAATTCCACAGATGTTAGATAAAAAAGCCACCTTTCATAATTTGTATGTGTGTATTTATAATCTCCAATTGCTTATTTAACAAGTACTCGATTTTTATTAATAGGTCTAATACCTTGTAAAGTTGTAATCGTCTAGAGATTAAACTATAATCATAACGTATTTTGTGCTAACATTTTTCGTCTAATAGAGATTTTTTTATTAAATACTTGCATGTACACTAAACATGTATCGAAGGGATAATCGTATTTACTTTGATTACCTAGAAAATTCTATAAGGTGTTTAGTTGTGTTTGTTGATACTTATAAGGACGTAAAGAATTATCTTGGGAATTAAATGATTAAGTATTGTCGATTATTATTAATTACACAGATAAGATGTCAGCTAAAAAATCAATTGGAAAAATAATGAGGAATAATATAACACGTCAGGTTGCGGATAAGTATATTTCGATAAGAAATGCAACAGTAACAATCAATAGTAGATAAATTGTGCATTTGAAAATGCTCGAAAAATTCAGTGTATTTATTTTCGATACAAAGAAAGTTTTGCATTTCTTTTGCAAAACCTGCACGGATGAAGCCAAAAGAATGAAATACGTATCTATATAATAATGGACGATAATAAATTACCTCTATTACGTGAGGCTAATATGTTGTGATTTTACATATATGCCGTGAGTTTGTTCCCTTTACTTAGTAAACGATTTGAATTCGTTTGATTAGGACTTTTCATTTATTTATCCTCTGAATTAATGTCCCAAATCGTTCCCATACTTATTCAGATTTTACGCCGAAGTTTATAGACGTGTTTTTGACAAGCTAATAGACAAATTAATATTGAACTGGCGACAGAGGAAAACTACAAATGCGCCTGTGCAAATACCCTGTCTTTGTTTAATACTATAGAGTTGATAGCTCACATCAGCTACTACATTCCATTCACAAGCTTTCTCAAATCCTGCAGTTAAAATGGTATCGTTCGAGAAGACTAGACTGTAGAGTGGCAGCAGACCATTGTGCTCGTGAGTCAAGAGTCTGTTTACTGGTTGAAAATACACTGCTTTTCATTTAGCAAGGACATTGGATTGGAATATCTATTGTAATAGTGACTTACTCGACTAATACATCATAGACCTAGTTTTTAAAACTAGACTATATGATATTCTTCTATTCATTTTCAAGATAAATACTACATCATTTCAAAAACATCATCACTTTTTTCTAAAAAGTCTTATAGTTTCATCATAAAATTGTTTCTAGCATATAAAATGTTATCGCGTTAAGTTTTTCTTTGTTCTCTAAAAATAAAAAAATATTTGCAAGGTGTCAGTTTCAGCTATCTTTGGTAGTTTTGACTTGTTCAGTGGCATATTCCCTTGGAGCATTAGGATGCATTGCTTCTGCATGAAATCAGGTTGCAACACTCTCCGACAAGCATTATTTTTCCTGCAGGTGGGGGTGACATACTTTTTAAAAAGGCTAGAACACTTGACACGCCACAACATCGAGTATTGTTTTGGTAAATGATCATAATGGTGAGTGTATGTTTGATCTTCAGGGACAGGCTGAATAATAAGTAAATCTGTTTCTTCTCCTCAAGGCACCAACACTTATTCATACCTATTTAGCCATAGAGAATTCTGAAATCATTCATCACATCTTAAACGATATGGACATCTATGGAATATTACTTTTCTGCCTTAATTCATGTAAATTTACATATACGATAAAGAAATAGCACGAGTAAGGAATACTTATGATTGCCAATGTATTAATAATAATTATAATTAAGATTCCTGAAAATATTATGTTAATTGCTTATTGTTAGTGTTAAGTATTTGTATTTTATTTTGTCTTCTGAAATAATACATTTATATAAGTCATAATTTAAATTCTTAACAAATGCAAACAAAAAAAAATAATTAAGAAATGCCTAAAACAACATACTACATACAATCCAAGTGGAATAAACAGCAATTATTTTGAACGAAATAAATCTTTACTGATTTTGATTGACAGGGATCGCGATAACACTTCGCTTGACTGACAGAAAAGGCTGTGATAGTAAAATTTTGTCCAAACAAGTTACACGTTTTACGAAACCTTTTTTTATGTCTATATGTATTAAAGGAGATATAGAGGAAAAAGAGCGCAATATAAATCCCTTATTACGAAGTATTAATACGTTTTAGATTATCAATATTAAATTGCGATTGTCTATATATAAGTTTTCACTATAATATAGTAGATAAGGAACACGTAAAAATAATTTATTAGAAAAATAAACTAAGAAATATAATTTATAATCACATTGTTGTTGAATTTTTAATATTTGGCAGTTTATGACGTAGTGGTATACTTTGACATAATATGAGTGTAATTGTATTAAAGTTAGTTAGTTCTGGCAATTACATCAAGAAGGGAAATACTGTAGGTACTTATTCGGTGCATTCGGGGCAAGTTTTCCTGAAGACTCAGTTATAAGTCCTTTACTATTTTCAATTTATACATATAGAAATGATTTTCTTGTCATTCTTTCATTTAAAATTTTAAATATATCAGCATAATATCAATTATATGCTCCTCTTAAAATTGATGAATTAACAATTTTGTTAAAAAGATACAGAAAGATCAAGCTAAACCCACTGAATTATATGTTAATCCAAACAATGGGCATATTTATTTAATTTCCCCATCAACATTTTGACGAATTTTACTTTTTAAAACTTTCAGCCCACCCTTGGATTCAACATAATTGTCAAGTTTGACTTTATAATCCCATAAGTGCAGGAAATTAAAGCAATGATTTTGAAGATTTACATGTATCCGGGATCATATGTGTGGCCCAAACTTTTCAAGTTGTGCCTATCCGAAGGATCGATTTTTGATCCAGTACTTTTCATTATCTACATTACTGGCTTGATATCCGTAATTAATGGAGATATATTATGTCTGTAGGCTGATGTTAAATATGCTCCGAATGCTATTGCATTCAAAATTCTTGGGCTTGTAGGTGGAAGGAATAATTGTCTCACAGAACCATATCAAACATCTTTATGGAAAACTGGCATCGGCTGTACATACAATCAGATATGTTAAACTAATTGTATCGCATCGAACAGCTCGGTTGTCTTCTTTTGTTTCCCCTCAATGGCCTCATATGAAACTACTTTTTAGGGAAGAGCATTTGACTTTCTGCGAGTACTTGGACTGCAGAAGAAAAAAAAGTAGATAGATGTAGATAATATTTTGAGAATTAAAGAATACTTACCTTGGCAAGTGTAAGCAATGCAAAGTTCTCAGTCCATGCTGATAATTACACTCATTTTACAAAATCGAGACTGCATCTGCATTATATTACAAAAACTAAAAGGTATATCAACTATTGGAGTCCAAAATTTAATAACGCTATGTGAGCTAGAATCTCAAAAATGTAAAGCTTCAAGACCACAGTGAAAGAATACTTGCTCAAAAATATGTTAATCTGACTATTTAGTGAACGTTTTGTGACTTAATGGCGTTCTCGTAGTCGAAATTTAATAATTCTATGTCCGAATCTCAAGACTTACGAATGCAAAGCAGACTAACTAAGACTTGTAACATTACATTATGTTACGAACATTATCATAGATGGTATTAAAAGAAATAAAATTTGTGGTTTTACGTAAATATTGATTTTGAAAAAGATTATTAGAAAGCATATAATTTTTGTTAGACATAAATTATTCTAAATAAAAAGATCTAAAATAAAATAGAATGTTTTTGGATATCCTTTTGAATCAACGTTTAGATATGATTTAAAGAATATTATGGAGGTGAAATTAACCTGACTTGGGAGTGTCAGAAATGAAGTTTCATATATATCACGGGAATATGTACAACGATTTGACATTAGCATATTATTATATAATGAAAGATGTTTGGGTTCAAGAAATAAATTATGTGACGAAGTAAATAGAAAAGCTGCATTTAAGAAGCAAGAGAAAATGTAACACTACAATACACATCTATTGTCATTTTAAGAATACCGTATATTCCGGCGTATAAGACGCACTCCCGTTTTCCAGCATTATTGTTTGTATTTTCATATATGTATTCGTTGTATAAGACGCACCTAGAATTTGTAACGGTCAGTTGTTTTAAACTCACAGACGTGAGACGTGCGCAAAAAAAGATGGCTCCTACAAAACGTTCAAAATATGGAGCAAGTTTTAAGTGTACTGTAATACAGTGCGGAAAGAAACACGGTAATCGAGCTGCTGCAAAAATATACAACGTAAACGAATGTATGGTACGACAATAGAGAAAAAATGAGAACATAAAAGAAATGCCAAAAAGCAAATGTGCATTAAGAAAGGGACAAGCCAAGTGGCTAATATTAGAAGAACATGTCAAGCAGTGGGTTTTAGAAAGTCGTAAAAATGGATTGATTGTAACAAGAAGCTCTATTCGTGTGTTTGCACTAAAATGGGCAAAATGTAATAAAGAAGAAAGTGTAAATTTCGAGCCATCTCAAAGTTGGTGTGGAAGATTTATCAATAGAAACAATCTAGTGCTTCGAGAAAAAAACCAAAATATCACAATAATTACCAGACAATTTGGAGGAGAAGGTACGAAAGTTTCAAACATTTGTAATTCAGGCAAGAAAGAAAGAAAATTATTTATTGTCTCAAATTGGCAGTATGGATGAAACACCAGTGATGATGGACATGATCGGCAATAAAACAGTCGACTTGAAAGGAACTAAACCAATTAATATAAGGACTACTGGCAATGAAAAAAATAGGTTTACTGTTGCGTTATCTTGTCTAGCAGATGCTACAAAATTGAGGCCAATGGTAATATTTAAAAGGAAAACTTTACCGAAATTAAAATTTCCTGCTGGGGTTTTTGTTCATGTCCACGAAAAGGGATGGATGGATGAAAAAGGCATTGAGTTGTGGATAGAACGTGTCTGAAAAAACCGACCCGGAGCTCTAGGAAAACCATCTCTTTTAGTTTGGGACATGTTTAGATCTCATTTAACCGAAAAAACTAAAGAAAATGTAAGACAGTGTAACACTGATATGGCCGTTATTCCTGGAGGATTGACTTCCTTGCTGCAACCATTAGATGTGTGCATAAACAAACCATTCAAAGAAAATTTACGGAAATAATAGAATATGTGGATGTTGGAGGAAGAGAAAACTTATACCAAAGGGGGTCAAATGCGTCATGCTTCATTAGGTATTATCTGTGAATGGATAATTAGTGCATGGAAAGATATTCCAACAGATGTAGTGATCAAGTCTTTTAAAAAATGTTCAATTTTAAATAATCTCGACCGGACAGAAGATGACTTGTTGTGGTTAGATGAAGAAAAAGAAAATGATAATGGTGATATTCATCAAGATGACGTACCAGAAAATATTACAGAAGATGAGTATAATGAACTTTTTATGTCTACTGATGTGTAACTAAAAAATTGTATGACATAGTGTACCTACATGACCTATTAATAGTTGAATAGATATTTAATAAGTTCTTTGTTTTTTTTTAGTGCATTCTGCAAATGTTCATTTTCTATAGTCGGCATATAAGACGCAGGTGGATTTTGAGCCTATCTTTTCGGCCAAAAAAGTGCGTCTTATACGCCGGAATATACGGTAGTTTGAAGAGGATGTGGTATTCCGAAATTTTCATCGCAAGAATTTGTAGTTCTTGATATCCACGCCAATAATCTTTATTTTCTTATTTATTAATACATTGTTTTCATGTGCTTACATGTACATTGGAGGTCGCAAAATATCCACAGCGAAGTTCAGTCCATCAGAGCAGGCAGCAAAATTTCCGTGACCGAGCTCGGTGTAGCGATTTCTTTTTCGGAATGCATTTATTGCAATCATTTCAGATAAATTTATTTTTAAATCATTGATATATATCCGTGTTAATTAAATCTTGTTTTTTCATATCATGGTAATACTATTTTTTCTTCTAAAAAAGATTTAATTTTGTCAACAACTATTTTAAACCTTCAACTGCCTTTCCATAGTTACACGCAGATACGAGTATGTTAAAGTTTTTTAGGGGATGTCTGTTCACTAATGTGCTTTTTCGCTGGCTGAAAACTTAGCTCTGAATTAATTTAATGTTCCACTTATGCTTTTCCTGAAATATGAATGATTTTTGCAATTCAAAGTATAATTTGAAAATTTTTGATATCCTAAACATCTTTGAATCAGATCTTGTCTCCGAAGTGATTATATTTTATGGAATTTTCTAATAATAATAATCTTTCTATGAAAGCAGTGTAAATCAATTATAATCTTATTTTCCTCGATGTATTTTAATGATTGAGGTTTAAGCTGACATTGTGACGTAACTAATAATTTCTAGAATAAAATGCGTAGATTGTTCCTACAATTAAACGTGTAATTTTTCTCTGTCCTCTATAACACGTATAGACAAGTCTGACATCTTCGATGTTGTCCTTCATACGTATTGTTTAAACAAAAGAAAACCGTTAACGAATCGTCCGTTAATTTCGATGTAATCCACGTACATACGTCCCGGAACAACGAAATTCCAGTCGCATAATCCGGTTAGTTGTTCGCCGAAGCAATAAAAAACCATCAGAACAAAACATTGACAACACATTGTGAACAGATCCGTAGAAAGGGATCTCCCAAATCAAGTTAGCTAATTGCGAAGGAGGGGTGGCGAGGGTGAGCCGGAGGACGACGATGAGGTGAAGGGACTCGAAGGGGGCATGGGGGGACATTTACCGAGGATGGGGCCGAGCCGTGGGGATTGCAAAGAAGAAAGTGGGTGCTAAGCGGACGATAAGGACGAAACGTCTCGACTATCTAGACGTCGACTCTGTTTATACACATACACATGTACGTATATATATATATATATATATATATATATATATATATATATATATATATATATATATATGACTGAAAGAGAGATGGAAGTAATGTTGAAATTTGGTGGGCCAGACCGTCAACGATGCGTAGAACAGAGACGAGATTAAGTGAACGTTTTGAACGAGCGATGAAGAAGGATATAACCCGGAGCTTTCCGGTTAGTTTAGCAGGGTAACAGAGACGCCCGGACCTAATGTAGTGCTGATCATGTTAGAATGTGTTTACAGCCCCAATTTACAATCGTAGTCCTCGCCTTGCTCATCACTCGTCAGTCGGACTCTATGTTTGTCTTACTCATTTTATATAAGAATATACATACATATACATAATTATGTATATATATATATATATATATATATATATACATGTATATGTATATAGGAAGAAATGGAATTTTAATGAAAATTAGGAATATAGGAAATTTGGGCCTGAATTCTTTTCTGTTTTCATGAAAGTTGTTTCGCGCATCTTTAAGGATTTTTAATGTCATATTCGAATATATTTCAGTTCCTGCTACATAATAATATATCTTCTCAATAATTTTAGAATCATTAAGACCTGCATATTAGTTAACTCTCATAAACTAAACGTGATGTGCAGAATATATTTATAAGTGTTCCTATACAGAATCCAAAATATATATACATACATCTAGCTTTTTTGAGTAGTTTCTTCTGAATACTGCAATATATCACAAGGATACCCTTACATCATAAAATTTTCGAAAAAAAATTAAAATTCTTTGGATGTGTTAGGCCAAAATGACAATGAGATCTATGCTATGTGCGTACAAACATAAGCGCTAGATTTTGGCAAAGTTACATCAGTACTGACACAATAATAATAATATTCATGTTTCCTTGGAAACAAAAAATGATGAGTGACAACCGCACAATCTGTCAAGAATCATAGTTGGTGTAAAAAAGTGTAATGGTAGGTATAATGAAGACCACTTTGATATGCAAAATTTCGGAGTTTGGCAGCAAACGTACAAGGTTTTCAAAAAAAATAATTTTAACTTTTTTTTGGAAATTTTATGATGTAAGGTTATACTTGTGATATATTGTCATGATTAGGGAAAAAATGTTCAAAAAGAATCACTCAAAAAAAACTACATAGTCTAATTTGTATGTACAGGTTTCGGCATCTAAAAATTTATCGTAAAAATAGATATTCATCTTTATAAAATAGCAGCAAACCCGTACAAGTATACGTACGTAAAATGGCGAATATATTTTGTGAGCAATTACTTTTTTTACCTTTTTCTGTCTTTATTTCCGTTACTTTTGTAGATCTGAATAATATGAGGCAAACATCATGCAATCGTTATCTTGTTGCACGGAACCTTTATTGCACTTTTAATATATACTCAAGGTGAAAGAGTTATTCAAGAGTTCGAATAATAGAGAAGACTTTTTTTACTTACATGGAAGCACACATACACATAGTTATACAGTGTGCACGTGGTCTACCTGCGGATGAATATACTAGACAAGCTGGTCGACTATAAGTGGGAGAATAAGGGGGTAGCCTCTGTTACTAACATTAGAGCTACGTTAAAGTCGAAACCGCAGAAATCGTTACTGCGTTAGTCCGTGAAAATTGCTACTGTTACTGTTTAACAAATTCTTTAACCAAGAATAAAGTAATTTACAGTACTGCTTTGGAGAAGATGGAAATAATATTGAACAATAAAAAATCACTACCTGGATAATTTATAAGTAGACACTTGTTCAAGCATCAAATAATCGCAGTAAACAATTTTAGTAACGGATTTCATCACAGCTTCCCAAATTGTATAAGTAAATAAAATAAATTATCATCAATTCTAAAAACTTAAAAATAATAATTTTTTTCCTAAAATATCAAAGATAAGAAATATAGCTGATATAAAAAACGAAAACGTAACAATAGCAAAACTCTTATTGAGATAAAAAGTAAATACTTCCGTAGTATTGTAAAATAGAAAAGAAAACAAACTAAAATTCTGAAAGAAGACAATAAATTTGTATGAAACTAAACAAAATGTTTCAGTAAGATAAACTATAAACGCAGAAACAATGAATTTAATTGGAAGTTAAGAATGAAATTATTAAAGAAAAAATAATTTCTACGAGTACTTAATTATTTATTAAATGCTCAAATAAGCCTCCCTCTTGAGCTGAGCAGTAACCCAGTCGTTGTAGTCCTTTGAACTTATGGCGTCGTATCTTTAGACGTTCGAAATTCTGTGTACATAATAAATAGTATTTTATTAAAAGTAGGAATATGTATTGAACATTTAAACCATAGCTGTATGAGAAAACTTTTTATAATACCTAAATGTTTATGAATGCTTACAATATCAGAAAACTTAAAGACCACGCGCAAGCAGCAGTAAAAATATGTCATGTTTTTTTTTGTCAACGCAAAAGAAACAGGATCGGACCAAGTAGTGATCCCTATGGAACTCAACGGAACATATTCAATTAAAGCCCAATATATGATTGCTTGAGATTTGAATTTTTTCTAACAATATACTATTTGTCAGGTTAAATAGAGGTATAGAAGATAATAATTAATTATTCTTTAAAACTCTTACTGAAATGTGAGCAGTCGCGTTCATGAAAATTACACATTAAGAAATCAAACCATTTAAACAAAATCCCTTATGGTAACAGCTAAGACTTTTGATCATTTTGACGCAAAATTAGGTGAAAATGAAAATTTATATTATATATTTTATTACCCATGCAGTTAACATAGCTACCGTTAACCAATTTGTTCATTTTACAAAATTAAATTTAGTCTTTAGTTTTTAAATTAACGTTTTTACAATCTGGCAATAATAAAATCGAGCAATAAATGGAGACGAGTTTTGTAACTCCTCTTTAATAATTGTAGTAGGTTTAGCTAACCTTTTTTTAGTTAAGTGTGAAATTGTGAGATTCCTTGTGAGTTTTAATAGATGTTGGTATTCATACTACTCATGCTATCAAAAATACCGTGAGTAGTGTTTCATTTTAAAGATTTATTATCCTCTGTGTTTTCGTTAAACGTTGAAAGTTTAATTACGTTACATGCTTTAACTTAAACAGTGAAATATATATACAAATAGAGTAAATATTATTTAAGGAATACATTCTTTGCATGACTGACATATAACGTTCACTAATTTATTGATAGATATTAAAAGCGATCAGAAATAAATTACTGTACTATTAAATTAAATAAATGAAGTGTTTCGAATACAAATACGAACAATTTTATTTTTAATAATAATGAAAACGAATTAATAAACTGTTGCCTTGCATAAAACATGTAATCAATATCTTGATTAAGAAATAAATATCGTTGACTTTTATGAGGCAGTAAATACTCGGTTGCTATAATAAAAAAACGCTTAGCTTCAAATTAGTCGCAAACCACTCATCCTACCTAAAATGGGCTATAAAATTATTAATATAATTCCGATAAATCATGCATAGTATCATTCACTTTTGAAAGCGATAGCTGAAGTGCGTTTATTAATAAAATTGAATATAATAATATGGGATTTCAAAATTAATTCAACCGAATTTAATGAGCATGATCTTATATCATATCCTACTTGTTTCAATATTATACTTTAGACTGAAATTTTGTAATCTGAATTCGGATAAGATTTCAATCTATAATTTTGAAATTGTTTTGCGTAGTTAAACAATTATTTTGATTCAAATCTGGCAATAAAATTATTAGTTAATCCCATTCAGGTATTCATTCAGAAGATAAACATTTTTATAATTAATAATATAAAACAGTGCGTAGATAATAACATAGTATAGGCAGAGAATAACGATCAACGAGAAGCTACAAAAGATGTTACAAGTTTGTCCTTGGTCCTTTGGTGGGGATGCCAGCGTGGTTGTTTGCGCGGTCGTCTAGCTGGACGAGATGTTCGTAAGATTGAACGAATTAAAATTAAAAGCAGCTGCTTTCTCTAGTCAGAACAAAATTGTAAACATGTTGATGTTTTGGTTACATGGTCACGCTCTCAAACCATTAAAGCAATTATTTTAATTTTTCCAGAAAAAGTTTGTTCTTTTGTACCTGTATAGCAACAGGGAATTAAAATTAAAAGCAGCTGCTTTCTCTAGTCAGAACAAAATTGTAAACATGTTGATGTTTTGGTTACATAGTCACGCTCTCAAACCATTAAAGCAATTATTTTAATTTTTCCAGAAAAAGTTTGTTCTTTTGTACCTGTATAGTAAAAAATAGACAAGAAAATTTGAAAAAGGAAGATTACTTTATTTGTTTTTTCAGAGATCATGGAACTGACTGGGAGGTATTTGATTTCAAAAATTTAACTAACATCTTTAAAAAATTGGACCACATTCGAGATGCAAAAGGAATTTATTTTCAAAAATTAAATGACAAAGTAACGTCAATTAAAAAACTTTTGCAAGAATCATATGAATACTCTAAAGCCGTCTCTCGGACTTGGCAAGTAATTACAAATACCTCAATTATAGAAATTAAAATTAGGTACCATCTAAAACCCAGAAAATTAAAAGACGTCGGCAACTTATTAGAAAAGGTTTACGGGAGAGAAGATGAAAAAAAAATTAGAAACAAGTTGAAGAAAGTGGTACAAATATCTCATCAATAACCAGTATATAATGTAGTAGAGGATGACAGAAAGAAGATTAACCTTGGTATTGCACCGAAAAATATTAATTTTTTTTGAAATCAATTTTAGTAAAATGTATTTTTTATTACTTCCTCAATTTTATGCAGTTATGACAGTATTGCTGAGATTATTAAGAGAAAAGCTAAAACATAATTTTGTAGGAAAAGGAAAACGAAGAAGATTCACCTATGGGTAAAAAGAGAGCAGATTGTGATGATGATAATGATTTCAAAAATACTCTTTCACAGTGACTCTAAATCTAAGTATATAAAAGGATCAAACAATGGTATTTTTCTTATTATATTCTCTTGTTAGGACTTTGATGCTCTACCTTTATACTTTAATAAATCAAAGACATTGGTTCCAGAAATGTGTTTAAAGTTAAAACTTGAAGATTTAATATTTCCTCAACTTCAAATTTCTAAAAGAGTTAATTATGTTTTACCTCGTTGGCGTTTCTAACTTGTGTGGTACACTATATATCATCTAATTAAATTAACCATTGGTTTTTGTTATATGTATTTTGTTAATAAAATAAACCTCTGGGTAAAAGTGTTACTTCCGGTTTGAATGTTGAAAATATTTGTATGCAGAAATTATCCCAAATCCAGCTCAAAGTACTTCTATTCTCTTAATAAATCTCTATACAATGCATAATTTCAGAAATATTCACAAAAAAGTGTTATTCCATAACAGCAAAAGTGTTACTTCCGGTGCGAATTTCGAAATTCTTTATATAAAAAAAATTCGTCCAACTCAAGCTCTAAATACTTTTGCATTCTTAATAAATGTGGATACAATGCTATTTGATAAATCTAGAAGTATTACTTGCGGTCCGAATTTTAAAATTTCTTTTATGAAAAATTTAATTTATAATCTGAAGTGTTACTTTCGGCCCGAATGGTGAAATTTTTTATATATTTGCAAATGGGTTTTGGATAAGATAAAAGGATCTACTTTCCATAGGAATTTAGAAAGACTTTTTTAATAAAAATTTTCTCAAAGTTATTTTGGAGAAAATTTGAATTCTTTATAAATTTGTGTAAACTTAGTAGTTGACGAGATATTAGTAAATTTTGATATTTTTACTGTATAAAAAACTATTTTCGGTATCCAGGGAAACGTCCACGTGCAAAAATCTCGACATCGAAAATTTTCGTAATTATAGAGATGAAATAGATTTACCTCAAATCAAATACGAGAATTTCGTCAATTAAAACACTAAAACAGGATTGCTTTATGATATTACTTTATCAAATTGCTTGTTTATTGTTTAAGAAGCTAAACATAGAGTCTGTGGCTTGATATTAAACAAAAACACTAAAACACCTTAACCACACTAAAGCACAAAAAGGCTAAATCGTATTTCGACAACTAAGTTTTCATCTTCAGTAGCACTGATTAAAAATCGCGTTGTTTACAAACCGTAGCGTAACAGACCAACACTGAATTCCAATAAACAGGAATGGCTTATTTATACTTATACCTAGGCTATTAACTACAGGCACTGGAAATAATTAAAAACGTAGGCGAAGAAAACGGGAAAAAGTGGAATGTCCTGGTAACCTTGGACGTCCGGAATGCCTTTAATACAGCCAGTTGGCACTTAATTCTGAAAAAAAATGCAGGAAAGGAAAATATCTCAGTATCTCATAAATATTGTATCTGACTATCTGAGAAAAAGATATATCCAAATAATAAAGAGGGATATAAAGGAAGTCCAAGCAGGTGTGCCGCAGGGCTCAGTTCTGGGTCCTACATTATGGAATATCTTGTACAACGATGTGTGGGAGGTTGCATTGCAGGGGCGCGCAAAGAGCATTGCGTTCGCTGATGATTTGACGCTGGTAGTGACAGCGGACACCAAAGCAGATCTAATGAAAATTACTAATGAAAACCTAAAACGAATGCACACCTGGATGAAGGAAAACGAACTAAAGCTTGCTCCAGAAAAGACAGAGGCACTTATAATAACCAAGAAAAGAAAACAAGAAGGGTTAAGTTTCAAAATATATACTGTGAATATTGTGCCAAAGAACAATACCAAATATCAGGGGATCTTCTTTGATACCAGGTGTAGCTTTGGCGAGCATTTGGAAAAAGTGGTCTAAAGGGCCGAAGAAAAAACGGCCAAGCTTGCGGGGCTGATGCCAAATATTGGAGGACCAGTAAGTTCCAAGAGGGCAGTTCTAGCCGCGGTGGTCCACTCCATACTACTGTATGGAGCACCGATATGAGTGAAAGCTCTGAGTACTAGGAAAAACTGGCAATTGCTACAAAAGGTGCAGAGAAAGTTATTAATTAGAGTCGCTGCTGCATACAGAACCGCACCAACTGTGGCTCTTCAGGTGATTACGGGAATTCCCCCGATAGATTTAATGGTGCAGGAGAGGAAATACATCTATGAAGGAAAAGAAACAGGTAGGAATGCAAAAAACAGAACCCTTGATGCATGGCAGGATAGATCGAATAGGAACACGTTTATAGGACAGTGGATCAAGGAGCTCATACCGGACTTGAAGGAGTGGATGTATTGCAAACACAGAAGTGTGAACTACTATCTCACACAGGTTTTGACAGGGCATGGCATTTTCAGAACATATGCGAAGAGAATAAGTAAAGCTACAGGAGAGGAATGTGTGTACTGCGGCTGCATTGACACTGTAGAGCACACAATATTCAAATATGTGAGATGGGATGGGTTAAGGCAAGAAGCAAATAGGTAGCTGGAGAAAGAAGTGACACCAAAGAATCTAATAGGAACGATGTTAGGTTGTAGAGAGCACTGGAATATATTACATCAGATGATTAAGGCTCTTATGAAAGCGAAGGAAGAAGAGGAAAGAAAATTGCAGAATGGGCAGTAGAGACACAAGGCGAGGGTAACTGACTACTCAACGATTTCGTGATGTAGATATCAATATATGATGGTTTCATGAAATGCGCTTGTGGGAATAGGGTGGTTTTTGTGGATGGACGGTTCAGACGAGTTCCACACTACCATGTTGTTATAGACCTAAGCACATGGTGTATATAAAGGATTTCCACCTACCAAAAAAAAATCGGTACCGAAAAAGGTATCCTTTACACCACAAACTTATATAAACAAGATTGGGGAATCGGTCCGTTATCTTAATTCATAATCTATTTCATTTTTGTGAATGTATGTATATACTCGTACTCTCATAACTATCTAGTTCTCTATAATTATGCATTTGGAGTATCATGACCTGTGTCCAAAATATGTCGAGCTACACTAGACTTCCCTGTCCTATTAAACCGAAAATGAGCAATGTGCTCTTTATAACGAGTTGCAGTCGAACGTCTAGTCTGGTCCATATAGTTTTTCTCACATTTATTACAATTAATTTCATAAATTCCAGATATTTGTTCTACCTCAATTTTATCTTTAGTATTGATCAAAAGACTTTTCAACGAAGTAGTAGAGTAGATGATAAATGCGACTTGCCAACCAACATTTTTAAAAATATTCTTAAAGTTTTTCGAAATATTATGAAAAGGAAATATTACTTTGAGTTAGCAAAGTTGTGGAATTTAGAATTACATTCTTACGTTTCATCTTTCTTAAGATATTGTCAACTACGTCTGACTGGAAACCATTGTATTCACCATTTAGCCATTTTGTGCATTAATGTGGTTAAAGTGTTTTAATGTTTTTGTTTTGTTTATTGATTGTTTATTATATATCTGTTTGTGCAAACAACGATGATTTCATATTCAATTATGATTATTTTAAATAACTTCTTAATTAAATCATCACCGACCATCTCTTTATTTGCACCCGCACATATTAACAAGACACGGACGATAATTAACCAATATAATATATACATAAACTGGCACATCAACGCGTATACATACATTATTCAGCATTATTCATTGCAGCAGACCAGGCTTAATAGAATAATTACTCCGTTCGATATCGAAGAAATATGACGGGAGGGTAAACACAGTTAAAATGACAAAAGTCTCGCCCATTCCTGGGCCCTCTATCTCTATATATCGAGAGAAACCACCGCTGTTCCGGATAAAACCACCCTCCCCGAAATCGTGGTGTTAAATTTTATGACGGCTCTGTATACATGTATATACGGTCATTAATACACATAATTCATGGCGGTTTGTTTAGATTAGATGGCTAGTATTTAGATTCACCCCGTATTTATACAAGTTATATTAGCGACAGGTGACCATCTGTCGTCTTTTTCCTCACACATTTACTTCGCATTCACACTTGATTCGATGTTTAGATAGTTATATGATTGTTGTAGTTTGAACCTGAATAAATTGAATTGAATTTCGTTTATTATTGTGTAATTTCAGGTGACTTAAAACATTATCTACTTCATTACATATTTAATAAATTTCAAAATAACCTGAATAAATTTTACTGTCTAACGAGATAAACATAAACATTGCAAATAAACAATATAAAATGAACTTAAAAAAGAGAGACCACTGAAAAAAAGTGATAAATTCCTATTTCGGTATTAAAAGACCCCCAAAAATACAAATACAATTGACAGTTGTATAACACTCATATACACGTTTTAAATACACTTGTGGTCAAAATTAAGGAACCGCCAAATAAACTTGAAATAACATTTCTAATTTACAAGTTATTTTTAATAGGTTTTTAACATGTGATAAACTGACGTTTATTAAACACAATCCAAATAGTGTGCCATGAAACAATTAACAATAGCAAGACATTCGCTGCTATGAAACGAAATGTCAGCAAAAAGGTCTAATTGTTGACAGCTTTTTAAGTCATTTAATTAATAAAGCGTGTTTTTTGTTTCGATAATTAGTGAAGTTGTTTGCATTAAGGTAATTAAATATGCCTAGACGCCATTACAGACCAGAAGAAGTATCCCAAATGATTATTCTTCTTCGTGAAGGATATTCACAAAGAGAAGTTGCTGGAATTCTAAATACAAACAAATCTGTGGTACAGAGGGCTTGCAGCACGGTTGAAATGCACTGGTAGTTTTAAAAGAAGACACGGACAAGGTGCTAAAAGAAAAATAATACGCAGCTTTATTGAACTTCAAAGTTTAAGAAAACGGTTTGTGACATCTCGTGAGTTAAAAAGTGATCTTCGTGCCACTGGAAAAGAAATTTCTACTAAAACAGTAAGTAGAAGACTGAAAGAATTCAATTTGTCTGCTAGAAAACCAACAACCGGTCCAATTTTCACAGCTACGCACAAAATAAACTGCGTTTTGTTTTCGGACGAGTTTAGATTCCTCCTAAACGGGAATGATCGCCTATTCGTGTCATACGAAGACCAGGTGAGCAATTTGCACCATGTAACTAACATTCGAGAATTTGATAAATTTGGTGGGGGGTCTGTTATGGTTTGGGCTGGCATACAATATAATGGTCGTACAGAATTGGTTTTGATACGAAATGGGTCGCTAACAGCAAGGAGATGTGCAGGAGATGTGCAGGCGAAATTATTGTACCCCATGTTCAACCATTTGCTGAAAACTTCGGCAATGGATTCATTTTTATGCAAGAGAATGCCAAACCTCATACAGCTAACATTGTCACAGTTCTGTTGAGATATGAAAATATCCATGTTTGGAGTTGCCTGCCAAAAGCCCTGATCTCAATGCTATTGAGCATATCTGGGATCTCTTGGGCAACAAAATTAAAAACGCACCGAGACCGCCAGTAACACTTGAGGAGCTCTCTAACATGCTTGTTCAAGAATGGGAACAGATACCTCAAAGAAGGATCCGAAACTTAATCTCAAGCATGCCAAGGAAGATTAGCAGCGTGTATTGCTGCAAAGAGGAGGGCGTACACGCTATTAATAATGATATTTTTGTTAACTTATTACTAATTAGGATTTAAGTTTATGATAAGACCCAATGGCATTTTAGTTTAATTTTTGGCTTTTTTCTTTTTTGCCATAAAAGTAAATCAACTAAACTCTAAGGAAACACATGAATTTATATATTTATTCGTTTCAATAAATTTCGTTATCTTGTTTCATTTTTATTTTGAATTTTACTGGTGGTCCCTTAATTTTGTCCACATTACGAGTGTATTATTACAATAGGTAACATCAAAAATAAGACACCAGTAATACTGAACACCTACAACTGAAGAAATTTCTGTTATAAGACGTTTTATTTGAGTTAATGTTGAAACTTAAATTAGGAATATGCAATCTCATATAAGAATGTTCCATAAATTGTATTATTGCAAAATCGGTTTCAAAAAGCAAACCATTTATTTAAAAATCTATACTAAAGCAAACAAATACATACCAATAACAAAAACTATTTACAATTTATTTGACTGTAAATACTCTTTGTAGTTGCTGATTAAAAGCATATTAACACATAAATATAAAAACTAATAATGAAAATGAAAAGTGTAAACACATGGATGTTAAAACTAACATCAAGCAGTAAATAAATACTGTGACTTACTATATACATTTATACGTAAAACGTATATGCATATATGCATGTGTTTGGGATACACACATACATTAAGTGCCATTGCCGACAACCGAACGCACAGACACCAGTGTTTCGGCCGTAGAGGCCTCATCAGTGCACGTGGAGACTGTCGACAATGGCTTTAAAACTTAAAACGCTACTTATATCCGTTTTGCGTGGTATATGCAGTGAGAGTATCACAGCGACATCTAACACCCAAAAGATGACACAGAAAAAGCGATGGCTTCTGACGGCATGTTCTGCTATACAGAGGCCTGTATGTTAATAGTGTATCTCGTGTAATAGACCACCATCTACCACGCAAAACTGACATAAGTAGCATTTTAAGTTTTAAAGCCATTGTCGACAGTTTCCACGTGCACTGATGAGGCCTCAAAGGCCGAAACACCGGTGTCTGTGCGTTCGATTGTCGGCAATGGCACTTAATGTATGTGTGTATCCCAAACACATGCATATATGCATATACGTTTTACGTATAAATGTATATATGTAAGTCACAGTATTCATTTACTGCTTGATGTTAGTTTTAACATGCATGTGTTTACACTTTTCATTTTCGTTTTGATTGGTGACGCCACATAAGGATCTATTACATGGGATACACTATTAACATACAGACCTCTGTATAGCAGAACATGCCGTCAGAAGCCATCGCTTTATCTGTGTCATCTTTTGGATGTTAGATGTCGCTGTGATACTCTCACTGCATCTACCACGCAAAACTGACATAAATAGCGTTTTAAGTTTTAAAGCCATTATCGACAGTCTCCACGTGCACTGATGAGGCCTCAAAGGCCGACACACCGGTGTCTGTGCGTTCGATTGTCGGCAATGGCACTTAATGTATGTGTGTATCCCAAACACATGCATATATGCATATACGTCTTACGTATAAATGTATATATGTAAGTCACAGTATAAAAACTAATATACACGACTTCCTGAAAATGGTTGGCAACAAGCTAAAGAATTAGCCCCGTTAACATCACATATTCTATGCTTTTACATATAAGGCAGATAAACAATCTCTATCTATACATTTTTCTGTCGGCCAATAGCATAACGAGCACTGTTGGAATTCTTTTTTTTCTTGAAAGTCCCTCTACAATATAAACAGGATGATGAACTTTTTCAAAATCAGCATCGAACCCAAAATTCTCTTTTATTTTAATCATAGTTTACGACTATTACAATTTTTTTTATTTTCTAATTAATTATATCCAATTATACATAAATTTGATGAATATTTTGCTCTGTAATATGTTGAATTACAATGATTCATTATTCATTGCCCGACGTCAGGTACATACATTTTTATCGTAAAATAGTATTGCTTACTCGTGACGTAGGCATTTTTCTATAATAAATATAGAAGATTTATATTTTCCTTTCTTGTAGATATAATTTGAGCTCATTTTGTGTTTCCTTTTAATCCGTTATACTAAACGCATACATTTCAAATGTAATCTTTCGTTTCTACTCTTATTTATACATATACACATTGAGAGACACACTGCAAAATTTTTTTGTGTAATGTTACACATGCTATAATAGGAAACTATTTCACATGGATTATCACTTAAAATTACATCACTATGTAAAATTGCACACGAGTATGTAGTAGTATTTTATGAAGGAATACATTCAAAGAAATTTGAAAATATACTCGGATTGCCCCCGGGTTCACATTCGGGCCGGGACATGTATTTTTTTAAATTATTTGTTGTATTTTTTCATAAAATACTACTACACACTCGTGTGCAATTTTACATAGTGATGTAATTTTACGTGATAATCCATGTGGAATAGTTTCCTATTATAGTATGTGTAATTTTTACAGAAACTTTTTACAGTGTATATTTAATTATAATTAAAAGTTAAATATAGTGGTAAGAGCTTTCACTATTTTTATTTAAGAATTGTTGTAAGTTGACTTTCTTATTGAATATTTTATAATACCCCAATAATGTTTCGTCTTTTCACGATCATAGTGTAATTTAAGTGTTGAATAGGTACATGCATCTGCTGTCCTACATTTACCCCCTACAAGGGTGATATTTATGTGGATGACGAGTCATTGACAATTATTGGATTTCAAAACCGGTATGTGTATAAATGGCGATGTTTTGACAGGTTTATTGGGTAGGCAGTGGTACTGAAAATCCAGTGAACGTGGGACTTAATTTTTCAATCTATCGGAATACGATTTATAGTTTTTCGTAATGCACCTATTCACTTGTAGCAGTGCGCGCTGTTTGATTTATAGTACACGTATGTACAGTAGGGTTGGTGATGAGAAATCGCGTTGTTCAGGAAATTTAAATTTATCCTGAATCTCTGCGTTCCCAATATTTAATGTTGAATTCTTGTTTGTTTATATTTCAAACGTTAGTACTGAAGTTTCGTTATTTCTGTTTATTATTGAACGACATTTAAAATTTGTAATTTTCACTGGATGTACATTATACCCCAATTTCCGTCATTCTTTTCACAAAAAAATAATAATAGAATAAGTTTGGAAAGCTACATTATTAGTTAAAACATAAATAATAAATTAAACTTTTTTTTACGACAAAACATGTTCAGTAAATAAAAAATAAAACTAAAAATAAAATTTTAACAAATCTCTATATACATAATATATCGTTTATCCTGAATCTCTGCGTTCCCAATATTTAATGTTTAATTCTTGTTTGTTTATATTTCAAACGTTAGTACTGAAGTTTCGTTAAGTCTGTTTATTATTGAACGACATTCAAAATTTGTAATTTTCACTGGATGTACATTATACCCCAATTTCCGTCATTCTTTTCACAAAAAAATAATAATAGAATAAGTTTGGAAAGCTACATTATTAGTTAAAACATAAATAATAAATTAATCTTTTTTTTACGGCAAAACATGTTCAGTAAATAAAAAATAAAAATAAAAATATAATTTTAACAAATCTCTATATAGATATATCGTTGGTGCTTCTGTACGTTATTCAATAACTTTTTAATGGCTCAACCAATGTTCTTGATATTCTCAGACCATGTTTATAGTGTCAATGGGCGTAAAATACACTATCAAAACATTCTATAGGTGGCGCTGAAGTGAAGTTATTAACAAATTCTATATTTATGGACCAACATGGCTCATATTCACAATATATGTTGGTTTAGTGACAAAAAAGAAAATCACGAACTCTGTATACCGATAGGTGGCGCTGTTGTCAAGTTTTATATTTATAAACAGAAATGATGCCTATTCTGCAATCGCACTCACGACCTCTTCTATCCAGACTGTCTCATACAGGGACTTTTACCAAATCAGACTCATCGGACCACCTACCGGAAAAGGCAGAACAACGTCTGGGGGTCAGCTAGTGCTATATAAAAATATAATATATGTTCAGTGTTACTAGAATTTTGATAACTCATATTAAAAGTATTTGTTCTGATCTCTCTATTTAAAATAATATGATTCTAAAAAAAATACATATAAAGATTAATTGGTATGATGGGCCATGTGTGGGTGGATAGTTTAGAGATGAAATTGAAACAAGGTCCAAGGTCCCACAGATTCTTTATTTTAAATTACGGCGACCGGTTTCGTGAGTTTACATAATACACTCACATCATCAGGCCAAGCTTAAACAAGAAAATAAGCTCGTGACACCAAGGTAAAAATTACAAAATAGGTGATAAAATGTGTTTAAAAAATGTGTTTAACAAATTAACTAATTAATATAACAAATTGTACAAGTCCTATAATGAACAATTTTTTTTTGTTTTAAAAAAACAAAAATTTTTTTGTTTTAAAAAAACAAAAAATAAATAATAAACCAAAAAAATATGCATACTCCTCCAAACGACATATTATGGTACTGTCAGGAGCTCATCTCAAATTCCAACCAAAACGAAAAGACACTGATGTTAGATATGATGATGCGAATGAATAAAATGTTTGTTTTAAATTAGTAAATTTCAATGTTGATTCTGGTAAAGAATATAATACTGTTTAAGTTATTTTTATATTTAATAAGTACAGTTTATATAATATAATATTTTCTTTTTTTTTATGATGCCTGATCTACTTTTGGGTGGCAAGAAATATTTCTTTTATTAATATATCGTTGTCTATATTCGTAAACAGGAAAAAATAAAAATTGTTACCTAAAAAACTAAAATATTAAATAGTGTTTTTTATAATTAACTCTTCTTTATGTGGATTTATCCCATTCTTACAGCATGATCCTCATTTGTCTAGTAAATTTTATAATAATATTAAGCAAATACATATTATAGTCTTTCGTACAGCATAATCAAAAGCATAGATGTAAATTACTCTAATTTAGCACTTGATTATATATTATAGCAGTAGGCAGAAATGATTTCAGGTGGTCTTACAATAAATGAATTAGAAAGAGACCTCCACTCCTACTGTACTTAAACTTCATTAATCAAGTGTCCGATAGATTGTAATCTCTTAACAATACAAAAAATGTAATGCAAAATTGACATTTAACAAGCATACTTCCTCAAGGAAGTTTTAGCAGTTCTTGAGCAGTGATGTTAGTTATTTTATTTTTTACTACTAGGATGTTATTGTTAGCTCCTTTTAATTGAATGTATGGTTATATCGGAGCTATAAAATGTAGGCGTTACCTATACAATTTGGTTAATGATATTTCTTTGAGAAATATATTCATTTAATTCTATAAATGTGAACTAGAAGTTATAATCCTTTAAATACACATTTTAATGCTACATATAGGTTATCATTGTCCTTTGACTAATCACATAACCTTACAACAGAATTAATATGTAAACAGTAAAACTAATAGAAATTTATATCAACAATATATTAACTGCATCATTAAACACAATGTTGCTTCAAATTATGGGTGCCAATATACAAAAACGATACGTAAACCTGTTCAATATTGACTTCGAATGATAATAAACATATGAATCGTTTCCAGCCTTTCAAATAAACAAGATTTTACTTCCACGATGTATACTGGTATCGAGATTTATGTGATGTCCTCCGATATCTTCTCTCCTACGACGACCTGGTTCTCTCTCTACACTCTCTTGACGATACAGCTAATTGATATTTGAAACCTCGTATTAATAATATTAATGGCAGAGAAACAGTGTCGGTCTATCAATTTAATTTACTGGTTTAACTTAAGAGGTGTAGTATGAAGCCTTTGACAATTTAACTTCCAAAACGAAGAAACATCAACAGTGTATTGCATTAAAATTTTATCTAAAGAAATACAGCAAAAACGTTATTCTAAATAATAATATTAAAGATAATTTTACTCATTCTAATTAGTTTTCATACAAGATCATGCGTATGTTTTCGGTAGAAATGGCAAACTATATGCAATAAGAAACAAAGGCGTTTCATTTTTGCCTTTGAAAGTATGGTATCGCTTCCATTTATCCGATCTTCGGCTCGTTTTTATTCCTTTACTCTTCATTTCTCCTCCCTCCTGGTGCTCGACAAATTTTCCCCATCGCATCGCACGGAACGCGATCCGAACGCCCTCCCGTGTTTGCGGAGCGCAAACGAATCATGGCGCATATATATGGCATAACGGCCATCAAATCACAAATTCAAATTTCGCCGCCGAGGTCCGATTTCACGGTGAAGTTAGCACTTCGGCGTGCGGAACCGTTTAATGCGAATTATATGTGATAATTAAATGCAAATTGCAGCTCATCTAAGCGGCTGTGCGCTGAAAACAGCGCACTCTTGATGAAGCGTAATTAAATTACTGCTAACAATGAACGCGTCATCCCCTCATGTCTCAAAATCCCTTCCACTTCAGCTTCGTTTTCTGATAATTTTTTTAGTGGAAGTTTTCCATTTTCAACTATTTTTCTGTCTTTGTCATTTTAACATATCCTCATAACTAGGGATCCGAAGTTAGGTTTACATTTCAGGACTGGACATAAATGTATTATGAAATTCGAATTTCGGCACAATAATAGCATTATTATAATAATACATAACAAACTGTACATTATATACCGGTTGTGTCAAATAGCATTAGCCATAGGAAATCAATATATATGTATATACGATGTATACGTCGCCGACATTGGGACGGTAGCAGTTGCATACATATAGATACGTACAAATCGTACATACGTATGCATGAGAGTCCCTATGGCTAATGCTATTTGACACAACCGGTATTAAATATTAAAATATGTCCGGTCTAAACTAGCGGGATTATAAATCACACCACTAACGATGCACTTCCTTTTCTAGTGCATCGAAATAAACTAGTCGATTGTAGTCATTTATAGATGAGATTTAAAATACAACATAAAAATAAATCATACGAGAAATTTTAATTAATAGAGTAATTCATTCTGATAGAGGTCAAGGAAAAGATTCCTTCATTTATATGAAAGTCATTTTACTTAAATATATATACATGTAAAGATATTTAAATTTTACTACTAGCTCGTGATTTCCATCTATTTACTTCTTTTTTATAGTTTCTTATACTTATCTGCGTTTCAAATTATACAAATGTTGTTCTAATTTAAGTTTTAAAAAGTTCTATCTTCTTAAAAGATAAACCTGTGCATATGTGTGTTACTAGGGGCCCGAATTTTTAAAATTCACTTGATAAAAAAAGATTCTAAATCCAGCTCTTAATACTTTTGTACTCTTGATAAATCTATATTGAATGCATGATTACGAGATATTTGCAAAAAATTATTAAAAAGCAAGCTTAAAATACTTCTGCAATCACCGTGTATCATAGAAAGGGTAACTTGCAAGATATTATCAAAAACCAGTTTTCGTAGAAATTTCAAAAAACGTTTGAGTACATTTAAATTCCTTATAAATTTGTTTAAACTTAGTAGTTGACGAAATATTGGTAAACTCGATTTTTTGATTTAAGTAAAGAACTGTTTCCAGTACCTACCGATTTTAAGAAGTGGAGAGATCTATAGAGTATAAAACTCTAAAAAACGTATATGGAAAAGGCCGAAATCGATAAACAAGTGAAATTTAGTTATTTTTATAGTGTATTTAGAACTTGCTTTAACACTGACTTTGGTTCACGTACGTAAAAAATATGCATGTTCAACCTGCACTGAACTGGTAGAACGAATTAAAATGCAGTGCACAGCATAATGTGCTAAGGCTTTCATTGAACTGTTAAATTAGAAGACTGATGGATTACTGACATTTTCGTACGATTGCCAAAAAATCTAGTATTGCCCAAAGTTTCCGTATAATTTCACAGCTGCGAAAGGCTCTTCAAAGTGTCATTTGGACAGAAATAGTGTATTTATATATTCATGGTTGGAACATGAGAGATTGAAGGGCTCTACTGAAATTGCTTCGGCAGTTTATAACTCTCTTAAGAAAAATGAATCTACAATAATAGACATTCATATACAGTACGTTTGGCCTCATATAAATGCCCAGGCCAAAATATAAAAGGCAGTCTTTTAACAATGTGCCTTAAATGGCTACACGAAGCTCCTAAAAATATTAAGGAACTAAATTATATTTTCTGTAACAGAGCATTCATGTATGCCACCATATACTATTTTCGTTGTTACAGAAAAAAAGATAGGTACCATTATTCAGCCAGAAGAATACCATAAGATTTTTGAGGAAGGAGCGACATTATTTCTCAATGGAAAAGACTGGACTTAACCAAATGCGAAATCAGAAGCCGAAAGAACTATAAAAGGGCCAAGTTTCTACATGTTAAAATTTTTCTCATAAAGCGACTTATAATAATAATAATAATATGTCTTAGCAAGGTTACATATACATAATAAAAAATAAAGAAAAATAGAGAAGAATATATAAGTAGCCATGCCAAAACCCTAAGGAGAGGTTCAGTTGGGTAGGAAGAAAATATTAATCTTCCACCCAATCCTTAATAAATAAAACATAAATATTACCACATTAATAGATGAGTAATTAATGAATACATAATTAGTTAATTTTTTTTTGTCAGGGGAAATGCAATTATGCACACCAAGTGCTTGGTTCGATAGCAAATTGGCGTGTGGGACTCTCACCCACTAAAACCCCTCAATGCCCTCAAACAGTATCTGCTACTATTGTCGATATATCATCAGATACTGCCGGCAGCCATATAACTCTGTTCTTTCTTTTACAGTCCTCTAATTTGCACGGTTTTGTCTGTGTATTTCATCGGTTTCCTTCTTCGACATTATCACCCTTACCATATTGTGCAGTATTGTCCATTTTTGTGACGACTCGAGCACAGTTGGTACTAATGTTTCTAGTGTTACTTTACACTCCAACGTTCTTTGGGAGCTCTCCCTGATATCGTGCCACTTGGGGCATTTGAAAACAGTGTGGTCCACTGTGTCAATGTCTCCGCAGTACATACATATTGCTGTGGTATTTTTTCACTTAAATAAATAAATAGATAAATAAAGAAACCAAACAAATAAAAGGTCAACAAAAATAAAATACCACTACATTTATTTTAAATAAATATAAATTTACATGTTAGATATAAATTATAATTTAATATTTCAACAGATAAATACAGAATAATCCACTAATTTATATAATATAAATATATACAATATAAATTATCACGTAATAGTGAGTACTCAAATTAATAACTATGCAGTAGAATACACATCAATGCAATATGGGTTGCATAACCATAAAAATGATAGCACTTGCAATTAAAAATAAAAATGGTATTGAATAAGAATAAAACAATGTAAATAAATTAGAGTACAAAATTATGTTAAATATCATACAAAACATGATGCTTAAATACTGACCTCAGTCTAAAAAAAAGGATATGTAACGATTCAAACATTATTACTAGTGATTAATAGAAAGTAGGTCATTCGGTAACACATTCTTTAGTAGCAATAATGATCAGTGAATGGAAGCCTGCGTTCAACATATTGCACTAATAATAAACACTATGGCTGGAACAAAGGTCTATATACCTAAATAAATATATATTCCACTTATTTCACAGTCACTAAGATTAATTGTATTTTCTTCCGTATGGGACATGGAAATGCATACAAAGGTATATGATTTATTTGTTTCTATACACAAACACATCCAGAATGTAAATATTGTGGCCTGGTTCACTGTTAAAAATAAAACATTATGTTGGGTATGCAATTTTTCACTGATATTCACAGAATAAAAGATATTGTTGAATGTACATTTAAATATGCGATTAGTACATAATTTCATTCATATAAGAATACTTCAAGAGACTTCAGGCTAAAAATAAATAAAATATTAGTCAGTATATAAGATGGTACAGCTTAAGAATACCTACCAATAGATAAAATCAATCAATGTCCATGGTATATGCAAGTATAAAATATGTAAATAATAAACAACGGTAACATGGCGGAAGAAAGGTCACATGACCACGTGACATCGATAGTTACGATAACAAACACGGAGGGCGCAGTGGATGAAAATTTAAACTGAACGAAAATAATTTAAAACAAAATAAGGCGTTTGTCAAATGTTAAACGGTATGTAAGGGCATGCATCAGCTAAAATGGGAAGTCCATCCGAAGATCTTCAAGGCTCAAGAAGAAAAGAAAAATTGAACAGTGCTCCAAGTGAAATAAATAAAATAAAAATCTAAAAGGCATAAACGCCTTTAAGATACAGACGTCGCAAGAAGAAAACGTGTGATACGCTTCATAGACGAACAAGTGCGCGATATATACAATAAAGCGCGAAACATTATTATTCGACTATACAAAGCCCGCTATAATAAGAAAATTTCCAGTAGGATGGAAGGCCCGGATTATCAAGGAGAATTCGAAAAAATATACGATCAAGAAAAGTAAGTACAAGCACTATTAAATAAAGTTCATCTTGCAATCCTATAAATAAATAAATAAAGGAATCTTCATGTGTGTGATGTAAAAATTACCCAGATAGCAACAAATTTTAGAATATTATTTTAAATATTTAATAAATTCTTCTTTGAGTAAGCCTTGGGTTGACGTGCGAATCTCAACTTAAGGCGATTCAACGGAGTATCAATAATTTTACCCAGATAGCAATAAATTTTAGAATATTATTTAAATATTTAATAAATTCTTCTTTGAGTAAGCCTTGGGTTGACGTGCGAATCTCAACTTAAGGCGATTCAACGGAGTATCAACAAGTTTACCCAGATAGCAATAAATTTTAGAATATTATTTAAATATTTAATAAATTCTTCTTTGAGTAAGCCTTGGGTTGACGTGCGAATCTCAACTTAGGGCGACTCAACGAGGCGTTAACGCTTGCATTTGAACAACAATAATTTGGAGTATTATGGGAAACATCAAATAGTTCTTCATTGTTTAAATCTCGATTTTGACGTGAGAATCTCAGGTCGAGATGATCCAATGGGGATACATCGGTAAAAGGGTAAAGAAAGTGAAGTTAGTAAATTTCTTTGATTTGTAAGCATACATGAAGAATTCGTGCAGTTTTTTTTTACAATTTTCATAAGGAACAAAGGATTTGCAAGGTGCTTGTACTATGAATTAAAAGGCAACACATAACAAAGAAAAAGATAAAGTATTGTATTGTATGATAATAAAAAAATTACTAGCAATGTTTTTGTAAATTTATATTGTAAATAAAATAAGTTGTGCTGACATTCAATATTTACTTATTTATACCCATCCCAAAGGAGAACATAAGGAAGGTAAACATCACTATCACAGCTAGAACTCACAATAAGCAAAAGGCTGCGACACATTAACCGTTATAAAAACAAAGAAATTCACATTTAGACCCTGAGATTATTAAAGTATATCAATTTATTAATTTAACTATTGGTTATTAATCAAAGTAGAGGAGGTCACAGCAATATGTCAGTTTCATCCTTTTTTTATGCGTTTTGGGAACACGCGCAAAGAGCCATGGCCTGTTAGTGCCTGTGTGATAATTACTTAATTAGTTAGCAAATGCCTAAAATAAACTTAATCTATATTCCGTAATGTACGCTACCATACGGAAACAGCAAAAAACAAAGTAAGTAATATATGTATATACACAATTTAACAAAATAATAATAATATTGAAATACCAATTTTATTGCCTATTATAGAGCGGTTTGAAAAGGGCACTCCCGAATTCACTCCTTGTCCCTGACATCACCTGGTAAGAAATTATATAATTGGTATATATTATATCTGAAGCTCCTTTCATAAAGGGAGAGTTTATGTAGTGGCGTACTAATCAGATGTCCATGCCTAAGATTAATGTTATGTACAATCCGTCCGAAAGCGAATTTTCTGCTATATATAGGTAAGGAGGAGTTTTGAATACGATAACTTTAAGGAACAAATTTAGTGAATGGTAAATTCTCCGAATGTTCATAAAGAGCCAACCCATATCACAAAGCCTATGACTAACCCTATCAACCCTATTCTAAAACGTTCAGGTAAAAACAATATTCTTGTGTCAGAAGAAAGGACAAATGCGTTGTCTATATCTAAAAAAGGCAAAAGAATATCTGATATAGCTTCCCCTGGATTACACTGAGGAGTTTTGTTGAATGAAAAGAAAAAAAGATGTCGCGACCTTACTCACCATTCATTTTGGGAAGAAATGGTCGAAGCTACCAAATCTTGCCTTTTACACAAACATTTTCTATCGCGATAGGGCCGAGGATACAGTACCACACGAGAAAGATGAGCATGAAATTGGCCCAACCTGCGAACTTCTGAAGAAAGTGTCTTCTATATAATAACATTAGATACCATTTGGCACTGTAATTTTTAATGAAAGATTAAAATTATTGTCCAGTTTATGGTTGTTTTTTTCATTATCGCATCCCGTTTATTTCAGTTGCAAAACCGTACAAGCCAACCGACTTGACTTTCATAACCGAGCAAGTCCACGTTTTGACTGCATATTTGGCCAATGTCAATTCTGATATTCCTCGCTTGTGGATATGTTACAGTGACAGCAGGAAATTCAGGAAGCGCCAGCAATCACTAGTAAAAGCTTGCTTACACTGGTTGTACTAGTAAATGTGATTATACAACAGCATTTACTAGTGAAGGCTCACAATCACTATTAAAAGTACATTCACTGATTTCCACCAGTAAATGTGCAGCAAGAATACTTTCAAGGTAGTTTAAATAACTTTTACACATGGAGGGGGTCAGCTGTTCTCGGCTTAGTAGTTCCACAAACCAGTAGAGTAAATGCTTACCTACATACAGCGGTCAGTTTGAATAATAGGTTTGCGAATTTTCTTGTCCTTTAGCAATAAAAGACTAAATATTGTTATAAACTCTAATATTTTGTACGAAATAAAAAAAAATGACTATGTCGTGGTTTGCCATGAACCATTATTAAACTAGGCCACAATAATTTTAAATTGTCATTATTTTATTTACAAATTCTCTACCATTATCCGACTGCAACACTATAGGTGCACCCAGCAAAGTGAAATTGTCTATTAAATTATCAGCTACTTCTTCTGCTTTTTTTTTTATTTCAGCGCTTTTAAAATAACAAACTTCGTCAAGTGGTCCTAGTATATCATTATGAATTTATAGCCATTGTCTTCATGTGATTGGTAACCAATTAGATCGACTTGGCATCGAGAATTGAGACCTTTAAATAACAAGGGCATAACCACAATTCCCTTACGTTCTCTTTTTTGTTTTTGCAAACAAGGTTCACAAAGTGATAAAAAAATGTTTACGTCCATATATGTAATATTTTTGTACTTCCTTTTCAACTCCTTTATGATCCGATCTCGTCCTCCATGTCAACCTCCTCAACTTTCTCTAGAAACTTTCCTTCCATGATTCAAACTTAGATAAGCCGGCACAAACACAAAACATAACCACTTAACCTCAAAATGCGAAACTGTACGACGGTGGTACGGTACGATTGAACTACTCAACGTGTCACAGTGGCCAATACCAACTTTTTTATTTTAAATGCAAAACCCTGTATATTATTCAATTTTTGGATTCTTCAAAAAATTCTAAACATATTTCATGTACATTTTCCTACACCTATCGCCAACAGTTTCGGTAATATTAAGTGTTTTCAGATTTATGCAAAAATTAACATTGAGGGAAAGAAAATTATTTGAATACAGATATTCGTTACAACACACTCAAAAAAAGTAATCTGTTTATTTCTTGATAATGTAAAAAAAAACATTCCTTTTTATGTATATAAAATAAGCAAAAACTGTAAATATTTTTGTTTACTTTTGTATAAAACGCCTGACCATAGCAAATTATTTGCCTGCATGATAGTTTAGTTGTCAGTGTCGTAGTCGTTTGAATTTCGTTAACTGCATATCAGAAAAATGGTTCATTTAACAGAAATGCACAAAAAAACAATTCTATAGATGATTGGTTATGGAGATAATCCACGGACACAAATAGAAGTTGCTCGCTTATTTCATGAAAAATTTCCAAATTTGCCGCCTATATCCCAAGGGACAATTAGTAAAATAGAAAAGCAGTTTTGCGAGCTTGGACATGTATGGCAGATAAATAAAGTAGCCGCCAATGCAATAAGTGATGATAACAAATTGGATATTATACTTGAGTTTAAGGAAAACCCATTAGTCGACAAGCAGCCACAATGTTCGATGTTAGCCATTCATTGATTATTCGAACATTAAAGAAAATAAAACGCATCCCTATAAAATAATACCAACTCAGAAGCTCATGGAAGACGACTTTGATAGGAGAACGTATTTTTGTGAACGAACGATGGCAACATTAGATAACAATGTGATCCAATTAGAACATGTTTTGTTTTCTAATGAGTGAACCTTTACACTTCACGGTCATGCTAATTGTCAAAATTGCCGCTATTGGTCGAGGGAAATCCTCACTGATGAAGATTACACTCGACATGACGGTGTCTTTTTCATTGATGGCAATTTGAATGGCGATAATTATTTACCACCACTCCAAAATAATGTCGTGCCAACCTTGACAAACTTTTATCCTGATCCAGCAAACCCATAAGTTTCAGCGAATATGATACGATTTCAGTAAGCACCGCCCCATTACCAAATCAATGTCCGGCAGTACCTCAACCAAATATTTCCAAATCAATGGATAGGAAGGCGAGGATCGATTGAATGGCCAACGCAATCCCCTGATCTGACGTTATTAGACTTCTTGTTATGGGAATATGTCAAAAGCATTGTATACAAAACTAAACCCCTCGACTTAGCTGACTTAAAAAGGCTAAAAACGCTTGCGAGTAGATTGGTTACGCATGAGATGTTGAGTAACGTTAGAAGAAATTCCTATTGAAGATTAGGATGTTGTCAAGACGTTCGCGGCGAGCATATTGAACATCTCTTACATAGACATTAATGGTTTATTTTTGTTTTTTACATTATCAAGAAATAAACAGATTACTTATTAGTTGTGTTTAAGATAGGTATAGGAAATTGTACATGAAATATCTCTAGAATTTTCTGAAGAATCCAAAAAATGAAAAATATACAGGGTATGGCATTTATAATAAGAAAGTTGGTATTGGCCACTCTTACATGACACACCATGTATAAAAAGTTTCTGTTGAGAAAAATGAACAACTAAAAATACCAATCGACGTGTCCCAGGGTTTTTTGGAACACGTCCCCATTTATTTATTTTCGAATTTATTGCATTTGGCTGATACACAGTGTATATACTGTGTGTCCAAAAAGTCTGGAAACACCCAAATAAAATCGAAACGGATGATTTTTGAGAAAAATGCAAAAACAGGTCAATTAGTATTTTCAAAAAACTACTGGCTGATGGCATCTGTTTGGAATTTTCTATGACCTTGAAAAAGTTATGATGTCATCAAAAAAGAAATTAAATGGCAACGTCGCATTTTTAATTTTATTTTTGATAGATCCTTTAATTGTCTAAATGACTGTAAAAAAATGTTTCATTTTACTTAAGAAAGTGACCGAGAAAAATTTAATTACTTCTTCAAAAATTGAAAAGTTTGTCTTTAAAAAAAAACATAGTTGGCTTAAAAGTCGATTATTTTTCAAACACATTTTGTTTTATTTGTGACATTCTGTCAAATACGAATTGTGCGTAAGTTAAAAAAATCTGTTTAAAAATGGTTTTAAGTGAGAGGGAACGTATTCAAATATTGATGATGGTTGGTTTTGGGGATAGGGCTCGTTCAGTTAGAGAAGTTTGCGACCTATTTAATACAGAACATCGGGAGCGTGCCCCAATTAGTATTTCTGCAGTGAGTAAGATTCACAAAAAATTTCAAGAAGAAGGTCATGTTCGAGATCGCCCTAGAAGTGGTTGTCCAAAGATCGCAGAAGATACGCAACTCGACGTATTATTGTCAGTAGAGGAAACTCCAAATTCTAGTACATGGCAGCTTGCTCGGGAGTTTAACGTGTCGAAGAGTACAATTGGTAATATTTTCCGGAAAACTAAGTATCATCCCTACAAAATCTGTTTGGTTCATGAGCTGTCTGAAGACTTCGACAGGCGTGTACAGTTTTGCGAACAACTGATGCCTATGTGTGATAATGATCCGTTTTTTATCAGACATATCTTATTCTCAGATGAAGCTACGTTCACATTACATGGGACTGTTAATAGACAAAACTGCAGGTACTGGGCACGCCAAAATCCACGCTGGATGAGAGAGGTACGAACTCAGTATCCTCAGAAATTAAATGTATGGGCTGGTTTAATTGGTAACAGAATTATAGGGCCTTTTGCTTCAACGGTAACCTGACGGCGGAAATGTATTTGGCTTTTTACAAAATTATTTAATGCCGTCATTAGCAGAAATATTTCCGAACCATGAAGATCCTAATTTGCCCAGCCAAAGAATTTGGTTTCAACAAGATGGGGCTCCACCCCACTATGCGGGAAATGTTCGGCATTATCTCGAGAATACCGTCCCAAACAGATGGATTGGCAGGAGGGGGGCTGTCGAGTGGCCGGCTAGGTCGCCAGATCTAACGCCTATTGATTATTTTTTGTGGGGTTACCTAAAAAATAAGGTATACGCAACTAAACCTGAAAATTTGGAAGACTTGCGTCAACGGATTGAGATTGAAGAACGAAGGATCACTCCTGAAATGATAAAAAAACGTTCAAAATGAATTTTATTATCGTTTAGGGTATTGCCAAGATGCTCAAGGACAGCATTTTGAACATTTATTGTAAGAGTTTTTGCTGATTTGTACGATTAAAATTTTCTTTGTTTTCTATGATTTTTTTTTCAAAATTTTTCTTAAGTAGAATGAAAAATTTTTTTGACTGTCGTTTAGACAATTAAAAGATCTATCAAAAATAAAATTAAAAATGCGACGTTGCCATTTAAATTTTTTTTGATGACATCATAACTTTTTCAAGGTCATCAAAAATTCCAAACAGATACCATCAGACAGTAGTTTTTTGAAAATACTAATTGACCTGTTTTTGCATTTTTCTCAAAAGTCATCCGTTTCGATTTTATTTGGGTGTTTCCAGACTTTTTGGTCACACAGTATATATGGCCTTTATGAAGTGATTCAATTGTTAAAAAAATTTTCTCTCTTTTAGATTGTTCTTGGCAATTTATTTCTTAGTTTTTTGTATATATCTATTGTATCAATAGTACGTTTACGTATATTTTTAGGACACATACTTTTAACAGCTTTTTAAGAGGAAAACTTAAATGTAGAAATGAATGTAATTTTTATATGGTCAGCCAAGCTAAGTATATCAGCGCAAATTCGACTCTAACGGCGACAAGTGTAATGAACATTTCGCCGACGTCTAGGTCAATCGGTGACCTTTCCCCCCTATTACAAGCCACCACGACAATTCACGGAACGCTTTTTAAAAATGAATATCCATTTGTCGGTTTGCTTCCTATTGTCCGACGGTCCGCTGAAAACTCGTTTCAAGATTCCCGGTGCTGTGCTACGACTAAAACGACGACGTGAAGACTCACTAATGTGATCCATTTGTAAGCACGGAACGTGCACATAACCTCCATATATCAGAAAGCAATCGGGAAAATCGCCGGAGGGCTTTAAAACATTCCGATGATCGTTCCCGGCGTGATTTACAGCGGAATTTTCCATCGAGGAGGTTCAGAAAATGGTGGAGGCGGACGTAGAAGAGGAAAATGGAATGAGAGAAGGAGAGGGTGAACGGAGCAAATGAACTGGAGTCTGCCATTATCCACGAGAAGTTTGCCGTTGTTCGGCGCTTCGTAAAGATAATGAGTTTTTATTTTTTGGTTCCTTCGTTCGTCTGGTCGTTTAGTGATGGATGTTAGATAGTCGTTAATAAATTGAAAAGAATGTATTAAAAACACAAATAAATGTATTTGTGTATATAATCTTATAATCTTTTTCATAGTTTCTCTAGGATCTACAATTTTATTTAAATATTTAAATTGAATAATTATAATAGTAATGCTATACGAATTATTATTATCATCACAAAAATAGATTTTTGTGGTTTTCCTCGCTATTTACATACAGTTTATTATTACTTTTTAGTATTACTAGCATATCAAGCATTTAAATCAAATTAACTTAAAAAATTAATTAAGAAAATTATACACATGATAATTAAATAATTACAATTAGAAAGCCTTTCTCTTCAGATTTCACGTCTTTTATTTCACTTTCAAAAAATACAACATAGTACGTACCTAATATTTCTGTAATTACCTAGTAAGTCGCCTATAGTCTATTTTTTAATTCGGAGGAGTAAAATAAAAAGGCGCGTTTACACAATGGAATCTTGGAAAATTACTTTTTGGCGGCAGTTTTAAAACTAGCGACGATTTTATATAAATTGTAGTCAAGTAATTAATTAGAAATTTATTTAAAAAATTAGATAATTTTAATTTGAAATAAAAAGGAATCATCATCGTAAGTGAAATGCTTAAATCAAAAGTTTTAAAGGTGATTTGTATATTTTCAAATTTAAAAAGAAAACACAGATGGTTCTTATTCTTATATGATTATTTACAAGCGAACAAAAATTTAGACAAATATTAATTATAGCATATACATATAAAACATATAATTATTCACAATTTTTTATTATTATATACAAGTGAACAACAATTTAGACAAATGTTAATTATAGCATATACATATGAAACAGTAACAATTTATAATTATTCACTATCACTTTCCATTTCACTTGAACTATTTTCACCCACTGATATAATAAATGGCTCGATTATATCATCGACCAACCCATCTAACTCACACATTCTTCTTTCTTCATTAATCACATGGCCTACACATTTCTTCCAATTGTCCGTAGTGATATTCTGGATTGCTTTTAGTAAAAGTATCTTCGACTTCTTATATTGCCATCTACCCAAACTCATTGTTTGGTATTACCTTCATTTAGCCATGTTTCATCTAAATAATAAATTGGCCGATTTTAACGATGATAATCTTTAATTGTCATCAAATATCTTCTTCTCCACCTAATTATATCATCACGTTCTATCAAAACACTCTTTCGATTCCTCTTCATATACCTACAATAATATATCATATTTATTCTAACATATCAAAGCATGTAAAATATAAATTTGAGTACTTATATACTCATTTTTTTTTGCATATTAATTAGAACATTGGCGCTGACCTAAAGTTTATCATTTTCATCAATTTGTATAATGTTGAACAGCTCATCTGTGGCAAATCATCACGCTGTTTGATTTCATTCAGCACTTTATCAAGTGTAGGAAGCTAATTTTTATAAAAAAAAATTGTGAATTATTTGCCTTATAGAATTCTTGACGGTTTCACTATAATCAGTAATTAAAGAGTGTCTTCCAGAACTTTGCTTGGGTGGGATAACTTGTCCTTTCTGCTTATATTCTTTTATGGTACGATAGACAGTAGACCGTGCCACTTCTAAAAACAAGATAACATAATAATATATACCTAATGATGGTAATGTATTATAACACTAACCTATCATACTCGATATTCTTGAGACAATAGCAGTAATCCTCATTCTGGGGTTATCAGCACGTAATTTTTTGAATATATTTACTATACTCAGCTTCTCAACAACAGATAGATGTCCTAAGATCACAAATTTTCGCCTTCTCAACGGGGAAATTTGCGATCCAGAAGTGCTTGCTACTTGCTCCATATCCAAAAAAAAACGCTATGAAAATGATTTACACGGAGAGTATATCAGTCGAGTCAGTTCTTAAAAGAACTATTTTACTATTATAACGCAAATTGAACGTAAAAAATTGAACAGAAACGCACTGACAAAATTAACGATGTATACAATAACAGCTGTTGTAACAGTATGGCGGCCGTAGACATGTAAAATTTCCATATTGTAATTCTTCCCGAAAACTGACAAATAGCAAGCCTACTTTTTAGCGCTTCAATTTAAAAACACTCCTCCGAATTAAAAAATAGACTATAGTTTATAATAATAATTGATATTGTCAAAAAATATATGAATTTAGTCAATTTACTAATATTGAATAATAGGTTGTTACTGATACTGACTTCGTAAAAGCCAATACAAATCTTCCAGTAGTTGTAGTCTCTAAACTCTCAATGATTTTATAAATGTTATAAAAAATTCTACGATTTAAAATATGGGGATATATTATATTTATAAATTACCAATAATAAAAGATCCACGTATGATTCTTAAGACCTACCAGGAGAGAAAGTCAGTAATAAATATATCTGTGAGGTGATTGATGGCCTGGAGCAGATCTTTACGCATGACCTATTTAAAGTATAACATTAAAAAGAAAATCCTTCTAGAATGAATAAAGAAAATTATAAATATTAACTAATTTACGGCACTCTTTTACTTTCTTATACGTAGTATAAGGAAGTATTGTTATGATGAAAATTTTCGACCTCGACAACACACATTTAATAAAAGTATAATAATAATAATGCGATAAAGTAAAATACCTTTTTCAAATATACTCAACAAATTTTGTATATAGAATAATTTTTCAAGATTTTCAGAAAGATTATGAAAATATTTTCAGAAGCTAACTTCAAAATCAAAAACCGTTTAAATATTAGAATTTCAGAAAATAATCTTTGATGACTACTGTACACTAATCTACGTAACTAAAATCAAAATATATTGATATTTTTCATTTTCATTTTTATATTACAATTATCGGCTTAAGTACAGCGAATAATCATTTTATTAAAAAGCCTGATACTCTTGCAACTTTTTTCTGTTTTTCTTATTGTGAAATTTCTGATGAAATTCCATACTCTTTGATACCGCCGTTCCATTTCCTTTGTCTTAGTACATTGTTCACCCTACTTATTGCTCCTCGCTGACTGCACCTAATTTTTTAAGATAATATTCCAGGTATAAATGGGGCATAGATAAGTTTTCTTTATTAGAAAGTACATATATAAATAATTAAAATTATTATACATCTAGAAAAATCTTAATTTCAACTAAACTTCAAAATGTACACATTATTTTCTTTTCTTTAGTATACATCTTATTTTTGTTTTATTTTTTGGTGTAAAAGTAGATATATAAATTATTGGAAATTATATATAAAATAGTTGCACACAATTAGCAGTTAAAGAACTTAAAAAACAATTTTGTGAACATATTTATCCTATTCCATTGAATTGAAAATTACTGCGTTTTTTTTTTAACGAAAAAAATATTGCCAAAAAACAACTCCCAAAAACTAACTGAAACTTAAACGTCGGCAATGACAGATCGTGACAACACAGGAACACATGCGGCACATTAGAGTATAAATTAAGCGTATGAAATCCCCGTAACCGCATCCCATCGTTCGGATCACAGCCACCCCAGGCCCATACCAGCGTGTGGATGGGGTAGGTTGGCCTGTATACTCGCATGCCAGCAAGTGGTACACGAACCGGCTAACTGTAATAAATTACTTTAATTGCTGTCATCAACTTTGCTAATGTGCTGCCACCTATTTGCAATTAATTCACCAATTAAATGGCATGATTGCTGTTAAACCCTACACACATACGGAATGAGCTGAATGAATACTTTTCCCTTCATTTACTAGGAACTTTTGAAAAGTTTAATTCCTTGTTTTCTTATTGTTATTTATGCTATAAAAATATTATGAAAGTAATATATCTAATTTGTATAGTAGTGAAATTGAATTATTTACCAAAACAATTAAGTTATCTTCCTGTCATTTTTTAAAAATATTCTTTTTAACGAACCTAAAAATATTAATGAAATTGTATATGATAGTGAAGGTAAATGATCATTAATCTAGTGATTATATTGTTCTTTAAATGAAAAACAATATTCCTGAAAAAACAGTAGCTTTAGTGGTTAGTGGTTAATTTTCGAGTACCTTTTTTTAACAACAATAGGTGAGAGAGTACTTGAAGAAAAGCACATGGTTGACTTAAATTTGAACCAATAGACATTGGCCCATTTACTAGGCATAATATCTTTTACAAACTGATGAAAAAATTAAAGTTTATTTTTAAAATGTAAAAAAAGTGATAAAACATATAACTGTACAAAAACGTAAATATTTAGAATTACTATTTAAAAAATATATACAAGTATTGCTACGTACATGTATTCAAAACTTGTGCATGTTCAAATATAATATGTTTTTTTTCCTATTCTTTCTTTACTTTGATTTCTGCAATATTTATGTATACAATAAACATAGTATTATTTGAAATAGCTGTTAGTGTATTCTATATTTGACTAATATCAATTAATGTTTTCATCTTTCATATACGACTCTTTAGTTGGTTTATATGTTTTTGAAGTGGTTGTTCGGTAATTGATTGAAGACGGAGATACGTGTTGAAACTCCATAATTTACAATTAAAAATTGAAATAAATTCAAATTGAGTTCAAAACAGTTTTATTCAATTTACTACAATTGTTTCACCCTACTAGGGCTTCATCAGGTGATGAATATTATAATACAAAATATTTGTAGACGTTCTATATATTATAATATTCATCACCTGATGAAGCCCTAGTAGGGTGAAACAATTGTAGTAAATTGAATAAAACTGTTTTGAACTCAATTTGAATTTATTTCAATTTTTAGTTGTTCAGTAGGTTATTTATAACGGGAAATATAATTTAAATAACTACTTTGGATTTAGATACATTTTAATTAAAACAGCACAAGTACATAACGCATTTTTAATCTTATCTTATTGGAAAATAGCTCATGCAAAGTATAAATAATAGAAACTAAAAATTAAAGAAATATGTCAAAAACATTTTTTGGCAACGAAAACTAAAAAAAGAATTTGTTCCAAATGTTTTTTGAGAGTTTCTTCGTTTTCACTTGCGGAGCTGTGGCATCTTCTATATCGTTGTATATAAAAGAACTTCATTGGCTCCTGCTTCCTCAATATCTTCTTCAATGGTTACTTCTTCAATGTGTCCCTGTAGTCTTGCCATATGTGGGACCTCTGTTGCTTTTTTACATACTTTTTCTGGCTTAATACAATGAATCAAATCATCTTCAGTTCCTTCCGGATAATAATAATAATAATAGCATATTTTTTGTAATAAAATTTACAATAATCGTCAATATATAATAAAACATTCAAATAATAGGTCAAATAATACATAAATTATCAATGATTCGTTCAACATAATGAAATTCAAAAGAAAACAAATCATAAAATAATTACATCAAATATGCTAAATTATATCCCAATTTACATTAAAATTTCTCTTGTTATTTATCAACGATAATTAAAGCTGAAACTTAATAATTCTTCTGAGGTGTAAAAGACCTCTCTCATAAGAATTTTCTTAACAGACTGGTAAAACTTCCTTTCGTTGAGGCTTCTTATGGATTCCGGCAGATGGTTGTAGAATCTAATGCCGTAGCAATTTGTTCCTGTTTTGGCCCTCTCCAGGTTCTGCGTTGGTAGCACCATGTCGTTCTGGTTTCTTGTTGGGTATGTATGGATATCAGAGTGCCTCTGGAAGTTGTTTTGGGATCCATGGACGTAAAGAAGACAGGAGAGTATGTATATTGAGGGTAAGGTTAATATTTGGTGTTGTTTAAAAATATCTCTACAGCTGTCTCTGTATCCAGCCCCGGTCAGCGCTCTTACTACCTCTTTCTGCTGTAAGAATATCTTCAAGGCCACCCCAGACGAACCCCACACCAGTATCCCACATGACGCTCTGGAGTGGAAGTGAGCATAATACACAGTTCTTGCAGCATGGTAATTCGATACCTGCTTGGTTCTTAGTATGAGGTATATGGCTGATGCTAAACAATTGTGCAATACTTGTACATGGGAATCCCATTTAAGGTTGTTGTTTATTTCTATTCCCAGGAACCTAACTGTTTGGGTACAAGTGTTTGAATTTATTGATATATACTTAGAGCATAGGCTTTAAATGATTTAATTGTCATTGAAGTAGGTAGTTGCTTCCATGCATTCAAAATCAATTGTAATAGTAATACTTTGGTCGGAGCCAGGAGTAACCGCAAAATCTGTGTTATATTGCTTCAACTCGTTAGTGGTTTCCGCACTAATGTGACCTCTATAACTATCCTATGCTAAGAGACCTCTTTGAAATGAAAATTTTCCAAAGAAATATTTGAATTAGTGGCATCGGTAAGGTTCTGATTCATCCAACCATTTTTGGAACTGCTCACAATAACGCCGTTCGTTTCTTGTTTGTTGTTTTGATTTTTTGAAAAACTCCGTAACGTTTCAGTTTAGAGGAAACCTAAAAACTCCATCTGATTTTGCTGCCAATACAATGGTAGCATGTTCTTTTTCATGGCCAGTCGATTGCAATGGTACGTATTTAGACCCAGTTGGGATCACGGTTAAATTTGAAATAATACCGAAAATATACATACATAATGTAAGATGAAATTTTCCTGTTTAGATCATAGGGATCTTTTTGAGCCAAGATGGTTCTACGACGCAAAGACAAATGCTGTCTGACCACAGATTTTAGTAACCGACGATTACTGGCTTTAAAGTTAGCACGTTCTCGAGCTTTTTCTTGAACACTGCGGCGTGATACCCTTAATAATTTTTTTCGTTGTTCCAAAATCCAGTCAAAAACATTAATATCTAAAATATGTGAGATATGTTTTCGCCCAGCTCCAAGTATTCTTTTCTAATCTTTCTTTTCCTTTCCGCCTTGCTTCTTTTATATTTTCAACGAAAAAATAATTAGTTGGGTACCTGAAATCGCTTCTTGCTTTCTCCAGTCACGCACCCTCTTTTCATCCACGCCATATTTTCTCGCTGCAGCACTATTACCAGCTTCTTTTGCCCAATTAATAACAGTCAGCTTAAATTCGAAATCATAGCTTTTGCGTTTACTTTTGCTCTCTATCTCAAAATAATTGTTGTTAAACTTGGTGCATAACAACATTAAACAAGTTCAATATCACATAGAGATTCGACATTATTTTACTGCGGACTTTATTAGAATGCGGCGGTTATTGGAATAGCGATGCTAATTAGAATAATACGGTATGTCATAATATTAAATCATTTTTATTTTAATAATTCTTGAAGATACATATACAATTATCATATAAAAATAATAGACTATGTGGAATGCGACCAAACAGATTCCCAGCGGTCCCAGAAAATAAGGAAACTAATTCATAAATCATACTTTTTGCCCACTCATCCTTGCATTCTCCTATGATCTTTTTGGTTTTTGTTGGTTTTTAAATTTCATAATTTTCTCGCTTTATACGCTTTGACACCATAAAACTAAGTTTAATGAGTAGCACGGAAATGGAAAAGAAATAAATTGACTAATATTACATGATCAAATCAGAAGCAGCGCTATTAGAGAACAACTTCAAAACAAGCCAAAGACAAACTTAAATGTTGAAAATTGAAGGATCATGTTGATAGAATGGATCAAAACAGAATCCCAAATGGGCATTGACTCAGAACCCGCCAGACACCCCACCAGAGATGGTTAGAAAATAGAAGGCAGAAGACAAGACATAGTCCTAACTATGAGAAAGAAAAAGCAGAAGAAAATTGTTGTTCCAGAAGGTAGCGCTTAAATTAACTCTTGCTGCTCTCTGTTCTATTTGGTTGGTCTATAGACACGTTCGTTGATGGTTTGGTCATTTATTTTAAATTGGCTAAATATTTTCTACACAACTTTGAGTATAAAATTACACACTTCAGTTAAATATATTGTACCAGCTCTTTTATCACCATGTATGTGCATTTAAACACGATTAAGAATGTTGTAATTGCAGTTTGCATATAAATTGTCATTTAAATCAATAAAGTATTTTTACTTCATAAGATTAGTGTGCTAGAATCATAAACAAGAGTATTTCATGAAAATTTCGTAATAAAATTGTTTTTTGAACTATCTTTATCATTAGACAGATCGATATTTGATCTACTATAATGATAATTAATTACAGAAAATTATACCTTTATAATTGATTAGCGTCATTGCGAGAATCGAATTGAAGCTTAAGTGATAATAAAAGATTTATGCCAAGTCTCATTTTTAATATTTCTTCTAGTTTTGAAATGTTATTTTTGTGTGCTCATACTGATATGTTTGTAGAATTTTAATAATTATGACTATTATTGAATTTTTTAAAATGGGCAGATAATTTAAAAAAAAATTAAAGAAGCTAATGTAACACAAGATTCCGAGAAAGGATTATTTGTTTTAATCAAATAATTTTCTATATTCACTTCTCTGTTTATACAATAACTGAAATGTTTATACAATCAGTTCCACAATAATTCGTCACAGACATTTTGCCAAACGTTTTTCAGAGGCTCAATAAAAATAAAATGACTTAACTTTTGAAATCAGCATTTCTTAGTGAAATCGTCATGTACCTTTGCACATGACGATTTCAAAAGATTTGCATTTTATCATGTAATGCAGTAAAAGTATTTTAAGCATTTGCATTAGGGAAATTCCGGTATAGATGGACCCCAATTCAAAAAAAAAATTGTAATTTTCTATCTGCTTGGATAAATAAAATAAAAAATGTCATAAATGGATAAACTAAACTTTATTGTAACCCCATGCTATAAAAAATTTTGAAAAATATATATATTCTATTTATTATAACAATTATGGGGAAAAGTGGCATTAGTCTATCTATCCCGGGGTATACGGGTTAGATCAGCCAATAATAGGGGATATATGGACCATTATAAAATAATACAAAAAACACCACATTATTTTGTATTGAAAAACAAAATATTAAACAATAAATTTTGGAGATGAAACTTAATCTTTGCGGGCAAATTTGCTATACAAATCGCAAAAATTGCTATACTTGCTGCAACTTTCGTGTATCCACCTCTGACATCTAAGGCATCGAATCCAATCATCAGATTTAGTAGTCTGCATATAATCTCCGCCGCAACCAACGCATATGTTGTTGACATTAGCTCCATCCTCGTCGTCACTTTCATCATGAACTGATACTTCTTTATCCGAATCTGAAGACGAGTCTACTACTATTTTCTTAGATTTGGGCAACCTCTGTTTACCTTTTTTTTTGCTTTTTAGCCTCGATTTCAGCTTTTGCTTGAATTTTTGTTTTTTAGATAATTGCTTATTTTTAAGTTCTGTAATGTTATTTATTTCATTAAGGATTATCGCGACATTAAGAGATCTCTTCTTTAGGGTAGTCATAACTGAAGCTAACGGGGTGGGAAAAATTTCAGTTAGAAGTTTTTCTACACTTCTCTTTGTTGAGGGTGGTGTTGTTATTCTAGAACAGCCTGGCAGAGGTGTTTGAGGTCTATGTCGCCCAGAAGAACTTGCTAGTGGTGATTCAGGTCTATGTGGAGGAGGCGTATCTGTCAGCACTGAATTTGAGGGAACGTCTTCAGATAAAAATGCGTAGCCTGGTATAGCATCTGGTTTGAAAGGGACAATGCCAGTTGAACTGAAACCTGATACGGCGTTTTTATATTTTGCTGCACAATTCAATGCTTCCCCTAACAAGTTTCTAAACTGAAGTCGGTTTATCCTTTTTGTCGGATTATTCGTCATAAATTTTTTACAGATCGTGTAATAATAACTTTTAAGCGACCTAAAGAAATACCTGTCTAACGGCTGTAAAAAGTATGTCGTATGACTAGGAAGGCCAAGAAGAAGAATATTTTGTTCTTCTGCGTATTCTAACATTTCGACCGAGTTGCAGTGGGAGGTGTGGCCATCCAAAATTAATAAAGTGGCATAGTCCCTTGCTTTACGAGGCACAAAGTGATTCTTCAACCAGTGAAAAAATATGTCTGCATTCGAGTAAGCAGATTTTTGTGACATTTTTATAACAGTACCTGGTGGCATCCCATCTTTCCATTCTTCTTTGCAATATTTTCCTTTCATAATGCAATACGGAGGTAAGAATGAACCTTCCGCATTACAGCAAGTAACAACTGAAATAGTCTCTCCCTTTTCACCTGAAGTTATTGTGGGTATACTTTTGGAACCTTTGACAGCTCCCACTTGACCGGGTTTATTATTCAATTGAAGTCCGCTCTCGTCAGCATTGTAGACGTTACCTGGCTTATCAAATAGCTGATGTTCAGTCATAATTTCTTTCAGTAGCTTAAAATAGTTTCCAACGCTTTCCTTATTGAGTGCTACCGAAGGATGCATTGATACACCTTCAGATTTTCTAATAGTTAAAGCAGGGTTACGTCTTAAAAAGGAATTAAGCCAATCGTATCTAGCCATTTGTTTTGTGCGATCAAATGTGTGTTTAAGTTTTCGTTTTTCTCCCAAATGATATGCCATTGTACGTACAGATTCTCTCGTCGGCGTAAATTCGGTACTCTGCAACTTTCTAATGTGGAGCACGATCTTTTTTTTCTACGCCTAAGACACGTGAACGTCCACTAATGAAACAAATACAATAATAGAAGCCTATTGCCCTCTTACAAATAGTTACAGAACTACAGCGAAAGTCCATATAACCCGGTGGTCCATCAATAGCGGAATTACCCTATATTTATTTTAAATATATGTATACCAGCCGTGGCGAAATGGCTCGAAATAAAAAGGCCTGTGGCGAGCTAGCAGTCGCGAATTAGCCGATGAGGAACTGTCCAGGAGAGTCGTTCCATCCCCCACACAATCTTTGTTCCACTTACTGTATTTTAATTGCTTCATCATTTTCAGAATGAGACAACTACATTCAATTGTGGAATAAACACTTTCAAATTCAGACTAAATACCTACTAATTGAGATCAAACATTTTCGTTTTGGGATGCAAATTAGTTTATTATAATATATAATAAATAACAAAGTTAACACAAAAAAATCAAATGTACATTACTCAATTCAAAGCATCAGTTATAAATCTTTGGATGTGTGCTCCACATCTGAGATAATTATTAACATTTAGCATATGCAGTCTATGGATTATTATGTTTTCTAGCTGTGGAAGACGATATTCAGTTTACGATATATTTGCCCTGTCTTTGCCAGCTAAAATTTTTGTCCACTTCAGTTATAAGTCTTTCTTAACAGCAGTTTATAAAATGAACCAGGCAAGTTCAAAAGGACTGGACATTGGAACTGAAACGTCAAATCACTTGTCAAATCGTTCGAAAACGTAGACGTAGTGTTCAGTTTGGTTAAGCGTGCGACATCGTTGCATATAAACCCACCGTTGGCAACATAAAGTGTAATTATGCCTGGTTGTTGTATTATCAATTGCAAAAACAGTGTCGCCAAAGGTTTCCGTTTATTTGCATTTCCCAGTGGTGACAGAAGAAAAGTGTGGTTATGTGACATTAATCAAGACAATGTGCCGGTAAATGCGAAGATTTGTGAGGTGAGTACATATGTAAAAGCAGATCACATGTTATAACACTTAGCTACTTATGTAAGGTGCATTTTTCTGATTCCCAATTTGAACAATCAAGAGCAGATGACATGAAAAAACTAACTCCAAATGCACACCCTGATCTGGTTGTCAACCACAAAAGGCGAAATTAAAGGAGTTTAAAGTTGACGTTCTCCAATTCGCAACAAATGATTTGTATCAATATATTAAAAAAATTGAACTGTACTTCCGTGAATGTACGAATTCATTGATACAAAATGATTTATCATTAAATGAGTTCAAAGCAATTATTAAGACGAAATTTGATACTCCTGACATACCAAATTGTCATAATATATTAGATAATATTATTTCTATATTTATACGAAGTAGATTATATTTTGTTTTGTCCGATTTGGACAAAGGGGCTACCAGGTCAATTTTAAAAAGTAGTCGCAGCGTTGCAATGCGTGCTTTAGTAAACCAACAATAATAAATAATGAAAACGGTGCTTGCTTGTTTTAATTAATTGCCTTACTATCTGCGGTTTAATTATTAACGCATGTTCATACAGTTGCGTTCTTTTAAGAATACAGTACTAAATTGATTTTTTATTTAACACAGCAATTCAATTTTGGCGCCAAATTTATAATAATAATAATAATTTTTGCCCAAAAATGGCGGAGGTTTGCGGTACTTTATATATCTAGTGACTTTAGACTAAATATAAATCAACTGGAAATTGATGAAAAGCCTTGCAAAGGCAACTAAAGGGTATGATAAATATTGTTGCGTTTTTGTGTTCGAAATAAACAACTCGTGTAATTTATTTATTTAAAACAGTCTGTATATTCACACACGTAAAATTAATTACTCCCTCCGTCCGAAAATATGGTATACATTTTGTAATTTATTTTTGTCCGGATTTATGGTATACATTTACAATTTTTTTCCGTCCACATTTACATTTCTTGTTTGATGTAACATCAGCACAAATTTTACCGTCATTGTACTGTTTTTGAGCCATTTTCCAAATTCTAGACACGGATAAACTGGTTACCCCAAATTCAGTTGCAACTTTATTTATACTGCCGTGCTTGAGCTTCTGCCCTTTTTTCATCTGCAACAATTTTTGCAATAGACCATGACGTTGCTCACCGGTTAATTGCTTGAACTTGGAATTCCTTTTCAATAAGCTTACTTCATTATTTATAACAATATATGCCATTTTGTGAATAGGGCATGTGTTAAATAATTTTTCATGAAATGACTTTTTAACTCTATTGACGTTTTTGACACAAACCAAATCGGACATCAGCCAACTATGTATTATAGTTGTTTACCTAGCATAAGAACTGCCAAATAAGTATATTTAATTATAGTTCGTTACTAATGTCTCATTAATTTTCAAAAAAATTCAAATGTATACCATATTTTCGGACGGAGGGAGTACAATATAAAAATATAAAACTAATCAAAATATAAAAATGTAAAATAAATGTAACGCACTTAAAACTACTATAAATGAATTAACACATGTACCTATTTATTTCACTACTGTTATTTATGTAACACTGTAGCGTATTTATATCACTTCTATTTATATTCCGTAATATTTATGTAACACTGTACCGTATTTATATCATTTCTATTTATATTCCGTAATATTTATGTAACAACTACACTCACTTATTTATGCTTACTCTTCGACTACCACTCAAGGAACTATTTATTTATGTTTATTTATTTATCTGCCTGTTCCGCACGAGACTATTGAATGAATCTCTTATTCCGGAATGACTCATCCATCGGTGCAACTGCTTTTATATACGCATACGAAACATCTGGAACACACCAGAAAAACGCTAGTGTTCTTCTCGATAAGCCTGGAAGCATTCGAGAGACAGTCGAGACTCTTCGTCGCCTGGCAGTACATGTGATTTATTACTTTACGACTTGTTTACCAGTCGCGCCGAATATTTGCCTTTCTTTTTTTTTTTTTATAGACTGGTTTCGTTACAATATATATACAGGGCAAACTTTGGGCCATAACAAATCACATATATGACTTTAGATTAGACAGGTATGATTATTAATCTTAATATAATCTTTTAAAATCAGTATATGTTGGTTATGGTACAAGCTTGGAATTCATTAATTCTTTCAGTTTCTTCCACACACTCTTCGTGTTTCCTCTGGCTGCATCAATCTCTGTTTGTTTGTTCGCCAATTTAAAAATTAAACTGATCTTGAAGAATTTTTCCTTGTAATTAATATATGTTTTGCAGACTTTATAAAATCCTACTTCACATTTCATAAATTACAACGAAAAACTGCCGATTGTTGTAGCTGTTATTTCTGCAAACGTTAGAGCAATATATATCAAGTGTTTGGATTGAAATGTAGCAAGTTTGGTTATATTTACTTGTAAATAGAGATTTCTTAAAAGCAGTTTTTCCTGGACGCAACGTTTCCATGCGGAAATGTGTAGTGGATGTTAAAATATCCCGCGGCTTTTTTTCTGAAAATTTGCTCATTTTGAAATACAATCAAATTATTCTAAATGCTTCTTGAAGACAACAATTCTTCTTTGGCGGCGGGAAACCCCATCTAGCATTTTTCGAATTTCACGAGTGTTTTAAGTTAGCTACGACGACAATCGAATAGAATATAGGTAGCCCCAACATTTGATGGCGAAATTAAGACAAGTCGTGTACCCAGAAGATTGGTCAAAATATAAATTTAGAAATAATTATTGATAAAATTACATTTCTCCTCACTAATTTTGCAGTGAAATATGAGCGGGTACACCTTTATGTGTTATTCTATTGCGTCTAGCGTAAAATGTAAATACCTGCGAAATTAGAAAAATGTTACATTAAATACTGCAGTGTTTCTTTTGCAACTAAATTAGGCTTAGAAATTAGATATATCCTATAACTAGACGTAAATTATGCAGATATAAACAATTAAGTTAATCGAATGTTAATGTTATTCGAAAAATGTTGAAATAAAATAATGAAGTGAAAAATGTTATGAACAATAGTGTTCTGTTCTACAAAGTTTGTATGAAAGTCATAACATAACCTAACATTTACTATTTAAATATTAATGGTGTATTTTTAGTTTCTCAATATATACATTTTAATTTGTAATTCTATATTTGGAAGCTATTATTTTTCTCTAATAAATATTACATACCTTATTTATTATATTTTAACAATAATAATAACATTTAAATAATCGTAGTGTATCAATTCATTGCAAATTATAATTGTATATCTAAATTCTGTACGATAAAGTATTATTTAAGTAATCTCACAGGCGTAACAGTGTCAAAGTACCAGATCGTTTACCTTAAATGACGTAAACAACTGGGGTGTGTGTGTGTCCAAATTTATCCGTCATTGTAGGCCCAACATCTGTCATTACTAGTATTATAAATGGGTTCCCCAAAAACCTCGCAAATCCAGCATTCTTACGTGCCATTTATTCGACCCCCGCTGTATCGATACTTTCGACGCTTATCTGTCCGAATGGATTAACCTAATCTAAATAATTGGTACGATTTGAAGTGCTTCAATTCGTCGGCAATACATACGCATTCACATTTCTATGCAATTTTAATTATTGCTACTGGCAATATACTATATGTTCTTTTATCTGGCATGATACAAAAAAGTGATCTCTCATCAAATTAAACAATTATCGGAAATTAATCAAAATGGACAAATTAGTTCATACAAAATGCTAACTTTGCAAATAATTTATCTTTTGGCAAAGTAATGCATGATATATAATAACAATGTACATATATTATTCTTAATATTGTTATAATAAAATATTAAACACATTTTTTTCTGGTGGAATAATATCAAAATATAATAAAATATGACAGTCTCCTACGAAGGTAATGATCTATCTTGAAATAATTAGATATCGCTCATTTTCAGTATTGTTTTTCAATACAATGCAGCCAGAAGCTGTGGACAAGCAATATGAAAGTAATAGAAAAAAAAGAAAAATCGATATACACCTCCGTGGCAATATTCTTTTGACAAAAGAATCAAAACCATGCATGAAACATGCATACCATAACATTAGAAGGTTAGAATATTAAATTTACATTCCACGTAAAATATTCGAAACTATAAATGTATACTTAGGATTCATTAGGTCATGATAAACCAAAAAAAAAAAACAGAACTGAAGTACTTATTATATTTCCAATTTGACACAATATGATTATTGTCTAATTTATGATACATTTGATGGAATGGTTCTCGAGAAATAAGATGACGTTCCGAATTACAAAATAAAATAAATCAATAGTCATAAAGATAGAATATAATTAAGCGTGTTTTCGATTTCTAAGAAAATTCAAATACAAATAGCGGTCAATGAATGTGTAGTGTAGGCATACTGAAATTTACCCAAAACAATATTATTATACATAACCTCAGTCCTAATGGTAATTCAAATATGGTGTGGAATCCTATGGGACTTCGTGTAAAATAAATAAACAGTAACTTTATACAAAGAGGTCAGAGATATTTTGCTTTCTTTATTGGGCAAAGCCTAATATATGTGCATAAAATCACGTAGATCATTCCATTAACAAGTGATTGAATACACAGAATAGGCTAAACGCTACAATCTGAATCCAACATGTTCTTGCGGACTTTGTACAAAAGTTTGTGCAGAATTCCTACACTTAAATGAGATAAGCACAGTTTTAATCTCGGAAATTGAAAGAAATTGAGCAAGGAATATTCGACACATTATTGGAGGGGATATATATATGTATAATCTAATAATCCCCTCTACCATATTAATGGTGTGGGGCGTTTATCCTCTTCTAACCTTTTATGAATCCTTTCCATTCATTTCTATTCCTCGCCATGCTCTTCGCCTCTGTCCAAGTTTTGCCTTTCCTCCTCAAAATCTCTGCTATGACATCATTCCATGTCGTCCTTGGCCTTCCTCTTCTTTTATTTTTCATTATTCTTGCTTCCCATATCCTTCTTGTCTGTCTCGTATTTTCCATTCTATTTAGATGTCCCCACCATCCCAGCTGTCTTTGCTCAATATGTTCCAACACTGACTGTATATTTAGATCTTTTCTTATTTCAGAATTTCTTATTCTTTCCATCTTTGTAACTCCTCTGACTCTTCTTAAATATTTCATTTCTACTGCTTGTATTTTACTTTTTTGTCTTGTATTTAATATCCAGGATTCGCATCCATATACTAATATCGGTCGGTATATTGCCTTATATACTTTTAATTTTGTTTCGCGGGATATCTCTTTTTTGTTAATGAACTTATTCCTCATACTATGATACAGCTTTGTTGCTTTTTCTATTCGTTGGTTAATCTCGGCGTCCTGGGTCCCTTTTCCATCAATTCTCACTCCCAAGTACTGGAACGTTCTCACTTCTTCTATTTCAATTCCTTCTGTTTCGATTTTCATATCTATCTCTTCATCTCCCACTACCATTACTTTGGTTTTATTCTTATTCATCATCATTCCACTGTTATTTAGTGTCGTATTCCATATTATTAAATTCCGTTGTAGATCTTCCGCACTGTCAGCTGTAATTACTATGTCGTCTGCGAATGCTCCCTGTGAAACTTCGACTAGCTTTAAGTTAATGTGTCCAACTCTGATCTTTTTACTTTCTTTTGTACACCTTTTAATAATGTCGTCCATATAAACTATAAACAGCATTGGGCTCAGGCTTCCTCCTTGTCGGAGTCCCTCCTTTGTTCTGAAGGTTTCTGATTCTAAATTATTAGCTATTACAGCGTTGGTGTTATTATCATATATTTTCTGTATTAATCGTCTTAGTTTTCCATTGACCCCTCTCTCTTTTAATATAATCCACAGTCTTTCTCTTGGTACCTTATCGAATGCCTTTTCTAGATCTATAAATGCTAAAAATACTTTCTTCTGCTCTCTATAGGCTTTTTGTATTATTTACTCCACGGAAAATGTTTGGTCTTGTGTGCTCCTTCCTTTTCTAAACCCACTTTGTGATTCGTGTAGCGTATTTTCGAGTTTTGCTCTTAGTCTTTTATCTATTATTTGCTCAAGAATCTTCATTGCAGTGCTTAGAAGGGTTATTCCTCTGTAGTTATTGCATTCTTTTTTGTTTCCTTTATTCTTGTATATTGGTACTATTAATGACTTCCTCCAATCGTTTGGTATCTCCTCTTCTCTCCATATTCTGTTATATATTTTGAACATTACTTCTCTTCCTTTTTGTCCTATATTTTTAATCATTTCTGCCGTTATCTTGTCGCAGCCTGGTGCTTTCCCATCTCTCTGTTTATGTTTTGCTTCTTCCAATTCGTCCATGGTAATTATTTCTTCCGTCTCTTCTTCTTCTATTGTTTGTTGTTCATCGGTATTCTCATTTTCCACTCCTCGTTTAGCAATTCTTGGAAGTATTCTTTCCATCTTTCTATGATTTTTTTTTATCGCTTAGTATGTCTCCCTTCTTATTTTGTATATTATTATGGTGTGTAGATTGAGACATTTCTTCATTCCTTACTGACTTCAAAACTCTATAAAATAGTTTTTGGTTTTCTTTACTATTTTTTTCCATCTTTTTACCAAATTCTTGCCATGTCTCTTTTTTTGCTTCCGCCACTAACTGTTTTACTTTTTTTCTTTCTTCTTTGTATATATTGTATTTTTCCGCTGTTTGTTCTGCTAAATATATTTTCCATGCCTTTTTTTTGACTTTACTTGATACCTTATTTCATTTGTCCACCACTTTGTTTGTCTTTTGTTTTTCTTCTTGCTTACTCCACATATCTCTTTAGTTGTAGTTATTATAATTTCTTTGAACGTATTCCAAGTTTTTTCAATATTTCTATTCATTTCTACATTTTCTACTCTTCCAGTTATCCTTTTCTGGTAACTTTCAGCGATATCTTTACTTCTTAGTTTGTATGTTCTAAGTAATTCTTTTTGGTTTTCTTTCTGTTTATTTATATATTTCTTTTCTTTATTTTGAACTTTTTCCTTTATTTTTGATATAACGACAAAGTGATCGCTCCCTATTTCCGGTCCTCTTCTTACTTTTGTATCAGTCACGATTCTTCTATTCTTTTTGTCAACTAATATATAATCAATTATGGACTTCTCTCCCCTGCTCTTAACTTCCCTGGTATATGTGTGTATATTTTTGTGTTGGAAAAGACTATTAGTTATTACCAAGTTCTGTATCATGCAAAAGTCTAGCATTCTTCTTCCATTGTTATTTCTAACCGTCTCTCCGTTTGTTCCTAATACTTCAGTGTATTCATCGTCTCTTATACCAACTCTACTATTGAAGTCTCCCATTACAAAAATTATTTCTTTCGCATCTTCTACCACGACTGTTAATTCTTCCCAAAACTTATTTTTGTTATCTGCTGTGTCGTCTTCATTTGGTCCGTATACTACTATTATTGTTTTCATTATGTTCCTCTCCTTCATCTCTATTAGTAATATTCTTTCTGACCATGCCTTCCAGCTATGAATTTGGTTTTCTAATTTTTTGTGTAAAATGCATCCTACTCCTGCAGCTGCTCTTCTTTCTTTTCCTACACCACTGTATAATAAAGTGTAACCATTGTCCATCTTAATTATTCCCTGTGCCTTTTTCTTCGTTTCCGTAATTGCTAATATGTCTACTTCTAACTCTTCGAATTCCTTTTCCAATTCCTTTTCTTTTCCTGTTATACTTTTTATGTTCCACGTGCCAATTTTCCATATTATGTTTTCTTTATCCTTACTTTTCCTTATCTTTTCTATTTTTTTATGTCATTGTTATTATATTCATCATTATTTTGTTTATTCTCCTTTATCGTGTCCTTTTTCTTGCCCGGGTCATCATCTTCATTTCTACTAGTCTTTATTATTAGTTTTTTGACATTATTTTTGCGATTTCTTTTTCTCATTCCAATTCTCCTTCCTTCTTATTCCAATTCTCTTTTTCTCTATTCCATCTCCATTGTTCTCCCTCCACTATTAGCTTTTGAAATCCTATCTTGACGGTTTTTCCTTTCATTCTCTCTTCTTTGGCCTTTCTACGTATCTTTTCTTGTATTTCTCTTTCCTCCTTCGTCATATCATCGTTAATATATATCTTTTGTTCTTTGTATTCTCTTAATTTACCCTTGTTTTTCATCATTTGTATCTTATCATGTGTATTCTTCAGTTCTATTAAGCAAGTTTCTGGGCCCACTTGTTTCACCGCTTTAATTTCTATTTGTATTTCCATGTACTTCTGGATAATTTCTTCTACCACTACTTTTAGGTGCCCTTGATCACTCACATCCATTTTTAATCCCTGCATAACTGCATTATTTCTTCTATTCATTCCCTCCAGTTTATCTAGTCTTCCTTTCACACTCCTAATTTCTTTTTTCAGTTCTACATTTTCTTCTTTGATTTTCTCATTTTCCAATTTAATTCCTTTCATTTCTTCCATATATTTATCTTGTTTTCCCTCTATATGTTGCACTTGTGTAACCAGTCCTTGCATCATTTCCATTAACTTGTCTAATTTCTTTTCGTCATCGCTTGCTCCTTTCTCCGTTGTTGTAGTTGTCTTTTTATTCTTCCTAAGCATTTCGGTTATATCTCTTGGTCCCCTCTTTCTTTTTCCCTCATCTGTTGTGCTCCCATCGCTATCCATTTCCAACAGTGTTCCTACTATTTTAGTTTTTCTTATGACGGGCCTTTTCTTCTTATCGCCTCTATTTATTTTATTGACGCCCGACTTCTCTTCAGGGTACCGTACTTTATTTTATTATTTCTGTTTCCAAATCTCTTGTATGGTTCGCAGCACCGTACTTTTTTCTTTAGTTGTTATTGTTGAGATATATCCGTGTGTGTCGAATGCCCGAGTCGACCTCTCGGAGGCAGTCAACACATGTTTTTTTAATCTGAATAAATTGTCTTACCTTCTACTTTCTTCTTGTATTTCTGTATCACTTCTACTTTTTCTTCTTCTTCTTCACACTTGTCTCCTTTCTGTGTATTATTGACTCGGTATCTCCCTATTATTGGGTTAAAAATCCGGAGCCGATATATACACGTCTACACTATACACTCTATTGGAGGGCATACTCATTTCAATTCAATAGCTCAATCTTCAAGAAAAAATAACCTTAATAAATACTTCGTTAACGAATGTTCTATATCAAATTTTTATTCATTATTTATGCCTTCCTAACAAATTATGCATTATTTCCACTTTCAGGTATACAAAAGCATTTTGATGAATAAAATGTTTGATATCAAAATTTCTTCAGTTTTGAATCCTCTGATTGTAAAAATATATCTGGGTCTGTGTGTTTGTACAGGCTGTCCCAGAAATAAAAAGACGGAGTAGCAGGTATGTAAAGTCCGAACAGAAACAGGCCAAAATATACCGCAATAACGAAGAAATTAAAAATTGAATTTTCTATGTTGTTTTTTAGATAAAAAATTACATTACGGGCCTGGCACAGAATGTATGTTTATAAATACACGTAAGAATGCTCATTTGTAAATAGAAACGAACACGCATTCATAGAAAAATACGCTTTTATTTGTATAAAACGGGAAAAAAACGTTAAATCGTACTCATTCATATAAAACATATTTTTTGCCAGATGCGTCTAAATAACGCAGCTATGTAGTCGGTTGTTGACCCAGATGGGTGACACACTTTGTTGCAGACAATAAAAGCTTGTTTTTATTTTTAAAATAGGAAGGTTGTTGCTCTTTAATGTGTTTGTAGTCGGAAACAGCTGATTATTATTATTTTAGAATATTCAATAAATCCTAGTTTTTCTAGCCTTTATTACAGTAAATATTAAGAATGTAATTTTTTTTCTAGTAGGTGTAAAATTAAAGTAATTAATGGTTTGATATTTATTATGAAGTATCTATTCCTCCTCCTTTTTTTTTAACACAAGTAATATGGTGGTCCTGAAAAGGACTGATTATGACAGTGAAGCAGGTGGATATTTAGTCCAGGGTCGGCGTAAGGCCAATTGAATTCTTTATTATTTTTTTTCTACCGTCTGCGCACGAATAAAAACTTGATATTTTGAGGGTACGTTTTTACACAATCTAGTTTCCGATTTTTGCTACTCCGTCTTTTTATTTCTGGGACAGCCTGTATATCTGTTCGGTGGCTACAATTGCGCCTTTACGGCTAAAGTAATCGACACGCTATTCTGAACTTAAATTATAATCTTAGCTAGAACGTTTTTTTCTTTTATTGTAACTACATACCCATGATTTTTTTTTCCATATTCATCCCTTTTTTAATCTCACTTATATAATCTCTTATGTCTTCTTTCATGCCTCACATATCTTTCTATAGATCATTCTTATTACTATTAATAATTTCTTTCTTTCATTCAATCAAATAATTTCACTTGTGGATATATTACTAACTTACTTTGTCTAAATATTAATTTATCGTGCTGAGGTTGGTTTCTTTTGCTACTCATTGAGCAAACCTTGCGTTTAGTATGTAATTTAATAAATTAAATAGATATAGTTATAAATAAAATGATGATCAAGGTAATTATAATCAAGAGGATAAAAAGCAATGAGAAGAATTAACTTACAAACACAAAATTCTAGAGTTTGGTGAAGAAGACCCAAAAAGGGGATGATAAAAAGAGACTTGGTAAAAGAACGACCAGCAAATACTACTAATGTATACCATGCCATAAATAAAACAATCTTACAGAAAGAGAGATAATGATAAAGACGAAGACAAGTCTATAATGCAATGATCACTTCAAATTAAATATGAAACTGAATTGTGGATAATTGTAAATAAAATAATATTTAAACTAGAACTGATACAACTGAACTCTTGGTCATGTAATGAGGATAAAGTCCAATAGATGCACGAGTCAAATTTTAGAAACGGGTGAATAAGTTCAAAGAAAATCGGATAACCAAAGACGACTATGTAAACAAACGACTAGTACTTAATCGTAAAGAATGAAATAAATGGTTAAACAGAGCAAATGAAAACTGTATGTGAAATAGAAAAAGATTAAATATGTTAAGTATATATTCTAAACTCATTAATCAATAACAAAGCAGGACTCAATAATATTAAAACAAAAAACGGTGTTGCTAATTTTTGACTTTCAATTTCTTCTTCCGTGCATCTATTCGAGGATAAGCATCACACAATGATAAATATGGTGCCACCAGATGCAGAATTTCAATATGAATCGATAGGATCCAAGAAGACTATCTACTATTAATAGTTCTGTCGTAATCTCAAGAATTCTGTAATATTTTGAATTTTTTCATCTTGATCGCCTGTATGAGTTCTACGACTATACAAAATTTCACTAAATCGGATAGAAAACAAGGTCACCAGAATCATCTGAAAATATTCGCAATTTTTTGAACCTGATGTGATGAAATTTTGAAATTGAAAAAATCGAAGAGTAAATTTTTGGAAGTTTTTTAACTCCACAGTTTGCATTAGGAAACGGAAATCCATACGGAGCGTCCCTATCTCTTTTTATTTGCAGGATATTTAAAGAAACTTAAGTAGGTTGATCATATATTGAAGATGGAGTCCAAGAGACGCACAAATAGAATATTAAAAATTATGAAAGTCGAAAAAACCTGCCACAAAAGTATAAGGATGTCTGTAAACGAGAAGATTAAATATATCAAATATACATCTTAAACTCATTAATAAAGTCAAATCGTGACATATTGAATCATATAAAACATATTAAAAACAAGAAAGTTTAAACAATCACACGAATCGCATTTTATACAGATGAATGTAGTATTAAGATATATTTAAAATTATACAGGATATCCTCAATTCTGCGATATCTATAAACTTCTTTCAAATATTTTGTGGATCTATATCTCTCTTTCATATGTGTACAATAAACTCTAATCACGAAATTGGAATATATACTAGAGTAAGTCAAGTGCTATTATTTTAAGGCAGCGCATGCGCCTCTCACAGGGCTTAATGACTGTATAAGTCGCTGCAAACGAATAAGTAATATACAAGTAAAAATTGAAATAAATTCAAATTGAGTTCAAAACAGTTTTATTTAATTCACAACAATTGTTTCACCCTACTAGGGCTTCATCAGGTGATGAATATTATAATACAAAATATTTGTAGACGTTCTTATTTATGTCTTTTCCTAAATGAAGAGGGGGGAGTTTGTGATATTAGGTTAAGAGCGGGAGTAACTTATATCTTTAATGTAATATTTAATATATATATATATAACAATATGATTAATAATATTAAAAATTTTTGAAAACTGATTGTTTACTGTTATTATAAAATTAAACAATTTATAAATATATATATAACTATAAGAATCATTAAGTTGATTTTAAATATTTAAATTTAACAACGGTGAATTATTCACTTCTAGTTGGTCATTTAAAATAAGGTTTAATTTGTTTAATTTATTTATTTCTAGGTTTTCTAATAAATTTAATTTTTTACTCTTGTCTTATAAGTAATATTCCAAAAATGTCGTGTAATTTTAATCGAATTACTTTAAGTCCACTAGCCTGTCAATTTTCCTAATACATCTATATGTACAATATTTCTGTAAGATTTTTAACGTGATAATAGCCATCTTTGTATGCACTGGTAAAATTAATAAGGTTGAAATTAGACTGGATTGAGTATTATGTGGTTTCTACTATTACATTATTATTTGTTTCATTAATTGGATCCAATTTAAAGTTATCAGATGATGTAATCAGTATAATCAGTCAAATAAATATTGACGTTAATACGAATATTTTTAAATGAACATACGCCAATGAGCTATATTAATTGAAACTGCATAACGCTCTTAATTAGGGAATGATTTCCAATAACTTTTTTATCATTCAAATAGATATTGTACAGATACTTCGGCACAACTTACGCATTCATAATAATATATTATTGAACGAAAACGACATTTTTATCCAAAAATAATCCACTGTAAACACATAACGAGCAATTTTATTATTAAATTTCTCATCATGTCCAACCATATGCCTTGGATTCAGATAATAATTCAGAAATAGTCCGTCATTATCGGAGATCGCAAATATTATCCGGCTTTACTTATCAACATAATTGAATATCAGGTTTTAGAGATCTGGATTAATTAAAAGTTATGTGAATGTATGTGTATGTATATATATATGCGGATAATGTGTCTGCATATGTGACATACATACACATAATATAGGTATAGGACGAGAATACACAGACTGATCATAAATCAAGCCCCGAATAATTTCTTTTAATAAATTAAGCAAGTACTGTTATCATATATTAAATGTTTTTCTTAATAAAGACGTCAATCAAACACTTTGACAGATTTATGAACAGAGCCGTTTATCAAAAAATATGTCTGTACCTAGGATCTATGCTTACTCAGAGTTATATATTTAATGCTATAATTTCTTAAAATTGATCAATATTTTTATATATGTATAATAATTGCGTAGGTGTAATACTAGTGCGATGTTTTTTGATACCTCCTTTTCAAAATGCTCAGACAAAAGTTTTTTTTTTTAATATTCATGGGATCTATAACAGGAAGTTGTCTTAATGAGTATAATTAACAGAATTTAAAGAGCGTCAATTACCATTTTATACATCGTGCACCAATATAAAACAGATCTATTAATACTAATGAAACATGGAAAATACCTGCGCTAAGTGTAGATTACTACGATTGTATAGCTCCAATATCGAATTTATGAGAAGCATTGGAAGAATTGCTGTCTTCTCGTATTTAAAAATATTTAACAAAGCACTCAGTATGTCTTTATTTAAATCAAAATGAATATACTTATAAATAAGACGAATACCATTCTCGCAATCTTCCAGCTTCTTCAAAAGATATTGACATATTTGAATGACAGGCACTTCATCTCTTATCTAAGAGGGAGAAAAGCAACATACAATTGCTTCTGGCATGGAAATTACTTCATCAATAACCATTGAGTTCATTTATTTGATCTGTTAGCTTATGGGAAGCTGACTAAAGAATAGGACGTTGAGTGTAGTGACGAGGTTCTTCAATACATAAACCATTTTTGGTTTCTTATTATAACATTGGATACCGCTTTCCGTGGAAACACTGTATAAAAAATCTGACTAAGAAATTGCATGGTGCTATGCCTTCTGTTCGTCAATTATATGCCGAAAATGTTATTTATCAACATGACAATTGTCCTGTGCACACAGCTAATATTGTTAGAACCTGGTTTGGTAATAATAACATCAAATCTTTGCCGTGGTCTGGTAACATCCCAGATCTGAACCCTATTGAGAATATATCGTGTTTATTAACTAAGAAAATTTATACGCAAAATATTCGTTTTCTAAATGTAAATCATCTTTGGGATACTATAGAAAATGCGTGGGAAGAATTAGCGTCGGATGAAAATTACGTGCGGCAATTAATTAATTCAATGAACCATCGTTTATATAAAGTCATTGAAGGAAATGGCAATATGACTAAATATTAATGTTTTCTTGCTTTGTTTTTATATTTATTTTTATTTGTATTTTATTTTTCGGGTTGAATATTAAAAAATTATATAATATAATAAATTCTATTTAAGGTTAAGATAATATCTTTTTACAAACGATGATTTTAAATAAAATAATCATCAAGTTAAAAGATACCCAGAACCAGTCATTTTGACAACCAATGTCAATAATGAGGGCATTATTTAACCTTTTAAATGCAGGAAAAAATAAGCCATTTTCACACTGGCAAAATAATGTCAAAATTAGCAATAAGACGTGTTCGCCACTTTATTGCACAGAACTGTACATGCAAGTTTATAAATAAGAAGAAGAGAAGATTAACACGTATATAAACTTTTGCGCTTTCAGATTGAATTAACTGGCATGACAGACGTTATTCTGCCCTTTCCTTGACTCCACAAATTTGTATTATTTTGATGACAATTATAACAAATGTCAAAAGGTAATTATGACAAATATGTCAAAAAATTTACGAATATTATTAAATATAACGATACACGGTGCGCGTTGCTAAGCCCAAAAAAAAAACGCAATTATGAAAAACCCGATCAGCACCAAACTTTACAGGAATACACTTCAGACTATGCTAGAATTTTCCTGAAAATTTCATTAGAATCGGTTCAGCAGTTTCAGAGCCTATAGGGGACAAACACACACCGCCACACACATATAGAGGAAACGCGTTACATTCAATTGTACGTCATAATAGATCCATGACGTCTCGCCTTGTTTATGTTGCCCCGGATCTATTTGTATTTCTGTCAGTGACAGTTGATATAACCAAAAAAAAATTTTACTCACAATACAATACCAATAACGTAATATATTTAGTAATTGAAATGCTCTAAGAGTTCAGCCTTTCTCAGCTTATTTATTATATTGATTTAGATTGTCGAAAAACCATAAATGTTTCATAACGTAGCCATAATAAGATTTAAAATAACTAATACTTACGCTATTCTCATTAATCAGATGATTATAGAAAAGCTTGTAAAATGCTTCGACTGTTTACAGAAACCTTTCGGCATTATATTTAAAGGACGCAAATAGATAATAAACAGTTTTTATACAATTTATATCAAAGCAAAAATAAGCACGCTAATTTGACAGGCAAAATATACACAACACACGCCTCTTTGACCAGATATGATTTATCTGACTACATCGAATTGAACTATTAGTCTATTAAAAACACGTAAGAGAGAATTTAATATTGAAACGGAAATTATGAGTTTATTTGCCATGAATGCGTATATTACCATCAATTTATACATTTTCTATCTATAATAATGAAATAAAAGCCCTCAAATATAATTTAACAAAGTAACTTTTTTAGTTTCACTAATAGTTATAACAACATGTAAATGTCATCAGTAACGTGCAATTGAATATAACGCGTCTCCTCTATACATCCAATTTTCTATCTATACTAATGAAATAAAAGCCCTCAAATATAATTTAACAAAGTAACTTTTTTAGTTTCACTAATAGTTATAACAACATGTAAATGTCATCAGTGACGTGCAATTGAATATAACGCGTCTCCTCTATACATCCAATTTTATATATCGTAGTCGTCAAATTTTAATTTCGGTTTATACTTCTATCCCATGCAGAAGATGACCTTATAATATGCAGCGATGCCTGCTGGCTAACAGTGGTGGGAGAGCAACGCAGTGTCGGCGGACCCTCACGCCTTACATTTCATAGTAAACGTTTGTTGAGTGTACTGTCTTGGCAGCCTCGCTTATGTTTATCTTTAGTTTATTTCGTCGCGCTCTTTTCCTCTTTCTACTTTCGTATCAGAAATTAAAATATGTCGACTACGGTATAAAGATGGGAAACTCAAAACACATGACAAGTACGCGCGCACAACGCCATCGTTTGAATCGTTCTAGAAACATCCCGATCTTCTTTCGCATTATATTCCTTGATTAAAAATATATTAAAATTCCTTTACTACTGTATCATACATTGAACGAACAAATGATATATGCTTAATAAATTAATAAATTGAACATGAACTACAGTACTGCGCGTTGTGTATACCTATTTGTTTTCCACTTACATTGTGAAAAGCAAATGGATATTAATTAATGGAATCAATCTATTTCTGCTATTGCAGCAACGTACGATTTCATAAATCACCGAAAGCTTAAGCTTAACTTAGATTATTTAGTCACATGGCAATCGTTCGTTATTAGTTATTACAATAATAAAATATACTGATAGTGATGGTAATAGTATCAAAAGCGCAAATGTCATGAGTTATGCTCTCTATAGATTTTGAAAACGTTTAATTTTATAATAAACTGCTTTAAATATATAAATACTTACAGTGACGTGCAATAATGTACAAGAAATTTTTAAGTATTTTATACTGTACATTTAGCGCGGGTGGTCTTTTCAGTTTTTAAACGTACATGCTCGGGCTTGTCTATATAGTAAATAAGTTTATGTAGTTATATAGTCACAGAAATCGTGTTGTTTATTTTTAACGTAATATTGCGTCAAGTCACCTGTCGCTGATGCATTCAGACGTACAACGAACTACGTTTGTCACCATTAATACAATTGCATAATCCATCTGCGCGATGCAAAGACACGATCGACCCAACCCCGAATGACATCCAATAATAATAATTGCGTCACACATAAATACTTTCTCCCCCTTGTTACATGTTAATCGCTTGTAAAAATATCATAATTGGCTTTTACTTTAACTGCCTGTCTCAGTTTTCTATTACTGTAAACACATGTATATCTAAATCTACTACTGCAATACAGTTTATAAGGAGTGTACATAAATAAGCGTCCCTACGTGCAGTTTCAAAAATATAACATAGGTAACTCTGAACATTATAGTCATATTGCAAGCTATGCCATTTATTAAAGTACAGAGCCTTTCCGAATATTAGATGTAAGTTGAGCTAGGATAATTAGGAAAATTGCATTATTATGCCTTTTTTGCGTCTTTTTCAGGATTCTGCCTTTTTTAAGGAATCTCCTGTTTCCTTGCCTTTTATTGTATACTAAATTAAAATTTTAAGAAATGTAGTTCTTAAATTTTCAATTTAAAAAAATCCTACTCGCAATTTTCTTAGAAAAATGCACATTTGAAATTTCTGAAATAAATTGTAAAAAACCGTATACAGCTTGTGTAAAATGGAACACTAGATATAGCAAGTCCAAAAGACATCAGAATTGCAACATCGTAGTACTGTATCTCTGCTTTCGCTACATTTAGCGGTGAAGCATCGATTGGCATAACATAAAAACAGTACACCGCAGGCGTTAGGGCTGTGATGTACTAGCCTTGAAAACATACGATAGCGAAAGGAAATTCATGATAAAGGAAATCTTAATTCAAATGCTGAGGTATTACATGCCTTAACGTATATTCAAACAAATTTCTCTTGGTTGCCCCACAAAATAAAGAAATTAGAAACAGTTGGACTGACTCTTGTGGAATCCCTAGGTATTGTACAAAAGGCAGTGGATCTCACATCGAGTGCCCCAGGACCAGCAGAAATAAAAATAAAGGATAAAGTTAAAGCTGTTTGGCAAAAAAATCCTTCTTTAGAAAAGTTAAAAATAATTTCCGAAATTCACCAGGAGAAAAAACCTGCAGAATAAAAAACCTACATCACAGTGCCACAAAACTAAAGGTCTTTAGTTGTTAAGATCCAAGCAACAGTCTCTGAGTTAAATTATGTAAGTCTGTGTATCCAAATTCAAACTTAGCTAGAGGACATTGTTCAACAATATGTATAACTGTTTCAATCTCAGCTCCGCAATCACAAGCTGGACTGTCGATCATATTCCAATTGAAAAACATACTATTCTCCCCTTGAAAGCTGTCAATTCACTGATGCTGCATGAATTTTATTTGTCTTTGGATATACCTTCGATATTAAGTTGACAAATCTTAACAACTGGACCATTATTCCTAAAAGAAACACAATATGAATTTAAACTTGAAAAATGATACCTGTCATATGACCGTGAGGATCTTAGGATCTTGTACGGTCTTCCAAGTGATGGTTATTATGGACAACATTATATTCTCCATAGTTAATACTGTATATACGTACTTATGCCTTTTTTTTTTTAAAAACAGTTTTAGTTTTACGTTTTTGCCGGTTTTATATTTTATTTTTGCCTTTTTAGTGCTTTTTTAAATCATTCATTTTGCCTGCCTTTTTCGAGACTTTATTTTGCCTAACTATCCTAGCTCTAGATATAAGCTATTAATAGTTTCAACGCTATGAGAGCAGATTTTGTGTCATGTCGAGTGTCAAACGCATAGTGCCGAGTCCAACTGATGATTAGATTTTCTACCAAATTTGTATGTAGGCAGTAGTAGCTTACGTCGATGTAAACTACAAATTTACTAATCCAATTTATATCCAAAGTAGGTTTTTACTCTTACCCAAAACCAGTATTTGGCGAATATCTGACAAATTATACACTTAGCACAGATTTTTGAAGACTGAGAGTTAATTTAGAACTATTTTCGTAGAAAATAGTTCGGAAGAAGTAACACTTTTAGTTTTATCGAAAAGCATATTTTGGCAAGTCACTCTCAAATTTGACACTCTATACAGATTTATTTAAAGTATAAAAGTATTTAGAACTTGATTTGGAATAACTTTGGTATAGAAAGAATTCAAAATTTGAACCAGACGTGACACTTCTATTCTTATCATAAAACATTTTTTTCAATTGATGAATTATACACAAATTTCTTAAGTGAAGTAAGTCATTATTTGTATAAATATAATGGAAGATGCTCGACTAAAAAGGCATAACTCGCAAGAATGACTGGAGTATCTGATACAATCATTTTTAAAAGTCTTCATGATCATCTTGACATGACAAAAGCCGGCACAAAATCGATGCCCAAGAATTATCACGCCGCCGCAAAAACAATAGCTTGTGGAATGTTCCCGTGCGTTTTCAACCTCTGTATTGCAGGCAGGTATGATGTATTAAGTCGAATTATTACTGGGAATAAAACTTGGGTTCATCATTATGCGCTTGAGTTCCACCAAGACTCCTTGCAATGGCATAAAAAAGGTACACCACCACGCAAGAAGTTTAAGGTGTCACAATCGGCCGGAAAACGCATGAGTACTTTTTTTTTATTACTCAGAAGGAATTCTGTTAATTGATTACAAAGATAAAGAAGTTTTCAAAACTGGAGAATTTCTGCGCTTCAATCCTGGAGCGGTTGAAAGAAGTCATTAAAGAAAAATAAAAGGAAAGTCGACGAAAGTTGTCTTGCTCCTGTACGACAATACTCCTGTCCACAAAAGTCGTGTTGCGCTGGTATGTCCTACATAAAATGAGCATCGATATTCTGGATCACTCATCCTATATTCTAGACCTGGCTCCTAGCGATTTTTACCTCTTCCTTAAAATAAAAAAATGAGGTGTGGCCACCACACGACTTTCTTATACGTATGAGCATTTCAAACTATACAATTTCGAATTTTTTTACACAAAAATTATTCAAAATACTATTCTAAGTACTTCTATTCTCTTAATAAATCGCTATAGAATACATACTTTGCAAGATATTCGAAAAAAGTGCTACTCCCTAAGAGTAAAAGTGTTACTTCCGGTCCGAATTCTAAATTTCATATATACAAAAAATATTGCAAATCTAGAATTAACTACTTTTGTACTCTTGATAAATATATATAGAATGCATAACTTACGATATATTTGCAAAAAATTGCTATTCGATAAGAGTAAATGTGGTACTTCCGGTCTGAATTTTGAAATTTTTTTTATACAAAAGGTATTGAAAATTATATTTTAAATACTTTTATACTCGTAACGTACCTGTCTAAAAAGCATGATTTGCGAAAAATTCGCCAAAAACTGATTTTCCATAGGAAATAGCCCAAACAATTTTTTTAACTATAGGAGTAAAAGACATACTTCCGGTAGGAATTTCGAAAAACTTTTTAAATAAAATTGTTCTCAATTTTAATTTTAAGTACATATGAATTCTTTATAAATTTGTTTAAACTTAGTAGTTGACGAAATATTGGCAAAATTCGGTTTTTTCGCTGAAGTAAACTACTACTTCCGGTCAGCCGATTTTACTGAAAAACTAATCAGATCTCAAGAGGGAGATTATACACGTAAATACAACATTTGGAATTGATATCTACAGCGGTTTAACCGCTATCGTGGTCACACACACACAGACACACAGACACACACACAGACACACAGACAGACACAGACACAGACACACACACACAGACACAGACATTTTTTAAAAACCACTTTTTCGGTATCAGGAGACTTCAAAACGTGGACCTCTGCAAAAATCTCGAGGTCGAAAATTTTCATCATCACAATACTTCCTTATACTACGTATAAGAAAGTAAAAAGAGCTGCACAGAAATAAATCTACGAGCGATAAAGAAATAAAGGACGTAGTTTTAGCGTATTTTTCAGACAAAGATTTGTTTACGAAGGCATACACAAGATAATTAAAAGTTCTAAAAAATGTATTATGGGCGCAGGTCAATGCATTGAAAGAGAAAAATAATTTTGCATTTTCTCTTCTTTTCTCCTATTCCATAACTTTCATATAAAACATTCTTGTATTTAATATCGGTCCGCGTATGTTTCCATCAGTTATAAATAGAGCGGACACGAAAGGTTGATAACTCATCGCCCACGGGCGCACTATTGAAATTTTGTATTTTTAAAAAGTGTTTAATTTTATTTATATAATTGGATAACAAGTGGGTGGTGATCTATAAAATACAAAATACGTTATTATTTGTTTATTTTGTAGTTCAAATCGAGTAAACTTTCCGTACTTTATTTATCTTACGAAATATAATAAATTTTCAAAACCCCTCACGCTCCTATCTACGCCGATGAAGATAGAAACTTTACGAGTTAAATGGACTTTTTTTGCTCTCATTCTCGGGCGTAAACAGATGTTGCAGTTCACCATATGAATAGTGCTATTCAGTAACTGCGTGCTGTTTACATTATTTCTTTGCTCCGTCGTAGTTTAATCCTGGGACGTCCGCTTTGTAGTTATAAAGAACTAGCTGCCCGTAGCCCGGCGTTGATAGACCACATTCCATAGAAAAATTAAAACGTGCTTTGTGTTTATTGCTATTGACCGATGTAAAATTTCTGTGTATTTTCTAGATAAACAAAGAGTCAATGATATTTTATTATAATCAATCTACCACTCGAATGGCTTTGGATACCCAATATTCTGATCTATATATAGCGATGCCGGCAGAGTGTGTTTGTATGACGCGCCAACTGTGTGTCCTTCGTTTCCTATAAAAATTCATGTGATTACACATATTGTTAATTTTTTAAATGTTTTCCGTTAAAATTTGGAAAAAGAAATATGATAACAAACTACCACACAACATAAGGAACATACACCCAAAATTTTATCAAAATCGATTAGGTAATTTGCGAGTCTATAAATAACAAATTAAATGATAATAATAATAATAATAATAATAATAATAATAATAATAATAATAACTTTATTCAGTTCATTTTACATATCTAATGTTTGAACACGTCAGAATAGTATAAACAATATCACAGTATTAAAAGTAGTAAAGTCATGGTGACACAAGCTTGAATTTGTACGTTAAAAAATCTTGTAATGTGTAAAAAGCACAATTAGTTAGAATTGTGTTAAGTTTTTTCTTAAAAATATTTACTGGTAACTTTTTTAAATCAAGTGGTAAGTGATTGTATATTTTTACTAGTTGTGTAGTTGCATTCTTCTGCACAACACTTTTGGAAGTCCGAGGTGGTAGAATCGAAACCTGCTTTGTTCCCCTGGTCCCATAACAGTCATGAAGTTCCTGCTCTTTAAATAATTCGTAATTTTTCTTAACAAATAGGGCACATTCTATCACGTATAGGCACGGTAGCGTGAGAATCTTTTTTTCTTTAAAAACTTCCCTGCAAGAATCAGTTCTTCCCATTTTAAAAATGTTTCTAATACATAACTTCTAGAGAATGAAAACCCTGGATACATCCGAAGATGCCCCCCAATAAACAATACCATAGCGCAGTCTGGACTCAACATACGCATAGTACGCAGAAAGACCAGCCTTCTCATTTACTGATGTTGTTATCACTCTTAAAGCGTAATTAAAAGACGATATCTTACCCGCCAGGTACTCAATATGTCTCCTCCAGTCCAACCGCGAGTCCACCTGCAGCCCCAGAAATCTCACATCTTCCCCTGTTCTTATTTCATGATGTCGATACTCCATAACTAAAGGATCCCCCTTGAAATATGTGAAATGTAATATATTTGTTTTTTCCATATTCAGCTTTAGGTGATTTTGTTGAAACCAATTCTCAAACAAACACAATGTTTCAGTTGTTTCTCTATTGATATCATTATTTTTACTTCGTATTATAACTGAGGTGTCATCAGCAAAAAGTGCAGTTGTATACGTCGTCACCGATGGTAAATCATTCACATAAATCAAAAAAAGAAGAGGACCCAACACCGATCCTTGTGGTACTCCCCTCTCCACAGACACCCATGCAGACTTCATGCCAGTGCCACGATCAATTACACACTGCTGCCTACCGCACAAGTAAGACCGAATTAATTCCAGAGCCGGTCCTCTAATACTTATTCGTTCTAATTTTTGGTACAATACGTCGTAATTCACACAATCAAAAGTCTTTTGTAGATCCAAAAATATGCCAACTGTGCACTGGTTATTGTTAATTCCTTCGATTATATCCGCTAGCACCTGATAAATTGCACTTGAAGTAGATCTACCAGATATATACCCATTTTGCTGCGATGACAAGATGTTGCATTTGTTTAAGAAAACTGTAAGTCGCTTGAAGATAACTCTCTCTACAACTTTGGCAAAGTGCGACAAAATAGACAGCGGTCTATAGTTTTTAATATCAACCTTATTTCCCTTCTTGTGAATAGAATGATATTAGATTTTTTTAATTCATTAGGAAATATTCCATTTTTTAAGCATTTGTTAAATATAGGCTCCAGAAGCACGGCAAATCCAGGTGCACACCCCTTTAGTAATTGTACTGGTATTCCGTCGTCACCTACGCTATTAGTATCTTTCAATTCTATAATTATATTGCACAACTCCTCACTACTTGTGTTTTTGATTTTTATACATATAATATATCGATACATTAAGTTTTGATATTACAAAGCAATATTTCACTCAAGTCGAAATTAAGAATGAACTTGACAGTTTAATAAAATGTTAAGTAATACAGACATGCTTGTTAATGCATACAAGTTTAACGCAATGTATAGTGTTGATAAGTTAAATTTTCAATTCGAAAGTGTGAAGTACTTCATATCTATGGCACTCAAATATTCATCATTTGTCAAAACAACAAAACAAACGAGTTAAAGTAAAGGTCCGTCGGGTCATTACGCACCGTCTGTGTCTAGTTGGCCAAATGAAACGTCCGTACCAAGTCGAAATGGCTATATCGCATCGATTCGCAATAGTTGTTTAGGAGATTAGCCCGGTACCGCGCGGGCAACAAAAGAGGGTAAAATTAGGGGTGTCGTTAAATGTATTAGGATATTAAATTATCATGACAATGGCACAATCAGAGGGTTCCGGTGATAAATATACTACAAACATACGGCCCTTCTGGCCACAGGTTTTATGCGCAATATGGTGACAAATTAGCGCGTAGACCTCCTCCTCCACCACCATGAATAACTAAATAAATACCGTGAAGAGCACAACGAAGAAAACACGATGATAGTGCCGTTAGGATGAAAGCACTCTGACTGTGTTATTGTTATTTTTAATTTTTTTCGGCGCGCATTTAAAAGAAGTGCTCTAAAAGGTAATGACAGTTTAAACAGACCAAGCAAGCACTTTGTCACTTTATTTACAACATTCAGTTTTTCTGAAGGATAATAAAATTATTAAACACAAAGACGCAGAAACTCCTATAAGATCCACATAAATGTAATCCTTGAAAGTTTTTCCATAAATAATTATAAGTTTAAGCAATTAGAAACATCTAAAGTACTCATATGAGCATACTTTTGCAGACAGATAAGATAGTAAATTACAAAATTATAAATTATCATAAATTATTATAAACATAGAATCTTTAAATTAAAAATAAATAAATTAAATATTTAACTAACTATTAGAATTATTGACTGATATTTATCTTTTCAGGTTGCGGACCTGGTCATGCTTTGCTGGGTAAAACGAGACGACCCAGAACCGCATTTACCTCACAGCAATTACTAGAACTTGAAAAACAGTTCAGACAAAATAAGTACCTTTCCAGACCTAAGAGGTTCGAAGTTGCTACTAGTTTAATGTTAACAGAAACACAGGTAAGTCATACAAATTAAAAAATAAAATGTTTTTGATAGTATTAAATCTATCTCTTCATATTCTCATTAAAGTTTAGTTCAACTAAATTAATAATATTTATGCTCCCCAAAATATGTGAATTAGATCATGCCCTAATAATAACACTAATTAATAATAATTAATTGTTTCCACACTACTTGCTTGAAATCTATTTTATCTAACAGTAACCTGTAAATATTTCACTTTGCCACTTTAATAACACCACCAAAATTCTGAAAGAAAATGTTCATAATATGCGAATTTTTCCTTAGATTGCAAAAATTTCTAATTATTGCATGGCATTGCCACTTCTTTTAAATAAACTAAAACTAGACGAGTGAAATGGGAAATGCAATTTGTCTTGTGTTTTACCAAATCCGCAAATTTTAGAGCAGTAAAAGTAAGAATCAATATTTTTAAGAAATAAATCACAATGAAACCATATTTTAAGACAAGTCTACAATTGATAGACTTATTATATCCACTAAACTACATGTATTCCATGAACATGGTCGATGATTAATAAAGATTTCATTAGTTCGACGTAACAAGCGACATTTCCTTGATCTGTCACAATACTGAATCAACAAACATTGTCCAAATTATGTAATCTTTTTGAATATAGTAAATTATTTTAACTAATATAAAATGCGTATACCAATTGCTTGCCGGCAAGTTGCGGATGAATTTACTGTGTGATAAAACGACGACACCGAGAGTTTGTATGAGTTAGTACGAGAAAGCAATATACAAACTGCTTTCTGGTCGAGTGTAATGTTGGAAACGAAGGGAATTCGAGTACATTTTCGCTGAGGGTAGACTGACTCTCGTTTAATCAGTGCGACAAGGATAGCAGCTGTACTTGCGCATTTCATTTGAATTTGGTTAACGCTTGATGTCTAGTCGAATAGCACATTTTTAAATCATGTTTCGTCCATCTAATTTAGAACAATTACGCGCCAAAATTATTGAATTTTCGAATCATGTTACCCCAAAAATGTTAACAAATGTCCGTTGAAATTTTTATAATCAGCTGGATTACTGCTCAGCTCAAGAGAGATGCTTGTTTAAGCATTTAATAAATAATTAAGTACTTGTTGAAATTCATTTTTCTTTAGTAATTCCATTCTTAACTTCCAATGAAATTCCTTGTTTTTGCGTTTATACTTACTGAGACATTTTGTTTAGTTTCATACAAATTTATTGTTTACTTTCAGAGTTTAAGTTTGTATCCTTTTCTATTTTATAATACTACGGAATTATTCCCTTTTTGTCTTACTAAGAGTTTCGCTATTGTTACGTTTTCGTTTTTTATATCAGCTATAGTTGTTATCTTTGAAATTTTAAGAAAAAAATTATTATTTTTAAGTTTTTAGAATTGACGATCATTTCTTTTATTTACTCATACAATTTGGGAAGCTGTGATGAAATCCGTTACTAACATTATTTAGTGCGATTATCTGATGCTTCAACAAGTCTCTACTCGTAAATTATCTAGGTAGTGCTTTTTATTGTGTAATATTATTTCCATAATCTCTAAAGTAGTACAGTAATGACTTTATTCTTGGTTAAAGAATTTGTTATTAACGGTAACAGTAGGAATTTTCACGGAATAACGCAGTAACGCTTTCTACGGTGTCGACATTAAAGTAATTCTATTGTTAGTAACAGAGGCTACCCCTTATTCTCCCACTTATAGTCGACCAGATCGTTTAGTATATTCATCCGCAGGTGGATCGCGTGCACACTGTACAGGATGAGTCATTAGTAGCCGCTTCTTCGATTGCTCTTTTGTGTTTTAAATAAAAGAAAAAGCAATTAGTGGAGGATCCATGGTTGCTTGTGGCGCATATTGTAAAAATACTTTAAGCTCTGGCGCACTTCCTGTGTCACCGAAAATGCACGAAACTTAATTTTTTTAAATAACTCACCCTATATATCTTTGGATTTTCTTGTACTGCTTTAAATTGCCTGTTCAACTGTTTTTTCTTTTTCAAAATTGAGTCAATAGTTTTTGAGTTATTAATTTTTTTTGAAAATATTTGACCAAAACACGTGTTCAGAAAAAAATCATTTTCACATTGTTTTTAAAAGTAAAAACATTGACTTTGGTGGTGCTTGTAGCCAAGAAAATTCTGCATCATTTGGTAAAGTTGCACTCGACAATACCTCAATAAAATTTTGTTTTTTCGAGATAATCACTATACGAGCAATTAGCGGTCAATTAAAGAACTACGGGCGCTGTTCTCTGCACCAAAATTTTGGTCCAATACGGGCTGGAATGCGGCTGACTGCCTGAGTCAACTGTTAAAGAAAGTCGGTATACATTTATGTCAAACTTACAAAACCATCGCTATTAGTTATCATCCAAATAAATTATTCATTTGAAGAGTTAATAGATATGATTGACATTTTGGGTGAATCTGAAAGAAACTCCTTGCTAGCATCCAGACTTTATGCACAGCGATCCCTGGTAGAAGTCAACCGAAGCCAGAAACCTTCAAAAATATAAAGTAGACGGTTTGAGTGAACAGAAAGCATTGAATATGAAAGAAACAGCGGAAAAAGCAATAACTGGTGAGGATAAGACGTTTATAGTACTTGCGAGTGTAGTTGAACACCCCCATACTAGTACTACGAAAATTAGTCGGCAGTTAGATGTAAGTCAAATTTGAGAATCCAGAATAATTAGGAAATACGAAATTCACCCGTGGCATATTCATACACAGGGTTAGATGAAAGAAATTTTCAGAATTACATTTTTGTCAATTGGCAGCAGATAAATTATCCTGGCTTCTCAATTTTTTGTTGTTTACCAACGAAACCTTCTATTCAAGTGATAGACAGTTGACTAAGGAAGTCGGGCGCCATCCCTGCCTTCCATTGGTTGAACGAATATTTTGGTGCATAGAACAACAGCGCTCGTAGTTCTTTAATTGACCGCTAATTGCTCCTGTAGTGATTATCTCAGAAATTACAAAAGATAGGTATAGGACATTGTTAACAAAAATGAAAGAGAATAAAAAAAGGAACAAAATGCCTCAATAAAATACTGGGTGTTCCATTTAAAAAAAATAAGTTTTTGGTATGTGAAAATTTAAGGAAGTAGGCTTTGAAAAGACAAAGTTTATTGAGGTATTATCGAATGCAACTTTACCAAATGATGCAGAATTTTCTTGGCTACAAGCACCACCAAAGTTAATGTTTTTGCTTTTAAAAACAATGTGAAAATGATTTTTTTCTGAACACGTGTTTTGGTCAAATATTTTCAAAAAAAATTAATAACTTAGAAAATATTGGCTCAATTTTGAAAAAGAAAAAACAGTCGAACAGACAATTTAAAGCAGTACAAGAAAATCCAAAAATATTTAGGGTGAGTCATTTAAAAAAATTAAGTTTCGTGCATTTCCGATGAAACCGGAAATGTGCCTGAGCTTAAAGTATTCTTACAATATGCGCCACAAGCAACCATGGATCCTCCACTAACTGTTTTTTCTTTTATTTAAAACACAAAAGAGCAATCGAAGAAACGGCTACTAATGACTCACCCTGTATATTCTTGAAAGGACGTTTTGTAAGAATAAACATTTCTATTATTCAAAATTATTATTAATTTCATTCAAGTTTATGTTTATTTTGAACTTACGAAGATGCAAAAGTGTCTAAGTATTTTAAATAAAATTCTAAAATCTTATTATGTACTTTGAACGCCTTTTCTTTGCTAGCTTTTCGCGTTAATCTACTAATCACTATCTCCGTAGATTCCATAGATAAGAGATATACATGGGCGAGATAGGAGAAGTAGATCCGATTTCACCCAGACTAGACCTACTCGTGTTTTGTTTTGGTTTCCCCGAGAGCCGACAAAACACGAGTCGGTCTAGTCTGAGTGAAATCGGATCCACTTCCCCTATCTCGCCCATGTATAATAAGAGATAGTAGATTTTTGACCCATATGCATTTGGTTGAAACTGAAAAAAACTTGAAAACCTTCGTGATTGAAGGTAAAGTCAAATGGACATTCGCGATATCTTTCAACAACTGCTTCAATATGCAATTCTTGCAGCAACGAACAAAAAGATGCACCTGTGCGTAATTATAAAACCTTGCTCAATTAAAACTGGATTAAGCCTAGACGCATTATTAGCTAATATACGAAAAACATACTGAGCAGTGTATAATTAGCACTGTAGCAGAAAAATATTACCTATGCAACATAGGTTCGTGATTGGTCGCTCAACGACGAGTAATCTGCTTTATATCAACCAAGACATTAGTACGGCTCTTGATTCTCGCTCTCAAATGTATGTCATATATAGAGATTTTGTGCCCGTATTTGACACTATTATACATGCTATTCTGTTGAGAAAATTTTATACATTGGGATTTCATGGTAATCTGGTTGGTTTTCTATCATCATATCTTCGGGGTCGGATCAATTATGTGTACTACAGTGGATTCAAATCTGTTGAATTTGCTGCCACGTCAGGCGTTCCACAGGGGTCTAATTTGGGACCTCTGCTTTTTATACTATTTATTAACGATCCCTTAGAATCGCTTTTCTTGTGATGGGCTGGCGTATGCTGACGACTTGAAAATCTAATGTCGTACTGATATTACCTCCGATGCTTTACGTTTCTATTACGATTTAGGTACAATCTGCGAATGATTTGGCGCTTTATGTCAATAAATGTCATATTATGAAGTATTCTAGAAGGATGTAACTGATTGACTTCGATTATAGTATTGGGGTACACGTATTGGCCTTGCGCGAAGGAGGTAAAGGCTTTGGGAGTGCTATTTGAGCGTCATTTATCCTTTACCAAACATATTGCTATAATGTATACACTTCTGCCTCTGCTACACCTCTCAGAAATAATAGGCATCTTACTAATGCCACCACTATTGGAACATCTTTATTTTTCGCTTGTGCGTAGTAAGCTAGGATACGCTGCTGTTGCTTGACATCCAATTTATATCTTCTATAAATCTTGGGATTTGGAAATCATAGGACTGTTTTTCAATACAAAAACAAGGAACATAGTAAATATAATTAGTTTCATTTACTAATGACTTGACGGTTCCATGATTTTAATTAACTATAGTTGAATCGTTTTGGCAACCAATACGGCCAACATAGATAAGGTATAAATTTATGAACAACAAAATTAAACTAATTAATTAATATGTTGAGATAGCTTCCGCTATTAAAATACTATTACACGAAAGTCAGTTACAAACATAATATTATAAATAAGGTTACTAAATATAACTTTTCTCTATAATACTTACATTTTATTTTACGCATTGTTGACGTATTTGTATTATTTTAATGACAAACGTCCAAAGAACAACAAACGTCAACTATGTATGAATAGTAATATTTATGACAGTCTTGAAATAGTTTTTGTAGGTTATATTTCTTGACAGGAAAATTTTGGCAACATCTCAAATTTGATCCCATTTTAATTTATTGGTGCATGTCAGTTGCCAAACATTTTATATCTACAAAATATAAGAAAATGCTCTTGGCCGCATCTATTGGTTGAAGAAACAAAGTTCCAAAGTTGATCAGGGCGATCAGCCTGGGTGAAAATGTTTATAAATGTCGGTGCTTTAAACCTGACAGTTCCATCATGATTTTTCACCATGCGAATTACATTCATAATTATGAGTCACTTACAATAATATTTTTTCTCACCTGACGCTTTTATGAATTACTTGAATTTTCCTAAAAATTCTAATAAAAGATGGGAACGTCAAACCTTTCTGGATAACACTGGGTGTCTGATATTTGATAATTTTGTATATTTATTATACAATTATAAACTCATTTGAATAAGTTAAGTTAGTTTTTATTTTTATACGGTAATTGAGAATATACGCCCTCCGTCGCTTATAGCTGAATATACAACTTAAAATTTTAAAAGCGTCCGATACTCCTTCAAGCAATAGATGGAGCTAGAAGTGTGCTGCGGTGTGGCCAGCTAGATCTCGCTATCGCTGCGCGATATTAAGACCACCACTTAACGAAATTCTTCCGATTCTGCTAACCGCAAAGTATTGATTTTTAAGTAACGCCATCCAAACAATTCTTTGCATAAAAATCCAATAGATCTGGTATAGGCTGCATCAAAGAATAGTGTGTCACTGTAACTAACTAAATTAGCAAATTGTAATAGTGCCAAAGTGGAAAAAAGTACATTATGTACCGAAATACAAAGAAAAATGAGTTTAGAGAATATTGCATTTTTAATCAGTGTTATTTGGAAATATTCTATATATCTCTTTTAATCAGTGTACATATACATACATATACAGGGTTATGATAAAGTAACGCACAAAATTCATAAAACGTACAATGTTCATTTTTGAAAAAAATGCAAAAACACGTCAAACAGTTTATTTTATTCCGCGTCTTTTAACATAAGTCAAAAAAATAAAACGTCAAATTTGTCAGAGTTATGACGTCATCAAATTTTTTTTTAAATATGAAGCTTGGTTTTTTTTTTTTACTTTATTTGATAAAGCTTGTTTTTCTGCATTATAAAGAAATAATTGAAGTAGGGGTCACATAAGAAAAAACTGAGAGAATTAATAAAGAACAAAATAAACTTTATTATAGTAATAACATTTAAATTAACTAAACAGTCCATTAAACCAAAACGATTTCTTACAGGAATTGTTCAAACTGTGTCCCGTTCACTATCTGACATAGGCCAAGACGATGGTAGACCTGATTTACAGAGTCTTGGATCATCTGCGGAGTTATACGAGTCATTTCATGTCTAATTCGTTTTTTTTTTGTTAGTTTTTTCTTATGTGACCCCTACTTTGATTATTTCTTTATAATGCAGAAAAACAAGCTTTATCAAATAAAGTAAAAAAAAACCAAGCTTCATATTTAAAAAAAATATTGATGACGTCATAACTTTGACAAATTTGGCGTTTTATTTTTTTGACTTATGTTAAAATACGCGGAATAAAATAAACTGTTTGACGTGTTTTTGCATTTTTTTCAAAAATGAACATTGTACGTTTTATGAATTTTGTGCATTACTTTATCATAACGCTGTATATCAATTTATTGTAATATTTGAGTATACTGTACAAAAAAATTGGTTTTATTGTTTTTATGTCATAGCAAGATTATTTAGTGCAGATTCTGTAGAAGAAACGTTTCCACATGTTAGGCTTAAAGGAGGTGCAAATGATGATACCGATGCTTGAGTGTCTCAATATTTTATGAGGCAAATATTGCGATCTGGAATACTAAAAGCTTCAAAATCCTCAATACAAAGTCATATACAAAATCCAAATAAACACTTTACAACATAATTTATCCCCAATTAGTTTTACCTTTTGAATTATTAGAAAAAATTAGAAACGTTAGTAAAATTGTTATTCTTGAAACTACTCAACAACGTAATTTTAAGGCAGCACTTTTCTAATTGTATTTTGTTCTGTTTCATTATTCTAAATTATTAATATTAATTATTTAAAGTTAATGTTTAAAGTGTTATTTTAAAGTTTATTTCAATAAAAATTGAGAAATTATTCGTTTTGAGATTATTATTCTATTACTAGATGGCGTTACTTAAGGCTCGATATTTTGAGGTTAGCAGGATCAATTTCAAAAATTTAAATCGAAGTTACGTGATGGCCTTATTATCGCACAGGGATAGTAATATCCACTTGGGCATGGTTGATCTTTGTATATAAAAATCATATGCTCATTTATCTACTGGTAAGCGCTCGGTAAAATAATGTGTCAGTAATTTGAGGTTTTTATAATTTTGTACAAGTCTCAGCTACTTAAAGTGATTAGTAAATGTACAATCTAATTATTCTTAGTGTCATGCACTTACAAATTTATTTACAGTTTACAGCTGCTTAAGATATGGTAGTTGTGATTAATAAGTGTTACTATTGTTATTGTGAATGTGTCTTACATTTGCATATTTAATTAGTCATGAGTACTCATGAAATAGACTAAAGTCTTTTGTTCATTTTTGTCCTTTTAATAAAACAGTGTTGCATATCAATACCCAAATCAGAAGCTAGATTTGAATTGATACTTGTAAGATTTGAATCTTTTATTAGTGTATAGATTAGTTTATCGCATGCACTTCGAGAATCAAGCATTGTTATTTTTAATAAAGCATTTATTTTAAATTCTTATGTATTGTTGATTATCCAGTTTACTTTGACATGTGTTGTGTATATTAATTATTATACCTTTCTCCAAAAATAGAGAGGCGAAATTCTGAACCCCCAGCCCAAAATTACAACCTATAACTGGTGAAATCCATTTTAGGCGGTAAAATTAAATTTACCTATCTGTCTGAAATATAAAATCTGTACCAAATTAAATTGTATATAGACTCTTCAGAGATAAATTCACAGTTAAGGAAACCGAATGGTAAATGTAGTAGCCACAACACATGCAAGGAAAAAAATTTGTTTAGAAAACAAACAATGTCATAGAAGTCAAAATATTTAACAACTGATAGTAAAAAGCGAATGTAGTACGGTGTTATTTCGTCTTGTTGTCAACTATAGTCCGTCTCAACCTTATTATGCAGTACAGGTCTTATGGGAATTGATTTCATGGTTGCCAAATCGTCTCATTGTATAATGTCGTTACAGTTCCGGTTCAATGTCTGACATTTTTTGCAATCAAAACATAACCTATACGACTGTTTGTCATTCAATTGTGCATACAAAAAATTAATAGTAATTTGAAACACTAGAAGGGGAGAATATATGGGAAGATGGATTAGTTAAAATATTTGTAATAATATAATCCTTTGGGATTGTTCTGTAGAAAATTATTTAAAATCTAACTGAATATAGTAAGCCAGAGTAAATAAATTAATATTTCAAAGAAACACTTAAGGTATACAATTTTCTTCGTTACTGAATATTGACATCTTAATCAACTATCCACTATAAATTCAGACCAAGAAAAAGTTAATCACAAATTTATTTTTCATAAAAAGACTTTTCTATTTATAAAAACTTAAATAATACATATTTATGAAAAGAATAACAATAACCACACTTACACATGTACTTTTATTTTTTAATATGTTACATGACTTATATAGTCTTATTGAATATTAATATGTTAATCTACATTCCGTTATACACATTTAAAGACACAAATTCCTCACAAATTCATTTTGCATAAACATACTTTCCCATTTATAAGAACAAGTTAATAATACATGATAACATTTATGAAAAAACTAACCATGACCATACAAAGAAGTAGGTACACATATTGTTTTATTTTTCTTCAATCACTTAAAGAATCTTGATCTGATGATGAATGTGTGACGTTAATTATAAACTCTTCAACATCGTCTTGCAAGTTGGCAAGGTGGCCAATGTAATTCTGCCAGTTGTTCACTGTTACATTCTGATAACCCTCCACAATTAATTGTTCAATATCTCTTTGTATGAATGTCGTATTGTGCATTTCAACGTAGTGCTTAACTTGTGCCCACACCATTTCAATTGGGTTTAATTCACAATGATAAGGTGTAAACCGAAGAACATAATGCCCTTTACTCTTTGCAAATTCATCAATTTTTTTTTCTGTCATACAGAGACCTAATCTCTGACACACAAGCCAGTAAATCTCTTTTTAACATGTCATTATCTAGTGCTATATTCTTCTCAGTAAGCCAGTCAATAATTTGGTCTTCTCCGTGCTACTGTTGGAAACTTTTCTAATTTTCTCGTGTGATATGAGGCATTATCGATACCAACAACCGAGTTCTCTGGTATATTTGGAAGCAATTTAGTCTTGAACCAATCTCCATATGTATCTGCATCCATTTCGCTATGAACATCAGCAGTATTTTTCTTACAAAGAAATGTACATTCGGCACCAACAACAAAACCTTGCTCGCCTCCAGCATGAATTAATGGAAATCGAGGCCCAAGAGCACTTGGTGATTTTAAACCAATGCTGAGTCCTTGTGTAAAAGCTTGTCGACTGCTTTGAACAGTAGCGTCAGTCCACTTTTTATTTACCGAGTATCCTGCATTCACTCATGATTCATCAGTATATATTATGGTTCTACCTAAAAATAAAACAATCACAATCAAACACAAGCAAATAATAAATTGCGTAATGAACATAAAAGTATAACAAATTCAATGATAAACTATACCTTCTTCTTTGAATTTTCTGATGTCTCGTAAGTATTTATTTCTCCACCTAATAATGTCATCTCTTTCAATAAGAATACTCTTTCGTCCCACTTTTTAAAATTCAAAACCCATATCATGTAGCAATCTGTAAAAACTGTATGTAGGTTATCACGTTTATCAGAATTATAGATATAGGTATGCATACTTACTTTTAAATGCTTGAAAAAGATAATATGCTTGCTAAAAAGAACGATTTAACAGAAATTATATATAGATAAATTAAAGACAATATAAAAGTTTACACATTACGGCAAAAACTGACAATTGACAGCAACGAATACTCATATACTCATATACTTTGGATAATAGAACTTGCAATAAGGCAACCGGATATAAAGATGGCGTTATTAAGAGACTACTAAAGATAATAAGAGATGCAATATCCCTATTAAACCTGTACTGCATAATGGGGTTGAGACGGACTGTAATAAGAAATAACTGTCACTTGGGTCTGTTCAGAATTTCTCTCTCTGTGTGTGTGGTATGTGGGATAGTGCTATAAAATTTCTTCCTACTGCAAGAGTTGCATTATTCATTCAGTGTACGCTATCAACGGACGACAAATATGTGTCTGGGCGTAATACTGAATCGTCGATTTTCGTAATACACGCAAATCGCTAATGTTCGTTTGAATTTACCGCTAAATTACATAATTTCATCCTTCAAACACCAGAGGCGCTCAAGTTTTTTTGTTTGAACCAAATGCACATGCGTCAAGTATTTTCGGAGTTAGTGATTTGTGCAATAGAGCGAAATATTGCAATTTAATGTCATTTTGACATGATGTTTCTAAAATTTAATTTTAATTAAACTTTAAATATTAACTAAAATTAAAGCAGTTATTTGACAAAGTAATGTTATTATGCTTGAGCATAAAGTAGTCTGTGTTCTTAATATAACCGTCAAGATGTCTCTCAAGTGGAAAGAATCAAAAACAAATATCTTTTACTCGCATATAAATAACCATGCACCTGCGACTTACGAAGAATTAAGAACAGTAGTTAATGAGATAATTGCAAATAGTGAGTCAGGTTTGGACGAAGACTTAAATACTTTAAACCTAGAAATATGTGACCTGAAGCCAAAAATAGAGTACTTAATAAATATTTTGAAGGGAGATGAAGTAAAATTGCCCGAGGACACTAACATACGTATAGATTTTTCTAGTACTAACTCAAAATCTTGTGTGGAAAAGAAAGTATCGTATAAAGATACTGAGGTAAAAGCTGATAAGTCAACTTACATGTCACGAAGTTTAATAAGTCGCAGGTCAGCTGCAACATCAACAGAATCACAGGAAACGCCTCTTCTGGAATCGGATTCTACAACTGGGAATTATACAGCGTGGGGACCATTTGGAATGTGCAGAAGTAGTATGGGAGAGGTGAACCATTTTAATACATTTTAAGATTGTAGACGGGCACAATTCCTGTTGAATTTTTTTGTCTATTTTGCAATTTAAATTATTTTAAAAATACCCAAACTGTCCAAAATTCCAATATACTTTTTGCATGGGATATATAAGTTTTGATAAACATAATTTTGGTTAAAATCAATATCCACATAAACATATTATAATGGACTGCTAATCGATAATACTTGTTCACTGCAACAATACTCTTGCGGTGAAACTTTATTTTTAATACTTTGGAATTTCCAAGACATTGACGTAAAATAAACATTAATGATCTCAACATAGTAGAGTTCCTAGTGAATATAATATCCCCCTCAACAGAGTACGGTAGAATTTAAGTTATAAAACTATGCAACAAATATTCCCAGAGTTTGAGCACACATTTTTAATCATGAATTAATTTTAAACGTACTAATGTTTCTCATAATACATATCAATTTTACTGGCAACAACATTAATAAGCTAAATTAAATGAAAGCGTACATGCTCCTCAACAAGCGTACTCTTCAGGGAACATATGGGAGGAGATATAGACAGTTTCAACATCAATTTTTCGAATTTTTAGATAAATTCTATACCCCAGTTGTTCCGTATTGTCAGATTGCCATCTTCTATCCTGCACTTTCTAGTTTTGAGTTTCAGTTTCTCTAGCATAATGACAGGAAGTTAAGTTCGGACAAAAACCTGTATAGAACATGATATCCGTAAGTAAAATGAAATAGTTTTGTCAAAAAATTTCGAATATATTATTGACTATATAGCGTTTTACCCCTACTCTTCCCACTTAAAGCCTCTAGTGGAAATCGCGCACCAAACTAAGCATTTTTTGTAAGTTTTGCTTTTTCCTTATATTTCACATTCTTTGGACAGACTTGTAGTTATAAAAATCATCATTTCCTTTAATTTCAGTATTGATTAGAGTAAGATACCTTTCGTCAACCATGACAATGATTCTCTTTCTTGAACAATTGATTCACTTTAATACACGACAGCTGCTTGGTATTCGGACCTATTGGTTTTATGTGTATTTCGGAAATTTTGTTCCTTTATGGTAATTTAGATCATTTCAAGAAAATGATTTAGAAAAAAAATGTTTTTAGAAACTCCGTGATTAATTGGTTTACTCTAGGCTGAGGCAAAAATTCTCTTTTCATGTTCACGTATGGTATACTTTGCTCACTATCAGCTATTGAACGATACGTATGATATTTTAATTTTCGAATATTTGATTTACGTTTTAACGCTGCCAAATGCATTATCAATAAAGGTCAAATAATTGAAAAACCTTTATTTCTAAAGCCAACACGATGTTTTGATGTTTTTCATTATTTTCACCATTTAGTTTTATGTCAAAACATTAGGGACATAGGTACATCTTATGAATTAAGTCCTTCTCACAAGCATATGAAACTCTTAAGACGTAAGATACACATAAGCGACATATAAAGCGTAAAATTTTAATTACCTTTCACAAAGAACATAAGCATTAAGCAAACATGGAATGTAAAGATTGGTGGAAGCGCTATTGGGGTATTTTTTTAATTTATTTTAAGTTTTAAGTTTAATAGTTTTCTAAAACTTCTATAACAGTCTTGGTATTTCTTTTAGAATAGATAACAATCTGTTAATAACTCAACTATTATTACAGTGTTGTTCTGTACGCTACGGTTTGTAGACAGCGCGATTTTTAATCAGTGCTACTGATGATGACAACTTAGTTGTTGAAATACGTATTTAGCCATTTTTGTGCTTTAGTGTGGTAAGGTGTTTTAGTGTTTTTGTGAAATATTCCCAGAGTTTGAGCACACATTTTTAATCATGAATTAATTTTAAACGTACTAATGTTTCTTATAATACATATCAATTTTACTGGCAACAACATTAATAAGTTAAATTAAATGAAAGCGTACATGCTCCTTAACAAGCGTATTCTTCAGGGAACATATGATAGGAGATCATAGACAGTTTCAACATCAATTTTTCGAATTTTTAGATAAATTCTATGCCCCAGTTGTTCCGTATTGTCAGATTGCCATCTTCTATCCTGCACTTTCTAGTTTTGAGTTTCAGTTTCTCTAGCATAATGACAGGAAGTTAAGTTCGGACAAAAACCTGTATAGAACATGATATCCCTAAGTAAAATGAAATAGTTTTGTCAAAAAATTTCGAATATATTATTGACTATATAGCGTTATACCCCTACTCTTCCCACGTAAAGCCTCTAGTGGAAATCGCGCACCAAAATAAGCATTTATTTGTAAGTTTTGCTTTTTCCTTATATTTCACATTCTTTGGACAGACTTGTACTTATAAAGATCATCATTTCCTTTAATTTCAGTATTGATTAGAGTAAGATATCTTTCGTCAACCATGACAATGATTCTCTTTCTTGTACAATTGATTCACTTTAATACACAACAGCTGCTTGGTATTCGGACCAATTGGTTTTATGTGTGTTTCGGAAATTTTGTTCCTTTACGGTAATTTAGATCATTTCCAGAACATGATTTAGAAAAAAAATGTTTTTGGAAACTCCGTGATTAATTGGTTTACTCTAGGCTGAGGCAAAAATTCTCTTTTCATGTTCACGTATGGTATACTTTGCTCACTATCAGCTATTGAACGATACGTATGATATTTTAATTTTCGAATATTTGATTTACGTTTTAACGCTGTCAATAAAGGTCAAATAATTGAAAAACCTTTATTTCTAAAGCCAACACTATGTTTTTATGTTTTTCATTATTTTCACCATTGAGTTTTATGTCAAAATATTAGGGATATACATCTTATGAATTAAGCCCTTCTCACAAGCATAAGAAACTCTTAAGACGTAAGATACACATAAGCGACACATAAAGCGTAAAATTTTAATTACCTTTCACAAAGAACATATGCATTAAGCAAAGATGGAATGTAAAGATTGGTGGAAGCGAAATTGTGGTATTTTTTTAATTTATTTTAAGTTTTAAGTTTAATAGTTTTCTAAAACTTCAGTAATAATCTTGGTATTTCTTTTAGAATGGATAACAATCTGTTAATAACTCAACTATTATCGTTATCGTTATTAAAAAAACGTAAAGAGGAAACTATCAAAAGAAAAGATTTTAAAGAAAAACAAAGCGCGCACGTGGGTTTTACTGGCAAATATAAATCGAGAAAACGGGGAGAATTTCGTAAGGTTATAAAGCTCTTAATACGAGAAATGCATTTGTAAAATATTTCTTATCTCCACCTGGATTTAAAGGACAAATTGAGTGTGTAAAACGTACTTAATTAATAATACCTCTTTTAAAATATAGAAAATGAACTTTATTTAGCTACTTACATTGAAAGCTTAACTATTTAAATCACATTATGATATCTTTAAGTATTATTGTGAACTCTTTGGTTTATAATATACAGTCATGAGCAGTAAAAAATAACCGAGCACCGAAAAAGTTTTGCAATATTTTCGAGGGATTGTTTCATAAAAATACGCAGTGGAATCTCTCTATTGCACTACTAACTATATAGAGATGGCATGCTACTTCGTATTTTTATGAAATCGCTTACAATCTATCGAAATTATCGCAAAACTTCTTCAGTACCTACTCGGTTACTTTTAACTGCTCATGATTATCTTTTTCGTATTGCTGTTTAGCTCCAGAGGCTTGACAAATACTATGCGTTATATTAACTTCATATACTTCAAACGGCTCTATTGTATACACATATTATATTATGTTATGTATACATACATATTACTATTTACATATCGGCTGTATTTCTACATGATCTTACCATCTGCATTATAGCGGAATAATTATCTACTACTATCTGCAAAGCGGTTCGGTTGCTCGTATTTTGCTGTTGTTGCTGAAAGTGTGACTGAAAACCCAAACCTCTCGATTCCTCGTCTTGCACAAGTAGTTGGCCCTTCTACCACCACAAATTGGCGAATTTTGCGAAAATACTTGGGTATGCATTCGTATAAGATCTAAATGACACAAGAACTGTAGCCCCAAGACCAATAAGCTCGTTGAACGGTCGCTGATTGGACTCTGGACCTGTTGGAAACGTTCAAAAATTTCTCGAAAAAATCATGTTCAGTGATGAAGGACATTCCTAATTGAACGGCTTTGTGAACAAGCAAAATTGCTACATTTGGGGAGAGAATAATCCACATCAGTACCACGAGTCTCCACTGCATCCGGAGAAACTTACTGCTTGGTGTGGATTTTGATCAGGCGGCGTCATTGGGCCATACATCTTCCCAAAAGGTGATTGTCAATAGTGAACGGTATCAAGCCATGATAACTGACTTTTTGTTGCCTGAATTGGATGACATTGGCCTGGACGTGATGTGGTGCCAACAAAATGGCGCAACGTGGCGCAACATCGGGCGTTACATTGGAGGTGTTGCGAGAAAAGTTCACAACGATTGTGCGATTTAACGCGCTTAGGCTTTTTTCCTGGACTAGTTAAGTCGCTGGTTAATGGTAACAGACCAACAACAATTGATCTTTGGTGAGATCCAGCCCGACTTATGCAACAGAGTCATACAAAAGTGGACCTCTCGGATCAAGTTCTGTAAACGAAGACACGAAAACCATTTGAATGATCATTTTTAAAACATGATGATATTGAATGTTCTTTAATCCGCAATAAAGCTTTCAGTTATATCTCACACACAACTCTTTTTATTCAATTTTAAATTTGAGACACGTTAAAAGAAAAACCCCTTATTTTTTAAAATCGATAGTTTTCGAATTTCTCACATTATCACATAATACCTACACAATTCGAGTTGATAGATTCGGACGCATGTGATTCTACCGGTTTCTTTTAATAATGCAGATACCTATCAGTTTGGTTTTGAGACTTCAGAAATTATTTTACTAAAATTGTAAGTAAAATAGACGTAAGAAATACATAAAGTTGAATTTAGCTCAACCTTATGTACTTCATACGTACACGCGTGAGGCATACCTAAATATAATTTAAAAAAATGAGGTGTGGCCACCACACGACTTTCTTATACGTATGAAAGTGTTACTTCCGGTCCGAATTGTAAAATTTCATTTATACAAAAAATATTCCATATCCAACTCTAAATACTTTTGTACTCTTGATAAATATATATATATCTTGATAAATATATATACACGTTGGACAACCCAGGTTCTCGGCATGATCTAAATATGGTATAGGAAATAGTCGTGCGGTGTTGCCATAGCAGTTTTTATATTCACCCGTCCCGTGTTTAATATTTCTAATATTTCAGTACGGATCGAAACGCTGTGGAGTATGTTGTTGCCCATTAAGTCAATATTACGTAAATGCTAATCAATAGTAATGCATGAAGGGATATTTCTCATATTAATAAAATATTTTTGTAGATATTTACAATATGTAATACTGACAGTGTTTTCAAATTTTAAAAATTTAAAGAGCGTTTTGTCATATAAGAAGATGTATTCTAAAGAAAATAAATACAAGCTAAATTCTAAACAGTAAACAAAAGAAATGGAGTCTAAAAAATGTGAAAAATTAATAAAAAAATCTACTATTATTTAATGAAGCGCTCAACAATCCCTCCATTTTCCACTTCACAGTAACCTAGCTTATCATAAAATTCTCGACGTTCATTATTTAGAGTTTGGGATGGAATGAGGTTGCATATTTGTGTAATTCGCATTCGTAACTCTGGTAATGTTTTACGCCTTTCGTGTTGATGTCCGCAGATCATTTGTTTTAAAAATCCCCACAGAAAAAAATCGTTGGGTGTTAAGTCAGGAGATCTAGGTGGCCAGCGTATATTGCCCCTGGTGCAAATGAGGCGTTGAGGAAAATTTAAATTAAGAAATTACAATACTATTCTGGCGTTATGGGCCGGACACCCATCTTGTTGGAACCAAATTTCCTCAAGATTACCAGTCACATTGCATACAGCAGGTATAATATCATGATGCAGTAATTGCAAGTATGTCTGGGCGTTTAAAGTGCGATTTATGAAAAATGGTTACTGCGTTTTTGCTGTTAAATTGATATGTTTATTTTTCCGAGACCAATATCGGACGATGGACGGATTGTGGCGACCATAAAACAAAAAAGAGGGTTCATCCGTGAACAAAATATTTCGGACAAAATTATCATCCTCGTCGCATTTTTCCCTCATAGCCTCACAAAAGTCAAGGCGATTAAGTTGATCATGTTGGAAAATTTTCTGACTCTTTTGTGTCTTAAAGCACTTATATTTATGTCGCTTCAAAATATTCCTAACTGTAGTTCTTGGAATGTTCACGTTTTCGGATATTTGACGGCTCGAACACGGTTCATTTGCTTCAACAAATGCACATACTTGCACCTCCCGCTCCATTCTTTCGTCAGAAAAAGGACGTTCCTGCCGATCGCAATTGTTGCATTTAGAACAGACAGTAATACAACCGGACTTTTCGAAACGATGGACGATATTTAAAACTGTTTGACGGTTTGGAACTGGTCGATCGGGATACGAAAACACAAAACGTCCAACGACTGCTTATGCACTTGGAGAAGAATAATACCATTTAATGATACTTATTCGCTCCTGTGTTGTATAAGTAGGCATCACAAAGAAATGTGAAACTCAATATTTTAAATTGTTACGTGTAATAGCTCGTCTGACACGATCATTTTTATTGTACAATTTATCTGTCAATTATTGAAGTAATGACAAATTGACAGAAAAATGTACATAAAAACTTTGTCAGTATTACACATTCTAAAAAACTACACCAATATTTTATTAATATGAGAAATATGGCTTCATGCATTATTATTAATTAGCATTTACTTAATATTTACTTAATCGGCAACAACATACTCTACAGCGTCTCGATCCGTACTGAAATATTAGAAATATTAAACACGGGACGGGTGAATTAAGAACTGCGACGGCAACACCGCACGACTATTTCCTATACCATTTCATATACGATATTTAGATCATGCCGAGAACCTGGGTTGTCCAACGTGTATATATATATATATATATATATATAATATAAATAACTTACGACATATTTGCAAAAAATCGCTATTCGATAAGAGTAAAAGTGGTACTTCCGGTCTGAATTTTGAATTTTTTTTATATAAAATATATTGAAAATTATGTTTTAAATACTTTTATACTCGTAACGTACTTGTCTAAAAAGCATGACTTGCGAGATATTCGCAAAAAAGACATACTTCCGATTGGAATTTCGAAAAACTTTTTTAAGACAATTTGTTTCAAACTTAATTCTAAGTACATATGAATTCTTTATAAATTTGTTTAAACTTAGTAATTGACGAAATATTTGCAAATTTCGATTTTTTCACTGAAGTAAACTACTACTTCCGGTGTGCCGATTTTGCTCAAAATCTAACCAGTTCTCAAGAGGGAGATTATATCTGTAAATACAAAATTTGGAATTGATATCTGTAGCGGTTTGACCGCTATCGTGGTCACAGACAGACAGACAGACAGACAGACACACACACACACAGAGACATTTTTTAAAAACCACTTTTTTGGTATTAGGGGACCTCAAAACGTGGACATCTGCAAAAATCTCGGGGTCGAATATTTTCATCATCACAATACTTCCTTATACTACGTATAAGTAAAACAACTTATACCCATTGTGAGCAAAGCCTAAGAGTAAAAGAAAATTATTTATGTGTTCGCTTTGGTTCTTGAGTAAAATGTAAGAATTAAATAATATATTAATAAAACTATACTGAGGAAATTTCTGGATTTTAGAACTATTGAAGAAAACACGTAGACAGTTTTAAATTATATTTCAAATTAATTTCGTTTTAAAGTTTAAATTTATTTGTGAAAGAAAAGTAGTTTTGCGGAATTAAATACTTTAAGAATCAAAATCTAATAATTTAAAACATACGAATTTGTCATTTCTAAATTGTCTACTACTAGTATTTCAGTAGCACAGGAAGAATAATATAATTGAATCAACTACATAAAGAGTCCGTCAAATTCAAAATTACATCGAACACGTATACGCGTTGTGCAGAATATGGAAGTGATTGCAGCGCCACACTCAAACCTGCCTTCTTCCGTTCACCAAACCGGTTCTGTACTCGCCCGCGTCCGTGAGACAGAAGTTATGGCCAAGTTAAGTACAACTCCAAACAAACAGACAGAAGTCATATTTTAGGATTGCGATGACTAACTGCTCGAAATGTGACATAAATTTATCATGTCTGAGCGCGCTTTCCTGATTTTATTACAGTTGATTCTTGGTTTCAGCGCCTGGTTTTGTTCAAACACACGGGCTCTCCGCTATACGTTTCGCCGCCTCGGTTGGCGCTGTCGCCGGTTGCAGCTTGTTGGCCGAAGTTTCGCAAAAAGTCAACAGCACGTTCCGGTATCTATCTATACAATTACACTCGTCGTGAACGTGTTTCTTTTTTTTTTTATTGTTCGAAGCGCCTAAAACGGCTTTGCGTATTGTTATGGGCTTCTGAAAAAAATGAAACTGCGATCGTATGTCACATTTAGATGTGTTTTTGTAGCAATAAATATCGTCGTCGAATGTGATGCAGGTCTGAAATTGTAGTTGAAAATATATATAATGTAAATCCTACATAAACAAGCAATTCCATATTAAGTTAGTAATCAAGCTTTTAATTCTAATGATTTCATACATCTAATATTCTTTTTAATATTTTAATAATTACAGAACAAATAAATACCGAACAATGTGGTGAATAGAAAATACGAAGCGGTTTTTCCAAGGCCGATTAAAATGCCGGTTAGCTTAATCATTGGTAAAAAATACCGGTTGGTAGAGATTTCTATTTTTCCAATACAGGTGAGCACTAATCAGTGATTTCGTCAAGGAAGGAATGTTTAACTGGTGTTTCAGGTACTTGATAAAATGTTAAGATTTCTTTCACCTCCGTCTTTATAACTCTCAACATAAACAGCGAGTGATACCGAAAAATACTGACGTTCACAGTAAATAATCATGATAACTTTGAATATTATAAATAAATATGATTGGTTGCACAAGTAAACTATTTAATTTTTTGAAAATTGTAGTCTTCCCAATTGCAATTGACGCTGTTAATAAGCAAAATTAAATTTTTAAAATTTTGCTGTCTGTAGAACTTGAACTTAGCTTCACGTGCAAAAGTCCCGTATTGGCGCAGTTGACAGCGCGCAAAGTTCAGCAACCTTTGTACTTTTGTATTTATTAAATCCGTAGGACTGTAATCATTAAACATTGTTTACGTCAAAATTAAATTACAGTAAACTAAGACAACATAAAACAATTATAAACAAATAAAAAATATATGTAGGTGACGCAATCTTACCCATAATCCTGATTTTTACTATTTTCCCTAATTACTTGATTTCAGAGTATCAGCATGGTTTGGTTTGAGCAAATTCACGATAACAAACTTGGCACAATTTATTAATGAAGCATTTGATAGGAAAGTACAAGTGGATGTGATAGATACATATTTTTTGACGACTTTTGATGTCGTAGATCACAAACTTTTAACACATAAATTGGATTTCATCGGTTTTTCATATGCCTTCACAAAGCTTTTCCCATCTTACCTTACTGGTAGTCTGAACTATTCCAACTTTTGACATGCCACATAGTCTAAATCGAATTCCAATTTTTTCAATCTGTTCATTAATGACTTTACAAGTTCTCTAGACTGGGACCTTTAGATATATTAATAATACTGCTGACTGTAAAGATTTACAAAGCAACTTTACTTTAATACATCAGTGGTTTTTAGGTAATCGACTTAATATCGAAACATGTGTAGTTGTTTCATATGCAAAAATACGTAATCTAGTGTTATACAGATATCATGTCAATCACAGTTATGTACAAGCCAAGGACATAATACGGTAGACGTTCTTTTTCGGTAATCGGTAATCCTTCTCAGAACATGTCAGATCGATATACTGTGCATCCTCCAAGTCTCTGGGATTGTTAATTACATCACGGAGTGGTTTTCAAAATATGCTTGCCCAATAAAACGCTATACAATACACCTGTACTTGAATATGCGTTCGTGGTATGTTGTTCAACAGTCATTTAAGCATCGAGCATGTACAGAAGCGTTTTTTTTTAAATACTTATGATATAAAATGATGACAATTACCCAACTAGAGTTTCAGATTACAGTTATCTATTTGAGAGGCATGATATAATTTCGTTACCATTACCACAGTATAGAGCTGTATAGACACAGTAGTTTCTCTCGCCGTCGGCACCTTTGATGTTTGTGTCCCAAAATAGTACTGCGCATTCACGCACGCACAACCAGAGGCGTAGTACATTTTTCTATTCAGGAATAAGCCAGTGACGCAGAACCAAATCGTTTATGAGATAATTATGTTAATCTATTTTTAAAATTATGAAAAAGCTATATCAATAATACAAAAAACGATGATAAAACACTGCTTTTTATTAAGTACATATTAGACACGCATTTAAAATGTAATACATTATACGTACAACACAAAAAAAGGCTCCTCTAACCTAAAGATTACTTAAATTTCTTGACACAATTCATCAATGGTGTTGTAAAATTGTTATTTTATTTGAATTGCCACTAACTTTGAAATTTCTATTGCAAAATTTCAAAGTATAAAAAATTCTTACACGAATAAATAGCTTTATCAAAAATTCAGTAGGAAAATTTTCGCAGGGATGTTTATATGATATCTCCTCCAACTTCTGTTTTAATTTAAAGCTAACATTTGGTTCGAAGGAAAATGAAGAAAAAAATTCACAGAAGGCTATTTCCTAATGCGGTATTTATATATAGGTATACTGAAATTATGGTCGGGCGTTGCCAAATTAGTAAAGCTGTTTCACAAAGTTAGGACATGCCTTAAAATAAGTGTAAAATTTGAATTCATTTCTTGTGTTTTAAACGTATAATTGTTAGAAAACTATGCTTTTCAAAACATTTGTGTCCCAAATAACCTACAAAATAAGTGAAGGTATTTTGTTGAGTTATATTTTCCCAATGTCGGTAATCAATCTTCGAAAATTAAATTTTGCGTTGGTGGTGGTGGATTTGTCATGAAGTTTGAGTAATTATTCACAACTACAATAAACAATATGCACATTTTAACAGTTGACGACATTTTAATGCACGTGGGGATCTTGCCACATTGGTTCTTTCGAAAACCTGTAAAAGCTTAATTTAGAATTGTTCGAACTATTCTTGCACCGAGGTGCACAACAATAATGGGGCATTTTTGTTCCAAGTATTCCCGAAACGAAACACAACAATTATTGATAAAACGTTATGCTGCGTGCACACTAATTATAAAAAACAATTTGTTTGTCAAAAATGTTGGAAGTTCAGCATCCATTAAATTATATGGAAATGTTTCAAGGAAATGCACAATAATCGAACAAAAATTTTTGACACACATTTTAAACACAAATTCTAAATTAATAATGTGTTAATAAATTTATTTGACGTTAATTATAAATGCCAAAAGAATGTATAATTTAGTTTTACAAATGCCTTGTTTAATTTGTGTACAACTACCCATTAATTTGTAAAATTAGTGTTCATAATAAATTGTTTGTCAAACATTTTGTATAATTGGTGTACAGCATAACTTATATTAACGGCCATTCACAAATCGCATGCCCAGCAATCGCATCAAATAATCCCGCCAACTCAACAGCTGATGGCTGACTACTGCGCATCAGAGAAATAGAGTAGGGGAGAACGCGCTTCGACGAGTGCGCATCCAGTTTTAAGCAAACGCTATTGTGGTCGCCATTTTGCAGGGTAATTGGCACTTGTGTTGTTGTAATTGTCAAGCTTGGAGGTTATTTTTAATTAATTGTATTAAAAAGGACTTGTGTGTGTTATTAACATGTCGTGCTCTGTGTTGGGCTGCAGTAACAGTCGAAGATTTAAGCCGGAAGGCATTTCTTTTCACACGTAAGTTTGTTTACATTTTTCTAAGTCAATGAACTTTACATGCGAATTGTTGAGCTAGGTATAAATATTACCGTAATAGAATGAAAGAATTGCATCTTTAAGAGCGCGATTAATTCTGCACTATTTGTAGATTTCCACGGGGTGATTCATTGAAAATGTGGTTAGATGTGCTAGGAAAAAATGTTGAAACGTGGACCTGGTCCAAAAATAAAGTTATTTTATTTATTTATTAAATTCCCGCTTGTGAGCAACCTTCAAAATGGCGGAATTCAATTTAACTTAGTTGGCGCATCTTTAAGCGCGTTCTCCCCTACTCTATTTCTCTGCTGCGCATTCAGAAATTTTCACGCACGCGTCGGTTCAAGGTCGTCGGTAGGAGGACAATTATTTCCCTCGAGAGAAACTACTGTTTCTATTACATAGCTATATACTGTGCCATTACTGAGAAAGCGCAACAGGTCTCGTTTTCTTTTTAATATTTTACAAAATAAGATTAACTGTTTTGATTTACTTTCAAGAACACAATTTTGTATCCCAGTCTATAACGCATACTCGGTTGAAACTATTAATGTAACTAGGTAAGCCCAATAGTTTATTGAAGCCTCCTGGAACGCATATGGTTCGTTTGTCATTGTAATTTTGTTAGATAACAGCCAATTGTCATTTTGTTATTATTTGCTAATCTTCTGCCGCTACTGCCAAGAAAGCTAGTTCATTTTTTCAATACATTTCTATATTCGGCAAAGAATTTAATATATTTTATTAAATGCCTGCCTGAGATTAGGCAATACACATTATTAAGTGCACTATTAACCGCTGTTGTCTTACACTTAGACATTTTGGATTTACATTTTAAGGTAATGCTACATATTTTTTTAATCTACACATATTTGTGTTTTAACATACACCTTCTTAGTTATGCTACACTGACGAAACCAAACAAGGTAGAAACATATATGTCTGTAGCTACTAATACATATTAAGGCTTGCATATTTTGAATTGCTTACAAAATTCTATATTATATCTTAGACAAATAGTATTTTTATGTAACGAGATTGATTATTTCGCCTTAAATTCGTCTTGATTTTCGAATTCATTCACATGAATTTTTTGTTACTATTGTAAGATGTAGTGACAATAGTTTTGGCAGTTGGACAATAAAATCATATTATTATTATCAATATTAAATACAAAAATAATTATTTTTTCAGTATCGGCCATTTTCTTTTATATTTTAGATACAAACCTCACAAATGATTTTGTTTTGGGAGCAGTACATAGATAGTTTATTCTTTTGCTATAGCCCGTCTCAACCCCATTATACAGTACAGGTCTTATGGCAATTGATTTCATGGTTGCCAAATCGTCTCATTGTATAATGTCGTTACAGTTCCGGTTCAATATCTGACATTTTTGTAATCAAAACATAACCTATACGACTGTTTGTCATTCAATTGATGCATACTAAAAAAGGAGAATATATGGGAAGATGGATTAGTTAAAATATTTGTAATAATATAATCCTTTGGAATTGTTCTGTAGAAAATTATTTAAAATCTAACTGAATATAGTAAGCCAAAGTAAATAAATTAATATTTCAAAGAAATAGTTAAGGTATGCAATTTTCTTCGTTACTGAATATTGACATCTTAATCTACTATCCACTATAAATTCAGACAAAGACAAAGTTAATCACAAATTTATTTTTCATAAAAAGACTTTTCCATTTATAAAAACAACTTAAATAACACATATTTATAAAAAGAATAACAATAACCACACATACAAATATACTTTTATTTTTTAATATGTTAATCTACATTCTGTTATACACATTTAAAGTCACAAATTCCTCACAAATTCATTTTGCAAAAACATACTTTCCCATTTATAAGAACAAGTTAATAATACATGATAACATTTATGAAAAAACTAACCATGACCATACAAAGCAGTAGGTACACATATTGTTTTATTTTTCTTCAATCACTTAAGAATCTTGATCTGATGATGAATGTGTGACGTTAATTATAAACTCTTCAACGTCGTCTTGCAAGTTATCTACTATCCACATTTTGCTCGATGTCTTCCACGTGGCCAATGTAATTCTGCCAGTTTTTCACTGTTACATTCTGATAACCCTCCACAATTAATTGTTCAATATCTCTTTGTTTGAATGTCGTATTGTGCATTTCAACGTAGTGCTTAACTTGTGCCCACACCATTTCAATTGGGTTTAATTCACAATGATAAGGTGGAAGCCGAAAAACATAATGCCCTTTATTCCTTGCAAATTCATCAATTTTATTTCTGTCATACTGAGACCTAACCTCTGACACACAAGCCAGTAAATCTCTTTTTAACATGTCATTATCTAGTGGTAAATTCTTCTCAATAAGCCATTCAATAATTTGGTCTTCTCCGTGCTACTGTTGGAAACTTTTCTAATTTTCTCGTGTGATATGAGGTATTATCGAGACCAACAACCGAGTCCTCTGGTATATTTGGAAGCAATTTATTCTTAAACCAATCTCCATATGTATCTGCATCCATTTCGCTATGAACATCAGCAGTATTTTTCTTACAAAGAAATGTACATTCAGCACCAAAAACAAAACCTTGCTCGCCTCCAGCATGAAGTAATGCAAATCGAGGCCCAAGACCACTTGGTAATTTTAAACCAGTGCTGAGTCCTTGTGTAAAAGCTTGTCGACTGCTTTGAACAGTAGCGTCAGTCCACTTTTTATTTACCGATTGTCCTGCATTCACCCATGATTCATCGGTATATACTATAGTTCTACCTGAAAATAAAACAATCACGATCAAACACAGGCAAATATAAATTGCGTAATGAACATAAAAGTATAACAAATTAAATGATAAACTATACCTTCGTCTCTGAAATTTCTGATGCCTCGTAAGTATTTATGTCACCACCTAATGATGTCATCTTTTTCAATAATACTCTTTCGTCCCATTTTTGAAATACAAAACTCATATAATGTAGCAATCTGTAAAAAGTATATGTTATCAGGTTTATCAGAATTATAGATATAGGTATGCATACTTACTTTTAAATGCTTGAAAAAGATAATATTCTTTCTAAAAGAACGATTAATAGAAATTATATATAGGTAAATTAAAGACAATATAAAAGTTTACACACTACGGCAAAAACTGACAATTGACAGCATCGATTACCCATATACCCATATACTTTGCATAATAGAACTTGCAACAAGGCAACCGGATATAAAGATGGCATTATTAAGAGACTACTAAAGATAATAAGAGATGCAATATCCCTATTAAACCTGTACTGCATAATGGAGTTGAGACGGACTATAGTAGCATTGATATTTACATTTTAAATTGTAAATTATTACAGTAATGAACAATAATACATGAATCAAAATTTCCCAGCAGCCTATTTACTTGAATCGTGAAATTTTCTTCTTCTTACATGTATAAGTTCTGTTTACTTAGTTAATGGGTATTAACTAAATAAATAAAATATTTAGATTAAGTACCCTACAGATTATTTGTTTCTGTTTTTCTTTAAATTCCTGTATTCCACATTCAGTGACGTAACATATTTGTGCAATTTTAGTATCGGATCCCGTTATTTTTATCTACTGGCTCATGATTAAAAACGACATGCCTAAATAATAGTTATTATTTACTGTTCGTACCCCTTTCTGTAAGTTATTACAATATCGTCATATCGCTATATCGCTATAATAACATCAATATCTGGAAAATTTACCAGTTTATATTTGATTTCTGATACAAAATAAATAAAATTATTATCCATCTTCGGAGCAATTTAATTTTTAATAGATGCATCAGCATTACACGAGCAACATATTGACTTTGTATTACCTGATGTGTAAACACTATTAAATTCTGATTCCGTTTTGTGAATTAGTAACGATCACTCTTTTTAAATGATCATGTGGATCATGTAAATAGTTGAGAAATGACTGGTCTTCCGAACAAATAAAATATTTACGATTAAGCATTAATAAATACGAATGTTTATATTATCGGCACTAGAAATTTTATTTTATGCTTCATACAGAAAGCAGTCATAAAATGATATTTGACTACGTTATACCTGTCTGTGCACACATATATATGTATGTACTTATAATAAGAATATATGCAAATATTGCAAAATAAATATATAATTTAAAATTAAGTCAATATTAAAGTAAGAGATAAATAATGTTACAGAGTATCAAATATTTTTTGTTGTTGAATTCTTGTCAAATAAACGGTTTCTTCATTTCAGACCTATCTCCTTACATTTTTTAAAGATAACATCTTTGAATGTTATGTAACTTGTAATAATTCGCATGAATCTGTATATACAATTGTTATTTGTGCAATTAACATTACCAATTACAAGCACTTTTCAACACTAGATTTACGGACAAAATTGGATACCTATTTTACTAAGACCCGTCTTACTGAAAGATACAATAAAATGCTTTTTTTTGAGCAAAATAAATTGAAAAAAAGTATATTTTAAAAAACTGATTTTATATTTAAAAAAAAAGAGATCATTAAAAAGAGAATACATATTATTCACTACATTTTTTTGCAAACAATTCAATTTTTGGATTCTTCAGAAAATTCTGGACATATATCATATACAATTTCCTATACTTCAACTGTTTCGGAAATATTGTTTTCAGATTTATTGCAGAAATTAACATTGAAGAAAGAAAATTATTTAATTACAGAAATTCGCTTCAACACACTCAAAAACTAATAGTAATCTGTGTATTTCTTGATTGTGTAAAAAGAACCATTAATGACATTGTTGAAGATGTTCAATATGCTCGCCGCGAACGTCTTGGCAACATCCTGATCTTAAATAGAAATTTCTTTTAACGTTACTCAACATCTCAGGCGTGACCGATTTACTAGCAAGCGTTATTCGTCTTAAGTCAGACAAGTTCAGGGGTTTAGTTTTGTATACAATGCTTTTGACATATCCCCATAAGAATAAGTCGTCAGATCAGGGGATCGCGCTGGCCATTCAATCGATCCTCACCTCCCTATCCATTGATTTGGAAATATTCGGACATTGATTTGGTAATGGGGCGGTGCTCCATCTTGCTGATCACGATACAAGTTTGTCAAAGTTGGCACAACATTATTTTGGAGTAGTGCTAAATAATAATCGTCATTCAAATTGCCATCAATGGAAAAGGGATCTATGATATAATCTCCAACAATTCCTGCCCAAACATTAACCTTTACAGGGTATTGCGTATGATTTTCTCTCATCAGTGAGGATTTTCCCTTGACCAATAGCGGCAATTTTGACGATCAGCATGACCGTGAAGTGTAAATGTGCACTCATCAGGAAACAAAACATGTTCTAATTGGATCACATTGTTATCCATCATTGCCATCAATTGTTCTCAAAAATACGTTCTCCTATCAAAATCGTCTTCCACGAGCTCCTGAGTTGGTATCATTTTATAGGGATACATTTTATTTGGTTTTAATGTTCGAATAATCGATGAATGGCTAACATCGAACATTGTGGCTGCTTGTCGACTAGGAGCATGTGGGTTTTCCTTAAACTCAAGTATAATATCCAATTTGTTATCATTAATAACTTTTATATTATTAATTAATAAAATTGCATTGGCAGCTGCTTTTTTTATATGCCCTACATGTCCAAGCTCGCGAAACTGTTTTTATATTTTACTAATTGTTCCTTGGGATGTAGGCAGCAAATTTGCAAATTTTTCATAAAATAAGCGAACAACTTTCATTTGTGTCCGTATGTAATCTCCATAACCAATTTTTTGTATAATTGTTGTTTTGTGCATTTCTGTTATGTGAACCATTTTTCTGACTTGCAGTTAACGAAATTCAAACGACTATAACACTGAAAACTAGACTGTCATGCAGGCAGACAACAGTTTGCTTAGGACAGGCGTTTTAAACAAAAGTAAACAAAAGCATTTACAGAGTGTGTTTATTTCATATCGGTGAAAAGAATTTTTTTTTTACATTATCAAGAAATAAACAGATTACTTGTTAGTTTTTGAGTGTGTTGTAGCGAATTTCTGCAATCAAATAATTTTCTCTGTTTAATGTTAATTTTTGCAATAAATCTGAAAACACTTAATATTTACAGTTGCAGATAGGTATAGGAAAATGTACATAAAATATGTCTAGAATTTTCTGTAGAATCCAAAAATTGAATAATATACAAGGTGTTGTATTTCAAACAAAAATAAGTTGGTATTGGCCACAACAAAAAATACCAATCAACGTGTCCGAGCGTTTTTCGAAGACGCCCTCATTTATTTGTTATCCAATTTATTCCATTTAGCTGATACACAGTGTATGTACATACATACAGCATGTGTCAATTTTCATTAGCCATAGGTGATTTATCCATACAGTACGTGGCAACATAGTACCCCTTCTTTCCTTTCCAATGCCAGCACGACCGATGCATGTTCGTAAATACAAGTTAGCGTGGTTAGCAGTAACTATTCGACCACCGGCTTGGGTGTTTGGAATGCGTTCAGAAATAATATTTACGAGTTGCAAGAATTTGTTTTTCTTTTTCCTTTCAGTAAATGCAGAGAATTAGTAAGCTGCGTTCACGCTGCATGACACAAACAAAAGCGTAATTCTAATAAAATTCTAATAAAATTAAAAATAAGGTAAATAAAGAAGGATTCTGAAAATAATAAACTACTAGATCAGGAGATCGCGGCGGCCATTTGATGTTTCCGTTCCAGTAATAAGACGGCTTTTATTGCAGACTGGATCGCAACGTGTTCGCAGCTAAACATTGAATGTAAAATCTGGTCGGGAGAAGTGGGAAGATCGGAGAAAATCGTTGTGATGTCGATTGTTGCCGGGATTGGTGACGGACAGTAGGGGTGCCACGTTGCCACGTATTACTTGTATACGTATAAATCGTACGTAAACATTGAATCCCTAGACCTAATGAAAATTGACACATACGGTATACGATAATAGTTCGTGCAATAGCAGTAGTGAGTTGTAGTAAACAGGTTTCGAGCTAATCGCCAAGCCTTGTTCATAAATACTTAATGTTATCCCGCTGCAATGTAAACCTGGATACGTCAAAAAGTAATATTCGCCTCCATTTGCCAACATTCTTCTGGCTCTAAAGTATGAAGAATACAAACCAATGGTTTTCAGACGTATGCAAAGGATTCCTTATTGTTTGTGTTGATAATACCCTACCAGTGAAAGTAGAAACTCCGAATCTAGTTAACACAACGATTGCGATTTCTACGTGCCAAGTGAGATAGGTACTGATTGTCTCTTGGTATTGTTGATGAGTTCGAATTTGCCCTTAAATTTCGCAAACTCTTCCACTTTTCAAGAAACGATTCCAAAGCCCTAACGTTACACATTGCCTACCTTCTAAACATTTTAATAACATTTTGATGATACCAAAAAACTACTTAAAAATTTAAATACGTATTTCAACAAATATGCTGTAATCAACATCAACACTGATTAAAACTGTATTGTTTGCACATTGTCCGTATATACAGAACAACACAGTGTTGTGACGTTTTTTAAGTGTATTTTGTGTTAGGCACAAGCCACAGCCAACGATTTAGTTTCTTAAACACTTTGATGTATGATTCTACTTTCCAATTGACCTATAACCACTAGATTCGAACAAGAAACGGTTAAGTCTTCACTACTAAAGAAATGAACTTTTGGATACTAAACCGAGGAGCGCCTTTAAATCCTTCAACGATGATGGTGTTGTTGCGAACAGTAGCACTATTTGACGCTGATAATTTGTTATGTCAAATGCGTAATCTTCAATGAGCTCGCCACCCACGGGTTGTAAGGCCGTATAGGCTGTATTTGTTAATTGATCGGCGACAGTTAGTGGAATTGAAAGACACAAACTACACAAAACTTCGTATATTTGTTGAAGATAGCTCAGCAAATCAAAATGGTAAATGCATAAGTTTTAACATACATTTTTTAATTATTAAAATACACACGTATCACACTAATAACATTATCGAATGAAGTTACGCATTAAAAACTGTATTGTTGAATTGGTGTTACAGAAAATGCGGAGCCCTTGTTAATGATTAGAGGTATGTTAAGGAACTGATTTCAAATATGAAGTTTTCTTGCAAGCAGAGTTCGCATGATATATAACTGAGGTTTCTAAGAAGTAAAACAAAAATACAATTTCTTGCTAACCCATGTCATATAAACTATAGAAAACAAATATTGATTTATTGCCACGAAAGGATGAGTAAACTAAAATACATAAAATTACTATCTTTAAATATTTCTAAATGCTTAAAAAGATTTATTACGGCTAGTTCAAGTGACCCTTCGTTTCGACAAGTATCATAAAGTATTAAAATAAGGTACCATAAAGCAAAAGTTGAGTGTATATTGGGAACAATTTACAATATCTAACAAATAGCAGATGTGGTACATGCAATTCACGCAATGCTCCGGTTCCAAGATTAATGTAAATATTATATACAGAGTGTACAAAAACTGAATTAAAAGTTTGCTCGGGAGTAAACAGATGGCTTTACACGTGTCTGAACATTTTAAAATACGTCTTTGTATTCTTACTTATAGCGGTTGAAACTAGTGTATAGAAGTATTTATACAACTGGTACTGCTTTAATTATTATTATATAGACAGTTAATTGTTTTGAGCAGCTTTACCTACTCCATAAGCTTATTTATCTTATATTAGTGTGATTCGATAATTTTTTAAGAATTACTTTCATTGTTGCAGGTGAAAATATGGTTCCAAAATAGAAGGATGAAATGGAAACGAAGTAAGAAAGCTCAACAGGAATCGAAAAGTACAAAAGACAATGAAAAATCTCACTCTCCTGTCTCCACCAACTCACATAATCATTCTAAAGGATGTTCCAGCCAAGAACCTTGCAGTTCATCACAAGCGCACAGTACAGAAGGCACTCCTCGGAAGATAGCAAATGATAATGAACAATTGTACAGACCATATGTAGTGTAAAAGCTCATAAAAAAAGAACGATAATCGTACACCTTGATTCCAACAAAATTTTAATTATCGTGTTTATGTATTAAGAAATATTTTAAAAAGAAGAAAATTGTACATATATAACGCCGTTAGTGCTCAAAGTTTTATTTCGTTTTAGAAATTTTAATTTGTTATTCTTTTTTATTTTCATTTTGTTTACTTTCCGTACTAATATAATATTGATTTTTGTACTAAAAAAAAAAATTGTATATGTATATAGTTAAAAATTAGTACTTACTTGTACATCTTGGATCTCCGACTAATGTATTAATTTTATTTATTTTGATGTATAGTGTTTTACTGTCTCTGTAATTGTACAGAGTGTATACTGTAAATAATTTGAAGTTCCTAAAGAATATTGTAAAGATATGATTATAAGTTTTAAATTAAAAATAAATATAAAATCATATAAAAAACTTGTGATTTATTTTAAGGTTCCTGGTGTATTGTCTGATGAATATAAAATAGCTAAAAAAATAGAAGAAAACTGCTTACATCACAAGATATGAACATATAATTATAGTATTAGCATTTATTTGTATATTCAAAAAACATAGTTAAAACTAGAATAAAAAAAAATTGCAGTCTTGGTAAGGAGTTACACTCAAAACACGCTAAATAAAATGCTTTCAGTCAAGTTTAAAACCATTCAGTTTTGCATTGACTTCAAAACTGAGATAGCATATTAAAAAATTTGCAATCAATAGACGTTTTCGGAAATTAAACTCGGACATTGGGCCTACAACACGGTTAGCACAAATGCGTTCGTTAATTCAGTCGGGTAAAATCGTGTTCGAAAATTAAAAAAATTTTATACAAAAATTATTCAAAATCCTATTCTAAGTACTTCCAGTCTCATAATAAATCTCGAGAGTAAACGTATTACTTCCGGTCCGAATTTTCAATTTTCATTTATACAAAAAATATTCCAAATCCAACTCTAAATACTTTTGTACTCTTGACAAATATATATAGAATGCATAATTTTTCGAAATATTTGCAAAAATCGCTAATCGATAAGAGTAAAAGTGTTACTTCCGGTTCGAATTTTGCAATTTCATTTATACAAAAAATATTTCAAATCCAACTTCAAATACTTTTGTACTCTTGACAAATATATATAGAATGCATATTTTACGAAATATTTGCAAAAATCGCTATTCCATAAGAGTAAAAGTGTTACTTCCGGTCCGAATTTTGAAATTTTATTTATACAAAAGGTATTGAAAATTAAGTTCTAAATTCTTTTATACTTGTAACGTACCTGTCTAAAAAGCATGACTTGCGAAATATTCGCAAAAGCTGATTTTAAGAGTAAAAGACCTACTTCCGGTAGGAATTTCGAAAAACTTTTTTAATAAAATTCTTCTCAAATTTGATTTTGAGTATATATGAATTCTTTACAAATTTGTTTAAACTTAGTAGTTGACGAATAATTGGCAAAATTTAATTCTGTCACCGAAGTAAACAAACTACTTCCGGTCTGATAATTTTACTGAAAATCTAATCAGATTTCAAGAGGGAGATTATATTCGTAAATATAAAGTTTGGAATTGATACCTATAGCGATTTGACCGCTATCGTGGTCACACACACAGAGACAAACAGTCACACACACAGAGAGACATTTTTTAAAAACCACTTTTTCAGTATCAGGGGACATCAAAACGTGGATATCTGCAAAAATCTCGAGATCGAAAATTTTCATCACAATACTTCCTTAATGTGAAATAAAACAAACAAAAGTTTAAGATTTACACTGTATTTAATAACAACGACAGCTGTTTCGCTACACTGTAGCTTCGTCAGGTTGACATATACAATAATAACTATCTACATACACTTGACTCTTATATATAGTGTGTGGATATTAGGAATTCTAAGAACTGATATGTACGTACTTTTTGTATAGACCCGACACTTTTAGACAAGAAATTGTTCTTTACATATCAGTTCTTAGAATTCCTAATATCCACACACTATATATAAGAGTCAAGTGTATGTAGATAGTTATTATTGTATATGTCAACCTGACGAAGCTACAGTGTAGCGAAACAGCTGTCGTTGTTATTAAATACAGTGTAAATCTTAAACTTTTGTTTGTTTTATTTCACATTGAAAATGGATTTGCATCAAGTAAAGACCAACTCAATCCAAGATACTTCCTTAAAACTACGTATAAGAAAGTAAAAGGAACCAGGTTTAACAACCCGGTTCCGTTTTCATAACCCTGGTAAGTGACTAGGGTGGTGTATAACTTTACAAAGCGTTAGTGTCAATACACAAAACACTTATTTTTTATATACAAAACTACTACTACTTTATAGTTTTTAATGGAAACTCTCTTCTTATTCCTTTTAGCGTTGAGTTGTATACAGATTATAGTATCATCGTCAGATTCAAGCACAAACAAATTTGCTAATGAAACTATTTTACGAGTATCTGGAGTATTCACTGTGGTATTCATTTTTTCTTTCATTCTGCTAGTACCTATTCTAAGCTATAAATACACTGGTCAACAGTGAAATTGCTTCTTAGGTGAAAGTACCCAATCCTGAATGAATTCAACGTGCTGAACACGAATATCACATTGAAAAAAGTTGATTGGCTCACGTTCAAGAGATATTGACGTTTTGTCCATTGTATAGATGCTATTGCATAATGTAATGCAATTTAGTGAGAAATTACGACATTTTGCGTCATATTGCATCACCCCTTCATGCAAAGAAGTTAATGCAGCATTTACTGTAAGTTTCCATTGAGAGTGTTGCGAAATTGATTGCGCAATATCAAGCAATAGCTAATTATAGTTTATTTATAAATGGCCGACGTGACAGTTAACTCGTGCAATGTCCGTTCATTCGCGCATATTTTTCGAAGCTCTAGCATACATAAGTGATTGCTATAGTGTAAAGTAACTAAACAGTAGCAATGCCTCGTAACTGTGTTAATAGTGCAAATAACTTCTGTTATATTTGCGGAGAAGTGACATTTGCTGCACAGAAAAAGAACATCAGTGCAACAGTTAAGAAAGCGTATCATTTGTATTTTGGTTGCAAGATAGGCGACCAGGACAAAGACTGGGCCCCACACGTGTGCTGCCGCACTTGTGCCGTAAATCTTTCACAGTGGCTTAATGGCAAAAGAAAGGCAATGCCATTTGCTGTGCCCGTGATTTGCAGGGAGCCCACCAATCACGTTGACGACTGTTATTTCTGTATGGTACGACCAGCTTCTGGAGGCATCACCAAGAAGAAGAAGTGGACAGTTGAATACCCTAACATACCATCTGCTCTGCGACCTGTCTCTCATGGCGAAGGACTCCCAATTCCAGAACCTCCTACAGATTTTTCTATCAGTTCAGACGATGAGGATGGCCATGCGTCGGCGAGTTCTCCTCAACGTGGCAGTAAGGATGATGACTTTTCGTGCTTTGACGAAACATCTGCACCACATAAAATTACCCAGGATGAAATGAACGATCTTGTTCGCGATTTGGATCTGTCGAAAAGCAAAGCGGAGATACTGGCCTCAAGACTTCGACAGTGGAATCTTCTGGAACAGAATGTCCGAGTGACTTCATTTCGCACTCGCCATCAGCTCTTCGAATCTTTCTTTAAGAAAGAAGAAAGCCTTGTGTTCTGCTGCGATATTGATGGTCTACTACAAGCTCTCGGTATTGCACATGATCCCCACAAATGGCGGCTGTTTATAGACGCTTCAAAACTGAGCCTAAAGGCGGTTTTGTTGAATAATGGGAACCAGCTTCCATCCATACCTATTGCACATGCGGTCTACATGAAGGAGACTTACGGCAATCTAAAGCAGCTACTGGAGACGATTAACTACAGCAAGTATGGCTGGCAGATATGTTCTGACCTGAAGGTAGTATCTCTGTTGATGGGTTTGCAGCAGGGATATACAAAGTACTGCTGTTTTCTGTGTCTGTGGGACAGCAGAGCAATCGATTTGCACTACATCAAGAAAGACTGGCCTCCGAGAGCATTTTTTAAGCCTGGAGAAACGAATGTACAGCACCCACCATTGGCACAGCCACACAAAATCATCATTCCTCCTTTACACATCAAACTCGGTCTTGTCAAAAACTTGGTAAAAGCCATGGATAAGAATGGACTGCATTCAAGTACCTGCATGACAAATTCCCTCGACTCAGTGAAGCCAAAATTAAAGAGGGCATCTTTGTGGGGCCTCAAATTAGACAGCTCTTCCGAGACCCCAAGTTTGAGGAACTTCTTCAAGGTAAAGAAAAACAGGTTTGGGATGCATTCTATCAAGTGGCAGCAAACTTCCTGGGGAATGACAAGGCAGAAAATTACAAGTGTCTGGTTGAGGAAATGTTGGCTTTGTTTCATGAATTCGGCTGCAATATGTCCTTAAAGATCCACTTTCTTGATTCCACTTAGATTTCTTTCCTGATAACTGCGGGCAGGTCAGCGATGAGCACGGCGAACGCTTTCATCAGGACATTGCCACCATGGAGCAACGGTACCAAGGCAAATGGTCTACGTCAATGCTAGCTGACTATTGTTGGACAATCAGTAGAGATGCTCCACAAGTCCACTACAAACGGCAGGCCAAAAGAAGTCGAAAGCCGGAAGCAGACTAATGTTTTCTTACCATGTATTATAATATTGACATAAGTACACTTTTTCTGAAATATGCGTACATATTACAGAAAACCCGTAGCCAATTCAGCTTTTTCTTAGTCATTTTCGTGTTCAGCACATTGAATTCATTAAGAAATGACAATTTTCAGCTTGGAAGCATGAACTTTTCGAAAATTTGTTGCCCAGTGATATAGGCCATCTTCACGTTACGTTACTACACATGGCTGCAAATTGCAATCGGAAATGTTTTAAATAACCGAGTAAAATTTATGAACCTGTCAGGTACTAACCTGCTCTACATTTTCCGAAAACGCCTAATGTTATTTGAATAGTAACAAAGAAACAGTTATAATGTGTTGTTGCATTAGAGTTAAGGATATTATAAACAATATAATTTTTAATTCTATTTCACTAAGTAGTTTATCAGCTAAACTGCACCAACTTGAGTGTAATGGAAAGTAAATTCCATTAGAATAATTATTTCTGAATTATCAAATGTAATTCTGGGCATAAATATATAAAAAATAGATAATTGCCGAATAGATAGATAGATCATCGTTTACTCTTTGGTAAGTGACATTAAATATTTATTATTCAAATAATGCTACCATTTATTCTTCAAAATCACCAAACAGTTTTACCCCAATTACAGCGATTTCGATTTTCACCATATTCGCCTAGGAAAGAAGGTAATATGTAACATGAAAACGGAAATCTATATAGAATATGTAAATTCCTTTAGTCGCAATTTTAAAAGCAAACCAGTGATAAATAAGTTCCTTAAAAAAAACTTTTGGAATTATAAATAAAATTAGTAACATTAGAGAACTGTACTAAATTTTTACAAATGGCGTTATTGAACTTAAAAAAGAAACACCTCTAAATATTTAAATGTCAGTGACGATCTTTGTGGAAAGCTAAAAAAACTCAACATTTTTAAAACTGCAAACAAGTGAGACCGAAATTAAAAACGAATATAAGGAATGAAGCTGTAATAAAAAAAAAACATAAAACACTCATGTACATAAAAGCCAAAATAGTTTTACTGAGTGACAACTATAGCAAAGGAGCTTTGGATACTATGAAAAATACTTGAAGGACTAATATACCGTATGTGTCAATTTTCATTAGGTATAGGGATTCAATGTTTACGTGCGATTTATACGTATACAAGTAATGCGTGGCAACATGGCACCCCACACCGTCCGTCACCAATCCCGGCAACAATCGACATCACAACGACTTTCTCCGATCTTCCACTTCTACATTCAATGTTTAGCTGCGAACACGTTGCGATCTAGTCTGCAATAAAAGCCGTCTTATTACTGGAACGGGAAACATCAAATGGCCGCCGCGATCTCCTGATCTAGTAATTTATTATTATTTTCAGAATCCTTTTTTATTTACCTTATTTTTAATTTTATTAGAATTACGCTTTTGTTTGTGTCATGCAGCGTGAACGCAGCTTAATAATTCTCTGCATTTACTGTAAGGAAAAAGAAAAACAAATCCTTGCAAGTCGTAATAGTATATTAAAGGACAAGTTTCATTTTGACGTTTCAAAGTACGAATTCAGAGTTTAAGAAACGAGTGGCGTAGCCACGAGTTTCTTAACTGAATGAGTGCTTTAATGTCAAATGAAACGTGTCTTTTATGCTATTTTTTGCAATTAGTTTTAAAATTTCTCTTTTTGTAAAAGCAAAACGAGAAAAATTTGATAATCAAGGGAAATTTTGTGGCGGTTGTCACCTTGGTTTGGCAGAAGATTTAAATTGACAAGTTAATTTAAAATTGACACATTTTTGATAATTTTCAACAGAATGTTTCTACTGCACACGGTATCACTATCACTTCGAAAGATAATTCAAACGTTAATATAAATGTTTATAATAGTTGTACTATTTCAAAGATTAATTAAAAATATCAAATCTTACAATGAATTTCAATATAAAAACCTCAAACTTGCTTACAAAATGTCATATTGACATCTCCATTTCTGTTGCAATGTGACCAACTTAAAATAAATCTGTTTAAATGTTCCATTTCTATTACGCAACTAGTGCTGTAATAGACACTATTACAGCACTAGTGAAATAAATGGTATGATTACGGTACTAATTGCAAAAATATTATTTCTGAACGTATTACAAACACCCAAGCCGGTGGTCGAAGAGTTACTGCTAGCCACGCTAACTTGTATTTACTTACGAGCATGCATCGGTCGTGCTGGCATTGGAAAGGAAAGAAGGGGTACTATGTTGCCACATACTGTATGGATTAATCGCCTATGGCTAATGAAAATTGACACATGTTGTATGCTCTCTATTAGAAAACCGGGATCTTCATTTGGAGAGCTGATTTGGGGTGTCTAGTTATTATGGCAGGCATAAACAACGTAATGCAAAGGAAACAATGGACAGAAATGCATTTACTCAACTAAAAGAATATTATTATTACAGAATCGCCCGGTATTAAATGCTCTCACTTATAATATAAATCTACAAATATACGAAAATATTGTTAAATACTCGTATTCAATATATAGATATCAACAGATTGTTACGTAAATGACTATAGGATAGGGTATATCGAACGAGATGTATTTAAATAAAATATGCAAACGGAAAGGCTAAATGTCTGTTGGACATGAAATAACTTATTTAAGTCTTGAACGGAAAATGTGTATACCGTAGTCGACAAATTTTAATTTCTGATACGAAAGTAGAAAAAGGAAAAGAGCACGGCGAAATAAAGTAAAGATAAATATACACTGGGCAAACCTTTCCTATGAAGTGTGAGAATCCCCCGATACTGCGTTGCTTCTCCCACCACTGTTAGCAAGCAGGCATCGCTGCATCTTATAAGGTCATCTTCTGCATGGGATAGAAGTATAAACAGAAATTAAAATTTGTCGACTACGGTATATGTATTTGAACCGGGAAATCTCATACGTTGAATTAAAAAAGTAAATTTTATTACGATAACAATATTGAAATAACTATTAGTTTGTTATTAAATAAAAAGAATGTTTTTATTCAGCGCCAAAGCAGCGCCGAAAGTACTAGAAATATATTGTAGGCCTATATCAATCCAATCATTTAGTAGTAAATATGATCGTTTAGAAATAGTGGTGTATAGAGAAGAATGTGATGTACTTATCCAGAGCATTGGTTCTTAAGGGGGCTTACGCAGAGGTGCCGACTAACTGCCGTGAGGTCAGTAGATCATAAGGGGGTGGCGTCCTATGCCCTAATGTAAATTCCGCCGATGTAAGGTATTCGTTAAAATAAAACAAAAAGCAGACATTTTTGTTTTTCTTATTATGTTTTTGCACAACATTGAATACAACGGATTAATTAAGGCTTCGTTGGGAATACTTTCTCATAATTATTTATTCCTACATTTCACTCTCAAAGTTGGCAAAATTTACATCATAACAGAAATTTTATTTTAAAAACTAATTCCAGTCGAGCATGCATTGAATCTTTGTTTATTTGTGTTTTAAATTTCGTTTTGATATTTTGTAAATAAATGCGGTACTATTGTTTTAACGAAACCTTGTAAGATCCAGAATTTATATTAGCGCATATGGCGCCACCCCTTTACGTACTACCTCACGGCAGTTTGTCGGCACCTCTGCGTATGCCCCCTTAACAGATATTCCGTAACAGATGATTTTTCAATATTTTTATTTGATCGCCTGATTTAAAGATAATAGCTCAAAATGGTAAACTATAACATAAAGTGACTTAAGTATTGAGCTCGACATTGAGTTTTGTGGATGCATCTTCAATGACTCTAAATTTGCGTATAGGATATTATTGGTATATCGATCGCCAGGTGGCTGCATGGAGAGACTTTTCACAATTTAGCGGAGGTAGTCTGTCGTGTTTCAAGAAGATTTTAATATGGATGCTATGCAGAAGTGCGCGAATGAAAAGAGATTCAAAGACGTCTTTGGTGTTTTTGATGTGTTTCGTTTCTTTGCCAACCTAATCACTTGAACATTAACGGACGACAGAATCCGATCAATGACTACCGTCACTAATATTTCCAAACTTAATTGGTGCTGTAATCTATTCGAATTAAATATAGGTGATCATTTGGCATAGATTCCGGAATTTCTTTCTTATGGAGCAATTATTTCGGCTAGCAGTGCAAGTAGCGAAACCTATCGCCGGAAGCCCTAAAACATTTTGGATTTTGTCTAGCGCCTTTAATAAATAACATTGATACAAATGATTATTTGGTTGAATTTATGTCTCTGTTACAGTCGTATGATGATGAATTATGGTAGAAAATAAAGAAAAAATATCCTGGCATAGACAGAAATTAGCTAATATGAATAAAGAAATTAAACATTTATTCTGGCTTACGAGGCATTGTAATAGTCCTAATATTGTATATTATTATAAAAATCGAAACGCGAAGTTCGTTCATCAACAATAGAAATATAAACTTAACATTTTAAAAATTAGGTAGAAACAGAAAAGGAACGGAAATTTCTCGGAAACAGAATATAATGGCGACATTGTTACGAACGTTGCTCACATAAGCAAGCAATCATTTTGAAAATATTTAGCTAATGCAGCATGCAGTTGTTCAAAAACTGCCATTAATAATAATATTTTGTTGTATCAATTATTGAAGTAGAATTATGCAGAGTATACCAAACAGAATCATGTATATTAACGTCACGCCCAAGAAAATTATAGAAATGATGAAATTAATTATATTTAAGTAGCTGTGGTTAAAACAGTCTGTGAAATTATAGCCGGTTCTTTTGCGAAAATATTAAACCTTTCAGTATAGGAGTAGGTACACAACATTTTCTCCTCTTTACTAAACACATCACGTGTCATACCAATGCATAAGAAGAATGATTTTACTGCTATATCAAACTATTGGTCAATTGTTAGAAAGTGTCTTTTCAAAATTTTTGAGTTTATAGAAGGCTATCAGCGCGCCTAGAATATTATGAATTAGTTTCAGAATTTCAGCATATTTTTGGATGGGCAACACAATTGCAAGAGCACCGATTCATTTTTTCATATGTGTATGATGGATTGAGGCCGGGAAATTCATAGCAGGTTTTTTAATCTTTCTCTCGTCTTCGATAGTCTGAGGTTGACTATGTTCTGAACAAATTTCACTTGCTATGTGGGACCTATTATAGCAATGGATAAAGACTTTTGAGCAATAGAAAAATAGCCCTGTCGATATCCGGTCACTAAACGGAAGAAAGTCAAAATTATATATACTACCCGTACAATGGTTGATTTTGGGGCCCCTCCCATTTTGAATATTTATAGTGACCTGCTAAATCATATAAAAAGCCATCTTATTGTGATGTATGCTGACGATACATTGGCAACGCTTAAGCAAATATCACGAAGATTTGAAAAAAATCTATTTCAATCAGTGATTAATCAATTTGAATTGTGGTCATGAGGAATAGATATATCTGGCTGATATAGTTTTCAATTCTACGATGTTTTTGGGAGACAAAGAAAACGCTAGCCTCATTTGTAAAAGTCATGTGACTTCTTATGTAAAAAATTAAACAATATCATACTATTCGCCTAAATTATGTTTAAAAATTGATGGCTTATGAAATATCTACATACTTTGTTCTTGTTCATTTCACACAATCATATAGCATTTTGATCTGAGGTCATTCAATGGGATAGAGACGTGTATTTATTGCACAAAAGAGAATTGTAGGATTAATATTTGATTAAGCACGAACTTACACTTGCAAGGACAGGCGTCAAAGTTCTAAGACTCTTATCTCAAAGCAACAATGCATGTTAAAGCAAATATTCAAAATTACGACCAAAGTACCCAACAATGTCAGAAATGTCAGCGGTTCTGGTATTTTTAAAAGGGTGCTTAAAGAATTTTTTAAAAAAAAACTTTTATTCGCTTTAAAACTGCTTTGATAATTTTGTGTTATTCGTGTGATAATCATTTGAATGTTAAATTTTATTTCTAATTTTATTTTTTTCTAAATTTTGCTATGTCTAATATGTCGTTTAGAAATAATGGGTGTCTGTGATTGACCTACGCATTGCGATTTAGAAATGTCCATGTTATTAAATCCACAAGTTTACAAAATAAACATCACTATATATCACATGATCATGCTTACGTGTAACAATAACATTACCAATTTAACGAAATGGTATTAATAACCTGTAATTTCTAATTCATAGTATACTGAAGTGAAGTTCACTTCGAAAATTTTAGTATTCCTGCTAGAAAATCTTTTAAACTGCGCTTATGGAAATCTAACGTCAATTACAACGATTAATTTGAATTCACGCAGTGGTAGAAATTGTAAAACGTAAAAATCAATTACAGGCACATTATATGTATAAACATACATGCATTATTTTCAATTTCAATATCATGTTTGTGATCAGTGACAATAAAGTATTATTATTAGGGATCCGAAGACAGGTTAAACGTTTAAGGATTGGACTTAAATGAATAACGTAATTTGTAATTCGCCAAAGTAATAACCGTAATGCAATAACACCAATGATCTAATACTATTATACTACTAGATGGAGTGTACGCTATGTCTTGCTGATTAGGAAGTGACCCACACCATAGGAGAAAGAAGGAAAATATATGAGCGTCGAAAGTTTGACAAGGATGAACAAAATTGACCGTTTTATGTGGGCAAAATTCAAATATGTTGCTATAGCTTGTAATGGCTTATAAAGTTTAAAAGTATTATTTTGTTAAAAATATGCTATATTAAGAGGAAAGTAAAGGTATTGCAACTTTAATAATCAAAAAGATAAATAATTAAATATATATTATTAATATGGTATTAAATATATTCTGTTTAATAACATTTTAAAGGTATCTATGCTAGTTGCCATTCTTCATTAAGGAAAGAAAATTAAATAAATATGACTTTTAATGACTATGAGATAACTATATGATTTTGTTCTTCTAATAATACCTATTTTAGCATGTTTGATGATCATTCAGTTTTTATTTAAAACAGTAGTATTAGAAAAATATTTTAAAAATCACTACAGATATCAGTTGAAAATTTTGAATTGACCACTAGAATTTTTCAAAATATTACGTTCTGAAAAAATAAATATAGAAACTGACAGCTTTCCTTAGGTGTTCCTTACAACTTCTGATATATTCAAAATAAAAGACAATTAATGCTTAATTTTTTATTAAAATATATGTACATATAATTAATATGGATTAACAAATACGTAAATGGTAAATATGTGATCGAAGAAAACTGGAGAAAGAAATATTAAAAATACATAAAGCTAGAATAACAACTTGTATTATTTCGTGAGATGTTTTTTCTGTGACTAATTCAAATACTTCAACATTAGTTACATTTGGGGATTCTGAGCTATAAGGTAAATAGAACATTAAAAATATCTAGGTAGAATAATAACTACGAATAGAAATCTTTCTTTAACAGTTCTTTGCTTGGTGCATCAGTAATTTTTAATCGCTGAGATTGCATTTTGGGGCAAATATTTTCTTCCATAACTTATAACAAAATCTTCAGGAACAAAATGCTCTGAACACAATCTTGAATATTTTGATGGCTTAAAATCCTTTCGTTTAGTACAAATTATCCACTGCTTGCATAGTACTTGATTAGATTGAAAACTAAAATTTTTTATATCAAATCTACAAATCATGTATTTTATTAAGAATAGTTAACCTGTGAAATGATACGTTCATTCCCTTTTCTGCCCTATTAGTACAACCATACGCTGCACATGACATTACCATTGTGTCTTAAATATGTGACTCCAAGCACTGCGAAGCTGGTATATATAATATTCAACAATTTAAAATATTTATTTCTAATTTTGTTACTGATAATAGCACTTTTAACCAAATATATATTACACTAAATCCATGAGAACAACACTGTTAAATTATAAGCTGAAGTTAACATTTGAAAATATTCTTGATGATTCTCAATTTATATACATTACCTATATCAAATAAAAATGAAATTCTTAAAATGTGTCTAATTACAATCACAATTTTATAAATAAAAATAGTTGATTGAATCATCATGAATCCACAGTTGTCTTTATACTCGTATTTCTTTAAATAAAAATAAAGTCAGTGGTGTATGAAATAAAATCAATTCTAGAAGAAATCTATTAATAAAGTACATAATCCAAATTACCAAAAAGACAAATAAATATGTATAAATCAACAAAATTGAGAAAGTTTATATACAAAACAATGCGATATCGCCATGTTTTGCCCACAACTAACGGTTTTGTATATCTGTCTCCTTTGTATGTAGAGGTCAATTCCTCTCTCTCTACAGTCCATCTAGTAGTTCTATATTATTAGATCATTGAATAACACGTAACAAGCTGTACATTATGTTTGTTAATTTATTTATTTAAAACAGTATGTATATTCACACACGTAAAATTAATTACAATATAAAAATGTAAAACTAATGTATCACACTTAAACTACTACGATTTAAATTAACACAAGTATTTATTTCTATTACTAATATTTATGTCCGTATATTTATGTATCACTGTACCGTATTTATATCACTTCTATTTATATAACACCGCACCACTATATTTATTTTGTACTATTTATATTTATGTTTACTTTTCGACTACCACTCAAGGAACTATTTATTTATTTCTTATATTTATTTTTACTTTGGTCTGTTCCGCGCGACGACTACTTAAGGAATTTCTTATTCCGGAATGACTCATCCATCGGTTCAACTGCCTTTATATACGCATACGAAACATCTGGAAGCATTCGCGAAAACTCCATCTTTCTCTCGATGTTTGTAGAACATACGACAGACATTCCGTCTCTTCGCAGCACATATAAATGGATGATTTATTGCTTTACAACTTGTTTACCAGTCGCGCCGAATATTTGCCTTTATTTTTTTTGTAGACTGGTTTCGTTACAATATATATATTGTTTACTTTTATTAGTTACATGTGTTCTATTGGGTAAGTATGTCCCGCCCATATCCGTGGCGAGATACAATTGAAAGGTGGATAATAGGTTAGCCTGCGCTAGATTTCGAAGATATTTAATTCCGATGCAATATTTGTAATGTATTACCGCCGTGGCAAGTGAAAACCTGCGTAATAAAACATGTGTTGCCCGATACACATCACGCTCTGCAACTGCTTATGAACGGCAGAAAGTATCTATTTAAAGTGTTAATAGCGCATGCCATTCCATGGAATACGGTGAATCATCCTGAATTTACTGATATTTTACAAAATTGTGTTAACGGTAAAATGACTTGCGTATGCCCGATGAATCCATTATTCGTTTTTGATGTACAATAAAATTAAGACTTCAAGGCTGGTCGGCTCTTACAACAAACACTCAGCAGTATGACGAATATTGTATGTTTCCCGGGTTGTCTTCGGCAATTCCATTCCCCAGATTATAATGTAACGTTTTCGGGTTCGCAATAAACAACTCGTGCAATTATTTATTTAAAACAGTATGTATATTTATACACTTAAAATTAGTTACAATATAAAAATGTAAAATTAATGTATCACACTTAAACTACTACGATTTAAATTAACACTTGTATTTATATCTATTACTAATATTTAATGTCCGTATATTTATATCACTTCTATTTATATGACACGGAATTATTTATGTCTTTATTGCACTACCACTTAAGAACTATTTATTTCTTCTTTATATTTATTTCTACGCGCGTCGACTACCTAAGGAACTTCTTAATCCCGAATTACTCATTCATCGGTGACCCAGCCGCCATATATACACATACGAAACATCTGGAAGCATTCGCGTGAACTTCTTCCTCTCGATGTTTGTAGAACATTCCACGGACATTCTGTGTCGATGCAGTACAACGCAAATGGATGGTTTATTGCTTTACGATGTTTATCAGTCGCGTCGAGATGATTTACAACCTCTTTTTTTATTGTCGCTCGGAAGTCCGCCCGGATGTCTACTGGTTTCGTTACAATAATATTAATCACCTGATGAAGCCCTAGTAGGGTGAAACAATTGTAGTGAAGTGAAAAATAAACTCTTTTGAACTCAATTTGAATTTATTTCAATTTTTTACTTGTAAATTCCATTCACATTTATCTGGTGCTGTTGCTGAAAATATCAAACAAAAGTTCGAAGCAGTTAAATAACAATCTAGGAATTCGGACTGTACGTCGAATTGCTGATTTGTTTAATTACTAGTAAAGAAGTAGATTTTACCGAGCTAGAGATAAATACGCTGGTACTGAAAAACTTGTTGTATTTTAGACTTAACCTTATCAGAAACGATGCAGATGATTTACTTTCATTTGATTTCTCAACCTGTACAGTGAACAGTCAGGACGTGCGATATGTTTTATTTACTGTTACTTGGTAAAGACTTGTTTCTCTATAAGCATTTTGATTCGCGTGCGAAAAATATCAAGTCGGAATTTATGATGTCCTCGATGCGTCCCTGGAATAGCCGTCATGTAAATGTGATCTCCGATTCCAAATTATTATTACTATTATTATTATTAATAATATTTCTGGTTTTGTCGCATCATAACCAGGTACATCTCTCTTTTCAATTTTAGGAATACCTCTATGATCACTTTCAGTTTTACCTTATTTTCTAAAGTACCTGTTCGTGGTCGCTAGCTCCTTCACTTTGTTCTTCGACTTCGAATAGATCCGTGAAATACTCGAGCCATCTTCCACCTATAACCCCTCCTGAAATAAATGTATTTGTACACAAAATTAAAGAAAAACCCGGTAAGAAATGTTTTAATAAAAAAATGGAAATATGCAACTCTTAATTACAATCAAAATCTGGAAACTAAACAAGTATATCAACCAAAGAAAATTAGCAGGTAACTAAGTGACTATCGATTCGACAAGTGGCAATTATCAGAAACCGATGTCAGGAATCGGCCCTCGTTCGACGCATTTAAACTAAAATCACCCTGACGAACCGTGCCCATTACGTAACGTAAAAGAAAACAGAAATACAGCGGCGATTTGCCGCCACCACAACCACCCTCCAAGAGGAAACGAGACGATGCAATAAGGGAACGATACTTCTATCTTATTCTAAAGCATTACCAATCCTACTACCATACACGATCCGGAATTTAACGGTACACATAACAGATTAGATAATAGTATTTTTCTCCTCGGATAAATTGTATGTATTACAAGTCCATATCGCCGCTCTTGATGCAATTTGCTAAAAGGTTTTGTCTAAAGTGGAGTTCTCGCTTAAGTTAACAACTGATTCGCTATCATGTTTATATGTATGAAGTATAGTCCCGACAAAAGTCGAACGTAACGCCAACTCGATCTCTAATGTTTATCAGTTTTTCTTTCTTTTTTTCTAACTACCGCACTGTCGGATATATCGTTTGTTTTTCAGACATATAGTGGTCTGGTGGTAGTTTCTTTATGACCACACTTTCGCTAGCGACATTAATATGATTAGTCGCAGTAATATTAGTGAAATACACACATATTTAATTTTTTACGAACCTTTTTCTTCTTCATGGGATTCGCCTTATTTATTTTTGTTCACTTTACGTAATGTTCGACAAAGATTAGCACTCTAAATTGAATTTACTGATCCACTATAATCTACAAAAAAATGTTGTAACAGATATTTATAAATAAAAAATGTATGACTGGGATTTCGTAGCTAGTAATGCATGTACGAATAATAGCAAACATTTTGAAAAAGTTTCCGACTTCCAAAATCATTTTCTTCTTAGTTAGAACAATAAAACATTACTAATTGTTGGAATACTTGTATTTAAAATGATTCTTTTAATTATATGTTAATAAATGTACATACAAATATAGGTATATTATAATGCTTTTATTCTGTTAACATATACAGGTATACATAGAATATGTCAAATAGAAGCGCAACGCAACTAGTAACAGATTAAGAAGTATACCGTGGTCGTCAAATTTTAATTTCGGTTTACACTTCTATCCCCTAACAGTGGTGGGAGAGCAACGCAGTGTCGTGGGACCCTCACGCCTTACATTTCATAGGAAAGGTTTGTCGAGTGTACTGTCTTGGCAGCCTCGCTAATGTTTATCTTTAGTTTATTTCGTCGCGCTCTTTTCCTCTTTCTACTTTCGTATCAGAAATTAAAATATGTCGACTACGGTATATAAACAAAACTAAAGAATATAAAATCCCAAGCAACGGAGAAAAATTAATTAATTAATCAATATGAACTAATTAAAACTTTAAAATAGTAACAACTATTAATAGAACTGTAACATATATTTGACAAATGGATTGGTGGTAATGATATGCTACAGAAAAAATAATAATGGTTAAACCTAGACAACCTAGCAATTATTTAAATGTAGTAGACCTAATATATCCTATTAAATTATCGAATGATAAGCTATTGTCGAATTTTAAATTTCTATTCGGTCATTTACTGCATGTTTCTTTATTTGTATAAGTTCTAGAAAATTGCTAGTTTCGTTCTTTTGTTCTTTACATAAGATTTTGGTTTCATCAAACTTAAAGTTATGTTTTGTATGACTGATATGCTTTTTTAAATTGGTAATGTTTTTAGCATATTTGTGGCTATTTAGTTTATCTAAACATTCATCAGAAAAGTTAATTAGTTCATGTTGGTTAATTGACATTTGATTGATACAATTTTTTTCAAAATTCCGACCGGAAGGAACACTTTTGCTCTTATCGAACAGCGTAAATTACGCATTCTATATAGATTTATCAAGAGTACAAAAGTAGTAAGAGCTGAATTTGGAATAATGTTTGTGTAACAGAAATTTCATAATTTGGACCGAAGGTAACACTTTTACTCTTATCGAGTAGCACCTTTTAAAAATTGGTAAAAATTGTGCAGTGTAAAAAAACAAAAAAGACTTACATTTACATTTAAAGTCACATTGACAAACAGAGCACCAAAATTCTTGATGCTCTTTGTGGATGAGCACACGTGCAGTTTTATTATTAAAATTTAAAAAACCCGTAACGTAAAACCTTTTTTTGTTTTTCAAGCTGCACGATTTTTATGAATTTTGAAACTGAAATCTCGAATTTAAGTAAATATAGTATGGATCGTCCCATTGAGTGGTGACAGGTTTTTGCCATGATAAAGAGAGTTTTATTAAATTGTCCTGAGGAAGATTTCAATAAATCGAAAGCCTAATACCTAAACTAGGTATATTAAAAATAAAAAGATTGATGGTACAATGGGATCATTTGTCATTACTGTCGAATTTGATCAACAGAAAATCGAAAGTAAAATATTCAGATAGATCTTCGTGACAAGAAAATCACTCTTATAAAAGTGATTCCATTATTAATTTATATTTATTCGAGGTATTTTACAATGGTTAACGATACGTACAAATGATAGGAGATTATGTAATATAAAGCACAGTTGATAAACGAGTACTTTGGATCTTAAAATATAATATTCATACAAAATGAAGTATTCCCACTCACCTTGGCATGAAAGTGAATATTCTTTCATGCCAAGGTAAGTGGGTGGGAATACTTCACTTTGTGTAAATATTATGTTTACAGAAAGAATTTCATGAAAAGATTTTAAATTGAAGTTTCAAAAAATCATGTTTTAAGTTAATATTTTCAAATTTCATGGCCATCAAGATTGACTAGTCATAACCCATGGGTTATGGGTTGTGTATTTTATTTTCATACTGCTGGTGCAGAAAATAACAGATCCTTTATAATTTTTCATCATCATATATTTCCAACAACATTACAATCGTTTCCTTCTCAGATTATTTCTTCAATATTTGTTTTATATTTGTCTAGATTGAAGTTATTAAATTTTTTTCAGAAGCACTTTTAGGTTTTAAGTTCGTAATAGTTAAGGCTTTTTATGAGAATATTGTGGCCTAGTTTATTGAAAATGTAGGTACTGATATTAAGAAGATTTCTTCAAACCCATTTTCTTTCATAATTAGTCTTGCTGGTATATTTTATTACGCCCACCATTGCTGTTATGATCGATTTATTTTAACTAAAGTCCAACTTGCTCTTTTATAAGAAACTGCAGCCTCCCAAAATCCAGCAATTTGCGATGATGTAGTAAATAATCAACTAAATTTATTTCCTTAAAATTCGTGGTAAGCAGTGGCTCCAAATTTTCATTACAGGCTTTTAAATCCAGTTTCATACGTTCACTATTTTAATTGCGTTTATCTGACGTGGTTTTCATCACGTATTAACATATCCAAAAACAAATATCCAAATTTAAAAGGCTACAGATAATAAAACCTCATGTAAGTTAATGACCATACGATTTAAATTGATTTGTGAAATTTAATGGACAATGTAGTACAAAACGTGCTAATACTACTGACAGTTAGTTTTAACTTAAAATAATTCAATTAAATTTGCTCAAAACCGTAAAAATATAAACGATCCAGAAATTATCGTAGCGTTTTCGAATCCTAATTTTTTTTCGTTATAATTATTTAAAATACGCAAATGCAATTAGATAATTTAACCTAGATCACCGAATCGGGCTTTCATTTCATCTCAGCGTTCGTCCTTTTCCTTACATCCTTTTTCATCTTCCTTCATCTTTCTTTTTCATGGCACTGTACTCAGAAACAAGCTCTCCTCCGATCGCAATAAATTATGAGTTTCTCGACCAAAATTACGAAGATTGGGACCAATCTAAAAGTTTTCAGCCAATCCAATAACGGCATTATCGTTCCCTATTTCCCCTCCTCCCACTTCGTCGCGCGTGAAACAGTCGAACTCGATCGACGATCACCCTCTCGGCTCAATTGTTTTACGTATGTTTTATTTGCTTGCTTCCGTTAGGGGCAACGGCGGCGCCACCATCGTTCTCTCGGATATATGTATTTCGAAATGTGATATTTGGCAATCATTCAAATTACCCCACTTTTTGTATATGTATGCGTGTTTCCTTCGAGAAAGTCTATTCTCCAGCCCGCAAGCGAAAAAAGAATGAATATTTATTAGTATTTACTCTAGAAGTTAAATAAATCGCATATCAATCAGTAGTTAGTGAAAATAATACAAAAAAAAGGAAACTGGAAGTACATAATTAGAAACTAGAAAAAATCTTTCGTGCACGTCAATTACAGAGAAAATTTGATACCATCAAATTTTAAATTCAATATTATGTATAATGATGATACAGACGCGCAAGACTACCCGCTGGTTTCGTTTTCCGTAATTTCTAAACGAAGTAAATTTCTTTAACATGTTTAATGTTAGAAGTAATCCTGTCATCATAATACATATAAAATAAATGCTCATCAACCATCCACGGATCGAAGAGGATGGGTATAGAAAATGCCTTAACACAGGGGTTTTCAAACCTAATCAGTCCACGATGCGCAGGTATAGGGCCGGTTTTTCCAACTCAGATTAAAACGCCGTTTAGCGTAATCATTGATTAAAACACCGGTTAGAACAAATTTGCGTTTTTCAAACATCGGTGAGGGTTAATCATTGATTAAGAACGTTGTTAATTTAACCGGTGTTTGGAATATCTGATAAAATATTAAACAGTGAGTAAGATTACTTACACATGCGTACATCCTAGGAGATTTGAATTTTTGCTATTATTGAGAGCTGTTATGTTCTCATATGAATTTGTTTCCTGTTTGAGAGTATTTTTTGGAATTAATTAATAATTATTTTCAGCAGTGATTTAGTAATTGTATTACTACTTCTATAAATGAAATGAACGTTTAATTAAAACTAAAAGTGACATAATATTAAATATATTTAACTTTTAGCTTACTAAAGAAATGTAATCAATTGATAACCTCGAATACATACTTTTTCTAATTAGGACGATTGAGTTTTTGAAGTTTCGTAATTCTACTACAATTATGGGATTTTATCTGAACTTGTGTAGATTCTAACATCCTGCGACAATGTATGCTTGCGTTTGTAATTCTTTGTAATTACATTTAATAGCACCTTATTAAAACATCATTTTAATTGAATATATTTTAGACTCACTCTTAATATGTCATTATCTAATTCAATTATATTGAAAAATTACAATTAAAATTGAAAACATGGATGAAAATGTACTAATTTAAATCAAATGTATGGCAAATATTTTGCCAACTTTGTACAATAAATCCTTAATCACTGTTTAGATAGCAGTCGTATTTCTTCGCATTGAAAAACGCAGGTTAGATATAATTAGTAGTAGGCTTAATCAATGATTAGTTAACTGAGCATTTTAATCGGTGTTGGAAAAACCGGTCCTTAGTATTTTGTCCCGACACCTTTATCAAAATAAGTGTACAATGACATAAATCTTCTTTTTTTTTTTATTGGAAAACAACAAGTTCATATACAATATTAAAACTGGTCTAGGACCAACCATCAATTTGAGTTTGACATATCTTAACCTAAAAAATTTAATGTAAAATTCACCCAAAGGAGTTCTTTTAGTTACTTCTCTTTTTTAGGAGATACACTGTACTCTGCTATTCAGTAAGCACTGCAAAACTACACACTAAATATTTGGCTGAGTTTTGGTAAGGGACAGTGTTACCATTTACAATAATAGGTTTTATATCTGTTATGTTTCTGTTGGTGAAGTTTATATGAGTTGACTTCAGCTCATTTAATTTTATTTTCCAGTCGTTGGTCCACTTCGAAATCCTATCACATGATCGTCGCAACTTATTTCTTGCCGTTTGCATATTATTATCTACTGCTAAGATTGTCGTATCATCAGCAAATGTCGCCACAGTTGCGTTCCCCAGTTCCGGCAAGTCAGACGTATAAAGCAAGTAGAGGACCGGTCCCAGGACACTTCCCTGTGGAACACCAGCCTCAATCCTCTTCAAACTGGAGTACTCTTCCTCTATTTTTATTCTGAAAAATCATGACATAAATCAGGCAGAGAAATAAACAAGTCTTAAGCTAAGCCTCACAATGTGAAGTTTACGTTTATTAAAAGAGAATCTCAGCAAGCATCAAACTAAAATATGAAAGTACAAAAAAAAATGATAAAAACCATCAACCACAGGTAAGTTAATATGACGGGTGAGCTTGCTGGGAGCCGCAATTTTTTTTTAAGACGCGATGTAGGATTTGACACAGCCCCTCTTATTTCTCGCTTCAAATCGATTTTCGAGCAAAATTTGCTTTTATTAGAGCTACAGCTGAAAATCCGGTTTTGTAATAAATAATTTGTCTCAAAGGGAATGAATTTACAGCTTTTTAACGGAGAATTGGAATAATTGATAGGTATTCAAGACTCCGCTTGCTTGAACACGCAAAGGATTTGGATTCACGCAAATTTCTTGACATTGTCTTCCTCAAAGTAATTTGCAAACTAGTCGGTGAACTTTGTGAAGTCTTCCTTAAAACGGTAAGCAAGTCTTGAAACAACGACTTCATTAGAGATCACATATTTGTGCAATTCAGGGATACAATGTTGACTGTTATCTTCCTTATCAACTGCAGGTTTTTCCTAAACGCCGCAATTTTTTCCAAAAGTTTTAAAATTTGCATTTTATTGCCTTACAGAAACAGATCCAAGGCAAAGGGACATATAATAACTAGCACTAGGTTTCGTTGTAAAGATGCCTGGTCTACCTGAAAAACACAGATTGAAGTAATTAATGCTGTAAGCCGTTACTTTGTGATAATCCATATTAAAACAATAAAAACACATTTACTTTGTTGTATCACTATATTAAACAAATGGTGTGACCGCGGTTTCGACCAACATGGCCATTAACGAACACAGTGTTGAATGAGACACAAAACTATGTTAAACTTAGTGTAAGGCAGTAATTATAAAGTAGAGGGGAAATAAATGAGATAATACACAATACATTATAACAGTTATTAGTTAATTACAGGGAAAACCAGAAATTAGAAATATGAGGTAAATTAAAAATCTAAGTACAGCAGGTAAACAGAGGTGTATATATCAAATCGGTCTGGTCGTTAAGTAAATGACATTCGGAATTGCGGGAGGCTTTGAATATTTCGAGGGACTCTAGGAGGTTTAACTTCTCACCTTTCTCGGTGAAGTGTCAGATTTTTACAAAATTATTAGTTGTTGTATGATTGTACTCTTTTATATGGGCCGCAAACGCAGACTTAGGGCAGTCATTGTCAACTTCTTTAATATGCTCTTTAACTCTAATATTAAAACTACGACCAGTCTGTCCGATATATACCCCTTTACAATCAGAACATTCAAGCTTATAAACACCAGATTTGTTTAAAGGGTTTATTTTCGTTTTACAATTAAACAGAATATTAGCAATCTTTGTGTGAGGTTTGAATGCTACTTTAATATCATGTTTAGAAATAATTTTAGCGATTTCATTACTAACATTGCCAAAATAGGTTAACGAGATATATTGAGGTGATTCTAATTTATTATGAGGGTATACTGAGTTCAATGCCAATTTAATTATTTTTTTATTTAATATGTCATCTATGACTTTGAGGGGATAGCCATTATTATATGCAATTTGTTTAATAACATCTATTTCTTGGTTGAAATTTTGTGTTGATAACGGCAATGATTCCGCCCTATGTATCATAGAGTGGAAAGCTGCTAGTTTGTGGCTTAAGGGATGTTGTGAATCGCTCGGTATGCAAGCATCTGAAAAGGTAGGTTTCCTAAAAATATTGAAGCTAAGCTGGGTATCAGATTTGGTAATTTTAAGATCCAAAAAATTTATGCAATTATTTTCTTCCATTTCTACCGTGAATTTAATCTAGGAAAACTCCTCAAAAATAAACTTACACAAGACAAGTCTGACGCGCATATAGTTAATAGTATTATAAAAAAGACAAGAGATAACGATTTAATTGTAACAAAAGCAGATAAAGGTAATACCACCGTCATTGTATCTAAAGCAGACTATAATAGTAAAATTTTAGATTTTATACACAACGAAAATCTTGTAGTAATGAAAACAGACCCCACCAAACGATTTCAATTAGATATTAAAAACAAACTTAAGAATTGTAATGGCCTTTTTACTGATTGGGAAAAAAACAAACTGATTACAATGAATGCAAAACCCCCTCGTTTGTATGGTCTAATGAAATTACATAAAGATACTATCCCTATTAGACCAGTGGTCTCATACATAGGTTGCCCTAGTAGATTACTTGCCATTAAACTTAATTCTATATTCAGTCATTATACAAAATTTAAGGATAAACGCTCTGTTAAAAACTCAATCGAACTAGCCAATACATTAAAAAACACTACAATTCCGAACAATGCAAAACTAATATCAGTAGACGTCACTAATATGTTTGCGAATATACCACCTAAAGAATGTTTAACACTAATGGAAAACATCCTAGTAGATGAAAAGTGTGAACACATGGATGTTAAAACTAACATCAAGCAGTAAATAATTACTGTGACTTACATATATATCTATACGTAAAACGTATATGCATATATGCATGTGTTTGAGATACACACATACATTAAGTGCTATTGTCGACAATCGAACGCACAGACACCGGTGTTTCGACCTATGAGGTCTCATCAGTGTGCGTGGAGATTCTCGACAATAGCTTCAAGACTTAAATCGCTGCTTATGTCATTTTAGCGTGTTAAATGCAGTGAGAGTATCACAGCGACATCTAACACCCAAAAGATGACACAGAACAAAGCGATGGCTTCTGACGGCATGTTCTGCTATACAGAGGCCTGTATGTTAATAGTGTATCTCATGTAATAGAGCCTTAGGTGGTGACGCCACCTAAGGCTCTATTACATGAGATACACTATTAACATACAGGCCTCTGTATAGCAGAACATGCCGTCAGAAGCCATCGCTTTGTTCTGTGTCATCTTTTGGGTGTTAGATGTCGCTGTGATACTCTCACTGCATTTAACACGCTAAAATGACATAAGCAGCGATTTAAGTCTTGAAGCTATTGTCGAGAATCTCCACGCACACTGATGAGACCTCATAGGTCGAAACACCGGTGTCTGTGCGTTCGATTGTCGACAATAGCACTTAATGTATGTGTGTATCTCAAACACATGCATATATGCATATACGTTTTACGTATAGATATATATGTAAGTCACAGTAATTATTTACTGCTTGATGTTAGTTTTAACATCCATGTGTTCACACTTTTCATTTTCGTTTTGATCGGTGACGCCACCTAAGGCTCTATTACATGAGATACACTATTAACATACAGGCCTCTGTATAGCAGAACATGCCGTCAGAAGCCATCGCTTTGTTCTGTGTCATCTTTTGGGTGTTAGATGTCGCTGTGATACTCTCACTGCATTTAACACGCTAAAATGACATAAGCAGCGATTTAAGTCTTGAAGCTATTGTCGAGAATCTCCACGCACACTGATGAGACCTCATAGGTCGAAACACCGGTGTCTGTGCGTTCGATTGTCGACAATAGCACTTAATGTATGTGTGTATCTCAAACACATGCATATATGCATATACGTTTTACGTATAGATATATATGTAAGTCACAGTAATTATCCTAGTAGATAATAAAGTCAATGCCATCATTAAACAAGAAATCGTAGATCTAATGGAGATAGTACTAAACCAAAATTATTTTGAATTTGATTCGAAAATTTATAAACAAACAGAAGGGTTGGCAATGGGATCACCCATTAGCCCTCTTCTAGCAGAAATTTTTATGTCTAATATTGTGAATATCATTTTAAATTCCCATTTAGGTAAAAAACATATTCTTTTCTGGTATCGGTATGTTGACGACGTGCTTACTTGTTTCAATGGGACAACTAGACAATTACAAACCTTTATACATTACATTAATTCAGTACACCCTAAGATTAAATTCACAGTAGAAATGGAAGAAAATAATTGCATAAATTTTTTGGATCTTAAAATTACCAAATCTGATACCCAGCTTAGCTTCAATATTTTTAGGAAACCTACCTTTTCAGATGCTTGCATACCGAGCGATTCACAACATCCCTTAAGCCACAAACTAGCAGCTTTCCACTCTATGATACATAGGGTGGTATCATTGCCGTTATCAACACAAAATTTCAACCAAGAAATAGATGTTATTAAACAAATTGCATATAATAATGGCTATCCCCTCAAAGTCATAGATGACATATTAAATAAAAAAATAACTAAATTGGCATTGAACTCAGTATACCCTCATAATAAATTAGAATCACCTCAATATATCTCGTTAACCTATTTTGGCAATGTTAGTAATGAAATCGCTAAAATGATTTCTAAACATGATATTAAAGTAGCATTCAAACCTCACACAAAGATTGCTAATATTCTGTTTAATTGTAAAACGAAAATAAACCCTTTAAACAAATCTGGTGTTTATAAGCTTGAATGTTCTGATTGTAAAGGGGTATATATCGGACAGACTGGTCGTAGTTTTAATATTAGACTTAAAGAGCATATTAAAGAAGTTGACAATGAATGCCCTAAGTCTGCGTTTGCGGCCCATATAAAAGAGTACAATCATACAACAACTAATAATTTTGTAAAAATCTGACACTTCACCGAGAAAGGTGAGAAGTTAAACCTCCTAGAGTCCCTCGAAATATTCAAAGCCTCCCGCAATTCCGAATGTCATTTACTTAACGACCAGACCGATTTGATATATACACCTCTGTTTACCTGCTGTACTTAGATTTTTAATTTACCTCATATTTCTAATTTCTGGTTTTCCCTGTAATTAACTAATAACTGTTATAATGTATTGTGTATTATCCTATTTATTTCCCCTCTACTTTATAATTACTGCCTTACACTAAGTTTAACATAGTTTTGTGTCTCATTCAACACTGTGTTCGTTAATGGCCATGTTGGTCGAAACCGCGGTCACACCATTTGTTTAATATAGTGATACAACAAAGTAAATGTGTTTTCATTGTTTTACAGATTGAAGTACAAAATGATTCTACCAAATTGTGAGAAATAAATTTAATTGTCATTATCATGCCGTCGAAATTATCAAAATTGATTTAGCCAACAATTATGTTAGAATGTATTCAATTCAGCCACAATTATTAAGTAAAATTTTAGATTAAAATAAGTTCATATAACATTCTCATAATCCTTGAAACAAGTACGTTTATTAAATAATAAGAATGAAAATAACAATTTATTTAATAAAAAAATTATTTAAGAAAGTATAGAAACTAAAACAGATATTCAAAATATTCAAGTTGCAAAATTCTTCCGTCCGTATGAGCTCCAGTAACCGTATAAATGTATACGCTGAGGATATATAAAGTTCACAGCTTTCAGGATGTCATCGAAATCCAAACAAGTAAAGGCACATTTCCCTAATTCGATGAAATAAATTGTGAAGCTGCCGATGATGTTTCGGAAACAAGAAGTGCCCATGGCGACCGTTGATTGGTAATTGTATCCCTGCGGCTCGGTGCGGCCAATCAACGAGCGCGAGTAGTGGCGCGGAAAACGGCACTCCGGTTGTGTACCCTTATGGAATAACAATGACATCACTTCCTTATGTAAGTACAATAGTTACAACAAGGATCGAAAGTTTTTAAAACCGATTGTCTCGAATTTAAAGTAATTTGTGCACTTCGAAGAGGTTTGGAAGTCTCAAAGGATCTAATTTAATATCTTTATGTTTACCTTTATGTTTAAAGAAGTAAATACATTAGATTTTAAAATGACATATCAGAAAATTTAGTTGATAATTGAAAATATAAATATCAGTACCATGTGAGCCCATTTGCCGCTAAAGAAAGTTTGTGCTCTACGAATATAAAGCTAATGTAGCTAAACGTATAATTAATTCCATAGCGATCTTTTCGAACTACATATATTTTTTTACAAAAATATGGGTTTTACCTCCTTATAGAATGCTTTATGTGTTCCGTAGATATTGCAGATATTATTTCACGAATTTATTTATTTAGTGATGGACGGCGACACGGCAATGTCTAAAGATTTATTTGCATCTAAGACTCGAAAGAACTAATGCAGAGTCCACACCACATTATGTAACCTTGTATTTGAAATCGCTATAGGGTGCAAAGCAATATAATGATAAAGAAAAACATTAGTAGCCGCAAAAGACAAAAAATGCTACTCGAATACAGATAAATTGAATCGTCTGTCAAGACAGTTTCTGTGCATTCATCTGTACACAAGCATTTGTTTCGTGAAAAACTTGTGCACATGTGCCACTTGACGACGTTAAACCTACGATACAGCTACTGAATCCGAATGACTGTTCTAAATAATAATCCAGGAATTCGCACAGTACGCCGAATTGTTGAGTTGTTTGCTGGAAAAGATGATTCTAACGAGCCTGGGATAAATTTATCGGCACTGAAAAACCTTATATACTTTAAATATGCTCCTACTGCAACGATAAATGTTGAATGTTTTCAATGTGTACATGTATTTACGGTGACAGACAATTATTAACACCTGAGCATATGAAACAATTACTGGTGATTTACTATCATTTTAACTCTCAACTCAGAAGACCTGCAACATTACTTCTGGAGAAGATGTATTTACTGTTATTTGGTAAGTGTACCTGTTTCTCTATTTTAGGTATTTTGATTCGCATGTGAGAAATATCAAATCGGAATTTATGATGTCCTTGATGCATGCTTGGAATTGACGTCATGTAAACCTGATTTCCAGGTTCTAATGCTCGAGGCGTACATCTTGTATTTAATAACACAGTAATATAGGTATAATAAACCAAAGCAAAAATTTAAGAGAATGTTCACATGTTTAGGCTTGGTTATGTTATTAAATATGGCGGATATCGCAGGGTGTGTGAAGTTAGCCCTCTGAAATACTTTGGAATAATTTAGACCAAACCTTGAACAACCTTTTTAACTACTTCTGCTCTCTTAATAAATCTCACAGAATGCATACTTTGCAAGATATTATAAAAAAAAGTGCTACTCGCTAGGAGCAAAAGTGCTACTTCCGGTCCGATTTGTAAAATTTCATTTATACAAAAAACATTGCAAATCTAACTCTAAATACTTTTGTACTCTTGATAAATATATACAAAATGCACAATTTACGACATATTTGCTAAAAGTCGCTATTCGGTAAGAGTAAAAGTATTATTTCCGGTCCAAATTTTGAAATTTTTTTTATACAAAAGATATTTAAAATTATGTTTTAAATACTTTTATACTCGTAATGTACCTGCCTAAAAAGCATGACTTGCGGGATATTCGCAAAAAAGTGATTTTCGATAAGAGTAAAAGACCTACTTCCGGTAGGAATTTCGAAAAAAAATTTAATACAGTTTTTCTCGAATTTAATTTTGAGTACATTTGAATTCTTTATAAATTTGTATAAACTTAGTAATTGACGAAATATATGCAAAATTCGATTTTTTCACCGAAGTAAACTACTACTTCTGGTCTACCGATTTTACTGAAAAACTAATCAGATCTCAAGAGGGAGATTATACACGTAAATACAACATTTGGAATATATATCTACAGCGGCTTGAGCACTAAAGTGGTCACACACACAGAGACACACCGACATTTTTTAAAAACCACTTTTTTTGGTGTCAGGGGACTTCAAAACGTGGACATCTGCAAAATTCTCGAGGTCGAAAATTTTCGTCATCACAATACTTCCTTATACTACGTATAAGAAAGTAATAAGTGTATGAGATCCGGTTTTAATGTATTAGAACAATGTTTAGAACAAATCTAGAACAACCTTGAACAACCATCAAAATTTCATTTTCGCAAGAAAATCGTTTCTTCCCATTAACTTGGTAATTTTTTCTAAGAAATACTTTGGAACAATTTAGATCAACCTAGAACAACCGTCAAAATTTCAATTTTAGAAAAAAAGGGAGCTGGCGAAAAATTGTTTTTTTTGCCATTTTCTCGATCGATTATAATTTTTTTTTTTTTTTTTGAACTATTTGGAACAATTTAGAACAAACTTATAACAACCTGAAACAACCGTCATAATTTAGATTTTCAAAAAAAGGGGGCTAACTTCTTACATTTGGATTTCACTTTTTTCACTGATTTTCTTTCTTAATAATGGAACAATTTTGAACAGACTTAGAACAACCTGGAACAACCATCCGAATTAAATTTTCGAAAAAAGGAGGGCTGGGTGAAATAATCGTTTTTCTTCAATTATCTCGGCCAATTTTGACCTTTCCTACTAAATACTTTGGAACTATTTAGAACAATCCTAGAACAACCTGGAACAACCTTCAAACTCTCGATTTTTCGAAAAAAGAGGGATAGTTCTATACTCCCAATATCGCGTACTTATTTTTCCATCTTAATTTTGTCTATACAAAAAATAATGAAATCTCTTAAAAATATGTACTATTTTGGCGCGATATTTGAATCACTCCTTCTTATTCTAAGACAGGGTTATAAAATACTAGAATTAATTTTATCAATTTTACATTGCACATGGAGGCTTTGCTCTATTCTCAAACCAAATATTGCGTTGTCATTTGACGCATAAAATCAGTTTGTTTTGTATAAGATAGTTTGTGGTAATGATAAAATAAAATGGTTTTATTACATTCAGAAAGGCTAAAAGTTAATTTTACTTTGTTTTATACTTTACATACATTTCTCATAGAATTACAAGTTGTATGTACTCCATAATTATTTCTTCTTATTTGCCATTTATTATCCCATCTGTGATTCACTTACTAAACCACAGATGTAAACAGCATTGTTTATTCGTTTATTATGTACAGTTAAACATTATTTTAAATCAGTTTCATTTATTTAATTTCAAGGTCCCTCAATGGACTTGTTCATAAGAAAGCGTATTAATCATGAAACTGATTGTTGCAAAATTATCGTTCTTGGTCAGTCAGGTGAGAGTAGAAATGTGTTCTATTGCTGTTTGTGTATAATATAAAATAAAATAATATCTGTTTGAATACTTTTAAACGGCCTTTTGCTTTTCTTATTTTTCAAAATCATATTAGTTTTGAATTTCCTTATTTATTATTATAATTACATATTTATAAATACCACAGTTAGATAAGATATGCCAATGAAAAAGAACAAATACTTCCTTGGTATAAAATTGTAGAAGTTAGAAAATATTTAAATAAATCAATACAATTTAAATTAATTTAAGTACAATCTTCAATGTATTGTCCATTTTTGTCATGACACCCTTAGTGCTTCAATAGTATGGGCATGCTTTGAATGCAATATTCTATAAATAGATTATATGCTAAAAAATGACAATTGTTTAAAATAATATTTTTTTGTGACAATTGAGGATATTCATCTTTTAAACTGCAGCAGAAGTTGCAAGATAAAGATGTCATTTCAATAAAACTTTCATATTCTTCTGCTGTCAATGTCTTGCATTGGCAATATATAGGTTTTTAGTCCACAATTCACTTTCATATGAAAAATACCGATTAAATGCTTCACTAAAACCCTTCAGGTGCTGAATAATTTCTTCAGTAGATGCTATTACAACCCCATCCTCTTCTGAAATGTCTTTTATTGTTGGGAAGCAATCAAACTAGTTGGAGCGTACACAAATTGTCCAATGTTCTAACTAATCTTGAAAGCAAATATTTTTTGGTGGACAAAATATATGCACTAGTTCGCCCTGAAGAGTCAAATTGAGTTGATTGATTGTTTTTGAAATGTTCCTTGAACAGACAATTTTAACCAGCCAAAATCAAATACTCGTCCTTTCAATTCGAAATTTTGTTCTACAAAAAAGAAAGAACCTCGACCCCTAGCTCAAAAATACGAGTTAGTATTTGTCCTCGAGATAACCATTTGACTTCTGTATATATAAAAAAAGATTTTATGAAGTTAATGTCTTTGACGACATGACTTTTCATTCCAAGTTTTTTTATTGAAACTCATGAACAGATTCTAAACGACGACGCATTTTAGCTGGAGCAATAGAAATATTTGGGAGAATTTTACTCAATATAACACACTGACAATTACAATTATTGTTCATGAATTTAAAGACATATAACTTTAATCATACTTCTTAAGCTTTTTAGTAACGTTTCATTATGCACAAAACTATTAAACAAATTTGTAGTAAAAATTCATATCTCATAAACGAAATTATATCCAAAAAGGTAAATATCCAAGTGCAATAGTGACAGACTATCACATGCAATAGGAGAGAGGAACAGAAAGAATCACTGTATTCTCAGAGATTTCTTCGAAACGTCACTAATTAGTATACAGAAAATTGCACTTATTTTTATTAAATATATAAGAAACAGGGACCCTTTACATTGAAAACTATCAAAAGACAAGAAACACCGGGACAACCGAGGCCGAATAAGGTTTAAATGGTTACTTATGCCGATAATATGGTTAACATATAACGCAATCACACTTTTTATAAAATTTATCCAAATAAACCTAGAAAATGTAGATCACGCTTTCAGACTCGAGTTTTGTTTAGGGGTTGGTGAAAACACTATGCAACATCGCCTTTTTATCAGAATTTAATGTTTAGTGATGAAGCAACACAAAATTGTACATATTGGTAAAAGGATAATCCAAATTTTAGAATTAATATCCGAAATCAGCGATGTCAAAAAGTCAATGTTTGGTGCGGAATATTATTAAACAGAATCATTGGACCCTATTTTTTTAATGGAAATTCAAATCAACACAATTACTTGGTAATACTTCAGAATTTTCTATTGCCATCACTTGAGCAAGAGGAATTGCGACGCATTTACTTCCAACAAGATGGGTGTCCAGCTCATGATACCTTGATTGTAAGAGAATTCTTAAGTTTACACTTTCCTAACAGATGGATTGGACGACATGGATCAATACATTGGCCAGCTCGGTCCAAAGACTTAACTCTTTGAGGTTACCTAAAGCAAAAAGTGTACAGAAAAACAATGGAAAATGATTTAAATTGTCTAAAAATGCGGATTACGGAGACTGTTCGAGGTTGAAATATTGAACAAAGTTTACAAATAATTTAGAAAGAGAGTTGAAGATTGCGCTTGATGTGGAGGAGATTATGTGAAATAATGATAATACATATATCATTTAAAGAAGCAGCCAAAAAAAGACTAATCAGTATGTTGATAGGAAGAAATTTACAATCATAAATAATAGAATTTGGGTTTAATAGTATAGTTAATGAACGTTTCGTGACATTTCGGTGTTTAATTTAACACCTTTATCAGACCTGATGGAAATATATAATTTTTTTGAAGACAACAGAAAAAACAATGACTGTATAAATATTGTCCTATGGATACTTAGACTTAGATAAGTGGAATCTGATTTAAAAAACAGAAGAAACAGCATATTAATATATAACAAAAACAATTAGATTTTATGAAAATAATCCCAGCCAATCTTAGGATAACTGTAAGCCTTCATAATCATAAATTAGAAACAGTTTAAAATTCATATGAAGCTTTTCATATGGCAACACATACGAGGGACAATCTACAATTATTGAGAATAGAATGATTGATACAAGTTTTTAGAATTTTGATTTTAAATATATTCAAAGTAATTGCCATTTACAATAATACACTTTACCATTCTCTCCTTCCATAGTTTAAATGCGTTCAACCAGCTGTCCTTAGGGATACTATCAAAAAAACACTTAACGGCGATGTCAATCTCTTCTTCTGACTGGAACCTTTTCCCTCTCAAATGTTTTTTGAGCTCAAAAAATATCCAGAAGTCATACATCATCAAATCCGGTGAGTAAGGAGGATGTTCTATAATTTTGATTTTGTTTTCCGCTAAATACTGAACAGTTGTCCTTGCTGTATGGGACAACGCGTTATCATGATGTAACATGATCCCCTGGGCACTTTACTAAACACAGTAGGCAAACAATTTTCAACATACCATTTAGCGGTAACTGTCTTCTGATCTTCTAATTTAATTGCGGCCACCAAACCCGTACTTCTAAAAAATACTGCGTACATAACTTTTTTCATTGCTCGTTGTTTTTTCACCATCGTAGGGGTTTTCTCGTCTTCATGTATACAGACTCGGCTTTCTTGGTGAGTGGAACATCAAAATAGCCATCAAAATAATTTGAAGGCTATTTTCATCCAGCATTCAATATATCTAAAGTTTGTTGGCAAATTCTAACACGTTCTGCTTTTTGTAAATCTGTCAGATGATGGAGTACAAACCGAGATACAACCTTTTTCAAATGTAAATGTTCGTGCAATATTGATCTCACTTGCGAGGGCCCAATCTTCAGTTTGGACTCTATCATTGCATAGGTAATGCGGCTGTCCTCTTCCACCATCTTCTTCACCGCAGCAATGTTTTCGGGGTTAGCAGCAGTTAAAGGAGGGTCAGTTCCTTTTTTTTGCAACCTCGCTCAAATTCTTTATACCATCTATAAACACTAGCCAATGATGGTTCGAGATCCCCAAATGCCGATTATAAACTTTCCTCATACTCATACGCGCTCAAGTCTTTCTGGAGATCATATAGTAAATGATTATCCGTGATAATTCCATTTTTCCGATAACAGAAGCTTATTCTATGGACTATTTCTCAGACACTATTCAACCAAATATCACAAACTAAACTGCAATTGACAGTAAAATAATGCACTATTTAATAAACAACAATTTGTTTTGCACGGGTAACTAGATTTTTCAATTTTCAATAATTGTAAAAATCGTATTACTTAAAACCAAATTTGATATTACCAGGCTGACTCAAAAAAAAACCTAGCGTAGTTTAAAAAAAAATTAAGTATTCACAATCGACAAAAATCAAAAATAAGGACGATAGATATTTTAACGTAATCAGTCTCTATAAGTAAACGGAAATAATTATTTTTTAATATTTCGCTAATATTCGCTTCATCCGCAATTAAGCAATTAGCCCATTTACAATGAAAATCTTATGTAAGACTTTTATATCTTCTCCTGGACAATGTCTACATCGCTTTTTTTGATCATGGCTAATAAATATTATTATTATCATTATTATTATATGTATATAGTCTGCAAAGGTTTCTTCTATAATAAATAAAAGGTATAAAAATCCATTATGGCGTTGATGAGAAAATGCACTTTTTGGGAAATACATTATTAGTCTATTAGATTGAAGTTAAAATATTTCATATATATAATTTTAAAAAATTGGTAAGAATGGAACATTTTAATTTATTAAATAAAAATAGAGCTCATAAAGATGCTTTGCTTTTATAGTATACATTATTATTATCATATTATGTTTGATATTTTGTAGAGTCTGTATCTATACCATAGTTGATATATATTTTTAATTACTCGCCTTGGATTCTATGACATTTTTATTACACACTGACGACAGAAACGTTTCTTTTCGTTTATTCCTTGAACTCAAAGAACTTCCATTTTCTTAGAAGGAATATCTTATTAAAGCAGTGTTCTCAAACTGTTAGAAAACGTACTAAACCAAATTATATACCTTTATAGTTACAAACTTACGTGAATAGAATGAATTTCAAAATGTTAAACCAAAAACATTAGGAGTTGGGTTAACGAGTATCAGTCTTTCCTTGGGAAAAATATTAATTTTGCTTGAACAATATTTTTCTTCACACATAATTGCATTTTCTTTGATTCACGTAAATTTTGTTGTACCACGCAATAAAATATTTCTCAATAAGAAAAAATTAGGCATGAAGACTACACGACTTTCGTAGGTGTATGTATGTGCGGTCCGAAACTTTAAAATGAAGTGTTACTCATTACGGTCCACATTCTGAAATTTTTTATACAAATATTTTATTGCAGCTTTACATATTTTTATACTCATAATAAATCTATTATTCACCAAAAACGTTTTCTATCTTAGTAAAAGACTTTCGGTAGGAATTTCCATAATTTTTTGATAAAATTGTTGCCTAATTAACTTTTGAATATTTTTGTATTTTCTAGAAATTTGTTAATGATATATTTGTCAAATATGATATAAAATACTCGTCTACCAATATGACAGAAAATCTAATCAAATCTTTCGAGAAAAAACATCTTTGTAAATATAAAGCTTGGAATTAATAGCTATATTCGTTCGGCCACTATTGTTGTCATACACAGGCCTGCAGACACATGGACATGTTTGCAAAAAAACACTTCAAAACGTGAATACCTGCAAAAATCATCCTAAATACATCCTTATACTTACTGTGTATAAGTAAATAAAAAAATTTTATTTATTTATATTGAAGAAACGAGTACCTACCTTTATTTTTTTCCATAAAGAAGTCTATTTTAACATTGTTATTCGGCCTATGCAAACATTTTATAACATATCCTTACATTTTTCAAGCAAACATTAAGTTTTCAAATACAGAAATCAATTAAACAAAGTTAATAATTCACTTATCGAAAATCAAGACATTGAATACTAACTTCACATTTCAACATAAATTTCAGTTTTTATATTGAAAGGCAATATTGACTTTAACCTACCATAATAATAATAAATTATTAGTATAGACTAAAAAAACGGCAAAAAAAGTCTTTGTTTTGTTGTTGTTATTGTATTGTTCACATACTATTTTATACGAATTTTACAGAAAATTAGCGCCTGCGACACAATTTCCGTTATACGCTTTTGTATAAGAAGTTGCATATATTAACTATTTCGTTCTCATTTGGCCTTTACTATACCATCTGTGATTAACGTTCAAAACCACAAAAGTAAACAACATTGTCTAGTCATTCATCATGTGCTGCAGTTAAACATGATTTTGAATCAGTTTTATTTGATTTAATTTCAAAACCTAGTAGTGGATGTCAGTGAACGTGCTCATAAAAAAGAGTGAGAATCATGAGAGTGATCGTTGGGAAACTGGTCGTTGTAGGTCACCTAGGTGAGAGTAGAAATCTGTTTTGTTATTCTTTGTGTATTAAACAAAGTAAAATAACATTTGTTTGAATACTTTCGAAAAACATGTTTTCTTATTGTTTAAAATCGTATTAAGTAAAAGCAGTACTACTAGTTTTAAATTTCGCAATTTATTATTATAATCATATTTTTATAAACACTACAATTAGATAAGATATCCCAATGAGGAAGACTTGTGTGAAATTAGCAACGGCGTTGCCAGCAACGATAATAGAGCACATTACAAATGTAGATGGCTAACAAAAAATAAAAAAAATATTTTGTGTAGTATATATTATATGAAATAAAATTATGAAATTAAGAGCAACTTCCGTACAAGTTAAATTACATATGAAAAAGAATAGACAACTCTCATTTAACTAAGTATTGCATGATATTGTGCCAGTAATTGCTGCTGCCCCTAAAGATGCATTTAACCCGAAATCGCTGCTGTGCACTAAAATTGATGTGTGGAATAGTTAGCCACATAAGTAACCTATAAACCCCACAGGGTGCGATTCTTTGCCATCCCGTCCAACACCGCCAAAATCAGACATATTTGGAGAATTTGTTATTCGAAGAATATACATCGTATGAGGAAAAAAATTGTACACGCCCAAATAGCTTTTGTGCTATAAAAATGATGTGTGGAGTAGTTAGCCACGTAAGTAACCTATAAATCCCACAGGGTGCGATTCTTTGCCACTACGTCCAACACCGCCAAAATCAGACATATTTGGAGCATTTGTTATTCGACGAATATACATCGTATGAGTAAAAAAATTGTACACGCCCAAATAGCTTTTGTGCTATAAAAATGATGTGTGGAGTAGTTAGCCACATAAGTAACCTATAAGCCCCACAGGGTGCGATTCTTTGCCACCCCGTCCAACACCGCCAAAATCAGACATATTTGGAGAATTTGTTATTCGAAGAATATACATCGTATGAGGGAAAAAATTGTACACGCCCAAATAGCTTTTGTGCTATAAAAAGGATGTGTGGAGTACTTTGCCACATATGTTACCTATAAATCCCACAGGGTGCGATTCTTTGCCACCCCGTCCAACACCGCCAAAATCAGACATATTTGGAGAATTTGTTATTCGAAGAATATACATCGTATGAGGGAAAAAATTGTACACGCCCAAATAGCTTTTGTGCTATAAAAAGGATGTGTGGAGTACTTTGCCACATATGTTACCTATAAATCCCACAGGGTGCGATTCTTTGCCACCCCGTCCAACACCGCCAAAATCAGACATATTTGGAGAATTTGTTATTCGAAGAATATACATCGTATGAGGAAAAAAATTGTTCACGCCCAAATAGCTTTTGTGCTATCAAAATGATGTATGGAGTAGTTAGCCACATAAGTAACCTTTAAGCCCCACAAGGTGCGATTCTTTGCCACCCCGTCCAACACCGCCAAAATCAGATATATTTGGAGAATTTATTATTCGAAGAATATACATCGTATGAGGAAAAAAATTGTACACGCCCAAATAGCTTTTGTGCTATCAAAATGATGTATGGAGTAGTTAGCCACATAAGTAACCTATAAGCCCCACAAGGTGCGATTCTTTGCCACCCCGTCCAACACCGCCAAAATCAGACATATTTGGAGAATTTGTTATTCAAAGAATATACATCGTATGAGGAAAAAAATTCTACACGCCCAAATAGCTTTTGTGCTATAAATATGATGTGTGAAGTAGTTAGCCACATAAGTAACCTATAAATCCCACAGGGTGCGATTCTTTGCCACCTCGTCCAACACCGCCAAAATCAGACATATTTGGAGCATTTCTTATTCGAAGAATATACATCGTATGAGGAAAAAAATTGTACACGCCCAAATAGCTTTTGTGCTATAAAAATGATGTGTGGAGTAGTTAGCCACATAAGTAACCTATAAGCCCCACAAGGTGCGATTCTTTGCCACCCCGTCCAACACCGCGAAAATCAGACATATTTGGAGAATTTGTTATTCGAAGAATATACATCGTATGAGGAAAAAAATTGTACACGCCCAAATAGCTTTTGTGCTATCAAAATGATGTGTGGAGTAGTTAGCCACATAAGTAACCTATAAGCCCCACAAGGTGCGATTCTTTGCCACCCCGTCCAACACCGCCAAAATCAGACATATTTGGAGAATTTGTTATTCGAAGAATATACATCGTATGAGGAAAAAAATTGTACACACCCAAATAGCTTTTGTGCTATAAAAATGATGTGTGAAGTAGTTAGCCACATAAGTAACCTATAAGCCCCACAAGGTGCGATTCTTTGCCACCCCGTCCAACACCGCCAAAATCAGACATATTTGGAGAATTTGTTATTCGAAGAATATACATCGTATGAGGAAAAAAATTGTACACACCCAAATAGCTTTTGTGCTATAAAAATTATGTGTGAAGTAGTTAGCCACATAAGTAACCTATAAATCCCACAGGGTGCGATTCTTTGCCACCCCGTCCAACACCGCCAAAATCAGACATATTTGGAGAATTTGTTATTCGAAGAATATACATCGTATGAGGGAAAAAATTGTACACGCCCAAATAGCTTTTGTGCTATAAAAAGGATGTGTGGAGTACTTTGCCACATATGTTACCTATAAATCCCACAGGGTGCGATTCTTTGCCACCCCGTCCAACACCGCCAAAATCAGACATATTTGGAGAATTTGTTATTCGAAGAATATACATCGTATGAGGAAAAAAATTGTACACGCCCAAATAGCTTTTGTGCTATAAAAATGATGTGTGGAGTAGTTAGCCACATAAGTAACCTATAAATCCCACATGGTGCGATTCTTTGCCACCCCGTCCAACACCGCCAAAATCAGACATATTTGGAGAATTTGTTATTCGAAGAATATACATCGTATGAGGGAAAAAATTGTACACGCCCAAATAGCTTTTGTGCTATCAAAATGATGTGTGGAGTAGTTAGCCACATAAGTAACCTATAAGCCCCACAAGGTGCGATTCTTTGCCACCCCGTCCAACACCGCCAAAATCAGACATATTTGGAGAATTTGTTATTCGAAGAATATACATCGTATGAGGAAAAAAATTGTACACACCCAAATAGCTTTTGTGCTATAAAAAGGATGTGTGGAGTACTTTGCCACATATGTTACCTATAAATCCCACAGGGTGCGATTCTTTGCCACCCCGTCCAACACCGCCAAAATCAGACATATTTGGAGAATTTGTTATTCGAAGAATATACATCGTATGAGGAAAAAAATTGTACACGCCCAAATAGCTTTTGTGCTATAAAAATGATGTGTGGAGTAGTTAGCCACATAAGTAACCTATAAATCCCACATGGTGCGATTCTTTGCCACCCCGTCCAACACCGCCAAAATCAGACATATTTGGAGAATTTGTTATTCGAAGAATATACATCGTATGAGGGAAAAAATTGTACACGCCCAAATAGCTTTTGTGCTATCAAAATGATGTGTGGAGTAGTTAGCCACATAAGTAACCTATAAGCCCCACAAGGTGCGATTCTTTGCCACCCCGTCCAACACCGCCAAAATCAGACATATTTGGAGAATTTGTTATTCGAAGAATATACATCGTATGAGGAAAAAAATTGTACACACCCAAATAGCTTTTGTGCTATAAAAATGATGTGTGAAGTAGTTAGCCACATAAGTAACCTATAAGCCCCACAAGGTGCGATTCTTTGCCACCCCGTCCAACACCGCCAAAATCAGACATATTTGGAGAATTTGTTATTCGAAGAATATACATCGTATGAGGAAAAAAATTGTACACACCCAAATAGCTTTTGTGCTATAAAAATTATGTGTGAAGTAGTTAGCCACATAAGTAACCTATAAATCCCACAGGGTGCGATTCTTTGCCACCCCGTCCAACACCGCCAAAATCAGACATATTTGGAGAATTTGTTATTCGAAGAATATAAATCGTATGAGGGAAAAAATTGTACACGCCCAAATAACTTTTGTGCTATAAAAATGATGTGTGGAGTAGTTAGCCACATAAGTAACCTATAAATCCCACAGGGTGCGATTCTTTGCCACCCCGTCCAACATCGCCAAAATCAGACATATTTGGAGAATTTGTTATTCGAAGAATATACATCGTATGAGGAAAAAAATTGTTCACGCCGAAATAGCTTTTGTGCTATAAAAATGATGTGTGGAGTAGTTAGCCACATAGGTAACCTATAAGCCCTACAGGGTGCCATTCTTTGCCACCCCGTCTAACACCGCCAAAATCAGAAGTATTTGGAGAATTTGTTATTCGAACAATACACATCGTATCAGAAAAAAAATTGTGCGCGCCCAAATAGCTTTTGTGCAATAAAAATGATGTGTGGAGTGTTAGCCACATAAGTAACCTATAAATCCCACATGGTGCGATTCTTTGCCACCCCGTCCAACACCGCCAAAATCAGACATATTTGGAGAATTTGTTATTTGAAGAATATACATCGTATGAGGAAAAAAATTGTACACGCCCAAATAGCGTTTGTGCTATAGAAATGATGTGTGGAGTAGGTAGCCACATAGGTAACCTATAAGCCCTACACGGTACCATTCTTTGCCACCCCGTCCAACACCGCCAAAATCAGACATATTTGGAGCATTTGTTATTCGACGAATATACATCGTATGAGGGAAAAAATTGTACACGCCCAAATAACTTTTGTGCTATAAAAATGATGTGTGGAGTAGTTAGCCACATAAGTAACCTATAAATTCCACACGGTGCGATTCTTTGCCACCTCGTCCAACACCGCCAAAATCAGACATATTTGGAGCATTTCTTATTCGAAGAATATACATCGTATGAGGAAAAAAATTGTACACGCCCAAATAGCTTTTGTGCTATAAAAATGATGTGTGGAGTAGTTAGCCACATAAGTAACCTATAAGCCCCACAAGGTGCGATTCTTTGCCACCCCGTCCAACACCGCCAAAATCAGACATATTTGGAGAATTTGTTATTCGAAGAATATACATCGTATGAGGGAAAAAATTGTACACGCCCAAATAACTTTTGTGCTATAAAAATGATGTGTGGAGTAGTTAGCAAGATAAGGGACCTATAAATCCCACAGGGTGCGATTCTTTGCCACCCCGTTCAACACCGCCAAAATCAGACATATTTGGAGCATTTGTTATTCGACGAATATACATCGCATGAGGAAAAAAATTGTACACGCCCAAATAGGTTTTGTGCTATAAAAATGATGTGTGGAGTAGTTAGCCACATAGGTAACCTATAAGCCCTACAGGGTGCCATTCTTTGCCACCCCGTCTAACACCGCCAAAATCAGAAGTATTTGGAGAATTTGTTATTCGAACAATATACATCGTATCAGAAAAAAAATTGTGCGCGCCCAAATAGCTTTTGTGCTATAAAAATGATGTGTGGAGTAGTTAGCCACATAAGTAACCTATAAATCCCACATGGTGCGATTCTTTGCCACCCCGTCCAACACCGCCAAAATCAGACATATTTGGAGAATTTGTTATTCGAAGAATATACATCGTATGAGGGAAAAAATTGTACACGCCCAAATAGCTTTTGTGCTATAAAAAGGATGTGTGGAGTACTTTGCCACATATGTTACCTATAAATCCCACAGGGTGCGATTCTTTGCCACCCCGTCCAACACCGCCAAAATCAGACATATTTGGAGAATTTGTTATTCGAAGAATATACATCGTATGAGGAAAAAAATTGTTCACGCCCAAATAGCTTTTGTGCTATCAAAATGATGTATGGAGTAGTTAGCCACATAAGTAACCTTTAAGCCCCACAAGGTGCGATTCTTTGCCACCCCGTCCAACACCGCCAAAATCAGATATATTTGGAGAATTTATTATTCGAAGAATATACATCGTATGAGGAAAAAAATTGTACACGCCCAAATAGCTTTTGTGCTATCAAAATGATGTATGGAGTAGTTAGCCACATAAGTAACCTATAAGCCCCACAAGGTGCGATTCTTTGCCACCCCGTCCAACACCGCCAAAATCAGACATATTTGGAGAATTTGTTATTCAAAGAATATACATCGTATGAGGAAAAAAATTCTACACGCCCAAATAGCTTTTGTGCTATAAATATGATGTGTGAAGTAGTTAGCCACATAAGTAACCTATAAATCCCACAGGGTGCGATTCTTTGCCACCTCGTCCAACACCGCCAAAATCAGACATATTTGGAGCATTTCTTATTCGAAGAATATACATCGTATGAGGAAAAAAATTGTACACGCCCAAATAGCTTTTGTGCTATAAAAATGATGTGTGGAGTAGTTAGCCACATAAGTAACCTATAAGCCCCACAAGGTGCGATTCTTTGCCACCCCGTCCAACACCGCGAAAATCAGACATATTTGGAGAATTTGTTATTCGAAGAATATACATCGTATGAGGAAAAAAATTGTACACGCCCAAATAGCTTTTGTGCTATCAAAATGATGTGTGGAGTAGTTAGCCACATAAGTAACCTATAAGCCCCACAAGGTGCGATTCTTTGCCACCCCGTCCAACACCGCCAAAATCAGACATATTTGGAGAATTTGTTATTCGAAGAATATACATCGTATGAGGAAAAAAATTGTACACACCCAAATAGCTTTTGTGCTATAAAAATGATGTGTGAAGTAGTTAGCCACATAAGTAACCTATAAGCCCCACAAGGTGCGATTCTTTGCCACCCCGTCCAACACCGCCAAAATCAGACATATTTGGAGAATTTGTTATTCGAAGAATATACATCGTATGAGGAAAAAAATTGTACACACCCAAATAGCTTTTGTGCTATAAAAATTATGTGTGAAGTAGTTAGCCACATAAGTAACCTATAAATCCCACAGGGTGCGATTCTTTGCCACCCCGTCCAACACCGCCAAAATCAGACATATTTGGAGAATTTGTTATTCGAAGAATATACATCGTATGAGGGAAAAAATTGTACACGCCCAAATAGCTTTTGTGCTATAAAAAGGATGTGTGGAGTACTTTGCCACATATGTTACCTATAAATCCCACAGGGTGCGATTCTTTGCCACCCCGTCCAACACCGCCAAAATCAGACATATTCGGAGAATTTGTTATTCGAAGAATATACATCGTATGAGGAAAAAAATTGTACACGCCCAAATAGCTTTTGTGCTATAAAAATGATGTGTGGAGTAGTTAGCCACATAAGTAACCTATAAATCCCACATGGTGCGATTCTTTGCCACCCCGTCCAACACCGCCAAAATCAGACATATTTGGAGAATTTGTTATTCGAAGAATATACATCGTATGAGGGAAAAAATTGTACACGCCCAAATAGCTTTTGTGCTATAAAAAGGATGTGTGGAGTACTTTGCCACATATGTTACCTATAAATCCCACAGGGTGCGATTCTTTGCCACCCCGTCCAACACCGCCAAAATCAGACATATTTGGAGAATTTGTTATTCGAAGAATATACATCGTATGAGGAAAAAAATTGTTCACGCCCAAATAGCTTTTGTGCTATCAAAATGATGTATGGAGTAGTTAGCCACATAAGTAACCTTTAAGCCCCACTAGGTGCGATTCTTTGCCACCCCGTCCAACACCGCCAAAATCAGATATATTTGGAGAATTTATTATTCGAAGAATATACATCGTATGAGGAAAAAAATTGTACACGCCCAAATAGCTTTTGTGCTATCAAAATGATGTATGGAGTAGTTAGCCACATAAGTAACCTATAAGCCCCACAAGGTGCGATTCTTTGCCACCCCGTCCAACACCGCCAAAATCAGACATATTTGGAGAATTTGTTATTCAAAGAATATACATCGTATGAGGAAAAAAATTCTACACGCCCAAATAGCTTTTGTGCTATAAAAATGATGTGTGAAGTAGTTAGCCACATAAGTAACCTATAAATCCCACAGGGTGCGATTCTTTGCCACCTCGTCCAACACCGCCAAAATCAGACATATTTGGAGCATTTCTTATTCGAAGAATATACATCGTATGAGGAAAAAAATTGTACACGCCCAAATAGCTTTTGTGCTATAAAAATGATGTGTGGAGTAGTTAGCCACATAAGTAACCTATAAGCCCCACAAGGTGCGATTCTTTGCCATCCCGTCCAACACCGCGAAAATCAGACATATTTGGAGAATTTGTTATTCGAAGAATATACATCGTATGAGGAAAAAAATTGTACACGCCCAAATAGCTTTTGTGCTATCAAAATGATGTGTGGAGTAGTTAGCCACATAAGTAACCTATAAGCCCCACAAGGTGCGATTCTTTGCCACCCCGTCCAACACCGCCAAAATCAGACATATTTGGAGAATTTGTTATTCGAAGAATATACATCGTATGAGGAAAAAAATTGTACACACCCAAATAGCTTTTGTGCTATAAAAATGATGTGTGAAGTAGTTAGCCACATAAGTAACCTATAAGCCCCACAAGGTGCGATTCTTTGCCACCCCGTCCAACACCGCCAAAATCAGACATATTTGGAGAATTTTTTATTCGAAGAATATACATCGTATGAGGAAAAAAATTGTACACACCCAAATAGCTTTTGTGCTATAAAAATTATGTGTGAAGTAGTTAGCCACATAAGTAACCTATAAATCCCACAGGGTGCGATTCTTTGCCACCCCGTCCAACACCGCCAAAATCAGACATATTTGGAGCATTTATTATTCGACGAATATACATCGTATGAGGAAAAAAATGTACACGCCCAAATAGCTCTTGTGCTGAAGACCCAGTAATATGAATGAAATACACAATGTAAGATATTGTGTAATGCTATGCTATGATTTTTATTATGAAATTTTTACAATAAATAAATAATGAACAATTACACAATCGAGAGGTATCTTTACTAAGTGAGCACATAATAGCTCCTTCATTGTCACTCGTTTCTTCATACGAATTTTACTTTCTTATACGTAGTATAAAGAAGTATTGTGATGATGAAATTTTCGACCTCGAGATTTTTGCAGGTGTCCACGTTTTGAAGTGTCCTGATACCAAAAAACTGGTTTTTAAAAAATGTCTGTTTGTCTTTTTTTCTCTGTGTGTGAGTGTGGTGTGTCTGTGTGTGACCACAATAGCGGTCAACCGCTGTAGATATCAATTCCAAATTTTGTATTTACGTGTATAAGCTCCCTCTTGAGATCTGATTAGTTTTTCAGTAAAATCGGTAGACCGGAAGTAGTAGTTTACTTCAATGAAGAAATTGAATTTTGCCAATTATTCGTCAACTACTAAGTTTAAACAAATTTATAAAGAATTCAAATGTACTCAAACTTAAATTTGAGAAAAATTGTATTAAAAAAGTTTTTCGAAATTACTACCGGAAGGTCTTTTACTCTTATTGAAAATCAGTTTTTTGCGAATATTTCGCAAGTCATGCTATTAGACAAGTACGTTAGGAGTATGAAAGTATTTAGGACTTAATTTTCAATACCTTTTGTATAAAAAAATGTTCTAAATTCGGGTCGGAAGTAACACTTTTGCTCTTATGGAATAGCGATTTTTTGCAAATATGTCGTAAATTATGCATTCTATATATATTTATCAAGAGTACAAAAGTATTTAGAGCTGGATTTGGAATATTTTTTGTATAAATGAAATTTCAAAATTCGGTCCGAAAGTAATACTTTTACTCTTAACCAGTAAGATTTTTTTTGCGAATATCTCACAAAGTATGCATTCTGTAGAGATTTTTTAGTAGGCTAGAAGTACCTAGTATATGATTTTGAATAATTTTTGTATAAAAGAATTTTCAACATTCGGACCTGAAGTAACACATTTACTGAAAGGCTTATTTTTTTAATATTTAAAGCTTAATTTAGAACAACTTTGCATAATTTGAAAGGCAGATATGTATAAGAAAGTCCTGTGATGCCCACACCTCATTTTTTTACTACTAAGCAAAATGATCTAATTACGGCCGTGAGTTTTGATTACTAAAACATGTAAATAAACAAAAGACAAAAATATATACAAGTATTATAAATGAAACACAAGTCATAAATTCATGTTTTTTGTGTTTTTAATAGCAGTTTTTTTGCAAATATCTTGCAAATTATGTATATATAAAAGTATGGAAGTGCCTCCGTAGCCGGCGCCGGTTCTAAGTATGGTTGCCGGCACCGGCATACCGTATCGCTACCGGCGGTTATGTAGATATGTGATTGAATCTCCACTCCCTTTTACACTACCTATAACTAAAAATTTCCAACTAATTTTAAAATTTTTGTCTACAACTATCGCTCATAATTTATGGATTACTAAGGTAATTTTGGCAAGTTATGACAGTGATTATTCAGTCAGTTGAATAATAATGACAGCGATGGAGTTATGGTCATAACTCAATCGTTATGTCAATATCAGTTTCTTTCCGTGAAAGTTGTAGATAAAGTACATATATTCGATTCGGCTGTTATGACTATAACCCACGAAGATGACATGCACCATGAGCAACAGCGAGTGATGTAAGCATCTGAGGTTCTCTTGCATCGTTGCAAGCAAATGTTTTCATCAAATAAAGACTGGTTGCACATAGATCGAAGTTTGAGGATGTGGCGACAAAGTAACTGGACGGAGGTCCAAAACATGCACTGACTGATAAGGTGTTACCTCTAGAAGACCTTCAATAGTAGGAGCAGGACATTTTTCTTCTTCAACAAATTGAAAATCTTTGCATTTAGTCATACATTCAAGTTGCTGTTGAACCTTTTTAAAAGCGAAATTCCTTAAAAGTCTAGAATACAAATCTTCCGCTGAAAAATTATTTCTGGATAAGAGTCAAACATATGTTTCATCTCAGGATCTTGAAAATAGAGGTAGGTATTTCAAATTTTCTTCCACATCAACGTTAATATGAACGTCACATTTGTAAGTATTTCGTAAAATTGATACACATTCATCAAACTTCATTCTGTTATGTGGTTTTCTGTTTAGATTTGTTAAGTCTTTCAACGTCACAAGGCACCCGGATTCATTAATGATAGGTATTATTTTGTACGATTTTTTTGTTGGCGCGAGCCTGCAATGCTGCTACTGAATTAACCTTAAGCTGATTTGAAATGTTCAGTCTTTGCTGGGGTAAACTTTTAAATAAAGTTAGTGATACCGGATGAGTGTGATCTTCATTCAGTTCCTTTATCTCTAAAAATTTCCCACAAGAAGTTAATTTTAAAAACATACCGGCTGGCCACTTCTGTCTAAATGTAAATGTGTTTTTTGTTTTATTCCTAGGAGTGTGCTTTCTGCCACCTTTAATGCAAGCTATTCTTACATAATGGTAAATTAAGTCTTGTTTTGCTTGAGCTGCCACACTTTCAGGATATCTTTTAGCCTGCGTCTTGATGGTTCTAGAATCTCTAATCCAGGAATCATTGAACACTTCATTTTTGTAACTGCTTGTTGAAATTCTCGTAAGTTTCAACCTTATCGCCCACTTTCAACATTCTACAATTAGAAGAACATCGTTTTTAACAAAAAGCATAGCTACAGGGAAAAACATATCTGCGAATTTAGATAAATTAAAGAAAATTAACACTAAAAGTTAAGGCGTTCACGCGCGCAATATGGAAAACAGAGGTTATGTTGATATGCCGGTGACGATTCGTGAGCCGGCTGCCGTCCGCAATTCTTGATGCCGTAGCTGGCCGGCATCAATATGCATACAAAACGGAGACCAGCGCCGGCTATGGAGGCACTTCCTAAAAGTATTATGAGCTGCAATTGGGAATATTTTTTGTATAACGAAAAATTCAATATTCTAATCGAAAGTATCACTTTTACTCACGGGTGTATTTTATTAACATAATTTTTAAAACTGAATTTGAAAAACTTGTGTTTAAAAAAGTCGGAACTCCAATACATATAAGAAATTCGTTAAGTTTTATTTTTAAAATGAAGTGAAAGAAGACGTTTGAACAGTTATCACTAACAATATTTTTACGGTACATTATTACTGTCGAAGAATTAGTGTACTTCTGCAATTGAGTTCTTTAACCTTTTTTTACTCTGACCATTTTATGACTGTATATAATATAGGGGGTTATACATATTTTGTTTACGTGTTTGTCAGAATTATTTTAAAATGTGTGGTTTTCTTGATTTCGAGGATTTTCTAATGTTCTGTAAATTTGAAGTCGTAAAAGTTAAGAAAGCCCTATGGCTTTCTTAATGTATTATATATTATGTTAATATCTATTTAACGTAAATTGAACAAACCGAATAGAACCCCAATATTAGGTACGGTAATAAAATTAGTTATAACATTTTTCCTACATATGCCACCATTAGCATTCAGTGGACCCAAATTATGATTCTCGCTTTACTGTCAAATTAAAGACATTGAAAAACTGTGTCAAGTTGATCTTTCATCCTTATTAATATACTGTAAAAGAATATATTAGCTAAAAGAAATAAAGAAGATGTATTTAAAGTTTTTATTGAAATAAAATAATTAATGAAATACTTCAACGTGCAAGAAATAAAGTAATAAGAAATCAACAAATAATCCTCGAGATGCTATGTAGCCTTATAATAATTACGTAATTGAGATCTTATAGTAAATATATATATACAGTGCGTTCATGATGAAAGGAACAAATTCGTTTAAAATTTAAGTAATTATTTTGCAGAAAAACGCTCGGACAGGTCGATTAGTATTTTTAGTTGTGAATTTTTTGACATAAGAAAATTATATACAGGCTGTCTAAAGAAGAACATATGCAGCAATCATTGTTTTCTTTAAAAGGAACATACTGTATATTAAGCCATATTTGAATTGTATGGTAAATTCTCAACACTTTTTGTGTAACATATCATATCCCCAAAATCAGCGGTTTTCGGAATAATGACGTTTGAAATGTGATAAATTAAAAAAAATACATGAAAATCGATTAATTTGAAGTAGAGTTTTTTGTTGAAGATAAAATTTGCAATACCAGGTTGTTTTTCTTGGCTTTTAAAAAAATTTTCAAGGTGTCCTTGTTCAATTTAAACATTTTATTTCATTACCTATGTGTATTTTAATTTATCACAAAACTCATTATTCCGAAAACCGCTGATTTTGGGGATATGGTATATTACACAAAAGTGTGTTTAATGTGTTTCGAATTCACCCTACAATTCAAAAATGGCATAATATACAGGGTGTTCCATTTAAAAAAACATCCTGTGGGGCTTATAGGTTACCTATGTGGCTAACTACTCCACACATCATTTTTATAGCACAAAAGCTATTTGGGCGTGTACAATTTTTTTCCTCATACGATGTATATTCGTCGAATAACAAATGCTCCAAATATGCCTGATTTTGGCGGTGTTGGACGGGGTGGCAAAGAATCGCACCCTGTAGGGCTTATAGGTTACTTATGTGGCTAACTACTCCACACATCATTTTGATAGCACAAAAGCTATTTGGGCGTGTACATTTTTTTTTATAATACGATGTATATTGTTCGAATAACAAATTCTCCAAATACTTCTGATTTTGGCAGTGTTAGACGGGGTGGCAAAGAATGGCACCCTGTAGGGCTTATAGGTTACCTATGTGGCTAACTACTCCACACATCATTTTTATAGCACAAAAGCTATTTGGGCGTGTACAATTTTTTTCCTCATACGATGTATATTGTTCGAATAACAAATTCTCCAAATACTTCTGATTTTGGCGGTGTTGGACGGGGTGGCAAAGAATCGCACCCTGTGGAGCTTATAGGTTACCTATGTGGCTAACTACTCCACACATCATTTTTATAGCACAAAAGCTATTTGGGCGCGCACAATTTTTTTTCTCATACGATGTATATTGTTCGAATAACAAATTCTCCAAATACTTCTGATTTTGGCGGAGTTAGACGGGGTGGCAAAGAATGGCACCCTGTAGGGCTTATAGGTTACCTATGTGGCTAACTACTCCACACATCATTTTTATAGCACAAAAGCTATTTGGGCGTGTACAATTTTTTTCCTCATACGATGTATATTCTTCGAATAACAAATGCTCCAAATATGTCTGATTTTGGCGATGTTGGACGGGGTGGCAAAGAATCGCATCCTGTGGGGCTTATAGGTTACCTATGTGGCTAACTACTCCACACATCATTTTTATAGCACAAAAGCTATTTGGGCGTGTTCAATTTTTTTCCTCATACGATGTATATTCGTCGAATAACAAATTCTCCAAATATGTCTGATTTTGGCGGTGTTGGACGGGGTGGCAAAGAATCGCACCCTGTGGAGCTTATAGGTTACTTATGTGGCTAACTACTCCACACATCATTTTTATAGCACAAAAGCTATTTCGGCGTGAACAATTTTTTTCCTCATACGATGTATATTCTTCGAATAACAAATTCTCCAAATATGTCTGATTTTGGCGATGTTGGACGGGGTGGCAAAGAATCGCACCCAGTGGGATTTATAGGTTACTTATGTGGCTAACTACTCCACACATCATTTTTATAGCACAAAAACTATATGGGCGTGTACAATTTTTTTTCTCATACGATGTATATTGTTCGAATGACAAATTCTCCAAATATGTCTGATTTTGGCGGTGTTAGACGGAGTGGCAAAGAATCGCACCCTGTGGGGCTTATAGGATGCTTATGTGGCTAACTACTCCACACATCATTTTGATAGCACAAAAGCTATTTGGGCGTGTACAATTTTTTTCCTCATACAATGTACATTCTTCGAATAACAAATTCTCCAAATATGTCTGATTTTGGCGATGTTGGACGGGGTGGCAAAGAATCGCACCCTGTGGGATTTATAGGTTGCTTATGTGGCTAACTACTCCACACATCATTTTTACAGCACAAAAGCTATTTGGGCGCGTACAATTTTTTTTTTTCATACGATGTATATTGTTCGAATAACAAATTCTCCAAATACTTCTGATTTTGGCGGTGTTAGACGGGGTGGCAAAGAATGGCACCCTGTAGGGCTTATAGGTTACCTATGTGGCTAAGCACTCCACACATCATTTTTATAACACAAAAGCTATTTGGGCGTGTACAATTTTTTTCCTCATACGATGTATATTCGTCGAATATCAAATGCTCCAAATATGTCTGATTTTGGCGGTGTTGGACGGGGTGGCAAAGAATCGCATCCTGTGGGATTTATAGGTTCCTTATGTGGCTAACTACTCCACATATCATTTTTATAGCACAAAAGCTATTTGGGCGTGTACAATTTTTTTCCTCATACGATGTATATTCTTCGAATAACAAATTCTCCAAATATGTCTGATTTTGGCGGTGTTGGACGGGGTGGCAAGGAATCGCACCCTGTGGGGTTTATAGGCTACTTATGTGGCTAACTATTCCACACATCAATTTTAGTGCACAGCAGCGATTTCAGGTTAAATGCATCTTTAGGGGCAGCAGCAATTACTGGCACAATATCATGCAATAATTAGTTAAATGAGAGTTGTCTATTCTTTTTCATATTTAATTTAACTTGTACGGAAGTTGCTCTTAATTTCATAATTTTATTTCATATAATATATACTACACAAAATATTTTTTTTATTTTTTGCCATCTACATTTGTAATGTGCTCTATTATCGTTGCTGGCAACGCCGTTGCTAATTTCACACAAGTATGAGGAAGAACAATATCAAATCAATTCAAATTTATTTAAGCATAAACTTTAATGAAATAGTAAATTAATGATTAGAATATTTTGTATTTCTGGACTGCTATAATTACACAAGACTACGTAACTAGATAATATTTGACCATAATTACATACGTAAAATTGTATAAAGTGAAGATAAGCAGATAAAATTGAAAGTACAACATTAATTATTTTCTGCTGGTTTTTATAGAACATATAATGAAAATGACTATATTTATTTCCTTAAATATTCCGTACACATTCAGTATGAAATCAATGATTGTATTCTTATCTAATGAATTAGTATATTTATCTTGGCCGATAATTGTATTTAAACCAACTATGTAGATTATTTTTTTCATATATCAAAATTCTGATTACAGAACTTTGCTAAACATTAAATTAGAAAGTAAAACGGGGAAAACCATAATGATTTCATTCATCTATAAATTTAAAATTATCTGCTTTTGTACATAAGAGATTGATCAAAAGTATTATTCTTTACAGCATATATAGGAGCACTATAATTTGATAAACGCTTATCATAAATTGTCACTGAATAGTCTGATGCGAATCAATTCGCAATCATAAGGAATTTTTGGAATTATATTAATAACTTGAAAATAATTTTCATAACAGAATTTAGTGGACTACATAGTGGACTCTAGCTGCATTTCACAAAATAATGAAACTTTCGCTTTAGTCACGGAGTGAATTTAGCAACAGACTGTTTAGTCACGCGCTGAAGTTAGGTCTAGGATTTTAATTGCAAAAATCAATTACGACTAAATCAAGTTGGTTGACACTTGTCATCAGTCAGAACAGTGGTTCCCAAACTTATTTTGCCTACTGCCCACTTTGAGAATAAATTATTTTTTAGCGCCCCCATTTTTTCACCTACTCAAAAACCACTATAACTTCAAATTAAATTAATTATTGTGAGCTATATTAGCGGAGATTAAACATTCATTCTAAACGAGACTTTTACTATGGGTTATAGTAAAAGTCTCGTTTAGAATGAATGAGTTAACTTGAGACCTGAGCGTAGTAGGTAGTACACAACGGCGCTCAGGTCTCAAGTTAACTTTTACGGGCTACACCTGCCAATGAGAATGATTATTGAAACGCAACTTTATAGTATTCAGACAAAGTATCTTTTATTCAAAATTCAAAATAAAACAAACATAATCGATTCTAATATAAAAACTAATGTGAAGGATGAATCTGATGCTGTTTAATAAGTTTGTTGATATCAGGTTCCAATTTACTCAAGAACAGCCGCAAGTCACCACGTTCGGTAACATGCAAACGATTTCTCTTTTTAGTAAGCAGCGTTGCTACAGCACTAAATCCACGTTCACACAAATATGACGATGGGAATGCTATCAAGAATCGTTGAATGATTGACCACAATCCAGGGTACAATTGCGGGATCGGTTTTTGTAGCCAAAATTCTTGGTAGCCATTTTTGAACTTGATTTTTATTTCCTCGTTCGTTGTCAATTCTATAAGTTCTTCTTCCAGATGTGGTGATATTGCTGTGTTGACATTTGAAAACGGATCCAACACCCAGTCTGGTATTTCCAAGTTCAAAATATCCTGGTATCGTTCGGTGAAGTCAATGTGGAGCTTTTCCAAATGTTGGCAGTAGGCAAACAAGTCGTCGTTACTGCAGGATACTGATAAATTCGGAAAATTATGAAACTCACGTCTGCCCATATTCTTTTTGTGTAGAAGCAGTTTGGCTGCGAAAGCAGCAACGACATTTTTTGTTTTAATTAAATTTAGTTCATCGCCTTGCAGTTGGAGATTCATGTTGTTGAACAATTTATACAGGTCTGTCATGTAAGCTATATCATTTTTTGATGTAATGAGCTTGTTGCGCAATTCTGTATCTTTAGTTTCCAAAAACTCTATCACAGAGTCAAACAGGTTGTAAAATCGAGTCAGACAATTGCCTCTTGATAGCCAACGAACTTCGGTATGAAACAACAAACGGTTGAAATCTTCGTCATTAGTAACACAAAGCTGATGAAATAATCTATCATTCAAAGAGCAGTTACGGATTTTATTGACTGCTTTGATGACATATTGCAGTGATTGAAATAGTCGTTCACTTAAATTTCTAGCAACCAAATGTTGTCTATGAATAACGCAATGTACAGCAAGGACATCTGGAATTTTATTTTTTACGTACGCTATGAAGCCTTTATGGCACCCTGTCATAGCCGGAGCGCCATCCGTAGCAACTGATATAATATTTTTCAAGGGAATCTCTTTCTCATCACAAAACTTTTCCAATGTATTGAATATGGTTTCGCCTTTTGTATCGGTCTCTAAATTTCTAGCAAACAATAGTTCTTCACATATTTTCTCATCTTTAATAAACCTCACGTAAGACAGCAACAATGCTTCATTAGTTGGTAAAGTGGACTCATCGAGCTGAATTAAGAATTGACTAGTCCTCAGATGATTGCACAATGATTCTTCTATGTTTCCGGCCATTTCATCAATTCGTCTTTGCACAGAATTATTACTCAAAGGAATTTTTCCGATAATATCTGCGGCCGGTTTATGAAGCACAGTAGTTATTACTTCCTTTATTGCTGGCAAAATTAACACTTCTCCGATGTTGTGTGGTTTGCCTTTTTGAGCAATTAACAAAGAGATGTTGTACGAAGCTCGAAGTCCGTCGTCATCTTGCTTAGCAGCCGCCGAAAAGAGTTTTGCTACACTTGGCCGAGTATTATGCTTCTTCTCTAGGTCTTGAAAATATGCTACATTCTTGTCTTTCTTATCTGGATGCATTTTATTCAAATGATCTTGAAGTCTTGAAGGCTTCATTGCTTCATTCGAAAATGTTTTTAGGCATAGAAGGCACAAAGGCGACGATGGGTTTGTAGGATTTTCAATGAATCCGAATTTAATATATTCCGCACAGTATTGCCGTCTCTTCTTTTTTACTTCCGACATTGTTTTGTTTTGAGAAATACGTAAGTATAAGTGTTGAACTTAAGTACTGCTTATCTATTACGCGCGAAACCGCAAATGAAAATAAAATAAATATTACGTTGTTTATATAGGATTGCATAAGCAGCACGCACCGACAGGAATAAGACAAACATGCATAAACTCGTTTATCTCATTCGACGCTCAATCGTACTCAACAAGTAAGAACAAGTATTCTATGAACCAGCCGATTGATACAGTTGCCTTTTTATTTGTTTGTTTGTGTCTCTTTTCGTTTCGAAACGGAGCGACCGATTGATATGTGTTTTATTTTATTTATTCAATAAAACAGGACAGATATATGAACTACTCGGAGAGAAATATCGAACCGAGTTGGTTTGAGCAATCTCTTAATTAATATTAGTTGATGTTCACAAGCTGTAGTCGAGAGTAGGGATGGGACATCGGTGGGTAAACATCGATATCAAACATCGATGTTAACATCGTTGATCAACATCGATGGTTGCAAAATATCGACTTCCAAACATCGATGTTTCTAACATCGATAATTATATTTATAGATTTATTTTTTGGCAGTTTAACAAAAACTTTATTATAACTTAATTAATTTACGTCCTTAACAAAATGATATAAAAGATATCACTATTCAAAAAAAATAATAAAAGAAATATATACATTTATAATATGTAGTTAACTTTAGAAACTACTCAAAAAAAACTATATAAAAAAACAATATTATGCAATTACGCATGAAACAACCACATGACTTAAATCGTCTGATACTTAAAAAATATATACATTTACGTGTATCAAAGCTTTTTAAGAGAACGATTTTTATTTGGGATTTTATAGTCTTGCATTTTTTTTTGACTACGCTGGCAAATACCGAGATACATATGGATATGGTTTTATATTTCTGATGTGTCATCTTGCATTTAATACGTGTATCGTCGTGTATGATTGTACGCACTAGGGAATTTCCCGAAGAAGTATACATCGGTAATGTCTATCTCCCTTCTTTTTCTATGAAAATACGTTTACCTCCTTCACTTATTCTGCATGCATACATAATTTAACTTTTATTCTGCACATTAAAAGTACTATAAATTTATGTATTTAATTATATATTATTTAAATATTTATACTGAGTAATATTTAAAAGAGCCTAAAATGAAATATTCGAATTTATATGATATAGCACTGTGTAATTTAAATACTTCTTTTATTCGTAGACAATTTTACATCCTCGTAGCCTGTATGTGAGCTGTTAATTTGGAAACATTTTTGTATTTGTCAACAGAGGACGCTGTATTATTTTGTGATTAGTGCAAATACATTTTGTCAAGCTTAAAAGTTCGATGTTCACTATATTTCTTCTAACATCGATAGTTTATCGATAAATCTAAATTGCAAACATCGATGCAAAAACATCGAACATCGATCCTAAAATATCGATGTTCAATGAACATCGATGTTTATCGCCCATCCCTAGTCGAGAGTCGAGAGCTCAGTCGGTGTCTAAGAGTCCTCCTAGATTCTAGATGAAATTACAAATCGCCCCCTAAGCCTTTACACAACGCCCCCATTTTTTTTCTGGGTCTCTTACCGCCCCCCTTTAGACCTGCAGCGCCCACAAGGGGGCGTTATCGCCCACTTTGGGAACCTATGAGTCAGAATAACCCGACATGGCGCGACAACAGACAAGTAATTTTGAATTATTTTAATTATTTACTGTCTTAGAAAAAGTTTAGTAAGTACGAAATTCGTTTTACTAAACACTCGCTCCGCTATGCTTTGCTCGTGATTAATAAAACTCGAGACTAAAATGAGGTTTATAAAACTTGATACACAATATACTAATTGTACATGATAGGTTAAATTCTATTTTCAAATAAAAGACTTAACTACTTAACAATTAGTTAGATGTACTAAACAATGAAATAACTCCTTATGAGGATTAATATCTAATTTACGTATATGATTAATATTTAGCATTGTTCAATACATGAGCATCGTACAAAACAACAAGTAGGTATTTACAATTAAAGAAATACTAGGAAAGTATAACAATTTCTATACTATTGTGTTGTTGTAGAAACCATCTATGGATGTATCCTAAATGGTATCTACAACAACACAAGTACAAATAAATCTTGCATACATTTCTGATAATAATTGATCATTTACATATGAATATAGTTAGAGTGACTAATGTGACTATATTCACAGTCAAATCCGAATGATAAACACGAATTGCTTAGGTTATTTCAAAATATATTGAATTGGATCATATTTTATTTTGTAGGTGTTGGCAAAACCTCAACAGTATTACGACATGTCGAAAAAACTTTTAGTACTGAAATTTCTGCAACCATAGGCGCTTCATATTTTAATTGCAAAATAGAATTAGAAGACGTGATGGTTAAATTTCAGGTAAGACAATCTAGGAATTTAACAATGCATGTATAGAATTTTCGAAAATAACTATTATGAACCATCGACTTTGCTGTACTCTCAGTGTACAGAATGCAAGCGCATCCTATGGACTACTAGTACGTAATGACGTAGAGAAAAAATATCTGGGCAATTATTAAGATTGACAAGAACATAAAAGAAAGTTGTTTGGATTCACAGATTGACTAGAGAGCAGAGTGACGCAAAGGAATTCATTTTTTTACTACGGTGTTCAGCCTTGATCTTGAGAGAGTAATTAGGAAAAGTAAGATCAATATTCAATAACAACCATAAATATCTTGCGTATGCGGAAAATCCTTAAAAAACAAAAACTGAGCAATAAGACAACTAAAGGTATCATTGGAAGATGGCGCGATAACTCCAAAAATAAATAATAAATGAATTATATAATGCGAAATTCTAAACTCAAAATAAAGACTGTAAATTCAAATTGACATAAACGGGCTTCCAAAAATAAAAGGACAGTAAATTACTCCCTACAAATAACAAATCATAATTTAAAATACTAAGCACTCTTAAATTTGAGAAAGATATGCATGCAATCTCCTCCACTTAAGGCGAAAGGTGAAATGCATTTAATGTGTTTCGTAAACGAGAGAAGGCGCTGATTTTATTTCCCGTCTTTTTCAAAAACTATACAATATATTATGAATTCCATTGATTGTATATATAGTTAAGTGCATTTAGGAAAGATACAACGTTTTACTTTTCTTTATATTTTATTCTATAAAAAAATATATTTTATAACTTCCAAAATACAGATAAAAAGAAAATTCGAGAAAGGGCGACGTTGCAGAGTTAATTTTCATGTACTTTTGTGTTTTTGTTGTTTTTCTACCGTGAATATTAACGTCCGAAATGCATATTTTCATAATTTTTCCGTCCCCTAACACCCCTCACCGCTACCCATCCCGAACGCGCGAGATCACGATGATCGGTCGTAACTACATGTCTTGATTCAAAACTGTCACACATCTGATGCAATATAAGTTATCAATTTAAAGTTCTGTTGTGATAAAACAGACAGGAATAACATGGATAAAAGATACTTGACCAACGGAAGAAACCAACTTCGACTTAGTGCCAACCGTAATAATGAGGTGTGGCCGGCCACCTTATTCTTATAGATATGAACGTTCCATATTATACAAAATTGTTCTAAATTGCTTTAAATAGTTTCATCTTCTTAGAAAACTAAGCTAAATTTTAAGAATTTTTTTATATAAAAATTATTCAAAATCCTGTTATAAGTATTTCTATTCTCTTAACAAATCTTTATAGAATGCACACTGCGAGATATTCGAAAGAAATTGCTACTCGCTAAGAGTAAAAGTATTGCTTCTAGTCCGAATTTTGAAAATTCACTTATACAAAAAATATTCCAAATTCAGCTCTAAATGCTTTTGTACTCTTGATAAATATATATAGAATGCATAATTTACAACATATTTGCAAAAAATCGCTATTCGATAAGAGTAAAAGTGTTACTTCCGGTCCGAATTTTGAAACTCTTTTTTATACAAAGGGTATTTAAAATTAAATTCTAAATACTTTTACACTAGTAACGTACCTGTTTAAAAAGCGTGACTTGCGAAATATTCGCAAAAAACTGATTTTCGATAAGAGTAAGACCTACTTTCGGTAGAAATTTCGAGAAACTTTCTTAATAAAATTCTTCTCAAATTTAATTTTGGGTACTTATGAATTCTTTGTAAATTTGTTTAAACGTAGCAGTTGAAGAAATTCCCTTTTTTCACTTACGTAGACTACTACTTCCGGTCTGCTGATTTTATATTATGCATTTTATTGATGGTATAACGTAGTCGACAAATTTTAATTTCTGATACCATCAATAAAATGCATAATATAAAATCAGCAGACCGGAAGTAGTAGTGGATTTTCAAAGCCAGTAATTGCTCTGACCTGAGCCTTTATTGGACTTATTCTATCATATAACCTATTTTCCTTCATTATTTATTTAATTAATTAATTTAAATTAATTCCATTAGTCATATTGTTCTATTTTAGTAACTCAAGACAGTTGTCCCATATTTACTTCTTTTACTATTGTATATTTTAAAAATTACGAAACTATCCATCCACAAACATTTACGTAGACATTTCCACACCCCTCCATAATGGAACAGAACCACAGCCGACCGTTCGCTATAAAAAAATTACATGACAAAAAGCATGAGAGAAAATTACTATTTGCGTTTCGGCCGGTAATTTTCCAGTTTTTTTTTCTTTTTTGGATTATATTTAAAAATATTTTCTTCACATGCGCCCTTTCTCAGGAATTTAAAAAACATTAAATACGGAAATTAAACAAAATATCTCAACTATTATAAAAAAAAATAAAAAAGTAAGACGTTGCATCTCCGCAGAAGAGCATTTTAAGTCATATACTACTTTAAAACAGGAAATAGGTTTTGTAATTTGTTTATAAAAACGGGAATACTTTTATTTGTCTTCACACTTGGCCATCACCTTTCGCCTTAAGAATCTAAGAGAGATGTTTTCAATATCGTAAAAAGTGAACACCTGTAACTTCATCATGATATAACTTGAGAAATTACTGAATTTATTTCACACAGCAACGATAATTTGTTTTTCCTTGTGCAGAATAGCCTAGCAAAGCGAATCTCTTATCAAACATAATAATTATTTACACAAAAACTATCAAGTTGATACGTACATAATGTTATAGGTTTATTCCAACACAAATCACAAACTAGTTTGTGATTGATTTTACAACACATGATGGATTCTGACTCGTTTTTGATTTCATGTTGAAAGAAACCTTATGTCGAAATAATCAGCTCTTTATCACAAATCCTTTTAGATGAATATACAGGTCGCGTCATTAAAAAAAAACACTATTTTGATCTGACATTGCCCAATAAAATTTCTTTTAGAAAAAAAATGTGTATTAAACACCATTCAGTATTGAAATGTTTGATTAACTTTCAAATAATGTGTATGTAAATTACGTAAATATTATTTAACCATGTGGTTAAGCGTTCCTTATCTATAATGCCGTCATATTTAAACGTTACTTAAATCAGAATAAACAATTACAAATATAGGTATTTTAGCAAATATAATTATAACGAAAATTTGCAACACCGAACATATTAAGAACTCCTTTATTTACTTTAGATATGGGACACAGCCGGACAAGAACGCTTCAAAGCAATGGTGCCAATGTTTTACAGAAATGCTAACGCAGCTTTATTAGTATTCGACATAACCAAGAGAGAATCATTTGAGAATATAAAGTCATGGGTGAACGAATTAAAGAAAAATATCCCAGAAAAGATCGTCATGTTCTTAGTTGGCAATAAAATTGATTTACCAGACAGGCAGGTCAGAATTTGCATGTTATTCCTTTTATTACTAGAAATTATATCAGTCCCGTATTTATGTAGGTGTCGCATGAGGAAGCTCTGCAATATTCACATTCAATAGGTGCTACTTATTACGAGTGTTCAGCGAAGGCAGATCAGGTAGTTTATCTTTTGTTGAAACATAATAAAAATATACTGATGATTTAATTTCCTATACAGGGTATTGAGCAAATATTTACAGGGTTAGCAAGAGCCATTATGCAGATTTCCGGAACAGATACCGAAAACTCTCCCAAAGTCAATGATGCCTCAAATTGCAATGCACTGGTGGCGAATCCTAGTGATTTAACTGCCACGGGTGTTGGTCGAACTGAAGTACCCAGTTGGAGTATTAATTCTCTTGCCCATGGTACTTCAGAGAAAGGGAAATGCTGTTAATTGTTTAAAATCAATTGTTTTTAATTATGACAATGGCGACAGCAATAATAAAATACTGTGATGTTTTTGTCTATAGCAATTTATATATTTTATTAATTTTTTTAATGCTAATTATTTATTAGATTTAATAAATTTGACTTTAAGTTTTGAATAATAAATTTGTACATTTTGGCGTGGTGGTTTTTATTTCTTTCTTATATTTGTGACCTATTACATGCATAAAATCTGATTAAAGTGTTGTTGTACGGGACTATCCCTGCGCACCGAGAGTTTGATCTCTAAGTATTCATCAGCAGTCTGTAATAATAATTGTTAGCACTAATGGATGGAGAAAATAGTATCAACAATTATTGGCAAAAAATAGAAATGAATTCAAGCAAATATCAGAAAGTAAATTGAAATACCTTGAAAGAGGTTCAGTTTCCCCGAAAGAAGTCAAAAGATCGGTGAAGGTGAAGAACTGCCACATAATTTTAATATTACTTTCAATAGTCTTATGCATTATATTATGTACATATACAGGGTGAGTTTTTTTGAATGTTTAGCATTGGGATCTCAGAAACTACTGGAGATAGAAAAACGCTTAAATGGGGAAAGATGCGCAGTTTTACGAGTTTGATTTAAAACTGCTTTTGTTTCTCTGATAACTTTCATGGCTTATTAGACATTCAAACAAAACTAAATTTTACGATTTTCTTTAAGCATGCTTGGCATCGTTAATAGTAATTTTAGAGAAAAAGTGTTCAGACAAAAGTTTTAGATAATTTTACGCCAAATAAAATTATGTAGCTAATATTTTTTTTTCGTTCACCATTATTGAGTTATGACACAAACTTGTGTTTTTTTTAAATAGAAACCATAGTTGGTTTTGACATAATTAAAGAGCTTATTTTTTGCTGATTACAATGATATAAGGTTTGATATGGTTATTTTAAAAAATAAAGAGGATATAGACATTTTTATGGTTTTTATGGAAAACAATTGAATTTCGAACTGATATAATACAAACCAAATGAAAACTTATTTTGAAATCTTATGTAGTAATAAAATGAAAACTATAGGAACTTTTATTAAGGGCACACAACATTATTAATGTTCAAAGATACCTCCATTATTATTAATACACAAATTGCATCTCTTCACAATAGAATTTGTAGCATTGCGTACTTTACGCCTATCGATGTTATTAAAAGCAACTAAGACAGCTTCTCTTAAATCGTCGATTGTTTCATATGTTCTTTTGCATACTGTGTCCTTTAGTACACCCCACAAGAAAAAATCCAAAACTGATAAATCAGGGGATCTAGCCGGCCATTCAATGGGTGCATTTCGTCCTATCGATTGATTAGGGAAGTTCAAGTTTAAATAATTTCTAACATTCAGTTGATTGTGCGGAGGCGCTCCGTCATGTTGAAACCATTGCAGCATTGCTCGGGTTCTTAAATTTAAATTATCTAACATTTCCTCGAAATCTTGTTGTAAAAAATTAAGATAACGATTGCCAGTTAGTGATCCATCAAAAATAAAAGGAGAAAGAACAGTTGATCCTATAACACCACACCAAATATTAAACCCAAATTTAATTTGTGGTCTCCTATGTTCAACGTGAAGTGGATTTGTTTGAGACCATATGTGCTCATTGTGCCTATTAAACATTCCACAATTTGTGAAACGAGATTCATCAGTCCTTAATATTTTCATTGAAAAGTGTGGATCGTTTTGACACTGATCTTTAAACCATCTACAAAAAGCTATTCGTCTGATGTTATCACCTTCATGTAAAGTTTGTGATACTGATAATTTGTAGGGACGAAATTTATGCTTCTTCAACACTCTGACAATAGTGCGTGGAGAGGAGCCCATTTCTGTTGAAATTTGTCGGGTCGATGTAGATGGATTCTGAGCGACACATGCTAATATGTTTATTTCTACATCCCTTTTTTTGCTTTTGGTTTAACGAACGAACCATAATCTGTTAAATTATCCCATAATCTCTTAAAAGTAGGTAGCGACGGCTGACGTCGATCAAAATAATTTTCAAAATAAACTTCAGCAGCTCTAGCAGAATTTTTCTGGCACTGAATGTAACATTGAACCATATCACGCTTTTCTACGTTAGAAAATTCCATAGCCAATGCAAACTTATGATTAACGGCCGTTTGCACCGCTTATAGTTAAGTTACAATTAAATTAATTAATAGTTAATTGTCAATGTTTGACAATTAACTTGACTTAAAAGTAAAAATTAACAGCTGTCACTTCTGTAACTCAACGTGAAAGCAATGTTAGTAACAACTTATATCATTGTAATCAGCAAAAAATAAGCTTTTTTTTTTTGAAATACAAAACACCAAAAATTTTTTTTTTTAAAGTTTGTATAAAAAAGGTGCTAAGCAAAACTGCAATAATTATACTATAGACGAATTTGTATAACCATAACATAACTGAAAATTGTTATCGAAAAGTAACAACAATTTTTGTGTGTGGGATAATATTTTTCCAACAATATCGCTTAAAACGGCCAATAAAGCGAGCTATTTGAAATATTAGTTAATCTAAACGCAATTCTTTACAAGATTTAAAGTACGATATATACTTTATGATAATCAGCTTCTAATCAAGCAAAGTAAATAAAAAGTTGTAGGTAGGTAGAATGTGCGGTATTCAATTCAAATTAGTATAGATTTCTTCCATTTAACTTGAAAACTTGGACAAGAAATTCAAAATTAAGCAAGTAACACATACGAACTAAAAAATTGCTGAATTCAGTTATAATGCAATCCAATGATACTCTTAGAAATACTGCTTTTCTGCCTATGTTGTATAACTTTAGTTTTTTGGTTTGTAGTTAGGTTTGTATGTATTATGATGAGGTGAAAGTTTTTAATGTTGGAAATTTAAAATTGTTGAAGGCCTAGTTCTACAAGATGCTTTAATATAAGGATAATTAATATCAAATAAGACAATTAGATACAGAAACCAACATTAATATTTATGCGGACGATACTACCATGACGATTGCTCCCGAAAGTGGACAAATACCTATTGGTGGAAAAAAGCGCAACAGCGGCCTGCTGCATTGCGGATTGGTATATTCTTCAAACGACATAAGACATGTACTGGCAAAACCAGGTTGATCCAATTCTACCCAAAGACGGAATTAGTGAAAACGACCCCCCTGGTGAGTCTTGAGGGGGGGGGGGGCAAATCAATCGAGCAGGCGGACTATGTTAAACATATCGGACTTTACATACAACTTAAACTAACATGGGAAACACACATCTATTCGGGCTCCGCCAAGTTGAGTGCGATGGTATACATGTTTTTCGTAATAGGGGATACTGGTCGGGGAGGGTGGTGCACAGGATGTACTATAGGCTTTTCCAATCTGTGATGTCATATGTACTAATTTTTTGGGGAGTCGGGTGATCGAGTTGTTCAGGTCTTCAATTTCAAGCAAATGATTTAACTTTTAAACGGAATATATTGCATCTTAGGCACATCTAGTTTTGAATTTCTTCTTTTTTTTTGGAAATGTTTAGAATATCAGTATTATTTATTTGAATTTTATTATTTTTATTATTTTATTTCTTGATAAATTGAATGAGTTTGCACGACTCATCAAATAAAGTATACGCTTTTTGTATACCTATGCAATTGATGAAATAAATCTTCTGATTCATCTTATTCTTATTCTTAATCGTGTAGAATTTCTTGTTTACGATCTCAAATATTTTGTAACCTCTAATAGTTTAATTACTTACACTTTATCGTGCATTGAAATATTTAAAATCATACATTCAGACCAAAACTCTGTTTCTGCTTTAAAATTTTCATATTCCAAATCACGATTTCATTGCAGTGGTGATCTTCCATTTTCTGAATCGCTTTATTTCAATAGGTATGCTATTGTCCCCAGAGTCACGGTATTACAATTAGCATTATTCGTTTTTAAGAATTAAAATTATTTTCAAATATTTTCTTCTAATGTATATTCGTTTAAAAACGTCCCACGCACAAAGACAGAATTTGACGGCGTATATTTTCTCAAGAATAAATTCCATTCTTTTTGTTAAAGCAGCGGTAGAGCCGTAATACTTTACACCTTAAACCTTTTCTTTCCCAACTATCTACACGGAATGAAGGACTTTGTTGGATCAATTGCATAGTTGTCGAATGAAACATTTGTGAAAACAAGTATTTGCTAGCCATAACCAAGAAAAATGTCAGAGTTTCATCTTTATTTTCTTGCTTCAAACATGTAAAACGTTAAAATCAAATAAGATTTTGCTTCATTCAAAGGCAACCCTCTTAACTAAGCATATTTGTTCTGTCAACAAATTCTTTTTTTCCGGAAAGAAAGGGTTTATTGAAGCAAGAAAATAAACATGAAAATCTGATATTTTTCTTGGTTGTGGTTAGCAAATACTTGTTTGCAGATACATGTTCATTCGACAAATATGCAATTGACACAACACAGTCTTTCTTTCCGTGTACGACAGATAGTTTTACAACATCAGTTTTAGATTTCTTATTGACGTTCTTCGATATTTAATATTTTTACTTATTTGACCGCGCTTTTCTCCGATTGGTCAAGACGTTAACCCTCTAGTCTCGTGTCCCTCAGAATTCTGTAAAGGACCTAGCATCTTTCATTCCACTCGTTATATAGTGCTCACTACTCCTCGTAGTTACGCAATTTCCACTGGTTATTATCAGTTATATTATAATTTTACCTGCCTTAAATTATTATTGCTTCTTCTTTATCGCAATTTTCTTTTTCATTCGTTATTAATTTTATTGAATAGGAACTTCAAAGACAACTCTGTTTTTATTAATATGTACTTTTTCTTACACAAAATATCCTGGAACTTTGTTGAGTTACCATGCCGACATTACATAATTAAGATTTCTCGTTAAGTGTTTACTTTATAAATAATTGCAACAATTTCACAACCAACCTAGGGGAAGTGCGGATAAAACGGCATACTTTCCAAAACAAATTCAGTAACTTATAGAAATCAGTAATAATACTACTCCATAGAAATTTAAAGTGTATATTACTGTAAACAATAATAAAAACCAATGAAAAGTAACCTACCTTTTGCAAAAAAAAAAAAAAATATTACAATGTACCATTTTATCCATACATGCTTGGATAAAATGGCATCATTGCAAAAGAAAATAATAATAAATAATAGGTACGTTACACTTTAATTTAAACACTTAATTCACACACGAAACGCTTACATTTTGCAGATACATCAGCGCATAGGGTGTGACACCATCTTATGCAGCGCTGGCAACGAATCCATTGTTCGCCACCTTTTGAAAGACAATAAAGTTAGCAGCAATAAATGCACGCTTCGTCATTATCGTCTTCTACTTCTTCATATGGGTCTTTAATTGTTTCGTTTTCATCGGTGTCACTGTCCTGCAATACTTTTCTTTTAAAACTTTTTGCAGCAACTCGCTGTTGCCTTTTTCTCTCTAAGTCACGTTTAACGTTCTCTTTCTTCTGTAATTCCGCAATGTATGGGGATGCTGTTTTGCTGTTTGAATTTCAGATTTTTGTGTTTTATTTCTTCTTTTGCAATTGTCTGTTGTAATTTTCTTCGGAAGAGGCAGTATGTTCCTTAAAGATGTATTAGGTTCAGAACTGGTGGTTGCAACATCTGCACGAGTATCAATACTTGATGAACTTCTAATGTTCTCATTTGTTTCTTTGAGAAATACAGTGGCAGGGGCAAAACAGTCATCTGAGAATACATCTGAATTTACTGGATAAATTCCAGTGGTTTGGAACCCTTTAGTCGCGTTTCCTATTGTTGCTGCCCTTCCATAGGCTAAACCAAAACGTCGAGCTACTTGAAATTGCGTTACAACGCGGCCAGGATTATTGCGAAGCCATTTAGTTATCTCTTCATTAAAATATGTCGTCAACGGACCAATAAGTGCAACATCTAAAGGCTGAGTCTTATGGGTGCAATGGGGAGGTAGGCAAAGTAACATTATTCCGTTCTGTTTTGCGAAATGCAGTGCTTCTAAGTATTTATGACTTCCATGACCGTCCACAAGTAAGAGAACTTTATTTTCAATAGAAGCATTAGCATATTTTGCAAAATGTTTTAACCATTTTAAAAATATCGGTCCTACCATAAATCCTGAATCACTATGTAGCCCTAACGTTTCTGGTGGTGCGCCATCAATTAATTGCGCTTTCCACTTTTTTCTAGAGAAAATTAAAGCTGGTGGAATGTAACCGCTAATTCAACATACCATAGTACTGTGAATTTCTCGTTCAGCGCTGGGGATGGCACCAACTTGCTTGCGGCCCTTAGTTGCCAATATTTTCCTTGGTTTCTGAACCGTAGATAACGCTGACTCGTCCATATTATACATTCTTGAAGGTTCGAACTTATGTGTTGCAATAAGTTCTTGCAATTGATCAAAAAACCGTCCAACTTGGTGTCTGTTAAATCCTGCAGCCCTTGCTAAAGACGTTGGCTCTGGAGAGCGTAAGCTGATTTCTGGATTTTGTTGACGAAATCCTCTCACCCATTCCCATCCTGCCATTTTTTCGCTATGAGAAAATCTGTGGCTGATATTATTTGCTTCTGCATAGTCGTAAGCCAATCGTCTTAGTTCGTTAAGTGTGATACCGTAAAACATTACTTCCTGTTCTTGGACCAGAGTCACTATTTCTTTTTCTACTTCTTCAGTAAACGTTTTTGAGTAACGACCCAGACCTTTGGCTCCCTTATCTATCTTCTTGTTTTTACTTGCAGCATGTCTCCTCAGGGTTGTATGAGGAACTCCAAATTGTTGCGAAGCACGACGCCAACCCATTTGTTTAGTCTAGTCAGCCTTTATCGCAAGCCTCATACTCTCCTCTGACCACGACTGACGATTTGTTTTTCTTTCATACTCGGGACACATTCTAAATGAACGAACTGTGTTAGTAAACCTAACCTATTTGCTATTTAAATGAAAATTACAAAAATACGTAAAAAATGATAAAATCAAAATTATGCATAATAATCTTCAAAAGACACTGAATACGCCTATAACAAATATTATGAAAATACAAAACGTCTTACCTGAAGAATTCTCTTTACTTCACACAGTTGTTAAAAATTTAGACAAACGCTAAAGTAAATTTTTAGTCATAATCTACATTACCGCTCCTTACTTTGGGTAGTGCAATTTTAATGCAATTCCTCACAAAAAAATGGCACTAGTAGTTGAGAAACATATAGGGTTTTGAAGAAAATGGACCCGTGCCGTTTTATCAAAGTATGCCGTTTTATTCACATTTCCCCTATAGAACCTATTTGGCGACCCTCGCAGCATACACAAAGGCATACCTTGTATAATTATTCTCCCATGGCCATGCAGGCTGGTATGACTGAGCTGCTAAGTATCTCATACGTACTAAACGACTAACCAGAGGCTAAAACAAACGACCCACATCGCATATACCTATATTATCAAACCAAAAGGTTACAATGCAATGCGGATATGTTTTGGATAGGTAACCAATTTTTCAAAATTATTGTTTAAATATGAACTGTGACTAATTGATCTTACAAATAATGATTAATAAATAAAGAACAAGAGATTTAACAAAACACATATATTAGCAATTAATTTGTTAGTACAATTAGTTTTGCAACTTATTGAATTGTTTTCTTATTTTTTGTATTGGTATCATCCATAACAGTAATTAATCTATATTTATATTTAGATTTTTATCTAATATTTTAATATTATCATAGTCACAAAAATACTTAAAGCCGTTAACATGTCCGGTCAGTGCAAAGGCATGCTTATCCACTACTGAAATCACTCTTACATTGAGTGACCCCCTGTTTTAGATGTTGCGATATCTGTCCTATGTAAACGTGATCACAATCTTTACAGGAAATTTTATATTTCATTATGGTTCATAATCGCCGTTTTGTCCTTACTCCTTGTTATGAAACTTCCTCTTTTGAAAGCGCCGTCATTTTGTGAAATAATTACTCCTAGTGAGAAGATTTCTAAATGTAAGAGAGTTACATATATCATAATGTTAGGATATGATATAGAATATTTCAATATTTTGATAACTTTATCGTGTTGGGAGTTATGTATTTTAAATGCAACTTCCACTTGTATTGAGAAAAGCTTTTTGCGTATAATACGCCTGTGTTTATTTCTTGTCAGTAGGTAGGTATATTGTTGTTATTACAAAAGAAAATTTAAATGTTTTCCTTACAAGCAAATCAGTTTCCATTTATGAAGAACAGGCAGTATTCTTTCTGCTTCCTGTTCATATATGGCATAGGTTTTATAATACATATTAATTATCATCCAAATCTTTAATTGACGGTAAGAAATGTGTTGATATATGATTGGTCTATTAGAAGGCAGTTACCGATTAGGAAAACACATATGTTATGTGAACACTAATGTAAATACATTTATCTCAAAAATAATACTTCGATAGGATTGATATCATATCTCATAACAACACGTAAACTATAACATCAACTTAAATAATATTATAGGTTTCTACGTGTTCAAGCAGCAAGAGTAGGTACGAAATCGTTATTTACTAGATTAAATTATTTCTTAATCCAATTCATTTTAGATTTACAATATGGTCAATCAAATTTGGATATTAAAACATGTAGTCTTTGGAATAGTCGCTGCAGTATCTTCCTACCACATACACGGAATTAAGAAGGACTTGACTTATTCAAATAATGCTCTCATATTAATGACATTGATATTTGCTGTTATCAGCAGTTTCATTAGAACGGCAAAGAATGTGTACTTGAGGTTCGTTTTAACTGGTGTGGCACTAGGTCTTCTTTATTGGCGACATCCATTTTATTGGAGTACATTAGCTGCGGTATTTATAGTTCTAATGTATTAAATATAAAATAAATATTTTTTTAAATATAGCAGGTTTGTATGTTTATTATTAACCTTAGAAAATATGCAACAACTAAATTTAAATGTTAAATGAGGGTCACTAATTAAACATGTCCACAATATTTACAAAGAGGACAAACTCATGGCATATACGTAAAATCCCTACACTTTAAAGACAGCGCAAGTACATACCGTGGTGGGAAGTCTTTCATTACTTTCAAATAAATATTTTTTTATTTACCTTGTTGATTAAAATATGGTTGAAACGTATTTTAAATATTATGAAAAATTAAAAATAAACAAACATTTGATTGTAATTGAGGTTAGGAAATGAGACAGTACAAGTAAAAAATGAGGTGTGGCCACCACGCGACTGTCTTATACGTATGAGCGTTTCAAATTGTTTTAAATAGTTTTATCTTTTTTTTATATACATATAAAAAATTTAGAAATCTTATTATAAGTACTCACTAAACACTAAACACACACTAAATGTGTTACTTCCAGTCCGAATTTTTAATTTTTTTTTATACAAAAGGTATAGAGCAGTGGTTCTTAACCGGGGGCGCGGTTAATATTATTTATTAAATTTTTGATAATAAGATATTTGAAAATCATAGTAATCTCCCCAATAACGCGAAAGTCGGGATCGCGTTATTTGAATAGCGTGTTATTGGGGTATTGAACCTCATACAATCAGGGTTATGGGTTTTCGAAAAAAACTACAAATATGCCAAAACTATGAATAAATACGTGAATGAAATCTACGGGCCAGCAATTCAAAAGCCCTTGCTAGAAGCGTCCTATCAATATCTGTGTGCAATGAAAAAAAAAACCTCACACTTGAGGAATTGATAAAACTTTGTGCATTAATAATAGCTTAAACTGTATTAGATTCTGAAGCACATAAAAAATCCAGCAGATTCCGTTATCGAACGATATAATTCAATCACGAATTCAAGATCTTAGAAAAGATATTTTGCTGCAAAAAGTAGAAGACATAAAAGTCAGTCCACTAAAAGTAAGCATACCACTGGATGAGTCAACTGATGTTAATAATTGCAACTAGCTCTTGGTATTTGTACGATATGTAAAAGAAAAAGAAATGAGAGAAGAATTTCTATTTTGTAAGCCGCTGGAGTTGACTGGAGGAATTGATGTTTTCAATCACATTAAAGTTTTTTTTTTAAAACATCAATTGCCAATGAATGTGATTGGCATAATATGCGATGGCATATGAAAAGAGAATTACTGCAAGTTACAATAACGCAGTGCATGTTGCATCGTCATGCACTTGCGTCGAAAATGTTGGCAGAAAGATTAAAACAACACCTAATTACTGCAATAAATGTAGTAAAATATATCGCATTTTTCGTGCCTTATGTGAAGAAATCAGTGCTGCTCATACCGTACCTCTATATCACACCGAAAATCTATGGCTCTCTTAGAGCCGCATGTTTAACAGGGTTTTTGAATTGCGTGAAGAAATTATTCAGTTACTGAATAGTCAAAGCTGTGATTTAGTAAAAGATTTTGAGAGTAAGGATGCAATGCAGAGACTAGCCTACTTATCAGATATAATTAGCCACTTGAATGAATTGAACATATCAATCCAAGGAGTTGGTAAGAATATAATAATTGCTAGTGAAAAATTATCTTCATTTATTGGAAAATTAGAAATTTGAACACGTCGAGTTGAAATTTGAAACCATTAAGCGAATCATTCAATGGATATTTTTCTAATGGAAATATTACCAAAACTCAGAAATGGATACTGGATCCGTTTCTATATAACCTAAATTCGATGGAAAATAGTGATTTAAAAAAAGACGATCTTATTGAAATGCAACACAGTGAACATATTCAAATGGAATTCGAACAATTAGAATTACAACAATTCTGGTGTACACAGTTAGAATGTTATCCACAGTTGGCGAAAGAAGCATTGCAGTCACTTCTACCATTTGCCACCACCTACCTGTGTGAATAATAAAAATAATACCTATTGTTTTGTATTTGATATATAAAATGTCTAATTTTTTTTAAATAAACAATAAATTTCGCAAAAAATATATTTTTCTAAACTAAAAAATCGAAACACATTTTTCAATGGGGTGCGGAGACCTATTTTCAGATTCAAAGGGGTGCGGCTCACTTAAAAGGTTAAGAAACACTGGTATAGAGAATTAAGATTTAAATACTTTTTTGTACTCACCGCCTGTAAAGTGATATTTGGCGCACGTGTAGCTCGACTGGGAAATACGTTTTCCCGGTTGAGGCGACTGTAAAAATTGAGAAAAACACTGGCACTTTGGGACATTTAAGAAAAAATCTAACTTGGTAGTAATAAAATTTAGTCTATAAAATACTACTTCCCTCCACTATTCTTCACTAAAAGTTGTGGAAATAGGAGTAATAATTAAAAATTCTTCCAAAAATATTGTGGCGCCATCTATTTGACGACATTTTAAGCGACATCTTAAGCAAGATTCAAGCGCCATCTATTTGAACCACATCGACATTCATATTGGCAATTCGGAATTGTTTGTATTTAAACCAAAAAAAGCAATATATATACTATAAATTTATAAATATAAGAATAAATACCTCATGTTTGCCATGTGTAAGAATATAATAACTTAATTTTAGGGAAAGGTGAGTAACAGTTACGTACATGAAATGCTTAAATTAATTAGGTAATCTATCTTAGGTTAGGTATGATACCAATGACATTAATCAATAATATTTTTTTAATTTAATGTTCGTACAAAAAATATTGTACAAACCACTTGCGTGAAGACATCTTCCACGCATTCGCGCAATTAAAAGCACTCGCTTCCTGCGGTCGCTCGTGCTTACAATGTGCGCTCATGCGGGAAAATAGTCTACCCGCACTTGGTTCGTAAATAACTATTATACTCGTAACGTACCTGTCTAAAAAGCATGACTTGCGAAATATTCGCAAAAAACTGATTTTCGAATAGAGTAAAAGACCTACTTCCGGTAGGAATTTCGAAAAACTTTTTTAATAGAATTCCTCTCAAATTTAATTTTGAGTACATATTGCTGTGGTGGCTGCTACATTAATACAAAATGGTAAATTGCTTATTTGAGATAAAATGTAACATTTTGCCGCACGTTGGGTACAGCCATTAAATATATATGCTGTAGCCTCAATAATTTGAATAGTTGTAATAAATGATAATTTTTATTATAAAATTGTTATAGTCTTAATAATAAGCTAGTTCCTGATCAGCATAATATTTTTAAAATTTCTTATGAGTTCTTGCAGTGATTTTAGCTTCTTCGTTTTCTAGTATACCTCTTATTCGGTTTTGTTTTGGGATAAGGTTACAAATTAAAAGAAAAGTTTAAATCTCATATATAAATTATATTTACATCTTTATTAGAAAATTATTCATGAATAGCCTTGCTATATTCTTTCTATATCTATTTTTGTTTAACACATAATAATAAAGAAAAACATTTATACCCATTTGGGTTATAATGTTTGTGTAGAGCTTATATCTCTATAATGATAGTCATAGAACAATTATCCTGTTCTTTTAAGTATTATAAAACCTTGATCCTTGATAAATAATATTGTTAATACGAAGCTGATTCTATTTCACCAAAAACATACATTTGTACATAGTGCCTTGGTAACCTAAAACTTCGCAATCGTGAATACTTGGAAATTGGCCGATACTAATCACTAGCCGCAAACATTTGCACATAGTACGGCTAGCGTCTTAATACCTACTCTCCAAGAACATTCCCTTTTATTCGTATTTATTTTGTTTGAATATTTAAATCAAAATGATAAAAATGTAATAATTAATGATGCCTAATGATTTACTGAAAGCAAATATTCGCACATAGTACTCTCAGCGCATCCAACACCATTAACTATCCTTTCGTTATTCTATTTTTTTTATAAGAAATTGAATTATTGTTTTAGAACAGGATAATGCACATCTAATTAACAATGATTAACGTTTACTAAAAGCAAATATTTTCAAATAGTACTCTTAGCTCGTCTAGAACCATTAATTACTCATAATTCGAATAATTTCTCTTATAACTTACTTAATTTCGTCATATATTCTATCGAATTCTGCCTTGTTAATGTCTTCCATTTTCTTAGATTTATATTACAAAAAAAATTACTTGAATGCAAATTAATTAATAAAGCTAAACTTAATTGAAACTGAATTCTAAATCTTAATACATTTAAGCATATGGTAAGTCGAAAAGTAGTGTATGTTCACCCTACTCTAATATCCGCTACCACGAAGAATCTATTTCTTTTAAGATTTTTACGTTTTCTTAGCTCGAAATACAAATTTCTTCTCTAACATGTTGATTCCTGTCTAGCCTATACAGGGTATACCACGACGAGATTTCATTAGAACAATATAGAAAACTAATAAGAGTTGAGTTTTGAAATTTCGCAAATATTAGTTTCGCCTTAAGCTCTTTCGATTTAAAATAGTTTTGAATTTTTGCTTCTTCCGGTTACACCGGAAATGGATATCAACTTCCTTATTTTAAATGGAATACCCCATTTTTTATGATTGATTCGTATTTCCAACTTAATTTTAAGGATAGTTTGTCTAACAAGCTTTGCCTCTAAAGTTAGCCATTTTTGAAGTATTTCAATTTTTGTAAAAAAATTGACAGCTGCAGACTATTACTCATAACAACATTCCCAATAATGTAATGCATGCACATATTTAAAATTTTAGGTAATCATTTTGGAAAGTATACTGCTTCAAATGCGGTATTACAAACTTTTCAAAATAATACAGGGTGATCAGAAAACCATGTTAAACATTTCATCCAGAAAATATCAATATCTTGTTATTTTTAAATAGCAACCTACATTTTTTTCAACTTCATTGGATTGCACGTTCAAAATTAGGGGCAGTATGTATTTACTTCCCTATAACTAAACGTGTTAGTTTCAGAGTTATTTTGGAAAATTCATCAATTCCTTTAAAGTGTTATTTTGTATAATCAATTAGGCTATGGAAACTCATGTGAATAAATAAAAACAAACCAGGGCATCATTTAATAATGTCCTAAAACATTTAAATGAAAACTACACAATATCGAGAAGAAGTAGTCTTAATAATATAGTTTCTAATAATCTTAAATAAAGTTTTCAAACACATCACCACCTCTTTCTAAACACTTTCTTACTCTTTTTACTACGAACTTCTTCTGCGAGCAGTGTATTTCAATTTAAATTTATGACGTTTCTTAAGATGTCTATAAACCGCCCACTATTCAAATTTTCTTGATAAAAATGCAAAGCAAATATTTTGTCATGTTTAATAGCACAAAATACATTAAAACTCCAAGACTCTTGGAAACGTCGTTGCCTAACAACTCGAGGATTATCTTCGGACCAAAAATGACTATTGTGTCGATTAGATATTCCATTTCTACAAAACTTTGCTTCATCTCTCCATATAAGATTTTTTGTGAAATAGTCGTCTTCTTGTGATTTCATTAAAAACCACTCACAATACTGCGCTCTTGTTACAAAATCAGCTTCATTAATATGTTGAACAGGTTGAAATTTGTAAGCATGCCACTTGTTTTTTTCAAAATTCGATGTATGCTCATTCTGGATGCACCTACTACAGCTTCTGCATCCAGTAGAGATTTACTAGGATCTGCTGTAAAGTAAGCAAGTGCTGTTACCTCCACATTTTCACTATCAACAACAGGTTTTCTTTTGGTTGTTTTGGGCAAGAATGATCCGAAGGAAATGCAATTTTTTAAAATATTGCGTAAGGTACTCTTTCTAGGTCTTGACCGATATGGATATTTCTTTGCAAAAACACGACATGTCCTCTCGATTACTCTATTACATTCACCATAAAAAAATCTTCGTTATTAAATCCAGATTTCGACATTATTATTATTATTCAAGTATTCAGAAACGGAAGACAACTAAAACGCTGAATAGCACTAGTAAATACCTTACTGATGACAGGTAATATGATTGCAACTTGTTTTTATTTATTCACATGAATTTCCATAGCCTAATTGATTATACAAAATAAAACTTTATAGGAATTGATACATTTTCCAAAATAACTCTGAAACTGAGACGTTTAGTTATAGGGAAGTAAATACATACTGACCCTAATTTTGAACGTGCAATCCAATGAAGTTAAAAAAAATGTAGGTTGCTATTTAAAAATTACAAGATATTGATATTTTCTGGATGAAATGTTTAACATGGTTTTCTGATCACCCTGTATTATTTTGAAAAGTTTATAATACCGCATTTGAAGCAGTATACTTTCCAAAATGATTACCTAAAATTTTAAATATGTGCATGCATTCAATTATTGGGAATGTTGTTATGAGTAATAGTCTGCAGCTGTCAATTTTTTTACAAAAATTGAAATACTTCAAAAATGGCTAACTTTAGAGGCAAAGTTTATCAGACAAACTACCCTTAAAATTTAGTTGGAAATACGAATCAATCATAAAAAATGGGGTATTCCATTTAAAATAAGGAAGTTGATATCCATTTCCGGTGTAACCGGAAGAAGAAAAAATTCAAAACTATTTTAAATCGAAAGAGCTTAAGGGGAAACTAATATATGCGAAATTTCAAAACTCAACTCTTATTAGTTTTCTTTATTGTTCTAATGAAATCTCGTCGTGGTATACCCTGTATATATCAAAAAACAAATCCCACCGACAATTTGCAACGTCTTTGTTGTCGAACTAAAATTTAGGTTGGCATTGATTTTGAACGTTTGTGATGAAATCTTTCCTTTCTTCAAGTTATCGTCCCCACACCAGTGCACACGCACTGTTCTTGACAGTTCTCATACTAATGGCGGCACTTGAATTGTTTATCACTGAAAGTCTTTCACAAACTTGCTATACATCATCTTTAGTAGGTATATTGTTCTTTCTTCTTAATATAATCCCTCATTGTACTTGTATATAAACAGATTGCCCTTTTCACTGTTTTCTACATATTTTCTTTTTCCTTTTATTAATTTTATCCTTATTTTTCTTTTAGGAACATCTTCATTAGGTAATACTGAGAAAACGTTATAAACAACTGGAATTTTTCTCTCCAACCCCGCACCATAAAGACCAATCGTTGCCCCTGTCACATTGTCTCCAGATTGTATCCGGGCTTTCTCTTCTGGCAGTATGTTTACTTGCAGAAAGCTGTAAACAATATTAACACTGTTTTTTCGCTTTTGTAGGTTTTAAAACCATAGATGGCTATTTCCACAGTCTTTGAAGTCTTTTTTTTATACATATAGAAACTAATAAAAGTATATTCTAATTCATACCAATACTGTTTACATGGAATATTGCCATCGAATATATCGTATTAAAAATGTCTTGATTTATATCCTTTTTTCTGTTCATAGTTATAAGTACAGGTATTTACTATATCTTAACCATTATCATAAAATATTTCTCATGAATTGGTACCATTATGCATATCTAAATTTACATTTATTTAGTCAAAATCGTATTCTCATCTCGAGCATACCGAATATGATCTTGCTCATATAACTTAATGGCATTTAAATGATTTACTCTTTTGACTGTTCCATCCTTTAACATAATTCTTTCTCTATTGTTTACTTTCAATATATTTTTGTTTTTAACTAATGGTCCATTTCTTAAAATCTTTAAAGCTGTTCTAACGGCTTGTGGGAAATTTAGTTCCGTCTCTTTATATACAAACCATATTTCTTGTTTCTCTTCTCTACAAAATATAGAATGCATAGATTTATTTTTGTGTTTGTTTTTATACCCAAATTTTTTAGTATTTATTCAACTTAATTTCTATATATATTTATTCTTGATGTTAAGATTTTTGCCTTTTTTTAAATATAGGCAACACATTGTGCTTCCTAGTAGAAATTTTTATTTAATGCCTACATCTTAAAAATAAACGTTTTAAAAGTAAAGTTAGTGTTCATTTTCACCAATTAAGCTAATTCTTAATCTTTTAATTTAACACTAGGGAATGAACGTTTTCTTGAATTGGCGTTAAAATTACCCCTCTTTTTGGTCCAAAATAAAAATTTTCTTGAAGTTTGTTTATGCATTGTGCCTTTCGTCGAGATTAGCTCTAAAATAGTCAATGATGACTAAAATATGTTTATTTCGAAAGAATCCCTAGAGTTGTATCATCATCTCATTTCATTTTAAATTGTTCGTCTTTGTAGGCGTTTTTCGTCTCTTTTGTCTTGCTTCTGTGCACTGATTTCAATTGTTAATATTCTTCAACATTTTCTGACTCTGTTTTCACAAACTCAAGAAGATATCGATGAAGATCGGATATCGTGAGTACATTAACAAAGAAACTAAATTTGTGCGCTCATATTTAGCCTTTCCAAAGTTGCATTTCAAAACAGGACCATGAGTGCAGCTTCAAGTTCTTCCAATTTTAAGCCAATTCCGCTTGCTTTATTTTGTAGAATAAGTTTCTCAGTGGAATCATTTTCAAACATGTTCTAAACTCCAAGAATTTTATCATAGGAATCCCATAGCCTTTTACAGATATCCGCTCTTGCTAGCCAACGTGTGAAGTTCATTGTCTTCTTCATTTTTCTCTCTGTCTTATTTGATCCAGCAATTTTTTTCAAATAGAATCTTCTCAAAATAAAAAGTAATTGCGTTACTAATAATTTTGAAAGAATGGTATAGAAGGAGGCATGGCAGTAAGGAAAACATATGCGGAAGGCGTCAGAACAAAAAGTACCTATTGGCATTTCATTTCATGTTGTACCTATGTTAATGGTATTATAACCAAAACATTCGTTTGACTAACTGACTGACAACTAAATGAAGTAACAGTCAAATTCGTTACATACGTAGAAAACAAAAAGTCAGTCAATTATATGGGTCAATTGCACGCAATAGTGAGAAAAAATTAAGAGTAAAGTTAATCTCACCGGTCAATTGCGTGTGAGGAAGTTTTTGTGGGGAAGTTTTTGTCAGAGGACGGTAAAATAAATATACTTGCCTCGCTCGCTTCACTCGCTCGGCCCATAATCTCACACTCGTTCGGTATAGAATCACTTTAGTGACTTTGTACATAAATAACTTTACTTTATTGAATATTTATAACAAACACTATTTATTATATTTGTACTTGACTGACTAAATTATTAATATATTGCTGGTGCCTATTGTAACTAAAACTTTTGCAAGCAATGGGCACATAAACACTATTCATTATTAATTTATAAATATCTGGGGGCGACATATCAGAAATTCCTTAAAGTCGTTCATATGTTATTAACCGCTGCGCGCACAACCACTCAATTTGATTGTGAATTACTTTTCTTCAATATCTGGCAGTGGCCATATCTCTGCATGATCAGAAGCTTATGAAATTATCACTGGGAGGGGGTTGGGGGAATAAACAAGCATCTTTATATGAGTTGTATTTCACGAATCTCTTTTGCAAGGATACCATATGAAGGGATGACATGTATTCCAGTTTTGACGTATCAGTATTGTAAAAAGGTTGCAAATGTAGTCAGATTAGAAAAACCTCTGCATGGTCTTTTATTAAAAAGCTTAATGTGTGTGATGTACAAAAACAGATTGTATGTAGCTGGCAATCTCCAAGTGCGAATCAACTAATACAACCAGGTTTTAGTCCATGTAATCAAATAATAGAAGAACAATTAGCAATTGAAATAGAAAGGTCTATCAAGGAGAACATATTTTAAGTCTTCGAATAATATGTATTTTAAATATATATATATTATATAAGAACCGCCGTCAAAAGATTTCATACGGAACATTGAATGATTATTATCACTAATTAAATACATATTTTATCAAATCAAAAATATATTGATCAGGTGTACATAGGTAAATCACATCGTAGAGTATTATGTTTTAATTCTAAATATTATGTTTATATGTAGCAGTGTTACACAAATGAAGTCTATAAACCTGTAGATGTAGTAAAATGTGGTAATTATAATTTTATTAATAATTTTTAATTGCTTCATCCAAAACCTTTAATTTGCACTAAGAAGTTAAGTATTTTTTTCTCATATGTTATAGTTACCGATACTCTTAACCTTTAACTGTGCGCCCTTTTAACAAAGTGAAATATAAAAGTTTCACCATCTACAAATGCGGTTAGTTAATTTAGGCATTCTTCGCCGGGCTATAGCATAGATAATTGTAAAACAGGAAAGTCCACAGAAAGGGATACGGATGATTAAGACTGATGCCTGTTAAACTGTACTCCAAACACATGTGATACCTTTGAATTCCAATCGGCAGATCTTCAGAGGGATGCAAGAATGCCGTAAGTGGCGCCTCTTCGGCATAATTAATCTAATATAACAAGCAGAGTGTCATATACGGATGGCATATCTTTTATTTATTAGCCCAATAAATTAAGCAACAGAACACTCGTTTCCTTTATTCTTTACGCGTGCAAATTAAAAATAATGATACATATAGTACTATAGATATTTTCCACTTTCTTTAAGTGCACAACGGAAATTAATTATTTGTGTACAAGAAAAAAATGTTAAGGGGTAATATAACAAGCAGGCTTGTATTGAGGAATGTGTATAATGGGATCATCACGTTTACTAAATAGGTAATAAAGAGCTGTTTTTCCTATTACTTATATAGTGTTTTAATTACATATTAGATCATTAGTGTGTGTACTTTTTAAGACCACGAACAACTGGAATATAATTTGAAGAAAAAAATAAAGGCACACTTTTTATTAACCCTTGCAAATATATTTGCGACATATATGTATGTACTTATTATTATATAGTATTTTATAAATTATACAGTGGTACAAATAAGAATTCCCATAATTTTTTTGGCACTAAATTTTCAATTAGTCATCTCAGTAAGTATGTTAATTTCAATCTTTTGGAATTAATGTCTATTAGATTTTAGTCATTGACGCCAGTGTTGCACCTGAAAGTTATTCATATCACTGTACAAACTGATACACATTTCGCTATTATATACAAGTACATTAAAAAGAAATAAAACACGAAGACAAAATTAATTTTGAATGTTAACGTGTCAAAAGTAAAGATAAGGACAAAAATAGTAGCAAAGAAATTATAATGAAAGAAATTTAATTTTAAGGAGTTATGGAAGAAATTACGTTTCCTACAAATATAAATACCTTGGTATCGGTAGCAACAGAGTGCGATAGCTCACGATCAGCCCTTCAGCCACTCCATAAATTATAATTATGTGTGTTAATAAATTTATAAAAAATACTTAATAAATTTACTGTCTCATAGACAAATTGTTTAGAAACTGAATAATATTATCTAGCTTGAGTTATTGAAGTTTTCCACTCATGCGCCTGAAACCCAGCCTACAATTTGCCTACGTAGCCGGACGAGTTTTACGTGGCAGCTCGTAGCAGCAAAGAAAGTTTTACTGAAGAATATCAATTCAAAGAAGAATCCCACTTAATGATACTGCAAACGGCTAACTACTTACTTTATGAAGATGTTAGTCAGCATAATGGAAAAATAGACCAGTAGCACTCAAACGCTCTTTGGAAATACTTAAAAAGCTATAATTAAATTGCGAATGAAGTTTTCTTGAATATCGTTAATGAGTAACATCACTGAGAAATACAACCAAATCCAAAAAACTATTGATTCAACATTTTATTTTATTTATATACCTCATGGGCCGAACTTGTTAATTCAGGGCGTCCAATTTGTTTATTTTATTTGGAAAAATATAAAAAATATTTAGTCTGAATTACCTCGTTAAATTATTCACTTATTGTAGCTAGAAGTTTCTAATTTGACAATTTTAAATTTTATTATTTATTCTTAAAGAATTTATATTAAGTAATAAAATAATTTCACATAATTTCAGTTGGCTACTAACATGTCAGAGATTATTTGCATATATCCAATTTAATACAAATTAAATTTAATTTCTTTCAATCCAATAGATTTTGTTATTGAATTAAAAAAAAACATTCCAAAGTAACTAATTTGAAATTACAAAACACTTGGTTGTAAAATTGTAAATACATTTGACGATTTATTTTATGATTCACTTGCATATGATTATTATATTTTCATTGGCATTTAATGTTGTCTTCTTTATGTATTTAAAAAAATAGGTCCCAATTTTAGGAACAACATGTAAAAATACAAGCAAAAATATTATTCATAAGTATTAGAATTTAAATTTAAAAATAAACTTTATTGCTACTGTTGAAACAAATTAAATGAATAATAAGTAACATCGAAACCAGTTATTAAACCTGTTGTTTAACACATGTTAAAACCATATCCAATAAATCAGTGCGAAACTACATCGTTTTAAGTTGCTACTGAATACCGACTTTCGTAATTGTCTAAGAATTTAGAAAATTTTTAGGGGAATTCGATGAACAATTAAAGTGATATCCTGATGACGTTTGGGCGCCAGAATATCCGGAAGAACAGGTTCAAGCTCTAACACAGAATGATTAATTGTTTTTAATAAATCGACAGTATGAATATATGAAGTACGAAATGTTGGTTAGTTAGTGTTTCTCGATATCTACGAAGTTCAATAATCTTCTCTGTATTATTTAATATTATAATAAATATGTTGTACACCTATAACGTCCAAACGTTCCACGACACGCTGCTAATAATTATATGTATAATAAAATACGAATTTCTTTTATATGTATTTATATTTCTGTTCTTTTAGTAACTAAACTAATTAAAATTTCGAGGTGGATCCATATTTTTAGTTTTATCTTGTGGCTTACCCACTTAATAGATACCTATTACTCTGTTAATACGTTTTGACGTTCCGAATCCAAAATAAATGTGTTAAAACATGTTATTAAAATGGTCGTAAATTTCACACACCAACGACATTACGGTCCATTAAAATATTTAGAGACTCTTTTAAAAAACATAAATCTGCTGTGACCGCAGCTTGTCACCCATAATTTGAAACAGATTTCCTGATATCGTGGGACAAGCAATGCAGTTTTAACAGTAGTGGTATAAATATAAATGTAATTTGTATTACGTATGCATATATTTTTGAATGTTTAGTAATTTCATATTTTACAATAAGTGAATTTAAACCATATGCTCAATATTAGAATGTAATTATTAAAGGTTGAAAAGAGTGCGCCATAAAATTGTCAAATATACAGGACCTAGATGTCCGAATATTGTCATAAAATAAATTTATTCTCTTGAATATGTCCGTATAATGCTAAATGTTGTTTTATTAAGGAGTTTGTGCTTTAGCGCGGGCGATTGCAACTATATAACGCAAGAAAAACGTATAGTCATACAAATTCTTCATACAAAGTGGGAGGGAATAAGCAGACAAAAACTGTTTAATTCTTTGAAGATTTTTTTTCCATCTAATTCGTGGTTTGGTGGAAATATTTAAAAGAGAAAAAGGCAGTTAACTTTTAATAAAGATTAAAAGTAATGACTAACATAAAAAATATAGACCTAATGGGGTGTTCCCACTACCTCAATCAGTTTCTTCCAAACCCTGACTTTATTTTTTAAAATACTTAAACAATTATGTTTGTACATTAATAAGAAAATAAAAGAAATATGATAGCGTGGTTCTTTTTACGAAAACATACGTAGAAAAAAAAGAAAGAAATCAGCAAAATACCCGAAAATTAACTACTCGATCATAATTTAAAATATATTCTAACTACGTCTTTGAAAGAGTAGAAAAGATGTTTTCACAATTAAACCTGGGATTTGGAAAATAAAATAAATACTGCAAGACCAATTGTTGGAGAAATTTAAATGAAACATGGTACAGTTTCGGCTAGCAGGCACAGTTTCGCCATACAAGTTCTTTTGGTTCTGAGAACCAACAGGGACGCATAGATATGGGTTCTACGATCTATTATCGTTCAACAAATCAAACGTACGGTGCGCGCTTAAATCAGAGTGCCTTACTACTGCAATTTAATATGAATTTTCTATCACTTTCACACCACCTGCTATTAGAATGACCGTCGAAAACATATGTCGATGTACTTAATCGGAGAAATACAGGACGCGCCCACTTAAAATCGTGGTTCGTTCAAACTGGGAACACAGCCTTAATTAATTTAATTTAAATTCTTTTAAATATTTCTCATTAAAGCAATTGAATTGTTGCAGTACAATAGAATAATATATTTATTTTGTCTAATTTTAAAATTATGGACAACTACCAAGTAAATTCCATTATAAGATGGAAATAAATGTATGATAAAATATGCAACTAAACTAAGGAGTAAAGGATTTTCTAAACAAGTTAAATAAAAAAATCAATGATTTCACATTGCAATTTCCCGAAATTTTCTCAGATAGTCTTCAACATATCCGAAATATGTTGTCACTTTAAACGAAATTGTCAACATTCACACTTGGTAAATTTTCATTTTTAATGAATGCAGCATATCCAAACATTTGCAAAATTGATAAGTGTCGTCGGATAATCTGGGATATAACTCCATAGAACTTCTCCTTGTAAAGGAGTAATTTATGTGGTGAAATATATTTGAAGATATTGAAAAATTAACTGGATTCTATTATCATCCAAGTCTTTTTAGAAGGACGGAGTTTCTTCACATATAGAAGAACTAGATATACTTGAATCAAAATGTTCTTTGTGGATAGATCGGTAGAAGAAGTTCGACTAAGTGACCATCTACCAAAAACTAACTGGAATCTAACCCAGCCAAAAGTTTACAAATGTTAAGAGTATAACATGTGTGAAGACATGTCAAGAAGTTACAGCAGAGAGAATGTAGGGAGTACTTCAACATTTTCATCAAAGTTAATTTTACTCTATGAAAGTTAATAGTAAATATTATAATCAAATGGTAATGGTTCATGATGGAAGTTTATTTGGCATTCATGAAGATTTGTTCCATTCCTTGTAATAAACTATTCTTTGTAAAATATTTTCAATATGAAGGTGTCACAGGAAAATATAAAGTAGTTTATGTTATATAGACAAAACAGTTTTCAAATGATTTATCCATCGTTCTATATCTCATTTCAAATATTTTAAAGAGTGTTATTTACACCGTAGATAATCAAATATCCATTTTATATCAAAAAATGCCTCTCGTACAACAAAAATAAACATGTCCCAGTGTTTTGCAATGATATAATTGTTTCGAGAGTTACCTTTAAAATAGGACACACCGTATATAATTAGAATTGAAATTATCTTTATAAACTAAATAAATATTAGTGGGTCTACAACTTCTTTCAGTCTTTCGTAACCTATTTCAAAACAATAGAGGTGTTTCCATGTTAATCCGGTTTGTTGATAGGTTGTGAAGTCCATGTTAATCTCCAACATATTTGTCAAAGAAAATATGCAGTTTAGTATTATAATTTTTATAATATGCACTGAGGTGATAATCTGGTATTTGAAGAATTTGAGTGTACAGGAAGCCGTGTTACAGTTGAGTTAGGTTGGGTATTTGAGGAATATGAGTTTCAAGAAAATTTTTGATTGAGTGACGTTTTCTTATTAGAGTTGAAATTTTTTTCAGTAACTTTGTCGATGTTATAACATGATGATAAATAATGTACCGCGCGATCATTTAAATTCTAAATTAGAGCAGGCTGTGAAATTTAAATTAAGTTAGTATATAAGTACCGCGCGATCATTTAAATTCTAAATTAGAGCAGGCTGTGAAATTTAAATTAAGTTGGTATATAAGTACTAATTTACAATTTGAATTGTCAAAGTGACGTTTCAAAATGTTAATTAATCAATAATTGACATTCTGGACAACCTAATAAAAAAAAACCCGCCTGCTATAATTTAGAATTTAAATGATCACGTGGTACTAATTTACAATTTGAATTGTCAAAGTGACGTTTCAAAATGTTAATTAATCAATAATTGACATTCTGGACAACTTAATAAAAAAAATCCCGCCTGCTATAATTTAGAATTTAAATGATCGCGTGGTATTAATTGTCTTTATACGAATAGAGGATATAACAATGTCCGGTAAAACAAATAGATGAGTGCTTATGTATTTGTTTTATGGGAAATGGTTATGTCATAAATTCGCAGGGATTTGAAGTAAATAAACAATTATCAAACCGAAAATCTGAATGTTCTAATTATAGATGAATTACGCGACTACTAACTACTAACCTATATCAAAAGTATTAGAAGAAATAATACAATGAATTAAAAAAAAAACATATTTTAAACACATTTCAAAACGCACTTTTAAAAGGAAGGTTTCACAATGCGAGCGATATTTCAATTGCTGGCATATATTATTAATGCCCTGAATAATAGGGTATATGATTGGATTTTTTATGGGTACGAGGGCGTATTTTTATGTTATCTACCTAGCCATGAAAAAAAGCACATAAAAGAACAAAAAAAAATTAGTTTTCTACATTACTCCCTTCAACACTAATACACTTATTCCATCATTTTCCAGTTGCCCCATACCCTCAGAAAAAAATTGCTTCAGTAACCCCGCAAAATATTCTTCAACAGCTTCTTTGAGTTCTTCATCAGAAGCAAAACGCTTCCCTCTGAGATGCTTTTTTAAATTTTTGAATAAGAAGAAGTCTGACGGGGCTATAAGGTGGATGCCTTAACTCTATAAACCCACAGTCATTGATTATCTGCTGAACTTTGTTTGCCTTATGAACCCGACAATTGTCGTGCAGCAACAAGTTTTTTTGTGGATAAGAATGCGGGCATTTTTCCTCCATAGCAGTTTTTAAATTTTTAATTGTGTGTCGGTAGGCCTCTCCATTTATGGTAGACCCTTTCGGCATATATTTAATAAGCAAAACTCCTTCTGCATCCCAGAAAACAGTTGCCATCAGATTTTTTCCAGAAAATTGTGTCTTGGCATTTTTTGGTGGTGGGGAGCCTTTATGGACCCACTGCATGGATTCTTGTTTAGTAGGAGGGTCCCAGTAATATACCCAAGTCTCATCTCCGGTAATAATTCGAGATAAAAATGTTTTGTCCCTCTCCAAATTGACCAAATTTTCTTGAGAGACTTCTGTTCTGCACAGTTTTTGTTCAGATGTAAGCAATTTGGGTATCCAGCGTGCAGGCACCTTCATCATATCCAAATCGTCATGCAACATTTTGAGAACACTTGTTTCGGATATACAGACTTCATTGGTAATGACAGAGATCTTTACACGCCGATCTTTCAGTACCAAATTTTCGACTTTTCGCACAATGTTTTCAGTTAGAGCTTCAACGGGTCGTCCGGACTTTGGGAAATAAGATGGTGTATCTTCCCAATATACAGCAACCATTCTTTCATGGATTGCTTTTGCACCGTTGCCTTCCTTTGTCATGAACTTTATTAGGCTGCGATGTTTAACTTTAGTTTCACTCATTTTATCGAGTCTCAAATCTCTATACACAGCATAAACTAAACACAACTTAGCACATGTACTTCTAACAGTGACAGCAATTTTTCAATAATTTGTTTGACATCGCCACTCTTTTGTTTCATGGCTAGGTAGATAATCTCCCATAAGCTAAAAGACTTGAATTGGCTGAACATGAAGAATAGGAGGTTATTGCACTCTGCTACTCTATACCATCGTATCGTTATCACCCATCTGCCTCCCTACTTATACAATAAAATCAAATTTAGAACAGATGTACATAATATCAACATTCGTTTCAAAGGTACCTTAACCCCACCAACTCATTCACTTGAACTTTTTAAAAAAAGTTTCTCATACCAAATCACCTTCTTATATAATTCACTTTCGGCTGACATTAAATTATCTACGTCTGTTCCTGCTTTCAAGAAGAAATACTTTGATATACTATTTACCAGGCAATGAACTTTCGCAATTCTTGCACTCTTGCAACCGTTTATAACTCATAATATGCTGTTTGTGAGTGGGTATGCAAGCAACCCTCATGACATTATATTTCTTGTTATGTGTTTATCTTATGTATATTTCCAATCATTTTCATTTCTTATTTCTCTATGAAATCCTCTCTCTTTTGATTGTAAGTTTGTGTTTTTAGTTTAAATTTATTTAATTTAGTTTAAGTTTAGGTTAAGTTATTCATAGGTTGAGTGGAAGAGCGGATGCCACTTCTGTGGTAGCCCGAACTCCGCCTAATTTCACAAAGTACATTTTTAATTTCTTATATATATATCTCTTTGTTGTCATTATTATGTTTTCTATATCTGTACATATGGATGTGAAATAAAAGTTGCTTATTATTATTATTATTATTATTATTATAACATAAAAATACGCCCTCGTATATCACCAAGAGATTTTAGTGAAGTTGCAGAGTATGGGATGTACAGGATGCCTTGGCACAATTTATCACTGGATAAAATCCTATGTAACAAATAGAAAACAATGGGTATTATCATAGACGTACGATCAGCGTGAAATAGTGTGTTCTATAAAGATTGAGAAATGTCCATATTATTCATCTTTTTGCTTTAATGTAACATCAATGTAATAACATCAATGATTTGTCTAAAAAAGTTTTCTATTTCATACCTTCATTTGGGAATAATTTGTAGTCGGTTGTTGACTTAGACATTGCAATATGTGATGTGGCGACAAAATGACGTATTTAGTTTGTGAAAAATAATTTAGAATTTATCATCAATGAAAATAATTTAATGGGTTTGCATAATGGGGTATCAGACTGTCACAACATCATATTCAATTGCTTACGCTAACCAAGAAACACTTCTCCTGGGCCTTGGTGTGGACTCCAGGAGTATCCTGAATATTTGGAGTATCTGCATGTTTAAGAGCTGCATATAAACTTGAATCCGAAAAGTCATGCCCAAACTTCTCTTTGAACCGTAAGACAATCCAGAAATTTTTAGTAAATACGAAGTTGTGATACTTATAAGTACTATACCGTCTTTCGTTCATGTCAGACTTAAGTAAATTACGAAAAATTATGATATTCAATGTCTAAAGAAATTTAACCACTTTCCTGATTCAATAAATGCTTGTTAAATTTAAAAGGGTTTTAAAAAATATTTATGCTCTGCATATGCCATATAAGGTTTTTCTAATCATATTAAAGAATTTCTTTATTTCTAATACATTTTTAATTGAGAATGTTGTTCAGTGTTCAGTATGCAAAGCTCCAGAATACTGCATCTGGAGCTTTGCATAAGAATTCATCAATTTCTTGTAACAAAAGTAAAATATCAACTTTTTAATAATATGTTGTAATGTGTAACTAAACTTAAGGTTATTAAGGTTGCTCTTATAATGGGCATTATGGGAGCTTGCAGGACTAACGAAATACATGCCATGAATGTGAATGATGTGGTAAAACCTAAAACCGTAATTCTCCACATCTGCTAAATTCTATGATGTTCAAAAATATGTCAATCCTCGTCCGCTAAATGTGTTGACCGATACCTATATCAAAAAGGCAAATGCACCTGTCAAAATATAGGTGTCAACCAAATATTCAAAATAGATGAGAAATATACAAATATTTGATACTACTGGAAGCTGATTAGTATACAGCACAGTACAATACTAGTAGATGAGGCCATATATAACTATTTTGAAAAGACACGGGGGATGCAAGTCCACTAAAATTGCCGAAATTTACCAATATATGCACATCCATACAAAAGAAGTTGAAATCAGCCAACAAAATCATCACCTCAGTTCAAGCTTTCAGCATCAGTGTATTAAATACAACGGAAAATGGAAATATAATCAACAATAATGTTAAAAAATAATACTAAGTAATATAGCCCCTTTTTACCCAATATTGTTAACTTTACTGTTACCTCAATAACTCGATAACGCCTAATGCGATCGCTTTTAAACCCTAACATTCTTCAGACACTTTTTTAAAATAATTTTTTTTGTGTTAAAAGTAACCCCGATTTTCATTTGTTACCAAGTTCTTTGCGATATCGTTTGCTTTTATGGCGGCCATATTGGATTCTTCATTACTTAGATAGTCCTTAACAATAGCTTTTCAAATTTCACTCTAATACGAAATTCATTGGCTATGACATTAAATTTTAGTGTGAAACAGACGATAAGTTCTGTCATTGTTGACATGTAAAAGTGCAATTGCTGAGAGATTTAGAACTTTGTGTACCAGTTACTGACAAGTAATTACCGTTAAGCATTGAGATTAATAAGAACTGATAATGGGACATACCTTTTCAAATGAAGAAAAGGATGATATGTTGGAAGTGTATTTCAAAGCAAATAGAAACTCTGAAAATGCTTGCACAAATTGCACTCAGCATTTTCCGGAAAGACCACAACCACACCGGATAATCTTTAACAGAATCATAAGAAATTTAGTGAACTATGGAAGCTTCAAAGAAAAAAGAGCTAACTACCAAGTTAACAATGCTGATATACGTCAAAATAATATTTTGCAAAACGTTATGAACAATCCAAGTATACTTATATCACTATGTCGAGTGGTTCGAGAAACTGGAATTTTGAAATCTAATGTTTATAAAACGTTGAAGAAAAACAAATACCATCCATACAAACCAACAATTGTACAAGGTTTGACCGATAATGACTATCAGCGAAGATTACAATTTAGTCGATGGTATCAACAAAAATGTGAAGATGATGCTATTTTGTCTAGGAAAATTCTTTGGACAGATGAAACAAGATTAGCCAATTGTGGAGTGTTCAATAGGCATAACAATCATCATTGGTCTACTGAAAATCCATATTTGGTAAATCAAAGAAAATTGCAAGTTCGATTTGGTTTTAATCTCTGGTGTGGTTTGATGGTACGAATTTTTATTGAAATGGTTTTTGCCTTCTGTGTTTTTATTTCTTCATGTTCGATAATCACTTAATAGGTCCTTTCATCTTCGATTAGAATTTAACTGGTAATACGAGGGCGTATTTTTATGTTATCTACCTAGCCATGAAACAAAAGAGTGACGATGTCAAACAAATTATTGAAAAATTGCTGTCACTGTTAGAAGTACATGTGCTAAGTTGTGTTTAGTTTATGCTATGTATAGAGATTTGAGACGGTCCATTTCTCGATAAAATGAGTGAAATTAAAGTTGAACATCGCAGCGTAATAAAGTTCCTGACAAAGGAAGGCAATGGTCCAAAAGCAATTCATGAAAGAATGGTTGCTGTATATGGGGAAGATACACCATCTTCTTTCCAATGGCAACTGTTTTCTGGGATGCTGAGGGAGTTTTGCTTATTGAATATATGCCGAGAGGGTCTACCATAAATGGAGAGACCTACGGAAACAAAATTAAAAATTTAAAATCTGCTCTGGAGGAACGCCCGCATTCTTATCCACAAAAAAACTTGTTGCTGCACGACAATTGTCGGGTTCATAAGGCAAACAAAGTTCAGCAGATAATCAATGACTGTGGGTTTATAGAGTTAAGGCATCCACTTATAGCCCCGACCTAGCTCCGTCAGACTTCTTCTTATTCAAAAATTTAAAAAAGCATCTCAGAGGAAAGCGTTTTGCTTCTGATGAAGAACTCAAAGAAGCTGTTGAAGAATATTTTGCGGGGTTACCGAAGCAATTTTTTTCTGAGGGTATGGGGCAACTGGAAAAAAGATGGAATAAGTGTACTTATTAGTGTTGAAGGGAGTTATGTAGAAATAATAAAAAAATTTTGTTCTCTTTTTCATGGCTAGGTAGATAACATAAAAATACGTCCTCGTAGATATTTGGAGCTACTAACGAACGAGGTAATGCCTGTCCTGAAACAAATTATTAAGCCTGAAATCATGCAAAACATCTGGTTCCAGTAGGACGGCTGCCCTGCCCATAATGATCGTGACGCGCAACATTTTTTGAAAGAACATTACATTGGGAGAGTTATTTCAAATAATGGTCCGCAGTACAATGGTGAGATCACCCGACCTTACCTCCTTGACTTTTATTTGTGGAGTGTCAATAAAAACGAAGTATTTAATTTGGAACCACCAGACACTCGGGAAATTTTAGAACAACGAGTGCTGGATGTGGTAGGATCAACGAAAACACACTACGAAGGGTACCAAAAGGTGTGGAGCATAATTGTCGCAATATCGAACAGTTTGTTTAAGTAAATCTGAAATTTTAATTTCGTATTAGAGTGAAATTTATATTATATGCTCTCTCGTATAATAAAGATTTATTAGGCATGTTCTACATTATTGGAAGGCTATTTTTAAGGACTATTTAACTCATTAAGAATCTAATATGGGCGCCATAGGAAAAACAAAAGATAATGCTAGAACTTGGAAACAAATGAAAATCGGGGGTTACTGTTAACAAAAAAAAATTGTTTTAAAAGAGTGTCAAACAACGTTAGAATTTAAAAGCGATCGTATTAGGCGTTATCGAGTTATTGAAGAACATTGAAATCGGCAAATATTGGTTTTTCCAAAATATCTCAAAATTGTAAGTCCGAATGAATTTGAAATGAGATTTTTTGCGAGCATTGAATTCTGCAAAATATTCCTAATTTAACCGTTGCTGTATCTCTTCTAATACCGAATATAACAATTTTGAACATCGAAATGTGGACGTACTGTATATTAACAATCAAAAGGATAGATAAAAAGAAATATGACAATTATTATTTACTTCTTTAATATGATGTCTTGTATCGCAAATAATTTTTACTGGGCAAGTTGGAATAGAATATCATAATGTGTTTTGTAAATATTAAAATGTATTATTATCATGTTATATTTTATAGTTTATAACTTACATTTAATTATTTTTTATTGATGTATTTGAGGACGTTCGCAAAATGAAGTAAAAGTATCATTATTATTATTATATATAGAAAAACTTCAAGGAATTAAATAGCTGTACTGAAAACAATAAATATTTATTTCAGTATTGCATAAATATAAGTGAACTAGCTCTGGTATTCAAAATGAATTTATTATTTGACTATGGTCACTCGTTATACTTGACAAATGGCCAATTTAACACCTATACATTACTCGGCATTCGCATTAAAAATACATTACTAACTCGAACAATATTCATTAATAAACTTTTCCGGAGCAATGCACATGTTCTGTACACTAAATATATCTCAATTATCCCTTCTACTTTCAAGGAGAAGTGCCCACAAGATCCCTCCTACGAAGCGGCACCATTGGTCGACAACTTAATGCAGATGTATCAACGTTTAGAACTCTTAATGATGTTACTTAAGGTTCATGTTCCTCTAACGGTTCCTCAAGACAAACTAGCCGTTTTGAAAAACGGTATGGCCGCAAAACATAAGTATACATTTTAAATAGTTACCAGTGAATGCCCTCGAGTACAACAAGCGAATTTTAAAGAGTGAACGATAAGGCGACAATGACAGAAAATACGAATCAGTGTAATTTAGAAAACAGTGTGACTAGAAGTAGTGAAGTACTATCTCAAAAATCCAAAAGTTTCACTATAGAATCGCTGTTGTCAAATAACAATGACAGGAAGGAAAACGATAAAGAACTTAATTGTTATTTTGATTCATCGCAAAGTATAAAATGTTTCTCCAAAATTGCGGCTGATGATAATGAAAGACTTCTGGAAAATATGGAAGATGAACATTTAGTTCAGGATACATTTTTAACAAATGAAACAAATGTCAGTGATAGCAATATCAGGTTAATGGGGAATCCGGAATTTACAAAAAGTAAGGAACGAAGTTATTTATCATCACCAGAAGAACTGTTTAATAGAAGGTTTTCTTCTGAAGGTAGGTGAAAAATTTGATTCTTATTATTACCCATTAAAAAACGGAAAATTTTTAAATCCCATGAAAGTGTTACATATGCATACTTAAACATTACTTCCTCTAACTAGTCCTCGCGGACAGTACAGTTTTAATAGTTCTAATAAAAGTTTTGAAATTCCACCTAAAAATGTTTTTCAGAGTTCGCCGGACCTTTAAAAAATTAAATTTTATTATTTCTGGTCTTCTGATAGCAATGTTATTATAAATATTAATGTCTTTATAGTTAATCAGAGCTACTAACATTCCAAGTAAAATTAATAAAAAACCATTATTTTACACGTCTTAACACTACGAAGTAATTCCTTGCTTCATTTGTTTAAATTAAAAACAAAGTAACCGAGAACGCGCCACGTGGAGATTACTGCTTACCGAACTCTTCCACATCCCATCCCTATCTCCCATCCTATGCCCAAGACCTACGATATTATCCAATCTTCTTTACTCTTGACATTTGTATTCCTTGTTGGTGTCAAAACCTTGCTTTAAGATTTGGGGCTTGAATTTTGCTTTTGTAAAACCGTCTCGTCTACTGGGTCCACTTACCGACAAAGAAGCCTCAGTTGCAAGGTAATGCCCCGTTTCACTATTAACTGTGGCAAGGAAATTTGGCAATCTCAAAATTTTTTCTAACCCAAATCACATCTTCCAGATCTGCGACTACATAATTACGAAAAGCTGGTGGTTCGGTTATCGTTATGCTTTACCAATCAGTCATCTCCGTATGTCCCTAAGCGTCAACGTTGAATGTTATATTACATTGGTAAATTAATATTGTCATTTATTTTTTGGTTCCTGTCTTGCAACGCTGTCGTCGTTTCCACTTCTGCTTGCGAAGTTTCGTGCACTGAAACGGATCTGAAGCTAGACTCAGTAGGTTTCTGTTGATCGTGGTAGCTTTAAAGATATCCATTAGCATACTGGACGAAACGTCGACTGCAGAAGAAGATACAACGGCAGGGTTGCAACCCAGAAATCAGGAAGCAATCTACGACAATAGTGGAAGCCTATGATTTAAATCCTAGCACTGTTGATTGAAAAGATTATAATTTGCAAATATTTTTTTGTACTGAGAAACATATGCCAGACTCGGTATCTTACATAGGTCCGGCAACCTCAAGATGAATGAGTTCGAGCATACCCGGTGCAAAATTTTTATAAAAAAATTTTGAGAATTAATTTTATGCGTTAATTGGGAAAACTATAAATAATATTTCTTTTGCACATTTCATTTATTAATACAGTAAGCGCTGTATTTTTAAATTTACGACCTTCAAGAATAGTATTTACCCTTGAAATTTATATTCTTTGTTGGTGTCAAACGCTCATATTCAAATTTGGGACTTTAGTTTTGCTTTTATAAAGCCGTTTCGTCTATCAGATCAGCTGACCGACAAAGAAACCTCAAATAAAGGGTCTTTCAATAAGAGGTTTCAATTTGATATGTTAATAAAACGAGTATTTTTTAGCGAAATCAGCGGATGTTTATTTAATTGTACACAGGAGGGTATGCCATTAATAATGGAAAACAATATTAGCCAAATGGCCGCCACGGCTACGATGGCAGGACCATATTCGTTTCATGAAATTTTCCATCGCCAATTCGCACATTTGCGGTTGTATGTCCTCGATAACTTCACGAATTCCATCTTTGAGGTCTTGAATCGTTTGTGGGTTATTGGCATAGACCTTATCTTTCATGTAGCCCCAAAGAAAAAAGTCTAAGGGTGTTAGATCACAAGATCTCGGTGGCCAATTGCGATCGCCTCTTCGAGAAATCACACGGCCGGGAAACTTTTCATGCAAAAGAGCGATTGTATCGTTACTTGTGTGACACGTAGCGCCGTCGTGTTGAAAATAAACGTCGTCGACATCAATATCGTCCAATTCCGGCCATAGAAAATCATTAGTCATCGTTCGATAGCGCAATCCATTCACCGTAACAGTTTCTCCAGCCTCGTTTTCGAAAAAGTAAGGTCCAATGACCTTGCCGGACCAAAAACCACACCAAACAGTCACACGTTGAGGATGAATAGGCTTTTCAATGATCTTTCTTGGGTTTTCCGAGCCCCAAATGCGACAGTTCTGCTGGTTTACGTGGCCTCCGAGATTAAAATGGGCCTCATCACTCATGATTATTTTCGATGAAATTCCTGATTAGCTTGATGCATTTCAATGACCCATTCAGCAAAGACACGACGTTGTTGATGGTAGGTAGGCATGAGTTGTTGGGTTAACTGAACTTTGTAGGCCTTAAGACCTAAGTCTTTATGCAAAATACGGTGTAATGTCGTTCGTGGAATGCCCAATTCCAAAGATCGACGGAAAATGGACAAATCTGGGTTCTCCTCAACACTATGGGCTACAACAGCAATATTCTTATCTGTTCTTGAGCGACGTGCACGAGTTCGCTTCTTCACATCACTAACTTGTCCCAACAGCTCAAAATTTTCCACGAGTTTCACTATTGCTGGCCGAGAAGGTGCTACACGACGACCGAATAATGCTTTAGTTCTACGAAATGTGACCGCGAAATTTTCACCATATTTGTAGTGAATTTTAATAATTTCAATGCGTTGTTGAAACGTGTATCGTTCCATTTTTATTAATGGCGTGACTTTTATTTCTCATCTGTCAAGTAATTACCGGTTGAGTCATAACAACTGTTACAATGGTGGGCTATTCAAAATGAAACGTCTTAATGGAAGACCCTTTACAAGCTTAATTCATTGCTTGTGTGTGGCAAGGAAATTCAGGGATCTCAAACATTTTTTGACCCGAATCGCGTCTTCAAAATCTGCATCTGTATAATTACGAAAAGCCTGTGATTCGATTATCGTTAAGCTTTGCTTATCAATCATCTCCGTAGACTCACATGCATCAAAAGTTAATTCTTGGTATTTTGAAAGATCTAACACTTAAATGACTTTCTTGTGGTTTTTCTTGCTTCTATAATCCTTCGCATTCCAGTTCCCTAATAAATTATCTTAGATGTGTTATCATAGTCAAAAGAATATTTTCAGCATGAGCAAAATAGGCAGTGTGCTGAATGACCGGATCTATGAGTTGTAATTATCTTTGTCCATAAATCTGAAAATTTAATGAGCTTCCAAAGTTTTTTGGCACAGGCATAAATTGCAAACCAAATTCATGCGTAAACCTTAACAACATAGTGCGTCAAGATTACTAAATTCTGGGATGGCTTTTCAGTTCCAACATATAATCTTAATATAAGGTATGCAAATATTAACCAGCGATCGTGATTTAGCTGTCCAGATATACCGACTCAATTAGTTGGACTTTAGATCTTTAGAATCTAAAGAAGAGAAATCTAGACATGTCCTATATATTTGAAAAAAGGTTATTCAATTTCGCGTTTTTAATTTTTCCATGTTTTGTTACTTGTTTGTTATTAAACACATGCAGTGAAGTTGGATGTTGCCTTTGATAAATCAAGGACCTTCCAATAAACTGCATACTGGTGGCTTGCTTTCCTATTTCTGCTTTTGTTATTATTTAATCAATGAAGACTCTACGCCATGATTTATCATAAAAACAGATTGGTTTGCTTATTTTACTTTTTTTATATACAGGCTGTCATTTATGTAGTGAAGGCTTTATGAGTAAAGATATTTTGTAGCGATGTTTTTCTATAATAGACGGTCATTAGAAACACATTTTAAATTTATTTTGTATATCTTTCTTTAAAAACCATTTTTTTTTCAACTGAAAAATATATATTGCTGAATTTTTCAATTGTTTACTAAATTTTACACCTTAAACATATACTTAAGATGTTATTACTTTACAATTGACAATTACTAAGTTATTGTAATTTTTTGATATAATTTTGCCAACTATATATTTTTTATTTGAATATGGTATATGTGAGCCATGTTATATAATGCGAAATTGACAGTTGAGTGGATGACATTTAATAAGTTGCTGCTGAGTTGACGTGCATGATTTGATAATAAGTTTTTCAAAAAGTGAGGTTAGAGATATGATTTTGAGTGTATTATGTGATTTTCTCAAAATAATATTTACTAGCTAAAGCCTAGAGTTTGAATTGTTTATAACATTGCGTTTCAGACTCTTGTAATATACCATTACTCTTCTTATTTCCGTTAACTTTTATAATCTTCATAGTGTCTCATGTTTATTTATATAAAAATTGGATATGAAATATATTGTTGGCAGAGAATATATTGTTGCAAGGAAAAATTTAATTGACAGCAATATATTTCATAAAATATATAGTAGTGGTGTTGCAAATGAAACTATCCGTTACTAAAGTATTCGTTACTCGATAAGATCCGAAGTAACGAATACTGGTTTCAAATAATATTCGTTACTTTTTCAACCAGTTACTCTCATAATATATAACTTTTAGAATACATTCTTGTCTGAAATATTTTATTAAAAAATATAATTTAGTGTAAATAAATATTTGAATTTAACCAATTATTAGTATTACTTGTATTTGCGTAGGTCGATTTTATTATAAAGGTTTTGTTTGAACTTATTGTATTGATGCAACGTAAAATAAATTTTGTGCCATGTACTACATTCTACATTTATTTGTGTGATTCTTTTAAGGAATTTTATTTATTTAACGTAATATATATTAAAATTAGTAAGTATATAAGTGAACATTTTGTATGTACCATATAGTAACTAAACATATTCCCGCACCGCACATTTGAACGAGTACTCGGTAACGAATAAAAAGTAACGGATATTGAATTCAAAAGTAACAGATAGTTACAAGTACTGAAAAGTAACCGAATCCAATATCACTAATATATAGAGTACGCTACATAAAGGAATTTAAAAACCAATCAAGTTAATGACTTGATTCTAGTAAGTGCAGAAACAGGAACTATTACGTGAATTACGTGAATGAATGAGTAATAATATAATAATAATAAACGTTATTCATCTTTAGATGTTTACAATGATACACTATAATTTTAAACTATACAATCATTCCTAACATACCTCGTACAATAGTGTCTAAACTCTCTTATAGAAGGACTCTGTTTAGTCGCTTCAGGCATACCATTATATAATTTTAAACCCTTGTAAAAAAGACTATTCTGCGAAGCCGATTTTTTATGAAAAGGTAATCTAAAGTTATCTATGTATCTAGTATTGTAGTCATGAATCTCATTACTACACGAAACATATTTGTTTAAATACTTTGGTAACTTATTATGTATTATTTTATAAATCAATATAAGAGTGTTGAACTGAATCCTTTGCTTAACACTAAGCCATTGTAATGTATCTAACATTAATGTAATTCGAGTATACCTATTGCAACTCAGTATAATCCTCATAGCCCTGTTTTGCAGCTTCTGTAATCTATATATATATATCTCCATCTCTGGCTAGAAATAGAATTGTGGAACAATAATCAAAGTGTGGGGCAATGATTGTCTTATAAACATAGATTCTAGCCCATAAACTTAATTTAGCACCTATTTTTTTTGCAACTTTCTTTTCTATATAGTCAATATTTCTAGAGAATGTTAATTTATTGTCAATTATAACACCGAGATATTTAATCTCATTTACCCATTCAATAATTTCATTATCAATTACCACTGATTCACTAGTGTCATTTATCACACTGCTGTAGATAAGCATAGCTTGTGTTTTCGACGTATTCAACTTTAGTTTATTAATTTTTAACCACTTGCTAACACCTTCTAGTTCACAGTTTATCTTTTTTATTGCTGAATCAACATCCCTATCTGCAACACTTATTAGCGTATCATCCGCAAACAGGTTAATCTTGCAGTCCTTAGTCGCACTTATCACGTCGTTTATGTAAAGGATGAAGTGAAGTGGTCCTAGAATTGATCCTTGAGGGACTCCTAGGGAGACCTCCTCAGCTGTTGTCTCTTCATCGTCGTACCTAGTTTTTTGTTTCCTATCTGTTAAATAATCCTTTATCCATTCCAAAGCCATACCTCTTATTCCATATTTACTTAACTTTTGAATTAACTTCTTTCGGTCAAGTGTCTCAAAGGCCCTTTTCAGATCCAAGAAAACTGCCACAACTTTGTTATTGCGATCTATATATATAGCAAGAACTATAAAATAACAATAACTATGAACATTAAAATTGGTGAACATTATTTCAAACAATATTCAAATAAATATTTATTCATTTCTAAAAATTTTTGAACACTCTTCCGATATTAAGGGAGCTGAACGCTTATATTTCCAAATATTTGGTGAATATGTTTCCGCATAGCTTCGTTTGTGGTATCAGGTATACTGTATATTTGCTCCTCTACGTACCCTCATAAATTTTGTGATGTCCGGAGACCTAGAAGGTTCCACAGGCTAGCCACTGCCCTGAAAATATTTAATTCAAAAAAATCATGCCTGTAGTGTAGTGTAGAGTATGGCGTTCGCTTGTCCGTTAATAATACTACCTTCAATGAAATGTGGGCCTATCATCCGATCACCAAGAATGCCTCCTCATACATTTATGCTCCACCTATGCTGATGACCAATTTATTAGTGAAGTAAGGATTGTCATTTGAATAATAATGAAAATTTCTTCTGTTCCATTACTTTGGAAAGTAGCTTCATCAGTAAATAATACATTATCAAGAAAAAACATGTCTGGGTACTAATTTTTGTCATTAGCCATTGGGTAGCTTTAAAATGATGAGTGTGCGTAACATAATATTTAGACGTATTCAATACGGATGATTTTTTTTAAATTTTTATGCACACAAGAATTTGTAGTTGAATTCCATCATTTATCACATATTTAGGTTTCTGTGGTTATGAATAAGTAATACCACCAGTAGTAATGAATGTGTCCATTACCCTTGTAAAGGTATTTGTCCTGGAATATTTTCTTCCATGGTAACCCTGCTGGTAAACTCGTTAGAGTAATAAATAGTTTCTTTGATATTCGTTCATTACAAAAATCATATCTGTAAGCTCTCTTTTAGAAGATTTCATTATAAAATCACTTCAATTGTTTTACGTTGACTAGCATCAAAAAATTACGCCTGTCAACTGAGAAGCTAAATTGCATGTCATACATTCAATTGTCAATTTCGCAGCAAATACCATGTTTACTTATATACCGTATTCATATAAAATACATAAACTTGACAAAATTATATGAAAAATGACAACAGCTCCGCAATACAGTAAGTAACAACGCCATATGTGTTTTTATTGTGACGTGTAGTATACAATTCAAAAGTGGCTATTCCATTTAAAAAAAATGACTTTTAGACAAAAATGTGTTATGTAACTTATTAATATACTTAATCACTGTTATATTTTTAATAAAACAATAAAATAGTTGTCAAGTCGCCATCTTTCCTTTACTCTCTCTTATACAATACTACCAACTACATCATACAAAATATTTCTGTTTACAACTCGGCCTATCCTGACAACACTGTTCACCAGATTAGTCCGCGCTAAATTCAAAATGTTTAACACTAGTGGATGTGGACGGATTAGTACTGGTTCACCCTGCTACCACTATCTAGAATAGCATACTATTCCATCACCAAAATTAAAACCAATAGGCATCTGGTAGTCGGGAGGAATTTTCGGTTATTGTTCCACCACTAAAGTTGTACTATCAGGTTCACGCTGGCTTTTCTTCTTCTCTGGACAATCACTCTTGAAATGCCCCTCCTCATTGCATCCAGAATATAATTTCTTCTTCGCCTGCTGGCATGCGGATGCGTAATGATCTTTCTCCCTACAATTAAAACACTTAACAATCTTCTTTGAAGCACTGAGTCCAAGGAAATTTGAATGGGAAATTATGCTCGACCTAGCACAATGTCGTTCATTGCTTAATAAGTTTTTCATGACATCAAGTAGATCCAACAGAGGTGTAAACCGTGCTTGCAAAATCCCGTTGTCAAAACCATCGATCATATAGGAAATTAAATCACTTTCACATATGTTAATTTATTTCCTAACATTACTATGTCCTGGTAATAACTACAGAAAGATTCATTCCTTTTTGCATTTTCTATTATCAAATTTACGCATTAATACTATGCGATTTTCTCTGCAACCAAACATTGCAGTAACTTTATATTTAAGTTCATCATATGTAAAAGACACATATTCTAGTTTGGAATAAAACCATGACAATGCAACACCTTTAAATTTGCTGATACTGATTGGCATTGCTACTTTGTCACCCACACTATGCGATTGCTTAATCATCTCTATCTTCTGGAACCATGTTGTCGCATCTTTTTCGACAACACCTAAAAAATCCTGTATCATTGCAGCTATTTCCGAATTAGACTTGTAGCCTACTCGCTCAAAGCAGTCACAACTATCTGCACTATTTCTTGGACAGTTATCAGACTACCCTCTGTATTTGCTGTTGAACTCTTTCCCGCCAACTCTGCATTTGTATTGTCTGTTCCTTCCATATTGGTTGCCTCTATGACTTAACCAACGCTACCTACAAAACCGTAAAAATCTCCTGCAGTACCACAAGAGTCGTCTGACCTAATCCTAGGCTATACCATGGTTTTACCCCACACCTGAACTGTAAGCCCCACTGGCTTATTAATATAACCACTGGTACATTTTTAATGAATCAATAAAATAGTTGTCAAGTCTCCATATTTATTTTACTCTCTCTTATACAATGCTACCAACTATAGTACATCGTACAATATGTTTCTGTTTACATAATTTTAATCCATTTTGTACAAATGCAATTCGTAGTTGAAAAAAATTAAATATGCTTGTATGTATAAGGTTATTTTTTGTACCGGTAGTAAAAAATCATAGCATTTTTACACATAACACAGCGCCACGAAATGACATTTCACAACCTGGAACTAATAAGAGGTAAATAATGAGGCCATTATTGACCTAGGGAAATAATGAAAACAAATAAAACGAATGCCGCAACCATGCACTCATGCTTGTAGTAGTAGTAGTATGTCAAGTTGTGAACCGTCAAAATAAATAACTCTATTTTAGGCACAATTTTAGGTTAACAATACCAGAATTATAATATACGTTTATTTAGCAATTGCTATTAATTTTATATTTTCTAACAATACTTTGTTGTTTACATGAAAAAAAAAAGCATTTGTCTATTAATACATAAAATATGTATGATAGTATAATATGGAATCAATATATCACCTAACTATTACAGATGCAAATAATTATTTAATTCATATTGAAAATTCCTGTATATATTGCAGGTGTGGTTGCGTAAGTAGATGTAGGTAGATCTTGTAACATACATTCTATATTTTTTTTATTTACTAGGGAATCTTCGATATAACCTTTAGCTACAAAGTGGTTCCATTATTACAAACTTTTGAGACGTACCATTTTTGCTATTGTGGATGTGAATAACAATTAAATTATCTCTCATGATGACATCAGAAATTAATAAATTACCCAAATCATCCTTCGGCATGCACCAGCAACACCAATTACAAGACCAGTCTACAGAGATATAAATTATCAATAATTTCAAAGTATTAATATATAAACATACTATCTTAGTTGCAATGTAACATATGTCGGGTACCTCAGTAAAGAATTTTATAATTTCCTCGAGTAAATACTAATGATTTTTTGGGCTTATAATTTTAAGTTTTTCTTTTTAAAAAGGTAACTAATTTAAAATATTTTGATATGTTAATATTCTCTTTTAGGCCAAGTGTAGCTTTCAACATTGAATATTGCGCCCATAAAGTCGAGGCTTTTTTATTTTTTGAATATTCATGAAAATAAGCCAGAAGTACGTTTTCAGAAGTTACTACTGTATATTTGGAATTATACCATTTTTTAAATTCTGTAAATGTTTTCATGTATAAGTGATTGTGATTAGATTTATTCGGAAGCAAGTTCTCAGCTGCCTGTTCTGCAATCTCGCGCATTTCAGGTGGTGTACATCTAAACTCTTTAGACATTATAAATGGAATGAAAAATAATCTAAAAAATACTTGACTTTTAGTTTCAGCATTTACGTCAAAACTTATTTGTAAACATCAAAATATAGCCTACTTATTTGTTTACATGAAGTTTTATTACAAGGGCATTCTTACATATATGAGTAAATTTATTCATAATTATTAAGGTTTTAAGGTCCAATTAGACTACTGGTACAAAAAATAGTATACATACTACGGTTGAGAAGACTATTATTGCCCTTGTGGCTTAAATTCCTCGGCGCTTTGCGCCTCGGAATTTAATCTCGCCACTCGGGCAATAATAGTCATCTTCTCAACCTTGGTATGTAATATACTATTATTATCAACAACACTACCAACACTACCTCGTTTTCAAAAATATATTTTTTTAGAAACATTTAATTTTTCAGAAATATAGTAATTAATCGAAAACGTATCAAACGTTTATATAAAATAAGAACCAATAAGGAAATATTGGTTTGCTAATATTTTCCAATAGATTATCTATTATGTTTTACGAAGGGAATTCCAAGACTTGTTTTAATAATGAACTGAAAATACATCCCATTTTATTCTGGTACACTTGAAGCACAATATTATAGATTTAAGTATTGCGTTACTTGCTGTTCATGTCATAAGCCATGAGTAGAAGGCAGTCATGAGTAGATATTTTCTTTAAAATAAGAAGTAAAGATGTTGAACGTAATATAACAGCAATATTATACCACTTCCCAACTAATTTTGACGTTCCAAATGGTCGAATAGAAGATATAACTGTTGATTTTCACGGCAGTACATTTACCGCACAAGTAATCGCAGAAATCGGTCGCATAAACTGGAAATAAACACAAAATTGCGGACCAAACGTCTAGTAAAACTGAAGAATGCACTGTGTGCATCTTGTTGTGCTAACTGGATCGCCGAGCATCTACAGAATTAGATGTGTGCTCCCATAATCGTTAATTTACAAGCGTTCAGGACATCAAAAGATCTTCTAAAGCCTTTTGATACGAGATCCACCCATAAATATGTCACGTCGCGGAAAATGTTCCGTCCAACGTCCTGGGCGTGAAACGAAATGTTTATAATTTAATTTTAATTTTATTGCGTGACTATCATATATATGTATTTTGTCTTGCTTGAGTGAAAACGATCCTAGACACAAAATATGTAAACATATAAATATTGTTATTAATATTCATCAGGATGTTTTCCATAATTGTTTTACATATTGGATGATTAGTTTTTTCCGGAGTGAGTGTAGAGATTGTATTAAATTACTGATATTAAGGTAATAAATTGTAATAATCCAGACATGCATATTTTGGGAATATAAAAATAAAACAAACTTAAGAACCGTATCTATTTCCATTACTAATCTGTGAAAAATACTGCCTGGGGCACTGAAAATAATCGAATCATGATCTTGGATTTTATTCAAGCGGGGACAATTATTTTAATTACATATTTTTAATCTAGTCATTTCGATACCTTGTACCTTGAATTTTTCTTCAAACAGGAACAATTAAGTTGACTACATATTCCAAACATGTGTAGAGGATCTTTGAACATTCCTTAGTATAAGTAGTAATAAAAATCTGTTAAATCATAAACTTCTTCCCTGACCTTCTGAATCTACGAGTAAAGAATAGAACAGGAGAGAGCATAACGTGGTGGGGAAATAGGTATTTTTTAGACGGAGTTACCACTTTCGGTAGGTCAGTTATGTCCGGTTATGTCAAAAATGGCATTTTAGTGTTTCTATAATGGTCAATTGTGTGGCTTGTGGTCGTTCTAAAACGGCAAGAACAATGAATATTAATTTTTCTCTTCATCGGTAAATTATTTCATTGGCATTCGACAGAGGCAATAATAATTTAAAAAGAGGTATTTTAAATAAATTGTCATATATCTGACATGTCTGATTATGTGTTCAGTGTCGTAACATATATATATCCAAGTCATTTAATATTTGTCATATTTTTGACGCAGATTTCATTTAAACCCGTTAATAATATATTAAAAAGAAGAAAAGAATTGAAAACATAATACACTCACGATAGTTCTCTAATTATTTTTGGACTAACAACCTATTTTAAATGATTATCGAGAACACAGGAAGTGTACATATACCCTATACAAAATATTTATGCACGCCTAGGCATTGCGGCGGCCATATTGAGTTACCAAATTTGGACAAATATTATTATTAAGGAGACTCTCTCCTGTTCTATTCTTTACTCGTAGTTCTGAACACATAAAGCAATAGTTCCGCTTCTATATGGCAAATGCGTAAGTATAAAAGTCACTGAATACTTCCGTATATCGGTATTTCCCGATATCTGTTGGGACTAAAAAGGTAAATATAATATTGATTTGATTGATACTCTATTACACTGACAATACAGATTACTTAATATATGCATGTTATATCAAGTTTTTCTAGTAATTATTATTTTTTTCAACATTAACATATCTGATTTTTTTTTGACATTAAGATTTTGACCTTTCATTTACTGTTTTTGGACAACAGTAAAAACGTTACTTCAGTTTCGAATTTTGATTTTTTTATTATAGAGGAATGATTGAAAATCCTGCTATAAATATGTTTATACTCTTAATAAATCTGAAAAAGTGTTATTTGTGATCGGAATTTTGAAATTTTTCTCATACTCAAGTTCTAAATATTTTCATACTCTGAGTAATTTCTTACTACTGTACTCTTAAATACAAGGCTTGCTATTGATAGTTTGAACCGTTTGGCCGTTATTGTGGTCACACACAAACATAAAGAGAGAGAGAGGGGGGGGGGAGAGAGAGAAAGAGAAATGTTACATGAATCACATTTTGCGTGACCAGGGTACTTTAAGAAGTGGACATTTATAAAAATGTCGAGATCGAACATAGTCCGTCATCACCATACTACCCTATACTACGTACAAGAAACTAGAAAACGACAAGAACGAACTGCAATGATCCTTATAAAGCTTTAACAACAGATTTATCAAATCGATTGTAGTTTGCGCTAATTTTTATTCATGTATGTAACATTCTCCAGTAAAGGAAAAGTAGTCATAAACAACTGAAACATTTCGAATAAATTTGACAAAAAGTTAGTTTGTATTTAGCTTTTAATATGCTTTGAGGCTTCCTTGTGTGATAAGGGAAAAATAGTGGTCTGTAACAAATTAAAATCTAATTAATAATTAATAAGTAAAAAACACAAATTTTAGTTTCAAAAATATTTAATGTATAGACACTACATATGTTTCACCACACTGTGGCTATATCAGGTGATGAAAATATACAAATTCCATTTCTGTTACAATGTCACTTATAAATACAGAAAATAGATGACACATTATTGTTGTTAGGTAGGGGTATTTAATTACAGCTTTAAATTTAGTAGGGGGGGGCTATTTAGGTCCAACTGATCGTTTAATATTATACCTATTGTACTAAATTTATTTATTTCTAGACTTTCCAGCAGTGGCGTAACGTGGGTGTCAGCCGCCCGGGGCGGAGAAAAATTTCGCCGCCCCCTTATTAGTTATTTCATTTTAAAAGACTAAAATACGGGTATACAGTAATTCTGAAGAACTTGTCGGCAATATGTTTTACAACATAATAATAAAATTTATTACAACAATTCTTACACGTTTGCCACTTACATTGATATAACAGGTATAGAACTGCCGATTGATAAGGTTAAGTTATTAGCGAATTGAACATAAAACACAAATCTACTTTCAAGTAGAACTAGAACGATACTGTTACTATTTATATTTTTATTGAAAAATAATATAATGGTTAGAATTAAAAACAACGCTTCTCTTTTTTACTAAAGCTTTATTCGTCTACTTTTTATAAGAGCAAAATCTTAGCATCACATACCTCTTGCTAAACAGACAAGATAGCCAGATTGGTTAGCCTTAAAGTACTCATTGCTTGGATTTCACAATAAATTTTAATAATTCAAATGGGTCCGCATTAATTAAATTATTTTCGTTGTCAGCAATAAAAGTCCACAGTCGAAGTTGTTCCAACTTGAAGTCCTGCTCGTCAATTTCGGTAGATGCGTAGTCTAGATTACATTTAGTATCTTCCGAATCTAGTAACATAGCCGTCGTTAGATAAGCAAACTTATCCGCCAAATTCTATAGCTGCTGAAAACGCTCACGAATTTCTACTATTCTATCTAACGAAGAAAACAGCTTTAGTCTCACTCATTTTCTCAAGGCAAGTTGGCATCTCTGGTTCCGTCATCAAAAATATGTCTTCTCGTCATGCGCCGCTAAGGTTCCATGGAAATGCGAAGTTCTTCACAGATATTTTTTGCATAACTTACAGCGCCATCTGCCCATTCCCCTCGTTTCTCTGTCAGTACCATCTGTAAAGCATTTACTTTCTTAGCGCATAGTCGTATGTCAAGTCCCTTTGTTTGTAAATATTTTTGTGCATCATTCACTTCAAGTAGCACCGGTTGCCAGAGACCCAAGAAACAAAGAAAGGAAAATGACCCCATCGTAACTAGCTTTCACCTGTCTCTGTTAATTTTTCCAAAGCGACGAGAATGTCTTTGTGATGATGTAATGTCATTTTGGCGACAACACCTGTTGCACTCCACCGCATAACTTAAACCCTTTTTAAAGTTTCGCCTGTAGCTGCTATCAGAACTTCCCAACGATATGTGGACAATGGAAAAAAATAAATAGCAACGTTCTAATGTGCCGAAAAAAGTTACTGAACTCGCCTCAACTGGGGCAGCATGTAAACAAACTAGGTTTAATGAATGATTTGAGCAAGGTACGAATTCAACTTTGGGATTTATTTCTTTAATTCGTTGCTGAACTCCTGAATGCCTTCCAGCCATAACAGCAGCATTATCATATGCTTGGCCTCTACAGTTGCTTATATCGAGGCCATCAGCTTCAAGCTTGCTCAAAATCAACTTTGAAATTCTTTCAGCAGTTTTATCTTTCGTTGAAATGAAATCTATAAAAGATTCCACTACTTGTACTTCCTGATTTTCAATCACTACGTATTTTAATATCTGGCTTGTTTGGTCTTTATGAGAAATGTCTGAAATGCTGTCGAATATAATCGAATAATTCTTGGCCTTTTTGTTTGTCCGATGATATGTTAGCGAACTTTATTTCCCAAAATTGCTATAAATACGTTTTGGATTCTGGTGACATATACGATATTGAAATTTTGCCACATATTTTAGATCTTAAAAGATGTTCACGAAATACAGGATTGTACTTTGCAATTAATTGCACCGATTCTAAAAAGTTTCCTCTATTAGTACTGGCGTCGTTTTCTGTATGGCCAGGCAGAGACAAATTTTGTTTGGCAAGGAATTTTATAATATCAAACATTCTGATAAGAATTTCTTGCCATTTTTTGTTTCCTCTGCCTCTAAGTTTTGCTCTATCTTGTCAATAGTCTGTCCTTTTTTTAAGCCTGGTCTCCAACTTCTTCCATTTACAATAATTTTGGTTGTATAGTGTACTTGACTCGTGACTTGAAACCTTAGGTTTTAGTTTCCACCAAGTATTAAATCCATCAGATAAAATGAAATGGTTGAAATTTTTACAAGATATTATTATTTATTGTGAAATTTTGCCGCCCCCTAAAAGTGCCGCCAGGGGCGGACCAGCCCTGCCGCCCCTACTACGCTACGCCACTGCTTTCCAGTAAGTCTAGAAACACATGGATGGCACAAGCGGTTCTCTTGTGCCATCCACCTTATGTTTGTGCGATTACGTCATAAACAACCTGCGCCAGAACATTATATACTTATACAATGAACAAAAAGAAAAATTAAAACTGAATTTATTGCTTGATTATTCAATACATTGTAAATGCCTACAATTTGTTTGGCAAACTCTTGATAATAAAGATTTACTACTACTTGCCTTTACTTCAACAAAATTGCATATATTGATGATTTCGATACAAATTGTCTGAAAATATTCTAAAATAATGGTCACTAAATGAGACTAAATTTGGTATCCTAGGAAATTGCGTAAAATTATTCACTACCACCGCAATAAAAACACCATTCTTCGTCAATTACAGTGTAGGTAGTGCTTTTAATACTAATTCTATTTTTTTACCATTTAGATTTTCATTTCTACCTATTTCTATTTCGTAGAATTCATTTTCTATATTACTTCGACTTTTTCGAAAATTCTGGTTTTCTTACATTACTACAGTTTTCCGAACCTCACTTTAGTTGCGCAACATTAGGATGCGCTGGAGAATTATCAACGAACAATATTTTTTTTTCTACACAATTCTTGATCCCATCCACGGAGTTCGGTAGTAAAAATTTCGCCGTCATCGATGGTTGCCTTTGTCATTAACTGATAAATTTTTAACACTTTTTGGAAAGCTTTCCACTTTCGCAGTGTTTTCCTTTGAATTTTACCATCTTATTCGGAGTTGATTTGTAGATCAAACCAGTCTCGTCCGTTTTAAGAATGTCATCTCCGTTGAATTGTCTCCGAAGTTCTGGTCACACTGTATTTGACCACTGCACTGTCATCTACTGCCACTGCTTCACCAGAAAGTTTGCCGCCACAAAGGTTGTGACGCTTTCTTTCTATCAGCTACCACTACACGTACAATCATTTGGCTAAGTAAGTTTTTTGTTCAAAGTACTAAGCTTATGTTTTTACACACTTTCATTGATCGTTGTTACGTTCTTTAGTCGTTCTTGCGGAAACCACTTTATAAGAGATTGGTCGATGCGCCATCTTTGTTATGAGGTTTTCATAAGGTTTTAGTATTCACATTTTTATTTTCAAATTCTTTTCTTTCAAATTGTTCCGACTGTAGATTTACTGATTTTCCTTTCACTACAGATTACTTGTTGCGATTTTCCATCTTCTATATTCTAAGCAGAGTATTGCCGTCATTATATTAATACAGTGGCGACGCTCTCAATGGCAACGCAATACAAAAACATGAAACGCAGAATGGGGAATTATTAACCAAGGTTATTGCGTTATAATGCAAAGTTGATTATATAGCCGATGGATATTTTATTAACTGCGGCTTTTCAGGTTCGCTATATCCGAGTTTTTTATAACCGATGAATTTTTAAAAAAAAAATATCAGAACTTGCACTTGCTCGACTTTTTGCGGTGATGCAAACTTCAGCTGGTCTGCCAGAGCGCGGAGCGTCATTGCACTCCTCTAGCCTCTCCTCAAACTACTTGTACCACTCATAGAATGGCATTAAATTGTCGCCATACACTTCTTTCAACGCTGTTAGCGTTTCAATTCTCGATTTCCTTAACAAAAAATTTCAACGTTACCCTTTGCTCAAGATATTTTGGCGTAGACATCATGTACAGAATTGCGAAACACACGTTCACTCCTGCGGCATAACACGCAGACTGCCGTGTGAAACGAGTTGAAACATGGGTGGCATTTAGTTTAAGGTCCCCTCTACCACGCCCGATCATGTGGCGGATCGCAGTGTTGCCACGTGGGCCGCAAAAAAACTTTGCCGGATACTTAATTGTCAGACCTCGTATAAGCAAAGGAAATAGTGAGATATACAAATATCATGCAGTACGTGCGGGGTGTAGTCAGTATATAAAAGGGCCGAATATTGTAGTTTAAATACACCTTGTTGACCGTACTTTTGAATCTTCGATAGACAATAGAAATTTCTTCCCTCAGAAGTCGATATAACTCCCGCTTCCCTTAGCTATTAGTGATGAAATTCAAGGGCATTTATTCGTTAACGGCGTGGAACTGAAGTAACAAAGCAATTAAATACTTTATACACTCAACCTATACTAAATATCTCCTATGGTTTCTGACAGGCATGTAAGCTAGCTGCATCGTAGTATAAAAATTCAAACTTGAGAGCGATAATAATGATAAATCATGGTTTAATATTCACAACAACATTGTCAATTACATGGGTCAATGAGTTGTTGTACGACAATCCCCTAGTACGACTTAAGTTGCGCACTCAGAACTGTACATTAATAGCCTGCCATTAAGATACAATAGTAATATGCCAAAGATGTTATAACAAGGGGTCGGCAATCAGGAGTACATTGCAGGACTGAACTTGAACGAAATTGTGCATAGTAATAGTAGTATCACTATTACTGCGACCAATTTCGTTTAAGTTCAGTCCTGAAATTTACCCCGGACTGCCGATCACTAGTTATAACTGTAAAAAAAAAATGTTGGATTTTATTAAATATAAATATAATTTATCAAGGCATTAATATTGTACTGGAATAAATATTATTAATATTAAACGTTGTGCATACCAATTTCAAAACTGATACTGAAAAAATTTCAGATTAAAATGAATGTCCTAACAACTGAATTTGTAAATGTTAAATTTACGAACGTTTATGAGATCAAAAGAATTAAAAATCTTTTGACACGAGATACAATCGTAAATATGTCAGAACGTTGAAATATTACGTTGAAAGTTTTAGAGGAATAATAAAATATATGTTATAATTTTAGTTTTATTGGGGATATTACATAATTGAAAAATGTAACGCTGACAAATGTGTTGGAATAGATTTATGCGTTTTCACCCAAATGCGATAAAAATATATAACAATAAGCTATTCACTAAATCAATTTTTCAGAAATCCCAAACTTAATTTTACGACTGTATATTTCGTCGCGTATACTAATGATTACAGATAATATTTTTCCTATTAACAAAGTTCTTAATGTTTCTTTTAAATTTTGTTGGCAAATCCGATTAGAGTGCTGGTTTACCAGATCAGAGGTTCACGTCTTGGAGATTCGCCTATTCTTGAATGAATGGGGTACTAAACTTAGGGATACGCATCGAACACCGATGTTTTCGAAACATCGATGTCTGTAATTCGATGTAGCGATGTTTTGACATCGATGTTAGTAGTTCCATATAAATCGATGTTGGTCCAAAACATCGATGTTCAATGATCTATAGAAACCTATATTGCCGGTGGGATCAAAATTTGTAAATTTGAAACGAGGAAACGTAACAGCAAAGAACGATACTGTTCAGTTTAAGTATACGCGTCTTTCTTTTTACTCCTACTTTATAATGTCTTCAATAAGAAAAAGTTATGTGTGGAAGTTTTTCGAAAAACATTCAGATGGTACAGCGACTTGTAGATTGTGCAAGCAAAAGCTTAAAACGTCGGGAAATACCAGCAATTTAACTGGTCATGTAAAAAGTCTTCATCCACATGCTGTAAAAGTTAGTGCTTCAACACAATCAACATCGAAGTATGTAGCTTCAACATCAACATGTGTACAATCTTCAAGTCCAGGTGTAGAATGTACTACCTTTGTCGAAAGTGGATTGTCCGAAACACCTCCTCCGGAAAAAAAGGCAAGTGAGTCTATCAAACAAAGATTAATTTCTAAATCTTTTTCGGAAATACAAGCATATTCTGAAAGAGATGCGATATCCTCAAAAATTACGAACTGTATCGTATTCATGATTTGCAAAGACTGCCAGCCTATTTCTATAGTAGAAAACGAGGGATTCCAGCAGCTTTTAAAAACAATTCCGCCACTCTATAAAATTCCAAACAAATCGAGTATTACAAGATTTATTGAAACAAAATACGATATAATGCAAAGGTGTATCAAAGAAAAATTGTCAAATTTAAAACACGTAACATTAACTACAGATATATGGACTGACACCCACCAAACAAGAAGTTTTTTGGGGGTCACAGTACATTTTTTAAATCATTACGAACTCTCTGCCATTATTGTCGGAGTTGTAGAATTGTCCGAAAGACACACTTCAGAATATCTGGCTGATCAAATCTTGACAGTATGCAATGATTGGAATATTGCAAAGGAAAATGTTACTTGTGTTGTGACTGACAATGGGGCAAACATAGTAAAAGCTATAGAATTGGCATTTGAGAAAGGAAAACACTTACCATGTTTTGCTCACACTCTCAATTTAATGATAGACAAGGCCATGGAACAGACTACTGGACTTATTGAGTTAATTACACGAGTAAAAAGTATTGTTACGTGGTTCAAACACAGTGTTGTTGCTTCTGACGAGTTAAGAAAAATTACACATTTAAAATTAATACAGGAAGTGTCAACAAGATGGAACTCAAGATATTTTATGATTGAGAGATTTTTAGTAAATTATAAAGCTGTTAACGAAATTCTAATTAAACATCCGCAGGCTCCAAACATGTTATCAGCATTAGATATTTTTGAATTAAGAGAAATTGCTGAAATTTTGAAACCAGTCGAAGCAGCCACAAGAGAAGCTTGTGGTGAAAAGTACTTAACTACTAGTTTAATAATACCAATGGTGCACTGTTTACTTGACACTGTGATAACATAATATCAGAAACTCCCATTGCTACAGCACTTCGAACTTCAATAATGAATGAAGCTAAAAAAGATTTGGACACAGGGAAAGCGTATATTTTCTAGCGTTAAGCACTATACTTGACCCAAGGTTCAAGAAGATTCATTTCACAGATGCACTGGCCTGTTCCAGAGCCATTAAACAATTAAGGGATTTAACTGTGCAAGATGTAGAACAAGCACATCCTCCTGAATCCGAAATTGGTAAGTTAATTGTCTTCACATTCAATTATTTAAGAGCTTATTTTGTATTTTGTTAACTAGATATCTCAGGAACCAGTACCAGCGAGTCTTTTTTTTAGACCAAGCATTACAATTTGATGAAAGCTCATAGTATCTCTAACTCGCGCTCCACTGATGAAGTAGCAGCATACTTGGAGAGCCCATTGTTAAATCTGTAGAAGAATCCTCTGGAATAATGGAAATCTTTGAAGCTCCTCTATCCGAAATTATACGGTGTAGCCCTGAAGTACCTCACGACAGTTGCAACATCAGTTCCTTCAGAACGATTATTTTCTAAGGCTGGACAAATCCTATCTCAACAAAGAAATCGCCTCAAAGGAAAACGTCTATCACAATTGTTATTTTTACAATCCCTTGATAAGCTTATATGGGATTTGTAATTTCAAGTGTAGCTTATAAGATTATACATACTTATTTATTACCATTATTCTATTTTAGTAGTTATTTGTAATAAAGTTACCAAGTAATTACTTTTCTTATTTATAATAGTTATTGATATGTACCATGCTTAAGGCTCTATTACACTTATCAATTTTTTGACCAAGAACCAGATCAAGTTAAAATTGACGACAAGTCGTGTATTACACTTGTCAAGTGGACTTAATCAATGATCAATTTGTTGACAAAGAACTTGTTGAATTAGAACATGTTCTATTTTTCTTCTCAACTTAATCAACTTTTTAGTGATTTCTAGCAAAATTCATGTTATAAAGTTTTTTGCCAACTGTGTAAAATGAAAACATTCCATTTTAGAATATTGTTAAGAATGACGTTAATTTCATACTTCTTGAAAGAATTGTGTGCCTAAATTATTTATTTTCTTTTGCAGCTCTTTTGCACTTAATTTTAACATTCAATATCAAACACAAATCTTCGGTAAATTTATTATTTTTTTTATTTCGTACTTTTGCACTATTGGTACTACTAATTCACCTAAAAGCATGCTAAAATCTTGGTGAAAAAATTGTGTAGTGTAGAAAAACTAACAACTATAAAGTTACTACTGACTACCTACCTACTCTGCAATTAATTAAAAATATATAAATTACCACTGACTGTATAGAATTTAGTTAGCTGAATGGTAAATGCATATTTTTTGGGATTTCTAAATAATATGAAATTTTTTTCCGATGTATCGAAGACATCGATGTTTTTTGTACGATATATCGAAGACATCGATAGATTGTATTTAATATCAAACATCGATGCACCATCGATGTTTTGCTTTCGATGCGCAACCCTAATTAAACTAAACGACTACCTTCGAAAGCACATGGTATGCACACGTTAAAATATGATTTGGCAACACCGCAAAATACATGTATTTCACCAAAGTATAAACAAGTGTTTCATCATAGTTCCATGTACTCCTATGATTGTTTTGTTTTCGTTGTAAAATGAAATATATAAAATACAGGATTACGGTTAAGGACCAGTGAAAAACAAAAAAACGGAATGTCGTTGGATTATTTAGAAAATATCCTCAAGTATAAAGTGGAGAATTTTTTTGATAGCTTTACTATCACATCGCAAAATATGTGGAAAGACATAGGCAATAACTTAGATATAGTAGGTCCTGCTCAAAAACACTCGATTCATAAATAAAGGTATCAGTATTTATTGCACCTTTTTGTTAAATAGTACAAAAAGAGATTATTATATTATCTACTTAGCTATCAACCAAACAAGTTTGGAGAAAAATAATATTTTGTTTGTCATCATATCCATTAACGTTCCCTCAGTTATTCCAACGATTTTCCAATACGGTTATGTTTTCAAAAAACATTCTTTTGCTAAGTCCTCAAGAAGTTCCTCCACCATTAATGTATTCATCTGAAGAAAAAAGGCATCACCTCAAGTGCTCAATTTCGTAACAAATAATCTCTTGATGTTAAATCTGTGATGTCGGGTGTATGTTTCATATGTTGCCGATACAATTTTTGTTCGAGAATAAGCAATTTTGGAATTCAACGTGCGGAAATCTTATTCTTAATACCTACAAAATTTTCCTGTGGTTTTCATCCAATAAATATACTATTCACCATATTTGTTGTTTACATTGGTTCTTGTTTCAGCAAATCTCCCCCATTAAGTCATCTTCAATAGATTGATCGAAATCAGTTGGACCAAAACTTTATCGTAAAATATGACGGTGCATCTTGCGGTGAATATTCTTAAGTCCTTTTCCTTCCCTCATCAAAAATTTGATATTCTATGTTTTTGCTAAATTTTACACAGTTATCGATTAGCTAAAGCTACACAAAAACAACAGAACTCTTTAGATGTAAACAAAATTTGATTAGTATACATCAAAATGTCATAGCAACTTGACAACAAAAATTTGATATCGTCACTTGTTTTCGTCAAGTCCAAGAGATATGTAAAACAGTTAATGTTCCAGATGATTATAAAATGGATATAATGTGTGATAGTGCAACTACGCCTTTGAATAATTATGTTGATAATCGTCGGCAGGTTGTCAAGCTGGGTACTAGTACAACTGGTAGTCTCACGTTTACTCGAGGAGTACCACAAGGATCTGTAATTGGGCCAGTTTTGTTTAATGTTCACACGTCATAGTTTTCACCTACATAAACAACTGTAAATTTTATGGCTACGCCGAAGACACACAACTATATTATTCATTTCGTCCATCAAAGTGGCTTTTCACAGTTGAGAATATTAACATTGATCTTTAATGTCTATTCACTGCTTCCTAAAGTCATTGCCTACACATTAATCCGGGAAAATCACAGGTTACTTTGTTTGGATCAGAGGGAAAATGCCGCGACTTGATTAATGCTATAAAAATTAAACTTAATAAATTATATTACCCATCTTTGTGAAGGTTAAAAGCTTGGGTGTCTCTTTGGATTACACCTTCCGTTGCGAGATCAAATTCCAAAATGTATTAAAAACGCATATACATAACTCTGAATAAGCTGACACCTGAATTTCTCCCATAGAGCAGATTACTGTTTTTTACCTTTTCTGTGCAGTATGTACGAGGTAGGCGCCATAAATTCTCGGCCTGAAACTTGGAAAGATATAAAAAAAAATATTTTTCTATGTAATCTCCCCTAACTTCTATACATTTATTACGATTAATTAATAATCCGATACCCTTGTAAAAATAATCTGAAGTTTTTCCGTTAAAATGTTCTATAACAGCTGCTTGCAACTCATTGTCGTCCTTAAAACTACGTCCCCAAAGGTCTTTTTTTAAATTAGAAAACAAAAAAAATCACAAGGAGCCATATCCGGGTTATACGGTGGATGTTCGAATTCTTGAAAGCCGCATTCGCGGATGTCAGCTTATGAATGGTGGCAGTATAGACGGCAGCATTGTCCAGCAATAATCGCTAATCTTTTGTCAATTTTCCACGACGTTTTGCGCGAATACTGTCCCTTAATTTATGCAATAAAGACGCATAATATGTGCCGTTCACACTTGTATTGCGCTCTTTAAAGTCAATTAGCAAAATTCCCTCACAATCCCAGAATATTGTGGCATCACCTTTTTCATTGATTGAACGACTTTCGCCTTTCTGGGACGAGGTTCATCAGGCCGCCGCCATTCCATGGACTCCCTTTTCGATAGGGGATCGTAAACCGGAACCATTGTTTCATCCCCTGTGACAATGGACTCCAAAATCGGTTTTGGGTCGTCACCACACATGTTTAAAAACGAGTATGCACATTCGACTCGACGTTCACGTTAGAGAGCAGAAAGAAGTCACGGTACCCGTCTAGCACTAATTTTGTTCATATCCAAAATTATTATGGAGAATTCGGTGAACACTTGTTTCGGAAATGTTTGATATCACTGCTAATTCCTTCACTTTCAAACGGCGATCTTCCAGCACTAAATGTTCAATAATTGAAATTTGTTGAGACGTTATCACTTCAATTGGTGGACCCGACCGATCAGCATCTTCCAGGTAACTTGTCCCAAACGGAAACGTTTTGCCCACTTTTTTACAGTTGAATACGAAGGAGATGAATCACCGTAAACGCCGTCTTAACGTTGTTTAATGTGATAAGGTGAATGCCTTTCTTTTGTTAAAAATTTAATGACCGCGCGGTACTCAATATTCGTTACTTCAGACATTTTCGTGCGCTAGTCACGTTGGTTAGCTGGTTACTAAAAACTACTAGGCTTCGAACCATCATATTTATAGTGTACACCTCGAGTATGTGCATGCACGACGTGACGGAGTTTGAACACGTTTGAATTTATATAAGCCTCTCAGGCCGAGAATTTATGGCGCCTACGTCGTAAGTATGTACCTATGTTGCCCGTTTTCGTTTGATGTATTAAGTCGAATACTTTAGGATAGACACTTTTATTTAATTATTTTGTTTGTGTTGGGAAGGTTAATTTCAGAAGTTTTTACTGATATTCGCTTTCAGTTTGCAATTTAATTTTTAATTTATTCTTCATGTAACTTTGTTTTTATATCTACTGTTATTAATTTTGTAATAAAGTTATTTATTATTATTATTATTAACAAATTTTCTGAAAATGTCAAAATGTACACAATTAAGCTATGGAACTTCAATGAACTCGCGAGCCTTTGAGGAAACTTTGCAAGGTATGGGATATATAATTTAATTGTCCTCAAATCTAAATAGCTCACGACAGGCACTTTCAAATACAAAATCTGGTACCTTCCCCGCTTACTTGTTCGTAATACAATTCAGCAACTCATCTTTAGCAATAAGTAGTTCTAATGGTTTTTCACTATCTGTCATGAGTAAGCTGCTACACAGCAAAAAAAATGAGGTGTGGCCACCACACGACTTTCTTATACGTATGAAAGTGTTACTTCCGGTCCGAATTTTGAAATTTCATTTATACAAAACATATTCCAAATCCAACTCTAAATACTTTTGTACTCTTCATAAATATATATAGAATGCATAATTTACGACACATTTGCAAAAAATCGTTATTCGGTAAGAGTAAAAGTGATACTTCCGGTCCGATTTTTGAAATTTTTTTATACAAAAGATATTGTAAATTAAGTTCTAAATACTTATGAATTCTTTATAAATTAGTCTAAACTTAGTAGTTGACGAAATATTGGCAAAATTCGATTTCTTCACTGAAGTAAACTACTACTTCCGGTCTGCTGATTTTACTGAAAATCTAATCAGTTCTCAAGAGGGAGATTATACTACTAAATACAAAAGTTGGAATTGATATCTACAGCGGTTTGACCGCTATCGTAGTCACACACAGAGAGAGAGACACAGACACACAGAGAGACATTTTTTAAAAACCACTTTTTCGGTATCAGGGGACCTCAAAACGTGGATATCTGCGAAAATCTCGAGGTCGAAAATTTTCATCACAATACTTCCTTATACTACGTATAAGAAAGTAAAAGAAACATACGTTTAACTCAAAACAATACCAATGATTTTAAAATATCTATTAAATGTTTTGAATACATTAATGGCTATGTGTAAGACTGTTTTCTTGAAGTATTTCAGTTAACTAACTTAGCTCACTTAATATTTGTTACAATTTCTTTCGAAATTGGTTTGTGTTTTCTTAAATCAAAACAATTTTTCTAAGGTATTTCTGTCTTTTACATAGTCATACAAAGAACCACATAAGCACTAATTTTGTTAATTTTTTTTTAATTAATAGTTTTTATAATCTATAAAAGATAATTTAATAGAAAATAATTTACCCGTGTATTGTATGAATTCATACTTTTAATATGAACTAAAATCTAAAGTGCTCGTTATTACTGTTTTCTGTGTTGTTAAAGACCGTAGGTTGCTTTGCTGAAGGATTTTCAACCGACTAATTGCCGCTACATGACACTCCTGTCTAAACACAGATTAATATATTATGTGATCTTAAAATAAATTACTTCGACTATCTCCACCCATCAAATACTTAAACGGGTATTTATAAACAACATGCGTTATTTTTGTCTTTCTTTTCCTTGGTAATATCAAACTGTGAATGCAGTACTAAGTCAAAAAATTATTCGAGTTGTTAGAATATTAAAAGAATTAGATTAATTAATTAGAATTTAAAAATAAACACCCTCTTCAATTACGGATGTTTATTGATCCAATTTTCACTATACCTGGTGCGGCAATAGTGTGTCGGCGGAGCTTAGCATGAAAACTAATAAAGTTGTAGCAATGAGACTTTACGTACTTATGTACTGTGCTATCGAGAAAGATTGTAGACCACGTGATTAGTAGTGTTCTAAAATCTGGTGATTATCGTGTTCATACGTTTATGAGATTCGCATATCGCTAGATTTGACAATAGCGTACATTTTATTCACAAATACTGCTCTCATTGTTGACAACTCAAATATAGCTGCATTACGGAAAAGGAATATGTATGTATGATGCGCCACTGTCTAGAATATTTTACGTAAAACATTCAATACTACCAACTGCTGTTAATTGGGTTGCCTAATTTGGTAGTCACGTGGTCTACAGGAATTGTTGATATCTATGTAGTAGACTACTGTGCATTTTGTAATTTTATTTACAAATATACAGGCTGTTCCAAATTTTTGCAACCACCGTCAACTGCTTTATTTTAAATATATTGCTATACTTTCTAGCTATTATAATGATAGCCACCCAAGTTATCTTTGGATATGTGTACTTACGATTGCTAGTTTTGGTTTTATTGATAATTTTGTTAAAATCTTGACAGTTGCAGCATCTAACATTTTAAGCCTTAGTCTGAAAATGGGTAGAATGCCTCACGTAATTCTTGTGTTACTAATTTATGGACAAACACGTTATTTGTTTTGAGGTTAAACAAAGTGAATAAATATACAGGGTGTTAAATATGTCGTGTCTAAGTTATCGATCTTTATTGGCTATTTTCTCGTTTTTTAAATTCTAACCTATAATATTTTTTTAAGTCAGCATATTCCTTGTAAAATTGCCTTTAAAATGGAACCAATAACATACCACTGATTTCCAGTATTTTTAATGTTATAAGCCTTTAATGGGATATACCCATGTTTATAATATGCAAAATGGGGGGCGTCTAACAGTTAGTTGGCCTTGGTTTTAAAAAAAATTGCTGTGCAACCAAACGTCAAATCTCTATTTCAAAATTCCATATTTTATTGTTATAATTTAAGTTTGGGTAGTTAATTATCAATGTCTGTTTGTTTGTTAGTAGCTGTTACGTGTTGCATTTACCTTGTTGTGAGTTATATCGTTTTGTTGAAATTATTTGAAACTATTATGGTATTTACATACCTCAATAGTTTATTGTTCTCTTTAGAAGCTTTTGCTTTAAAATGAAATTTTGAAGGAAGTGCTCATAGACATGGTATTTGCTCTTGGAGCTAGCAAAGAAATCCATTTTTAACATCAAGAACATATGCCCGGCCGAAGAGCACCGGATAGTAAAACGCTTGAAAATTTGTTGATTAGGTTTCTTAAAACGGGTTCAGTGAATTACGTCAAACATGAAAGAAGTAAGAGTATGGTTACAGAAGATAGTGAAGTGAGAGTCGTCTAGTCTATTGTGGAAAATACGCACGTATCTACAAAGATAATTTCGAAACAACACGGCATAGAAGTCACTACTGTGAGGAGGATTTTAAAGAAACATAAATTTCAGCCTTACAAAATTCGAAATTACCAAGACTTATTACAAACGGAAAGGAGACTAGTTTACTGTGAATGGATACTTTTACAATTACGACAAGATAAATTTTCTAGACCATGTGCTTTTCACAAATAAAGCAACATTTGCTAGTTGTGGAATAACAAACAGAAAAAAATCCATTATTATAATACTACGAACACTCATTTTGTGCAACCCATTTCATATCAACAAAAATTGAGTGTAAACATCCGGGGAAGCGTTATAGGAAACACTATTACTATTATTACTATTATTGGTCCAGCTTTTTTAACAATACTTTAAATTATGCAAATTTTCTACAAAATAATTTACCATTGCTATTAGAAAACCTATCACATAACGTCGTAAGGAGATAGTGGTACCAACATGATGGTGGACCAGCACATTATGGTGCTGCTGCAAAGCATATTTAGATAGGGTATGCACCAATATAGGTGAATTAGGAGAATAAGCTTGAAAAGCTGACTGCCGTGATCACTAGATCTCTTTCTGTGGCCAACTGTCAAAAACACTGTTTACGCAACACCTCCTACAAAGGCAGCGAACATGCAGCAACAAATAAGAAACGCTTTTCTTCAATTAAATGAGAACAACAAGGCTCAGAATGTAAGTCTGTCGATACAGAGGCGGTTGAGAGCATATGTCGAGCAGAACGGATATTTGAACGCAGATTAAGATTTTTTTTATTATGGAAAATTTTCAAAATGTAATTCTAAAACTAATGATAAAGCATATAAAAAACAGGTGTTAGTTAAAGTTACTTTGTTTAATTTTCATAGCCAACCAACTTAAAAAACTATTATAGGTTAGATTTACAAAAAACCAAAAAATAGCCAATAAAGATCGATAACTTAGACACGGCATATTTAACACCCTGTATATTTATTCACACTGTTCAATCTCAAAACAAATAAAGTGTTAGTCCATAAATTAGTAACACAAAAGTTACGTGAGGCATTCTATCCATTCTCAGACTAAGGCTTAAAATGTAAGATGCTGCATGCAACTGTCAAGATTTTAACAAAATTATCAATAAAACCAAAACTAACAGTCGTAAGTTCACATATCCATATATCATTGCAAAGATAATTTGGGGGGATATCATTATAATAGTTAGAAAGTATAGCAATCTATTTAAAATAAAAAAGTTGAAAGTGGTTGCAGAAATTTGGAACAGCCTATATATTTGTAAATAATATTAAAAAATGCACAGTAGTCTACTACATACGTACGGAAAGTCTCATTGCTACAACTTTGTTAGTTGTCACGCTAAGCTCCGCCGACACACTAATGCCGCACTCCGGTATATCTGTGAAATAAAGCTTAGAAAAAACATTAATTCTTTAAATAATATAATTTTGTTTTCTGATCCTAGCAATGTTCTTTTCAGTTTCCAGAACGCTATCTATTTTTTCAACCATGACCTTACATAGCTCATAGTGTGTTGAACAAAACTTATCACTAGTTGTCACATGATTGCCTAAAATACGTCAGCATATTTTTTTATAATTGGATATAACAATTTCGACGTAAATTCAATATTAATAACATAACAATAAGAGCACTGACGAATCCAAACCGTATGTTATACAATAATGTCGTCCATGACATTTGTTAGAATCATATTTAATCTGAGGGCTTTGCAATACGGATATGCCATAATTGACACCCATTTCTACATCAAGACTATTCTAGAATGTGATGACTTATGCGATATTACGTTCTTCCAAGTTTTCGCCAGAAACTTAATATATTTGAAGAGAAATTATAGCGAGTATTGCGTTGGTTCTCGCTATTGGAGGTACAATATTGATAGCAAATGATTTAATTTCAAAAGGGATTTCCCATCCATGATTTATCATCTTCACGTTTCCTAAACCATCAAACTCCAATATCTTCTATTGTTTGAATGAATTTTTTTTGACGTGAAATGAGTTTTATTTTTGAGTATAATCTCCTAAAACTGCAATACATTTATGCCAAAGCTTTGTCAATAATTCAATACTGTCATTAAAGTGTATTTCCGGCAAGTCTGAAAAATATCCATCGACGGTAGCAATAATAGCTTCCTTATTTGATGTCAAACGCTTTCGAGCCAAGAATTTTTTTCAGCTTTGGAAATAAATAATAGCCTGAGGGAGCTAAATCTGGTAAATACGATGGATGTTCAAGCATTTCGTATTTATTTTCTTGAATTTTTGTCATTGTCAAAACATTTGTTTGAACACGTACATTGTCTTGATTGAAAATGATTTTTTTCTGGTTTAAGTCGTGTTTCCTTTTCGCATGCAACTTATCCAAAAGGTTACTCTAATATTCAGAGTTTGTTTTTTACCGTTCTGAACATAATAGAATAAAAAACACCTTTGTGATCCCAAAAAACTGATTATATAAACTTCCCTGCTAATGAAACCGCCTACACTTCCACCAACTTCAATTAAAGATATTGATTGTTCTTTTCGCTCTGGTGTATAGTAGTGAATCCACGTTTCATTAACAGTTGTGAAACAATTCTCGCAATCCATTTTATTCTGCTTAAAAAGATCCAAACACGCTCGAGAAATTAGAATTCAAATGTGTTTTTGGTCAATTGTCAGCAAATGCGGTGCCTATCTTGCACAACGCTTTATTATATGTAATACATATTGCAAAATATTACCAATTCTTCTTTTGAAATGCGTATTGCCTTAGCCATTTCACACACTTTCATTTATCTAACACCATTCCATAGACTTGTTGAATGATTTATGTTGTTGTGGAAATTTTTGGACGACCTTTGCGTGAATCATCTTCGAGTCTTGTACGGTCACATTAAAAAGAAGCAGCCCATTTTTTCACTCTAGAAAGTGAAGGTATGCATCCTTATACACTTTTAACAATTTCGTATGAATGTCTGTTAGTGTTAAACCATCCAAACAAAGAATTTAATGACTGCATGATAATCAATTTTGTCCTGTTTTACAAAAATCAATGACACGTCTCCCATCGTAGTACAGCGCAGTTGAAAATCAGGCAATAAATTTAATGCATTTCTTGAAAATACAAAACTTATATTACTCGAACTATTCCATGATGGATATTTAAAATTAGAAGATACAAAATAATATATACACACATTATTTTTTTTTTTTCTTTCGAATCGTCTCAACAAACAATTAATGTCGAAATTTTAATTTCCACGAATTTTTCAAACTGCCCATCTAAATGTTGTGACACGATCGATCTAACAAAGCCTTCTTAAAATAAAATTGTCCTTAGACAAATTTGAAGATTCTCCGGATTACTCACAATACGCGTCCATACACAATACAAGCGCATTCGCAGAGACGGACACAGAAATTACGCGTTCCCGTTCAAAGGGGACACGCTGCATATGTGTGAGCTATCCGTGGCCTGGCACATTTATCAACGCCTAATTGACAGAGAGTGTTGGGAAGACAAAGTGACACTAAACGTTGTCTAATTACTGCCGGTACCTCGCCCCGCTACACATCCGCTAGCTATTTAAATTCTATTTGCAATGCCTGCTCTCTTGTTCCCTTTTTCAACATGTTCCAAATAATCCGATACATACTTCGAATGAGGTGTGTCTTTTGGCAACCGAACAAAAGATACACGGGCCACATTCTCTTACATTGTATTTTACTAATAAGCCGATGAAAAAAATGTCCTTTCATTAGGTGTATTAGTGAAAACAAATAATTTATTATTATTCTTGCTAATGTAGTAACGTGTAGGTTTTGTACTCATCTTGTAACATTGAAGAGTACATGGACTAGGTAGGTATATAATGGTAATATATTATAACACATTTTCCAAACAAATGATTACATACCATCTATATTCGCGTTTCTGAACCTCTGGGTCCCGCCAATATTGGTCCGTATTAAGTTTGTTGTAATGGGTCGTGATGACAGTGGTTAAATTCCGAAGTAAAAAGATGTTTAAAAAAATTAATAGACAAAAAATTCTTTTATGTTAATTTGTACATCCCAGTATTATCCAATTCGTAGATGTCTCAAACTTTGCAATATTATTGTGTTACATGAGATATATTAATCTTACAAGTAAATATATTCAGAAGAAATTCCTTTTCAGTTTCAAGTTAGTGTCTTCACCAGCATCAGAAGAAATATTCAAAATAATCAAAGGGTATTTCGAAACAAGGAACGTCTTTGGGAACGATACACATTAAAAAATATTTCGTTTATTTAACATTAATTTGCAGTTCAGATAGGTCCGATCCTGTATTTTATAAAATTACCAACGCACACTATGCTAAATTAAAATTAACAAGTTTTTTTTTCTTCTGAATTTAACGACAAGATTATAAAACATAGCAAAATACCATATTAATGTTGCAAATTCTTTTAGTACATTTAGATAATAATATAGTTATAATTATAGTTCGGATTTTTGCGAATGTGAGCGGAAGGTATTACCGACTTTAACTAGCGCCCTGCACCCGCTACTTTTGTTAGCCCGTCCTTAGCTTAAGAAGCATACTAAGAATGCAGACTGCAGGCCGGTCATAAAAACACCAATTCGAAACAAAATACATTCAATGTGTACTGAAGTTGGTTCAGCTGAAAACTTCGTTTATTCAAGGCTAATACTAAATTTGTATAAAGTATAATATAAAATGAAAATTTAAAATAAATTAATATAAAAAAAGGACATTAATACAAATTGGAAATTGTCAAATAATCTTGAATTTTACACTCTTATACAGAGCTTTTTAAATTCCTCACGTTGGGCGCCAAAATTGAAATTTTAGTAGATAACAATTATATTAAAAGTACATCAATTTAGGAACGCTTTTTATAACACTAATAAATTCAAGATTATTTGACAATTTACAAGTACAAATTTAAAGTTTCTCAATTATACAGGATAGCGCACCTCATTCCCTTTGGTTTATATACGAGAAGCGGCAATATATTTTAAAAATCTTTTTATTAAGGGTTGTGTAGGTTCATTTGGGTCACATTTTAAAATTGTTTTAAAATATACAGAGTGATTCAAAAAAAGTTTCGCACCAAAGTTATGGAAATTTAAATGGAACACCTTGTATATTATGGCATATTTAGATACTATACGCTAAATGAAGACCACTTACTACTGTTATATTCCATATACCTAACTCGACTTCTTTTCGAGATATTTCACTAGCATTAGAATTTAAGAGAAGTTAAAGTTGATAACTAAAAATGAAACAGGGTGTTGGGTTGGGTTTTGTTTTTACTAACATTAAAGACAAGTAACTTTCTTATTTTAAATGGAACACCCTATATTTATTACCACATTTAAATTATGCTTTTAATTATTTTTAAAATTGTTTTCTATACCTATCTCTTATAATTTTTTAGTAACTTAGGATTTTCAATTCCAAACACTAATTTCTTGCAATTTATTTTTCAAAAGATATTTATTAACCTAACCGTTTGATTGGTTTTGTTTCAAAATAATTAAAAGGCGTCATAAATATAAAATACATACTATATTAAACTAATAACAAACTTAAGTAGTAAAAGATAACCAATGCTTTAACAAGTGCTCGAAATAATGTCCATCTGATTCAATGCATAACCAAATTCTCTCTTGAAAGGACTGTTTAACTCTTGTTAAAATCTTTGGTCTTATAGAGCGAAACACTATTCTTAGTTGGTCTCTCATATCGTCAGGTGTGGTTGGTGTATATCATAAACGATATTTTTGGTATTTGCCCATAAAAAAAAATCGGGACTCGATAGGTCTAGGGTTCTTGCTGGCCAATTGTGTGGATAGCCTATCCAATTCATTTTTTACGTTTACTTGAAAATTCGCTGGCTAGTTGTAACCACATGCTTTGACGAATATTAAGTGGTATCTTTTCCAAAAGTGCAGGCAAATGGTCTCTTAAAAATCGAAGAAACATAGCGCCATTTAAGTGACCATCAAAAAAGAATGGATCTACCACTAGCATTCCAATTATTCTACTCCACACATTGACACACCATCTGTGTTGTCTATCGAGTTCTCAAAAAATGGGGATTTTCGTCACTGTAGTAATGAAAATTATGTGTATTAACTAATTCCGTTATTGTGGAATGAAGAAGAAGAAATTTTCATGTTCACTAATATTTTCTAGAACCCATAAACAAAATATGAGTCGTCGATCGTAATCTATATAGTTCCAAATGTGCTTGGGGCTTGGTGTGATACGGAAAAAAGTTGCGCTTTTTATAATTTTTCCGACGCTCCGCCTACTTATTTAAGTGGTTTCACTTATTTTTCGCTGACTTGTATGCGAATTTTCTACCAGAGATTCGATAACAACAACATTTTTTCCGTAATTGGTCTTCGCCGTTCTAGATTCTGATAACACACACTTCCTGTTCTTGGGAAAACTTGCAACAAGTTTTCTAATGACCGCCTGTTAGGATGACGCCTGTTAAGATATTTTTGAGCATACACTCCTGATGCTAGCAAGCCATTTTCGTCACACTCCTCGATTATTAAAATATTCATCTTTTTGCTGAGAGTAAGTCCTCATTTTACATAATTAAAATTATTTAAACGATGTCGAACAGCGATGATGTCTTAGGTAATATGTAGGTACGGTCACTGTCAAATAATTTATCAGTTTGGAGTAATAATAATAATTGAAATTGAAAATCCAAAATTAATAAAAAAAACTATAAAAGAAGGTATAGGAAATCCTAATGCAGTTTTAAAAACAATTAAAATTAGAATCAAAATTATCTTAAAGTCTAATGCTTTGAATTAACAATAAATACAATTTAAAGAATTTGCTCTAATATGTAGGATAGAAATGTCTCTTAAATTTTAATCTACATTTCGAAATATATATTTATATATTTCGAAAAGAAGATGAGTTATGTAATATATTTCGTACTATATGTTTTTCTTCATTGCTTGCTAAGTATTACATTTTTATTTTCCCACATCCTGTACTTTTAGCTTATCTCATATAACACAAATATATATTTGTAATTCAAAATGTCATCGTGATTTAGGTTTCTATTTAACCACTTGCTAATATCGTAATTAATTGTGAAATGGTTCTAATCATTTCACATAATTTCTTTTTTTCAGATGAATTTAAACTTGAAAGTTGATTATTATTGCTCTGCTTAGTATATATTTAAACGATATCCTTTCTAAATACTTCTAATAGGAAATATAGACTTTTTTTTTATTATACCTACATCTAATATAATGAATAGTTTAGACCATTTATTATTTATAAGTCAGATTATAATTACAGTTTCTCATACAAAGATGGTTTTCTTCAATTTAGATATAATTTTAACAAAATAATAATCACTAACGACAAATCAATAAAAAATGTAAATAATCCCATGTCCTTGTGCAGCAGCTAAATCGAAAAATCATTTAATTTAATTGCTTCAACTGATATACAAAAGTTTTGTTAACGGTTAAACACTGTTATAACAGGTATAGTTACATAAAGAGAAAAATGCGGGAGTTGAAGCCTCATCTATGATCAGGTTAGCCTTGGAAACAATTGTAACCACTCAACTGACATTTTAGAATAGTAGTAGTGTTTTATACCTGTCACACTCATCAGTTCCATTCCTTTATATTAGACATAGAGTTGAAATATTATGACTTTGAAATATTATGACTTTGTATACTGAAGATTTGCAACCATTGCAAATTCTTACGCGACTGCAAGCAATGTATGGAAACACATGCGTACTCAAGTGTGAAGATATGATATCGAAAATTTAAAAATGGAAAAGAGGAGATGAATTATAAATCACGACCAGGTGTATTGCGTACTGCATCAACAGAAACAATACTCATGCGTCGAAAGCCTGAGTAAGGAAAATCGTAGACTTTAAATAAGAGGAACTTCAGAAAATATTCCTGTTAAGTCTAATGTCGCCTCTACACATCGCCGAAGATTCGTATATGAATGTTTCGTCAAATAATTCGTGCACAAATATGAACGAATTGCCTATCCACACATCGTATTCGCAATATTCGTGTTGAAAAGAAGATAGAATGATAGAAGGTAAAAAAGTTGCTGCTGCTTTATACTAGGTATATGAGTACTTGCAATTATTATTCGAGTATTAAGTCATTACTCCACTCGGCCATAATTCATTAACGTATACAGAATAATACCTTTTTTAATTTTAAATCTTTAAATTATAGGTTATGTTTACGAATTTATCTATTTACTTATATGTCTCACTTCAGTATAAGATGTGTAGTCAGGTTATTTGTGTTCGGATACGAATTTTCTTTGATGTGTGAAACGAAAACCGACTCCGAACGGATCGGCATTCGTGTTCGGCGCGAATATTGGCGAATATCTAATATTTGCCGAATAAACTGTCTGCAAGTCTGCGCATCGCTGTTCGGCGTAATTTGTCGAATGTTCGGCGATGTGTAGAGGCGGCATAAGATCTTTCGATACTATCGAACACAAACTAGAATTATAGGTGAATTAGGTCAAAGAAAAGTTTGTGCACAATGAGTTCCTTGTCTTTTATCTGAGGACCAAAAAAGCGGACTTTACATGTTATTAAATCGGCAACTTGGAAACGACTTCTTTCACTTCTTCTACTGCCAGAGGTGTGCCTAAATATTCAATTTTCAATGAAAATATCATAGTATAATCACAGCATGCTTATATGCCAATATGTTGAAATAGTATTAAAAGTCTGTAAATTCGAATTTATATTCTGTTAAAGTTGATTAGCTTATGCCGATAATTTTCAATATGCTTGCTAAATAAACCTTTAAATTACGTTTATGGAATTCTAATGTCAAAGTTAACAAGTAATTTAAATTCACGCAGGGGTGGGTCAAAATCGCTAAAATGCTAATGGCGGTGGCGTAGATCAATTATGAACACATTATATGCTACATAAACAGCAAGACAATATGGGATTTAAAGGTTTAGCTAATGGCTAGATAAAGTCATATTTATGTGATAGGTAGCAATCCATTCCTGTCTAACAGACAGATTGGAAAATATTTAAAACAATTGTGAATATTGTTTCAAATTAATAATCTTAAATTAAACACACAAAAAGAAATATGTATATACATATATATTATTTTTTAATGATGAAGGTTTGACCATCCACGAACAAGCACAAACACATGTCGACAAACACTCCTTCTTTGAAATCAAAATTGGATTGGAAGTGCGATATTAAGACTTAAGTGAAGATCAATATTGCTTATCGTGTACTTAAGTGTCAAGTCTAACCCCGCTAATTACCATGATTATGTTCAGCGCGAACTTATTTTCTAAGATGATCCTCTTAACTGTATTGGTAAGACACATGGCTTGTGTAAGAAGCGTCGTGTCACTAGTCTTTCAGAATCTTGCGAACAGGATTTTAAAAACAAAAAATGAGGTGTGGTCACCACACGACTTTCTTATACGTATGAGCGTTTCAAATCATCCAATTTTAAAAATTATTTTATACAAAAATTATTTAAAATCCTATTCTAAGTACTTCCAGTTTCTTAATAAACCTCTCTACAGGATACATACTTTGTGAGATATTTGCAAAAAAATGCTACTCGCTAAGAGTAAAAGTATTACTTCCGGTCCGAATGTTGAATATTCATTTATACAAAAAATATTCCCATCCAACTCTAAACACTTTTATACTCTTGACAAATATATATAGAATGCATAATTTACGAAATATTTGCAAAAATTGCTATTTCATAAGAGTAAAAGTTTTACTTCCGGTCCGAATTTTGAAATTTCATTTATACAAAAAATATTTCAAATCCAACTCTAAATACTTTTGTACTCTTGACAAATATACAGGGTGAGTTTTTTTTTCATTACTTATATGGGTATCTCGAAAACCATGAGATACACATTAGGTTAAATGGAGAAAGATTTGAATCTTTATATGCCCAATGCAGATACGTTTTTGTCCATTCAAGAAAATGCATGGTTTACTAGATATTTGCAAAAAATAGAATTTCTCCAAAACCTTTTCAGTGTTATAATACTTCTATCATTAAAGTTAGAAAAAAACTTTTTCAATATTGTTTTTAAGAAATTCAATTTCAAACAACAACTTCTTAAATTCTTAATTTTGCTTAGCATTTTTGAGTTAGCAAGCAAAGTCTAATTTTTTTTAATGGAAACTATAGTTGGCTATGACATATTCTAGTAGTGCATTTTTTTCTGCTTATTATGATGTAAGGGTTGTAGCACTTATTTTAATAAATAACTGCACAATAAACTATTATTATGTTTAACAAAAATCATGCCTTGCCATGGAAAAGAAAAGAAACTTATAATATACAATGTAATATAAGAAACAATAAAAACGCTAAACGAATTAATTATTAACAACACGTAACACCCTAAATTTACATTAAGTGTTCGAAATGCCCACCATTATTATCGACGCACATACGGCACCTTTTCAACACTGAGTTGCTCTCCTAATTTTGCGCCCATCTAAGCTATCAAATACATTAATAACAGCTTCCAATAGCTCCTCTTGGGTTGCATATGATCGCACATAAATACGAGATCTTTTATTGCTCCAAAGAAGAAGAAATTTAACGGTGAAAGATCTGGGGAACGTGCAGGCCATAAAACAGGACCATTTCTGCCGATCCACAAGTTTGGAAATAATTCATCTAAATATCTTTTGACCTGTGCCTGATAGTAAGGCGCGGGGCACCGTCGTGTTGAAACCACCGTAAATTTGTACGGGTCTGTAAATTTAATTCATTTAGGATATTGTCGAAATCTTCCCTAAGAAATTGCAAATTCTTTCCGGTTAAAGTTTCATTAAAAATAAATGGCCCAACAAGTTGCGAACCAATAATATTTAATAAAATTCTTCTCAAATTTCATTTTGATTATATATGAATTCTTTACAAATTTGTTTAAACTTAATAGTTAACGAATCACAGGTCTACAAATTGAAAAGTTTTTAGGAGATGTTTTATTTTTGATAAGTGGTTTCATATAATTTTGATGCGCGGATTCCAAAATTTTTATTAATTTTTGTGTATCACCTAAAATATGTTTGCAAATCACAAAATAAAATAAATACAAACATTAAAATATATATACATTTATTTAATTAACAAAATTATCAGTAGTGCTTCAAATATAACGAACAACATATTTTTAGTGCTTAACTCAATGGAATCTTCGCCTTTTACTTTCTTATACGTAGTATAAGGAAGTATTGTGATGATGAAAATTTTCGACCTCGAGATTTTTGCAGATGTCCACGTTTTGAAGTCCCCTGATACCGAAAAAGTGGTTTTTAAAAAATGTCTGTGTGTCTGTGTGTATGTGTGTGTGTGTCTGTGTGTGTCTGTGTGTCTGTGTGTGTGTGTGTGACCACGATAGCGGTCAAACCGCTGTAGGTATCAATTCCAAATTTTGTATTTACGTGTATAATTTCCCTCTTGAGATCTGATTAGTTTTTCAGTAAAATCGGTAGACCGGAAGTAGCAGTTTACTTCAGCGAAAAAATCGAGTTTTGCCAATATTTCGTCAACTACTAAATTTAAACAAATTTATAAAGAATTCATATATACTTAAAATTAAAATTGAGAATAATTTTATTTAAAGAGTTTTTCGAAATTCCTACCGGAAGTAGGTCTTTTACCTTATCGAAAATCAGTTTTTTGCGAATATTTCGCAAATCATGCTTTTTAGACAAGTACGTTACGGGTATAAAAGTATTTAAAACATAATTTTCAATATCTTTTGTATAAGAAAAATTTCAAAATTCAGACCGGAAGTGCCACTTTTACTCTTATAGAATCGCGATTTTTTGCAAATATGTCGTAAGTTATGCATTCTATGTATATTTATCAAGAGTACAAAAGTATTTAAAATTGGATTTGCAATATTTTTTGTATATATGAAATTTCAAAATTCGGACCGGAAGTAGCACTTTTACTCTTAGCGAGGAGCACTTTTTTGATAATATCTTGCAAAGTATGCATTCTATAGAGATTTATTAAGAGAATAGAAGTACTTAGAATAGGATTTTGAATAATTTTTGTAAAAAAAAATCTTAAAATTCTATAATTTGAAACGCTTATACGTATAAGAAAGTCGTGTGGTGGCCACACCTAATTTTTTACTTTCTTATACGTAGTATAAGGAAGTATTGTGATGATGAAAATTTTCGACCTCGAGATTTTTGCAGATGTCCACGTTTCGAGGTCCCCTGATACCAAAAAAGTGGTTTTTAAAAAATGTCTGTGTGTCTCTGTGTGTCTCTCTCTCTCTCTCTCTCTCTCTCTGTGTGTGTGTGTGACCACGATAGCGGTCAAACCGCTGTACATATCAATTCCACATTTTGTATTTACGTGTATAATCTACCTCTTGAGAACTGATTAGATTTTGAGCAAAATCGGCAGACCGGAAGTAGTAGTTTACTTCAGTGAAAAATCGAAATTTGCAAATATTTCGTCAATTACTAAGTTTAAACAAATTTATAAAGAATTCATATGTACTTAGAATTAAGTTTGAAACAAATTGTCTCAAAAAAGTTTTGTGAAATTCCAACCGGAAGTAGATCTTTTACTCTTATCGAAAATCAGTTTTTTGCGAATATCTCGCAAGTCATGCTTTTAAGACAAGTACGTTACGAGTATAAAAGTATTTAAAACATAATTTTGAATATCTTTTATATAAAAAAAATTTCAAAATTCAGACCGGAAGTATCACTTTTACTCTTATCGAATAGCGATTTTTTGCAAATATGTCGTAAGTTATGCATTCTATGTATATTTATGAAGAGTACAAAAGTATTTAGAGTTGGATTTGGAATATTTTTTGTATAAATGAAATTTCAAAATTCGGACCGGAAGTAACACTTTCATACGTATAAGAAAGTCGTGTGGTGGCCACACCTCATTTTTTTACTTTCTTATACGTAGTATAAGGAAGTATTGTGATGATGAAAATTTTCGACCTCGAGATTTTTGCAGATGTCCACGTTTTGAGGTCCCCTGATACCAAAAAAGTGGTTTTTAAAAAATGTCTCTGTGTGTGTGTCTGTCTGTCTGTCTGCGTGTCTGTGTGTCTGTGTGTGACCACGATAGCGGTCAAACCGCTGGAGATATCAATTCCAAATTTTGTATTTACGTGTATAATCTCCCTCTTGAGATCTGATTAGTTTTTCAGTAAAATCGGTAGACCGGAAGTAGCAGTTTACTTCAGTGAAAAAATCGAATTTTGCCAATATTTCGTCAAATACTAAGTTTATACAAATTTATAAAGAATTCATATGTAGTTAGAATTAAAATTGGGAACAATTTTATTTAAAAAGTTTTTCGAAATTCCTACCGGAAGTAGGTCTTTTACTCTTATCGAAAATCGGTTTTTGCGAATATTTCGCAAGTCAAGCTTTTTAGACAGGTACGTTACGTGTATAAAAGTATTTAAAACATAGTTTTCAATATCTTTTGTATAGAGAAGATTTCAAAATTCGGACCGGAAGTAACACTTTTACTCTTACCGAATAGCGATTTTTGGCAAATATGTCGTAAATTATGCATTCTATATATATTTATTAAGAGTACAAAAGTATTTAGAGTTATATTTGCAATATTTTTTGTATACATGAAATTTCAAAATTCGGACCGGAAGTAGCACTTTTACTCTTAGCGAGTAGCACTTTTTTTCGAATATCTTGCAAAGTATGCATTCTATAGCGATTTATTAAGAGAATAAAAGTACTTAGAATAGGATTTTGAATAAGTTTTGTATAAAAAAATTTTTAAGATTGTATAGTTTGAAACGCTCATACGTATAAGAAAGTCGTGTGGTGGCCACACCTAATTTTTTTTAGAAAACTCCGAGTTTACTATGAATTTTATGCGGATTATCACGTTGTAACGCCCAACAGTAGTCTGCAATCATCGATACACTCCATCGAGCTTGGTAACGCCTTTCCATCTCTTTAATAACCTGGTGGAAACGTTCTTCATACATTTCACTAACTGCCCCAGGGTTTTCTGGAATTCTAGATGTGCGAATAGAAAGTGTACCTACAAACTCATGTTGCAGCCTAACACACGAAAATTTTCCAACATTTTGCTGACTAGATTCTCACAGTATGGATGCGTGTTATGTCCTAAGAACTTCTCAATAACTTCTTTAAATAAACCCCAGGTTTCCTTTTCAATAGGCGTCATAGAATTCTGAAAGCCTTCGTTTCTACATAAAGTCTTAATATCGGGACCTATAAAAACTTCCTCTTTTATTTTGCCATCAGACAACTTAGGAAATTGTTTGGCAATACATTTAAAATATTCTCCGTTTTTGTCGAGAGCTTACACAAACTGTCTTATCAAGCCCAATTTGATGTGTAGAGGTAGGAATAAAATTCTTATGAGATATGAAATTTTACTAAGATTTCGGTTTATGAAAAATTGGTAGGTGATAGGTCAGCACTAAGGTCAATTTCAGATTTAGGAGGTCAAAATTACTTAAAAACAGATGTTGGTTCAAAAACATCAATTTTGTTGTAGACCTGTGATTGGCAAAATTCGATTTTTTCACTGAAGTAAACTACTACTTCCGATCTATCGATTTTACTGAAAAACTAATCAGATCTCAAAAGGGAGATTGTACACGTAAATACAAAATTTGGAATTGATACCTATAGCGGTTTGACGGCTATCGTGGTCACACACACACACAGAGAGAGAGAGAGAGAGGGCGAGAGAGAGAGAGAGAGAAAGAGAGAGAGAGAAAGACATTTTTTACAAACCGCTTTTTCGGTATCAGGGGACTTCAAAACCTTGACATCTGCAAAAATCTCGAGGTCGAAAATTTCCATCATCACAATACTTCCTTATACTACGTATAAGAAAGTAAAAGTATTATCATCAGTTTGTAAGAATGAATATACCTTGTTTATTAAAACAAATTATGTACGTTTCAAATTCAAGTTACAACACTAGAAATTACTAGAGGAAGGCTTCATGCTCACGAAGTTCCACCAAAAACCCAACTAATGAAAATACACAATCAAAATATCAATCAAGACTTAAAAATGAAGAAGCTTTCCCAAAGTGAAGTAGAATTCAGTAATGTGGAATATAATGTTTGAGCACATACTTAGTCAATTTGATCACTTTTAATATTCCCACCTAAAATTTCTGGTCATGTTTCTTTTATCTGAACCTACTATTGTTATGTTTGGAAGGATGTAAAGTCTATTCATACATACAACTACACTACAAAATGTAGATTTATTTTCCGGCGCAATGATTATATTTAAACACACTTAAGTCATGAAAATACAGATAACGATGCTCTTCCAAGAACATTATAACCATCCTCCTTTATCCCAATTATCCCTAATTATCCAGCTTATCATCTCCTCGCGCTAAAAATCCCGTAAACTTATTTAAAACATACAGTATATTTAATTTAGTACCAAAGCATTCTTAAACGTCGTTTATAACTTAAATTAATGTCAGATATACGCCTCTAATCGTCGCAAAGGAACGTAGTCCGAATGTGAAATGCCGTTAAGGTAGACATCGCGCTAGACTGCCTCTTAATATATTGCCGCGGAGATCGTAGTGTGCTCGTTGTTGCGTTTGTCCTTTTTTTGTCATACGTTCGTCATTTTTCAACGCTTGCTCGGATCGTTAGTCGTTTAAAATCTAATTCGGTACCGGCGACGCAAATTAGCGTCTTCTTAAAGTGTCTGCACACTCTGCCCACCTGACAGGCAGCTCGTAAATTTCGTTACGGCAAATTAAAAACAACTGTTTGGTGTAAAATTTGAGCTTTTATAGTTTAATAAATTGTTCTACAACACTTCCTCCTCCACATATTTATGGTAGTATTTCATTGTTCGCCATCATTTTCAAATTATGGCAGAATTTGTTAAATAATGTTTCTTGTATAAGTAAGAAAACAAGCTGTAACTTATTGTTCGGTGAATTTGTAGTGATATGTCACAGTTCCGGACTATAAACTGATGGACATTACTGATATATGTAATGTTATATCTATTTACTTATAGATTATGTGTATAGATACTGTTGTGTTAGTTTAGAATAACTGAATTTTCAAGTCCAGAGAAATCAACCAAAATAATACAGAATTAAGACATATTTTAATTAGGGCTCTTACTTTTGCGCGGATATCCGGATATCCGGATACTTGTTTTTAAATTAGGAATACTGAAATCGTAATCTAAGTTCGTTCGATTAACGATTACAGTAATCGTAATTTCAAAAAAATTTTAATTACGATTTTCTAAGTAATCGTAATCGAAGTTGTTCAAAAAATGTCAGAGAGCTAAACGCGGCTCAATTAAACTGGTACGCGTTATATATGAAGACAATAATTATCCGAATAAGAATAAGAAAAAACAAAAACAAAAAAGTTTTTAAAATACACCAGAAATTAAAAAAATAATAACTTTTTAACACGTATGAGCGTATAGAAAAATTATTCAAAATCCTATTTTGAGTACTTTTATTCTCATAATAAATCATTACAGAATACATACTTTGCAAGATATTCGAAAAAAAGTGCTACTCGCAGACCGGCTTTTGCATGTACTGGCGAAGATATCTTGCGGTCGAAATTATTAGTGCTCGTTCAATGAAGCTCCGCATCAGTATTCGTATTTTTTAAAATTTCGTTGCACGTAAGAGGACACAATTAAATTGACTTTTGGTGATTGACTTATTGCGATTTTGGTTAGTTCTTTAATTTGTATGCAGAAATAGCGTTGCAGTTGCATTGGAACATGTTGCTGCATATATTATGTTTGTATTGCGTATTTAGGATCCGCTATAGTAAATTAATGGACTTAGAAAATTTTTGGAATTTTTTTAGAATTTCGTAGCGCGTAAAAAGACACAATTAAATTGACTTTTGGTGATTGACTTATTGCGATTTTGGTTAGTTCTTTAATTTGTATGCAGAAATAGCATTAGAGTTGCATTGAAACATGTTGCTGCATACATACATTATGCTTGTATTACATACATATTTAGCATCTGCCAAAAACAATTTATGGAGTTTTTTAAAATTTTTAAAATATTTGTTTGAGTTGTGTAATAGACATTTTATATATGTGATTTAATGATAAAATAATTGTCATGTACATATATTTATTTTTCAATGTGAAATATCGCCTGGCTTTTCTACGAACTGGATCTTTACGCCGAAATTTCGCAGTTGACAATATTAGTGCCCGATGAATGAAGCTCCGCATCGATATTCCTTCAACGTATTATTCAATGCGTGAAACAGGCCGGCTTTTGCACGTTGTGGACCCTCATGACGAGGATATCTCGCGGTCGACAATATTAGTTCTCGTTGAATGAAATTTTTAAAAAATATCCGTTGCTGAAAAAAGCTTCCTTGAAGTGCACTATTTTGATGAGGCTGTCGATGCCATAAACGTGCATCCTCAAAAGAAGAGCTTTAGATAAAATCTGAAAAAATCTAACGAAAAATACCCGGGTACCTCGATCATAGACACAAGGGTTAATCAGAATACAAATAAGGACAGCTTTATATTTGAGGCGTCATAATAAAAGATCTGAAACCGGATATCCGGATACTCGAATCTAAGTTAAACAAGTATCCGGATATCCGGATACTCGGATCCGGATCTTGATCCGGATTTCGAGTTATAATGAGTAACCCGGATACTCGAATATCCGGATAGTAAGAGCTCTAATTTTAATTGTATATTTAAAGTTACAAATATTAAAACTTGATTCAGTTAATTATAATTCAAGATTTACTTATCCACTAACGCTATTTTTTTGTAAATGTTGTTTGTGTGTAAATATTCGTTCGAATGTCTTTCTTTTTATACTGTGGGCAACTATCCGCCGGCGGAATCATTACGTTTGTAGTAACATATCCGCCGACAAAGGCAGTGTTTTGTGCAGACACGGCGGAATGGGTATTTGTTTTGTCGATTTGCGTCAATCGGCGTCATGTTACTATACTACATGAAAATTCGGATACGAGAGTCGTGTTGCACCGCCTACCTGCATAAAGTTGGCTTTAGTGTTTGAATCACCGACCTATGCCCACCCAGACATGCGTCCTAGCGATTTTTAACTATTCCCTAAATTAAAGAAAGTTGCGTGGGAAGTAATATACGAGCGATGAAGAAGTTTCGACGTATTTTTCAGAAGATTAAAACATTTTTTTTATGAAGGTATTCACAAGCTAAGCTTGAGATCTGAAAAATGTATTAGGGTTGCAGGTGGATATATTGAAAAAGAAAAATAATAAGATATTTGCAATTTTCCAAAATTAAAGCACAAAATATAAAGTTAAGGCACTATGCACCATATGTAACACTGAAGACACACAAAGGTGTTTAACATGCAACAAACACGTAGCACTGTTAAATGACGTAAAAGTTTAATCATAAAACTATACTAAGTGTTGAATAGTTATTTACAACCAAAGTGCGAGAAAACTATGTTCCCGCATGAGCGCATTTTTAATTGCACGAAAGCGTGGAAGATATCATCACGGAAGTAGTTTGTACAATGTGTTTTGTACAAACATTTAATTAAAAATATTGTTGATTATATTATCTCAATTCTCTGTTAATGTGTGGGCCGGAATTGTTAGAGATCACTTGATAGGTCCATATTTTTTGCCGATGAGGTTAATGGAGAAGTAGGCGATTTCTTGAAGATGAGCTACCACTACTGTTGGCAGAAGTCCCGTTGCAATTAAGATTGCAAATGTATTTTATGCACAATGGTGCTCCAGCACATTTCAGTTTAATTGTTCCTGAGTTTTTGAACGGTGCGTATCCAAATCGGAAACTATGCCGTTTAAGAGATACATTCATATGAACTTTTATGATCATAATAACCTTAGGAATCAGCCGATTAAATGTGTCTCTGTATAAGGCCATTATTAGATGTAAAATTTAATAGTATTCTTCTTCTTCTTCTTCTTCGTGGCACTACAGTCCCATTTGGACATGGGCCTCCCATTTTCTGCCTCCAGACATCTCGCTGCCTTGCTGTTGCCTTCCAATTGCGCACTTTCAGTAATTGTTTAGCGTCCTCCTCAATGTTGTCCACCCATCTCTATCTTGGTCGTCCTCTTCCCCTGGCGCCCTCCATCTGACCGTTATATACCTTCTTTGGGATTCGGTCCTCACCCATTCTTTCTAGGTGCCCCGCCCATTTCAATCTTTGTAATTTAATAAATTCGACAATATCTGGTTGTTTGTACTTCCGTTTTAATTCAAAGTTGTATCGGATTCTCCATTCCCCATCCTCCATCGCTGGCCCATATATTTTGCTTAGGATTCGCCGTTCCCTTCTTGCTAGTAGCTCCTCTGAGTGCTTAGTGATTGTCCACGTCTCGCTTCCGTATGTCACCACGGGTCTTATCATGACCTTGTAGATTGTAATTTTTGTTTTCCTTGTGGCTAATTTGGACTTGAATATATGTGCGAGTGAGAAGTAGGCTCTGTTTCCAGCTAGTATGCGTTGTTGTATTTCCTGTTTGATGACGTTTTCACTGTTAATTTGGGATCCCAGATATTTCAATCGCTGCACCACTTCGAAGGTATTATTTCCGATTCTGTAATTCTGGCCAATCCTTCTTCTTGATTTAATTGGTAGTAGTTTGGTCTTTGTTTCATTGACCTTCAGCCCGATCTTACTGGCTTGTGTTTCTAGTTTGTTGAACACTTCACTTATTTCTCGTTCTTTAAAATTTAATAGTATTAAATACCGATAATTAGCATTTTATTTTTCATATAGCCTCATACCATTTGCCAAATCATGGTTTATCCATTTACCTAGTACATACCTACAGAAGTTTAGTTACCAAAATCAATATCTAAATTTTTAGAAAAAATATAATAACACTGTATCTGCCACAACAAAAAACCATTTTTAAAATGTTTCAACAGCTCTCAGCCATTATTACCACAACTGCCAGCGTTCCAGAGTTATTTTCTTTCCAATCCTAATGGTTAAATTCACGGTATTCGGCTTTAATATACATACCTATATCTATAAGTTTTCTTTGCTACTACATCAACATGTTCTAATATTATATCTATGATTCTTGCAGATACTACTTTGTCAGATTATAAATCTGAAGATGAGAGGAAAAAACGTCCAAGGACCGCATTCACGGCAGCACAAATTAAATCGCTGGAAGCGGAATTTGAAAAGAATAAGTATTTATCGGTAGCCAAGAGATGCCAACTGTCGAAGACTTTAAAACTGACGGAAACTCAGGTGTGCATACATGTATTAATTTCAATAGAAATATATATTACAGACTTTGTTTTCTGTCAGATCAAAATATGGTTTCAAAATAGACGAACGAAATGGAAGAGAAAATATACAAACGATATAGAAGTATTGGCTCAACAGTATTACAGCTCCATAGGTATCTTAACCCCAAGGCCGATATTCCTTGGCGACAGATTATGGTAAATGGAATAGGTATTTTAGATTATACAATTATTAATCTTTACTTTAATGTATGCAACTCGTTAAAATTGCGCTGAATCTAATTTAAATCAATGTAATAGTAGGTACTCAATTTAAATTGTAATTTAAAGCTCACATTGCTACCATATAGTTTTCCTTTAAAACCTTAAGGACAATTACAAATTTCATGATAACATATTTGTAAAACTTGGTAAAGAAGTCTATACTGTTCAATAGGTTTACTAAAATAAATACGAACACTTTTTTAGAAGCCAGATTTTTGGTTTTCCGCGCGGTCAAGTATTTCTGTTCTGAAATGAATTGGCCATGAAAAGTTGACATATTGTCAAGCAAACCATTTAATTATGCGAAAGAAAAGTATAGGAAAAACGTATAGAATTTCCTTATTTTGTACAGAATTGCCAAAATAAGGTACGAATTAAATAAATAATGAAATGATTAAATTTATTAATTTCCAAACTTTCTAACATATTGAATTTTTTACTCTTATCTAATATATTTAATTTTTTGAAATTAGTATTATTGTAAGTAGTAATTAGAAAAAGTTGAGTTGTCTTCTTGTCCTTGTAACATCTTTCGTGTTCTTTCATTCTCGTTTTGAAGATCTTCTTACACTTTTTTAGAATCTTAAATTCGCACGCCAATTGTCACCGCTGAGTTTAATCTATTGTCCGTTTTATCTTTATTGTTTTTGTATACCAAAAAGTGTATTTAGAACTGACAGGGAAAACATTTGAAACAATGATTAAAGAACATGAAAGATGTTACAAAAAGAAAAAGACAGACTCAACTTTCTCTAATCACTGCTTAGAACACAATTTATTAACGGATTATTAAACGATTCGTTATAAGCATAACTAATGCAACAAATAAAATTGTTTCGAAGTTCTAAATAATAAAATTTGATTTTTGGAGATGGTAGCATTATGATAGATGGTAGTATATTTTTTGTTTTTCCTTATCTACTTTAATTTGTGTTTTTATCGATATCTGGGGTTTTGGTTTCGGATGACGCATTGTTGAGTTATTAACGAAAATTATAAAAAATATGGTCGCGACAATGTTTACCACAATAATTCTATGCGGTAGTATTACGATTATCTATGACAAAATTATTTAGTAAGTATGCAGCTAAGGGATGCGTTGAACCTACAAAATAGTCAAACATTCATTTTATTATACAGGGCGTTTGTTACGATGCAATCAATTTGGCTATCGTCAAAGAGCGTTTACTGATTTTTTTCAAATGGAACAACCCGTATATTATTAAATTTTTGGAATGATGCGTTAATTGCGCTTAATTTTTGTTAATAATGTCCTATACCCAAACCTAATAATTTCGGAGTTATTTTTAATTTTTCATTACAAACCGCTAAATTATTTGTTTTCGGTTTGATTTAGTGTACTGGGTAAACGATTTGACAAACAAAAACAAATAAACCTCAACTAACGTCAAAAATTAAAATCTTATTGTTGCTGTTAATTAGGTATAATATTAGTGATTTCTTAAGTTTCTGCGTTTAATATTGTCATTGTGTTATTTATTGATTGGATTGGTGGCAGTGGCGGCTGCTGCAGGGAGGACAACGGGGCACTGCCCTCCCGTGACAAATTTCTTTTAACAGATAAATTAATTATAAATACCTAATTTGTATGTAATTTTTCTGATTTGTTTGATAACAAATAATATGTTTTCGGAAGTAACAGTCCGTCTTTTCAGCGCGTTTAAAAATCGCAGTCTGACGTAGGCTCCGGGGCATCTCGCGCGACTGCCCCGTCTGTATTAGAAATCGAGCGATGAAACTGGCGCGGGTAGCGCGCGTATATATGTAGGCGGCAGGGCACTACTCTATGGTGCCAGGTCCGGGTGGCGGTCCAGTATGTAATATACAGCGGTGAGTGTATGTTGTAATTTCTATCGGTGCAAATGCAACTATGAATTGCGTTAGTAACATTAAGACAGAATTAAAAAATCTAGGTCTCCCTAGACCAGATTTATTGATTAAACTAGAAGATCACAATTTGAAAACTAATAAAACCGTGACGAGAAAATTCAACAGAAGCTCTTACAGTTTATCAGACTGGTTGTGTGGGTGTAATGTGCAAAATGCTTTTTTCTATTTCGGTGCTATAAAGTTCACTTTACGACATCCGTTTTGGTTGCAAAAGTATTTCTTTATCGCACGCTAATTTTGTTGTTTTGACGTTGGTAACAAAAAAAAAAAAAATGGAACCAAATTATATTTAAATGTCAAAATGTAAGCCTTTAATGTAACAAACATGTGCAGTAGAAGTTGTACAAAGAATAAAAAGCACACATGCTAACATTTTATTTACTAATTAACAATATAAATTGTTAAGCAGAGTTGGATGATAAGTTTTCTGATGCTACTATTGTAATTTACTTCCAAGGTTAGTACAACTGTTATAAAAGTTTTTTTTTTGATATTATGTCGAGACTATGTTGGCGAAAGATTTTGTAAATTGTCTTATGCTATTTTGCGAATCTCTGGGGGCGTGCAATTATTTATTTCGTCCTTTTTGTTGATAATTTGAAATAATTTATTGCATAAATCAGTCTGAATTTTAATGATAATTACATATAACACCGCCTATATTCAAATATTTAAAATGTTCACGAAGTTGGCCGAAGACAAGGCAAAGCCTTCATCGACATTCCGAAGACGTCCGAATACAAACGAAGTTGGCCGAAAACAAGGCAAGATCTTCACCGATATTCCGAAAACGTCCGAACACAAACGAAGTTTGCCGAAGCCAAGGCAAGGCCTTCACCGACATTTCGAAGACGTCCGCACCAATATGAAGTTGTATTGTACAATTGACATTCCGAAGACGTCTGAACACGTACGAAGTTACAGTTTCCATAGACGTTTTAATCATAATTACATAAACACCGCATATATTCAAATATTTAAAAAGTTCGAACGAAACATGTCTCATTTTAAGCTTTTTTGAACTATTAATAACCAAAATAGAAAAAATCAAGTGAACGGTGTTTTTCCACTTTGAAGAGAATAAAAAATTTTTCAAATACCATGCGGGAAAGCAGACTATGTGCCTTAGCAATGTGTTCCATTGAAAAGCTATTACTGACATCAACACCAAACTTCAATGAATGAGTTATTAATCATTTTGCTGATCGTAAGGACGGCGGATGGATTTTATATTCAAACAAGTTAATTAAATAGCATATTGAGTTTATTTTTTGTCTGTACTTAATTTTTGATATTATACACTCAGACCCCCGGTGCCCTCCCGTCCCAAAAAATCACGGGCCGCCACTGATTGTAGCCAAATTAATTGCATCGTAACAAACACCTTTTATAATAAAATGAATGTTTGATTATTTTGTAGGTTCAACACATCCCTTGGCTGCATACTAACTAAATAATTTTGTCTTAGATAATCGTAATACTATCGCATAGAATTATTATGGTAAAAGTTGTCGCGACCATTTTTTTTATAATTTTCATTAATAACTCAACAATGCGTCATCCAAAACCAAAACCCCAGATATCGATTCGATGAAAACACAAATTAAAGTAGATAAGGAACAACAAAAGATATAATTATATCACCCTGTATAATTCAAATTATTTTCAAAGTGTGTTTTTTGTTACTGTGCCACTTTTTATAAAATAAATTTCTTCAGTACTATTTAATAACGCCTATGTTGGACTTTGACGCACTAATGAGCAACCCGTATATATATATTTGGAAGCTAAAATAACGGATATTAATTATTTGCGAGCAAACGCCAACCGAATAACTTACTTTTTTTTCTGATTTGCCCCCCCCCCCGATTCAAATTTATCAGGTAAGATGTACAGAAGTTTATTTTTCATCTTTAATTGATTATAACATGGACGTAGGTTACATCGTGCTTCTTGTTGTATTATTGTATGACATTTATACTTCCGGGCGTGAGATAAATCGTTTTTCATCTATTAGTCAAAAGATACCAGTTTCAAAAGTCACTTATGAAGTAAATAAGTGGTCAGTAGTTCTAAGAGACACCGTACTACTTGCAAATACGTCAATTAGGTATCTTGCTTATCGACATTTCTCATAACACCATAAATCGCTTTCATGTAGTTGGACCATGATAGGAAATCTTTAAATCTCTCTGTATATAAACTTATGTACCAGCTTCCTTTGTTAATCATAAAATGGAAAATTTTCAATAAACTGCCTATTTAAATAATTAGCGTGAGTGGTAACCAACAATAATGATAATATTTATTGAAATGAAATTTAAGATGAGACAGAAACAGTCAAATATACTCTTATGCAACAATAATTTATTATGGTCGGATTCATTTAGCAATTTTTTCATTACAGGTTTTTCAATTATCCTGGACAATCTTCAATACCAAATGTGCCTCCTCTATTGTCATCAGTAGTACCCATCAGTTCCAATAGTCAAATACTACCGGCACAAATACCACTTACCAATACATCGTGCAGCAATTATTCAAATTATGTAGACTTAAGGGAGCCTCCACCAGAAATGTCACCAATGCTTCAACTACAAAATTTTGGACGAAATTTTGAAAACTCGTGATTACCCACAATCTACAATTACTTGATGATTTTGTAATTAAGTTATTGTTATTTAATATTTGTAAATATTATAATAAATTACTTCTATACATATTTAATAAATTGGTAAAAAATCAAAAATTATACTTCAATGTTGTTTTTTTAAATCTTTATTTATAATCGTATAACAAATCATTTATAAATAGTATTTTAATTAGGATGCATGCATATTTAGTGTTGAATTATCTATGGACTCATTATTTGAAACTATTTGAGTATATATATCGTCATCTTCATCTAGCATTGCTAGCATTCGTTTCTTGTATCTGCAAATAAAAAAAAGAATATTATCCAATAACAGGAAAGAATAAAAATAATTACTTGGCTCGTCGTGCCATATAATTACATTAAAATATTGCCAGGTACGCTTTCTAAATTCAGAAAACGATTCCATTTAACAGTATTTGTTTTATTTTATAATTTCAATTAAAAACTTATTCAGTTATAATTATAGATCGGGCGTACGAGGCCTAAATTGCGACGGACGAAAGAAATAGTGTATAATATCACGCTGTTACTGAATAGCAGTATTCATATGGTGAACTGCACATCTGTTTTCGTCCAGAAAACGGACAGCAAAAAGGTCGATTTTACTGTTAAATTCCTTTCTTCATCGGCGTAGGTAGAAGCGTGAGCGGTTTTTAAAATTTATTATATTTCGCATTATAAATAAAGTACGGAGAGTTTACTCGATTTGAACTACAAAATGAACAAATAATAACGTATTTTGTATTTGTATAGATCACCACCCACTTGTTATCCAATTATATAAATAAAATTAAAAATACAAAATTTCAATAGTGCGCCCATGGGCGATGAGTCATCGGCCGCTCGTGTCCGGTCTCTGATTATAATGAGAACTAACGGTAAATAAATAAGTGATATGTCAGTATAATAATATAATACACAGCGCATCTTACTTCTATATAATGTGTCTATAATTGATTTACGCCACCGCAGTGCATTTAGTGATTTTTACGTGTTACAATTTCCAACCCAGCGTGAATTTTAACAAATTTGACATTAGAGTCCCATAAGCGTAGTTTCATGTTTTTTTAGCACTGATTTTGAAAATTATCGGCATAAACTAATCAAGTTGTTATTAATGCTATTTTAACATATTGACAATGTTATAGTTTTACATGCATATAAGCATGTTCATGTGATTATAAAATTATGTTTATGTGTATTGTTGTAAATTAAATATCTAGCCATGACACAGGAGAGAGAAAAATGAAGGAAGACGTTTAGTTTAATCCAAATCGCAAGCGCAAGTCAATTACAGACATCCATTACATTCAATATGAATATAATAATAAAAGAGGCGCTTTATTTGTTGCTCTCTATTGATTTATTTTATACGCATTACGATTTAGAAATGTTCATGACATTAAGTCGGCAACATGGAAACGTCTTCCTTCATTTGTTCTACCGCCAAAATTAACATCACTTTATAATCATATAACCATAGTTACATGCAACTATAACATTGCCAAATATAATGAAAAAGTATTAATAATCTGTAATTTGGAATTCATATTGTGGTTGATTAGTTGATGTCGTTAATTTTGAAAATTACTGCTTGCGAACCCTTTAAACTGCGCTTATGGGATTCTAATGTTTGACAATTAGTTTGAATTCACGCGGGGGGTGGAAACTGAAAAAAGTTAAAAACCGCTAAATTGCAAATGGCGGTGTCATAAATCAATTACAGAAACATTATATAACTCTGTCAGGTTTGCCCCCTCCAGTTACAACTTATATAGTATAAAATGGGTATCAACTGTGCTCAATTGTGCTGTTATTAGTTTCTTTTGTGCTCATGTTTTCAGAGATTTTAAAAAAAAAAATCGAAGGGGAGGCTAACTTGACGATTGGACCCTCCAAAAATTTGAAATCTTTTTAAAGCTCGGTGCCTTCGCAAAGCACGTCAATTGTGTTAAATTGTGCCGTATGGCATTTTCCCCCCAACTACTCACTTTCAAATTTATACCTAAAAAAAAATTTCCGAAATTGACGAAAGTCTACTGTCGCCCCACTTTGTTATAATTTAAAAATCGAAGTGGGGGCTAACTTGACGATTGGGCCCCTCCCCAAAGATGAAATTGGAAATTCTAGGACTGTTTAGATAAGAGGACTAAAGGCCAATGAAATTAAAAACCAGCTTTTTTTGAGTAAGCTCAATAAAATTGATTTTGTGGCAAAACAACTAAACTATATGATACTAACTAGAAATTTTTGCTGGTATAACAATACCTATAGGGCCTTAATTACAATTTTAATAGGTACTTTTCTCCCAGTCCAAATCGATCATTTTTGAAATTTATTTTAAATCACCAAATAACAACCAATAACAGAATTATGTGTAATACATAATTCTACTGCTAAATTTGTCAAAATTTTGGCCTACCGAAACTAGTCACAAAGAGTATTAGCAGGTCAGTTTCTATATTCTTAACAATGATTATTGCCATTATTTCCCCTATCATTTCCTATTGTAACACCAACAAATGCTTAATAAAATGTTTCAATTAATATTTAGACAAGATGTTTATAATTTATAAACAACAATTCACTTCATAGTATACATTATAAAATATTTTCAAAGTGTTCTCCATTTACTTCCTGACAATAAGAAGTCTGTGGATAAACCCGTCTATTGTACTATTTAACCAATTTTGAGGAATATTTCTTATTTCTGTCTGAATACGTAATTTAAATTCGTCGAAAGATTCTGGTTTGTTGTTGTACACACGGCACTTAAATATCCTCATAAGAAAAAGTCTAGGGGATTCCGATCAGGGAATCGAGCCGGCCATTCAATATTTCCTCGCCTCCCTATTCACCTTTGAGGAAATGAAATATTTAAGTAATAACGTACCTCACGTCCATAGTGTGGCGGAGCGCTATCCTGTTGAGACCAAATTTGATTGTTGTGATTTGGGAAAAGATGTATAATTTGAGGAACAATATTTTCTCGCAATAATTGTAAATACTTTTCAGCAGTTAGATTTCCGTCTTTGAAAAACGGGCCTATGATATTATGGCGGATAATTCCGGCCCATACATTGACTTTTTGTGGATATTTGGTATGTACCGTCGCCATCCAATAAGGATTACTATCAGACCAATATCTACAATTGTGCCTATTTACAATACCATTTAATTGGAACGTTGCTTCGTCTGAGAAAACAATCCTTTTAACAAAATTTTCATCTCCGCCGATCATCGACATCATTCTTTCACAGAATTCTAATCTTCTGTCAAAATCATCCTCGTTGAGCTCGTGTACCAGATGAATTTTGTATGGGTGGTACTTTGCTCGTTTTAAAATATTTTGAGAGATCTTCGAGACATTCACTTGTAGTACAGAGGTTTTAGGGTTCTCCGCAATATCTAATAAAATATAAAAATAAATTTCTTCGTTGGTGCATGTTCTTGGCCGTCCTAATTTAAGTTGGCTTTCACACTACCGGTTTGATTAAAAAATTTTAATGTTTCTGTCACTATTGACTTGCTTATTGGATTCCTATCTGGATGGGCATCGTTAAACACTGCACAGGCTTCTTGGTGACTTCATTTTTGATCTCCATGCCCAATTATCATGAGAATTTGCATTCTCTCCCTTTCAGTTAAATGATTCATAATTATTAGTTTTTTGCTAATACAACGTCAACTGACAATTAACTGTCAAAAATTTTATGTTTGACGGATTTGCAAAAGCTGCCATGATTTGCATGTTTTATTTAATTTTAATAATGCTTTAATTCTCTTCTAAAATACTGTCCAACGAATCACCAAACCTATTATACCATTTAATTCGGGGGAAAATAACCTGTTTAACGATGTTTTATTTAACCCAGGTTCCCATTAAAAAAAACAAGTAGGCTTTGTATTTCAAAAACTTATAGATCAAAACACAAATAAATCAAGCAAATGGGTGTGCTTAAAACCACACAGCAGAAGTGTAAACTTCATCAAGGCGAGATTAATAATACGAAATACAATTTTTTTTTCGTTCTATATTACATTTAAATAATCGTCCGCGAAGTTACCAATTCGCGAACGCAACAGAATTCGCGGCCGTTGCAGCGGCCGTTAAAGTAAATACACATTTTGACACATGTTTAATCACACATTCTACGACTTATTTTGACAACTATCAAGTATTTGTAGTTTATTATATTCGTCTCATTTCCATGGTAACACATGTAAAGCAAGTAAACCACTTTAATTTAGCACCTTCAGAACTAAATTAATTTAAATTGTGTCTCAATTTAAATTAAATCGATTGAAAAATTTAACGGTTGCTCAAAAAATTGTGTGCATATCTTGTCCGCGAAAAACTTTAACGTACTCGAGATTGTCTTGCCTTGGCCGCAAGCATTATTAAGGAGATTTTCGGACGCATGTATATATATAAATAGACGATATAAATACGGGCTTTCGACTCCCGCCCTTGGTCTAATGGTTAAGTGCTGGCCTCTCACCCAGGCGGCTCCGGTTCACATCTGCTCTGGGACATGAATTTATTTATTCATTTAAATTTCAATTTAAGTGAAATTAAATACCTCTATATGATATATTTATTTATCTTGTTCCCTTAGCCGACATTACCCAAAGAGCGTTACATATCCGAGCGTTGAGGGCAGTCTTGTTCACTGCCTACAAGCAGCGCAACGCGCATAAAGAAGTTTACACTTCAAAAAATTAATAAGTAGCTTTAATTGAGTCCTACATACGTCTATTTAAAATTTCAGGATTCTAGCTCAAACCGTTTTAGCATAACAAACCCGGTTCCATACATAATCGCAACCCTGTATATCATCGGGGGAATCCCCACTGCGTAAATACATAAAAATGATGAATGTATGAAAAATATAAAACGATATTGCTTGGTATTATAATTCTAATCGTGTACCAAATAAAGACGCTATTGACTCAATTCTTTACGAGTACAGCTACCTCACTTTGATTTTTTTTGTAAATCTCTGGAAACAGAAGAGCACAAATGAAACTAATAACAGCACAATTGAGCACAAATGGAGCACAATTGACAAGCATTTTATACTATATAAATTATAACTGGAGGGGGCCAACTTGACAAAGCTACATTATATGTTAGTGAGTGAAGGTCTGTGAAATTTATTAAGCTTGTTTTACATGTATGAATTTATTAAACTTGACAGACGTAAACACCCACCTTGGCGTCAATTTTGAACAAGTTCTAGAAATTTAACATACAATTGGGGGGAATGTAAACTAAGCTTTGATTACAGTGAGTTCTATTTATGTTCTTTTTTTATGTCCAGTTATTTCATATTCTTCCGCTGAATTGCTCTACGTGATTTTTTCGCAGATTTTGGTGACGATCAGTCATTAATTATCTTATCTTTATTTTAGACACCTACTTTTTTAGTACCTATGCATTTCAATGTCTAAATAGTACTAAACCAAGAAAGTGCATATTAAAAAACTAATTTCGTTCAATTGTCATTGCTTCAAATGTAAAATTTTTTGCGTCAGCCGAGCTAAACACTTCCTCTGACTGAAGCAACTATTCAAATATCCACTAGTAATGAGCATTCATACAATACTATTGAAAATTTGGGAAATTCAGGGTATTGAACTTAAAGAGTCTTGTTTTTTTTTGGGTATTTGGAATGACAGTCAATAATAGTAATTCAAGAAAGTCCTGTGATATTTGCTTAGTTCAAAAGGAAATTTTGTATATCACATATCACTCATTCTGATTTCAACATTTGCATTCATCAAAATATTGAAATTTGAGTCAATTACCTACCTCATATTTCCACATAACAATATTGTAGTTTAGACAATAATTTAAATTTTACCTTAAATACTTACATTTCACTATCAGGGTTATTTTCCGGATTTCGGCACTTTTCCAATTTCTTATCTAAGAGTTTCTGTTGATTCTTATCTGGGATAGAATCTGCCATTTTTACCATAGATCTTATACCTGTTCATTCATATATACGAAAATGAAAAATTTTGATTATATATTCTATATGAAATACCTATTCTCATACTCAAGTCACACATTTTATTTTCATTAAATATCAAATAGTTGCTACCTAAGACTGACTATTAATTTTTAATTGTTATGCACTTACCTCTGACAGCTTCGATTAATTCTTCTAGTTTACCTCTACCTTCTACACCAAATAATGTATCTGTGACATAAGAGTCCAAATTTTCTTGCAGTTTGGATGCAGCATGTAATATTGCTGCCAATGCAACTTGACTTGGTGAATATATTAATACTGCATCAGTTAAAAATGCTCGTTCCAAAAAGTGCTCTGTTCCAGATCGCAGTCTTTCAGGTTCATTTAATGTACAACGTGTCTATAATGAAAATAGTAAGACAAACAGTTTATATACCAATTTGGACCTTACTTTTATATCGATAAGTAATCCTTCAACTGGCCGATATGGATTATGTATTGTCAGATGAAAATTTAATTGCTCCATTAATAACAATTCATTGTTTAAAATAATATCAGTGGCTTTTTCTCTATCTCCTTTAATATTGGCTACAAACTGCATAATTGATACATTAAATTCCTCAACTTTGCAAGCTAAATAAATACAAGTGACCCTAGAATTTAAATAATTATTTAATGAATTTTGCAGATAGTTTTTCTTTACTTGCATTATTTCTTTCGGGTGATAATTCATAACTGAATTATAAATATAAAAACGTTTAAAATAATGAAAAGCTGTACCAATAACACATCTGGGCATTATGGGTTGAAATCTTTTACAGAAATCACGTAAATGAAGTTCATATCTGCGTACCATTAGCTTTTCTTCATCTGGAGTAAGAAATACTTCATACCTTGATGCTTCCTAAAATAGTAAACATAAATAATCAGGAAGAGTATTGGGTTTACACCAAAAAACTTACAGGAACGTTTTTTCCGTATTTTTGTATGTGTTTCAGATTTGTATTTTCTCTGATCTTATTGATTTCCTCTTCACTAGTGTACATCCAATGCTTACACTGCGTACTTGATGGGAACATTTTAACTACTAATTATGGTGGTAAGCAAGATAAAATTAAATATAAATAATAAATATATATAAAATACTAAAAGAAAATATGTGCGGCATATTTAGGTTATGTTGATTTATTTTTTTAACTAATCGGCTCCCATCTGTATTTTGAATCCGTGTACTTATTTTCATTACATTCAAGTAGTAATCTTGAAGCTTCTATCTTTGTCTCCATGATCAAATGTCTAGTATTTCATTAACAGATGGCGCAACATTTATGAGGCCTAATATTGTGATTTAGACAAAATATTAGGAATATTACTACCTATATTCTTAAAATACTGCATTGAATTAGGAAACTGAATATTGTTATAACTAATGTGTCATACGATAATTTTGAAATTTACAAAAGGAAAGTTAAATTTATTATTTTATTGAATTATGAATATCTAAATAAAATCATATACTAAATACTATAAGTACCATTAATAATACAAATAAATATGTACGATATATTTAAATAAATTGTTTGAGAAATGCTAAATAAATATTAATGTAAGTAGTAAGTATCTGTATTTCAAAGTAGGTAACTATAAAAAAATATTAAATAATTACCATGGATTGACCTTCGTAAACTATATGCAATAATGAAGGATGGTTAGGTATATTAATTTAATCATATAAAATGAAAATTGTCAGATATTCCTAACTACTATTTACAAAAGACCTTCAATATAGGTAGGTAAGTAAATAAAAAAGTTTATAGGAAGTTTGACTGACATTAATGTTAGTAATGGTGTTCTTTTGTTAATTTATTGTACATATTTTATCTTCTATTACATCACCTTGCTTCTCAGTTTTGTGACAAGGAAAATATACGATACTAAAAAATTAAAATAAAAATTTATTATTAGAGTCACACATATCACAAATTTGTGCAGAACAATTACTCTTTCTTATTTTATATAAAAGAAATTAGCTACGCTTTTTAAAGATAATTATTAAATCTACACCTTACAACAAAATAATTACTACAATGTGTAGGTATAAATTCAACACATTTATCAAAAGTTTAAAAGCGGCTCTTCAAAAAGAAATTATTACAATTAATGCAAACTGAAAAAGATTCTCATGAGTTATTTTTCTTTAAAATGTTAATTAATAATTAAAATATATATAACACTAAAACACATAATAGTTCTAACTGTATAATTTTATATTTTATTATGATTGTTAGGATATTACTCTTTTTTATCCGTTAAGATAGGCATTTACCTCATGCAAAAAACAAATTAAGCAATTAAGTTAATGTTAGTTAATTTTAAAAATTACCGGTTCTATTACGCACAGATACATTTTTTATTTCCTCTAATAATGTGTGAATTATTAAAAGGATGTTTGCCATTTATATTAAATGTATAGGTAAGTATATTAATATGTGGTATATGCAGCTGAATTTTTTAATTTAGATGTAGTCTATAATTTATATACTTAAACATATTTTCTATCTAATCAAATTTTAAATATTTCCTAACAGTAGGTACTATATTAATTGTAGAATAAAGATTTAAAGACTTTATTTCTTTTGATTTGATAATATAGGTAGAGTTGTATAATTTCTATGTCACCATTTTGTTAGTGTTAATTTCTAAGTTAAACAAAACTTCTCAGTCTTGTACCTTAAAGTATAGAAGATTTTCTTTAGTTTAATTTGTTTTTACTGAGTAGGTACCTTATTTTATCCACCATATACTAATATCTACCTCTATATAGACACATTCTACCATGTTGTCATCTTACAACAGTTAAAAAATGTATATTGCAATAACTAAATTAATAGATTTTAATTTCTAATTTTGCTCTAATTTTGCTCTATTTTACTATTAGTGGGAATCCGGAAAATGTGGACCATCTAAGGGATGGTATTACAACGAACAAAATAAAAACTATTTATAGTTCTTTTTCTCATATACTATCGATTAAGAGGGGCATTTACTAACAAATAGAAACTTATGCCACTTAGGTATATTACTCGCGGGACGGGTAGACGCAAAGGGTAGTAGGTGGAGCTAGACGATATTCGGTTTCGATTACAGCGCTTTGGTTTTATTCACTGATTCTGTCATAGATAAAAGAATACTATAGATGGGAAACATAATGTATAAAGAATGAGCTTCAAAAACACTCGTGTAAAATGTTTGTGACAATGTTTACTATTTAATGTTTTTATTTTCAAAAATAATTAGGTACTTGAAGATTTTTTTTTTATATCGTTCATCAAATGTGCAGCTGGCGCGTAGAGGTTGTTTTTTTCTTTTGTGTACCAGCCTTAGTTAGTAGACATTAATCAAATTCATGCATTTTTGTGGTTACTTCTAAAGCACATAACTTTTATAAGAAAATAAATTAGTACAAAAACTGGCCCTGACATTATAAATTTATGCCTTTTGCATCACTAACCCAAATTTGAGATTCTAAAAATACAGAATAAATTTAAAAAACGCAAAACGGCGATGTCTTAGTTTTCGATAGGTAAACGCTCCTCTTAACTACTAAAACAAATTTCACATGAGCAAACTTTAACTTTTTCAATTATACAATCTGCTTTTGTTCGAATTTCACGATACCTGTATCTTTATTCATATCACATTCATCACATACTGAACATTTTTAATTTTGATCATATCTCATCTAACTGGTTTCAGTTTATCTCGTTCTGTTGAATTGGATAGGTGGTTATAGGATTTATGGTTTTCTTTTATCGTTTTTTCCGTTCCTCGTCTTATAAGACGATAAATGGAGACTAAGTTTATATGACTATGCCATTTTCTATTGAATCTTATTGATACAGCTATGTCAGTATTGAATTATTTCTTAAAATGGTTTGTTGTTCTTTAGCATAACAACAATCTTTTAAAAGCAACTTGGATATCATCGTAAAACTGGTATCTTACAACACGAGTAAGATTTTCCTTTACAGGTACATAAATACAGCTTACAGACTGTGAGCTGGCCGATGAGATGCCCCTCCCACAAGGTGAACAGTGAATTCTTATAATATTAGGATAAGCACGAGCAGTCTGGAAAAATTGTCAAGCGTTACACATATATGTAGGTATCTCTTTTCAGTATGTTACAATTTCTTCTGCATTTACTCGTTCGTCCGGCTAATGTATGCGATGATGAACAAATGTTATCATTTCTTTTTTCCGAATACTTTCTCTGTCACGCACTGACCTATAAATCTGCGCGACTTATAGGTCGAGGCTCCTCTCATCGATCAAGACTCAGTCTGTGTATTGTAGTAATGTACGGAATAATGGCAATGTATTGAAATTATTTGCATTCTATCTCTCTAATAGGCAACAAAGGGTAGAAAAATTACACTTTTGAGAGTCTTTGGTTAAAAAAACCGGGTGCCATAGGGCAGAATATTTTTTTTTGTTTGGTGTTCGTGAATTAGGAGTATGTCTTGGATTTTCCAAGTTCAATTTCATATAATATATACCTATTTAATTACCTACTATGCTATAGGAATGATACAAACCTTATAATGGGAGCTAAACCTGTTGACCTATTGACAAATAGATACTCAAGACATGTGCAAAATTTGATGAATGTTTTACTGAAAACAGATTAGAACTAAAAAATAATATTTAGTAGGTACCTACCTCAGAGCACAGATATAAAAGTTGATAATACTTTTATTAATTCTGAAATATGACCCACACACTTTCTTTCACTATTGCAAACACTTAAGTACTAAATTACTAATACATCTATATATATATACAGAAATGGGTTTTACGAATTATCAAAACCATGAATTTCAAACAATCCTTGCGCGGGATTTTCAAACAATGTCTTCTAATTGTACCTATCTTTGCTTTTGGTATTTAGCGTTATTCGTTTTTAATATATGATATTTTCGGTCATACAGTCTTTTTCTTTTGGTTTTCCCCTTTTGTCAATAGTGTTTCACAATTTGTCAAATGCCTTTCCCAATTCCTGTCATATTGACATATATGTCAAATTAAATTCTTTTTTTGTCAAATCTCTTTCACTTTATATCAATTACTTTTCCCATGTATGTAAATTATATGTTTTGCTTAATAACTACTTACCAAGCTGTGCATCATTTTCATTTAGTTATTGACGTACCCTTGAAAATAAAGTATACATTTGAAATTTTAAGTTATCTAATTTATTCTTGTGTAATGTACATAGAAATTGATAAAAACAATTTCTTTCAACTATCACAAATATGCACAGTACAAACTATCGAAATATATAAATGAAGAAACAATTAATTTAATATTTCATTTTGTTCTAAACAATCACCCAGATATGTTTCCATATGCTGAACATAATGAAGACAATTATCTGCAGTTATTTGTTCAGAAGCATTGTGTATTGCTGCATATAATTCATCCTCATTTGTCGGTTGAGTTCTCTTTATTATGTGTTTCCATTGATTAAATAATTCCTCTATAGGATTTAAAAATGGACTGTAAGCAGGTAAAAAAACTTCAAAATGCTCATGACTTCTAATGAGATTGACAACTTCTTCATTTGTATGAAATCTAACATTATCCATAACAAAAAAGGCGCCTTGTATGTTATCATTATGTAAATGATTAATTAGAGTTGTAATAAATTCACAGAAATGAACTGTATTGAATGGTCTATCTTGGATTTGGAACAAATATAGTGAATTTATATTCATTGCTGCAGCCACAGAATAATTACGCCTTCTTAGTTGAGCTTTTATTTTCGTTGCTCGAGTATTTTTAACTGATCTTCCATATGAAGTTCGAGAATTAACTTGAATTCCATATTCATCAATGAAAAAAATCTTTTCCCTTTCGAACATGATTCTATTGTACCGGATAGCATATTCAAAGCGAGTCTGTATGATTTGTGGTGTATTTATTCTTTCGGGGACGAAGTTTTAAGTGCTCTGTTAATCGTCGATAGCGATATTTGATGAAGTGGCCACTGCGTCAAACATCTTTCTTTTAATTGACGAAGTGATAAACTGCAATCTTCATCAATCTAATTGCAAATTTCATTTATCTATAACACAGATAATTTTTTTTTGTCTGTGACCAGCACTTCTTTTATGAATATTAGCGGTTCTCCGGTATGTAGAATAAATCTTTCTTACTGTATTGGGTAAAATTCCAAATTGCTCTCCAATATTATTTGCCGTGAGCCGCCCGTTGGTCATAGAACGAATTATTAAAGCTCTTAAATCATTACTTATTTTACTATTAATTCGATGATTCTCCATAATAGATGAATATAAAATGATTAACACGCTTCGTGAAAGTCAATTGACATATAGTGAAACACATTTGACAAATAAGGAAATTATTTGACACATCGCCGCCATATTATAATAAATGTGAAAGTCATTTGACAAATTGTGAAACACAATTGACAAAAGGGGAAAACCAAAAGAAAAAGACTGTATAAACAATAATACTTTGAAACTAGAAGTCTGAATATTAACTATACAATTCCCAGACTTACTTTAGGTAAAAAAAAAATCGAAGTTGGGCATGTGTTAACATTTAGGTATAATAATTTGCCGAATGAACAGATCAGATATTCTTAAGAAAAAGTAAGAAATTTCTACTTCAATTGGAGGCATATAATTTACTTGAATTATAGTGTATAATAGGTATGATATAATTTTTATTTTTATAGGTATATATTTTTCCACACTTACATGAAAAAGTAGGGTAGAAGTCGTTTTGTTTACTTTTTTGACACCTTTCTTTTTGCTTGTTGCAAAAACAATATGAAATAAAGCTTAACAGTTAAGGGTCCTCGCTAGTGGATCTGTCAACAATGGAAAAATAGCAGATTTTAGATGCCAGATATTTTTGTGGATTTTAAAGATAGAGAAAACCTTTCAACGTCAACTTATGAAGAATTTAGTAATCTACTCGGCTGAAGAATCAAATTTAGAAAAAAATTAACGGATTAACGAAAATTAATTAATATGTCAAAATATTAAAAACCAGTTTTCTCAAAAATCCTTCGGAGGAGATTTGTTTACTTGCGTTCACGTTATAAATTGAATAGAAAGCTACCCGGCTGTGCACTTATTTTTCGGTCAACTATTCTTTACTTTGTTTAAAATGAATATAAAATAAATTAAAATTAGGCAACCCACATTTCAATGAATTGTTATTCTGCTATAAATCTTTCCCGCGGTTACAAATATCTAAATATTTGGTCATAAATGAATTTTTATTCGCTTAGATATTGAGTTATTATTTCAAATATTTATTATATATTCCCTACCTATGTGTAATAAGTACTCGGATATCCTTGGCTTATTAAATTATGTGCTATGCAACCAATATTACATTTCCCATTCACTAGCGAAGACCCTTAAGATAAATTAGAAACAAGTATATACAGAAATAATATGATACTTTCCAAAAATCCTTCAATAGTGCAAGGGCTTACTAGGTATGTAACTGGTGTCTGTAACTAATTTCTTGATTTAGCGAATTTTACTTTTTACAACTTCCGTCTCTGCTTGAAATCAAGATAATTGTCAACTTCGATATTATAATCTTATAATTTAAAATTGTCGACGTAACGCAACACAACTTTAAAATGATATTATTCATATTAACTAGCTGTTTACGCATTAGGAAATATAAAACCTATATGCTTTCTTCATTATAATGTGGATTATGGGGTACATAGTCTGGCCTTAATTGTAATAGTTTATTTTAAATTATAAGAATATAACTTTGAACGGCTCTAATGCTTTTATTGCACCACCTGCGTCAATAACTACCTAATACGTTGCAAATAGATAAACCGTACCCGTTCAATAAGGAGACCAGCTATAATAATTATCGTCACAGAAGGTGGTGCAATAAATGCATTTAAGCCGTTCAAATTTATATTCTTATAATTTGAAATAAATTATACTTACATATATATATATACATATATATATATATATATATATATATATATATATATATATATATAAAGTATAGAATTTCATGGGGTAACTCCGCTCAAAATGCAACTGCGGACACGTGTTTCGAACTACTTGGTTCTCGTCAGCGCAGTGTAGCCAAGGAATAGGATGGGATAACCTTGGAGCTGAAAAACATCAATCAGAGACATACACAAGGGACAGCCTACCAATTGAGGCTTCAGCTAGAGTGTCCTCGATACTGAGAATGAATCTAACGTCGCCGCGAGGTAGACATTGTCCACCTGCAAGCCATCTGAACCCACGGGATAACAATAAAGAAAAGAAATATTGCGGATTATAGAATAATTAATCTATAATCCGCAATATTTCTTTTCTTTATATATATATATATATAATATTTAGGGAGGTTATTTGGCTGCAGCACTTGATTTGTATCAACAAAATGGTGTCGTTCATGTGCCTATCTACTTTCTGATTGTGGTTGTTTCGTTAACTTTTTCACGAATAATAACATTACCCGCACAGACAAATTTGATTGTCTTTCCACTTAGGTTTTGCTTTTTTTATAGCTGAGAGGTATTAATACCTACTATGTATATATAAATATAAATGTATTTTATTTTATTATATTTTATAAATATAAATATATATATATTATATAAGGATCTCAGCACTGTTAGGTTTATACATTAAAAGAAACAGAAACACTTCATTATCTTGATTCAAATAAAAAAAAATAACTAATGTATATTTTTTGATTAAGTTAGATTAAATTTACCAATATAAAAGATATGGCTAACCTAGAATTACATATGTAAATTATGCCATCGAGGAACGAATAATAAATTATGGTCAATATAGGAACAGTAATTTCAATACAAAAAAGCAGTATACAGTGTGTGTATAGCAAATCTACACACATATCTGGAAATAGATATTATTGGAATTATCTAAAATACCAAACAACAATCGACATTATTATTGTTTGGGTTTGGTAGAAAATGCAATAACTAGACTGGAAACTGAGACGAGATGAGAGAAGCAGTAGGTACCTATATCTTATTGAATTGCAGTGTAGTCTGCTCAAGTTTTTTAAAAGTAAGGGATAGTTAGTATATTTCAGATAGCTATCAAAATAAAACACAAAAAACAAACATGTTTTTATTTCGCCTACCCAAAAATGAAGATTGCACGAACTATCACGGCTATTCAATATCCACAACACTTTACGCATGCGTAGTCGAAGAAATTCGACGCATGCGCTGACGACGGAATGCAAGGTGGTATTTAGCCCCTCGTTAGATATTGAAATGAAGAGTACTAACAAAATAACGAAATGTTTTTGAAATTAAACAATTTACTGTAAATCTGACCATATCGACTAACAACAAGTAGTCCTCTTACTATGTATAATTTAAAACAAGTCATCAAATCAAATTTCATATCAACAAAAATATATTAAAATACATTAGAAATATAAAATATATAATCAGATATTTATTGTTCTGCTTTTAATCAACAATATAAATTACCAAACTTGATGCTCGTACAGTATTTAATTACTGCTATAATATTTCACCTATTAGCATTTAACGTTTCATAAACATTCCTAATAATTATTAACAGAAATTTTAATAAATATAATTAACCATAATGAATGTTCTTTTTTGAGAAAGCCAGCAATTATTAAATCACTTAATATTAGAAGTCTTATTAAAGCACTGCCAACGATAGCTTCATATATACAAAGGTGAATTTTTGGAAGTAACAACCGAATAAGACGGACAATATTAATTTAAATGACAGGGTACCCTAAAGCTTAATGAATTTAATTAATTGAGGAAAGCTTTATGTTCGTTTAAGGTTTATGTTTATATCTACATTACACATTTAGAAAAGAAGAACAATAAACATCATAAAATAAATAGTTACATTTAATATATTAATAAAAGGTAATATAAAAATAAAAGTTGACTGATTGAAAAAATTATTAAATTACAAACTATATTTTCAATTTAGAAATGGAAAGTACTTATTAAATACCTGTATTACAAAAATAAAAATTATAATTTTGGAGCGCTATGTCTGAAAAATTTGAGAAACCGAAAAAGTGGTGTGACTCAATTGACGATTTTCAATTTTCATTCCCTTTAAATTGTAATTTTCATTTGTAGTTACGTAACTAGTCATAACGTTTTTAATGAGTATTTTAGATGTTATGGTGTAGTGTATGCAACCCATTGTTACATTAGAGCTCTTTAATTTGCCGTGGAATTAAGAAGTTTGCATTTCCCTACTTGTACAGGAATTTGACACAACCGGTATATAGAATATGTATATCGCATTTCGACACTGATTTCAACCACTAAATGAACTGCATAATTTTATCTTTCTCTCTTGTATTTAAGTTACTGAGACGGGTTGAGCGATGTTTATGTATTATAGTTATATAAATGAGAGGAAGAATGGTACTAAAAATTGGACAGACATTGAATAAGGTTAATAGAGTGAATAATATATTGGATATATCGTGCCTTTAAATACTTTTCTCATTAGAGTAGGCTGTTTTTAAGTTTTTTAAGTAATCAATGTTGGTGAAAACTTCAAATTCTGACAGTTGTCAAACTTAAATAGAAATTATAGACGCATACATGACATAACCAAACTATCAAAATTATGTGTTTGTGTCTGATTACGTGCACTGTCACCAGCCATTAAAAAAAAGCATGGCCTCTCTAACGAGGAAAGTATTTGAAGGCACGGTACATCCATGTACTGAAGGAGATGTGAGCCCACGGAATCTATGTTAATTGTATAAGTATATGCAGGCATTTTGTGATAAAGACTCAACAATATGCCACTACACATATCCAACAACATGACTCCACGAATTTTGTGAGAAATACAGTCATATTTACTCATTATTATCAATAATTAAATTGTTTATTTCCATATTCAATATTTGCTTTTTATATTCTTCAGAAGCCTTAGCATCTGTATATAGGGTGTCTCGAAATTGCACGGCATTATTGTAGGTAGTTGTTCTCTAACATAAAATAAACAAATAAGTCCATATAAATATATGTCTTAAATTAATTTATTACTAAGATATTGGAGCATAAATATATTTATTTAACAATACAACATCCAAAAGAACTGTTTAAAGTGGCCACCGTTTTGTTGAATCCAGCATTCAGCACGACAAATTCTTGCTTCTTTGGCACTTCGTATAGCATCAGGACGATTTTTGATAGTTGTTGAGACTTCCACAATGCGATTACTAAACTATCGATCTAACGACGTTAGATCAGGATATCGGGAGTCATCAGAGTTTAGTAATTGCATCGTGGAAGTCTCAGCAACTATCAAGATTCGTCCTGATGCTATACAAAGTACCAAAGAAACATGAATTTGTCGTGCTGAATGCTGCATTCAACAAAACGGTGGGCACTTTAAACATTTCTTTTGGATGTTGTATTGTAAATAAATATCTTTATACTCCAATATCTTAGTAATAAATTAATTTGAGACATATGTTTATATGGACTTTTTTGCTTATTTTGTGCTGGAGAATAAGTACCTACAATAGTGCCGTGCAATTCCGAAACACCCGGTATTGTCATTTTTTTTATCTATTTTACATATATTTAGTTTTGCTCTATAGTATTAATTTTTTTTCTAGCATTGATTAAATAAATTCCTGTAATGTTAATAATATTTGATAAAGAACACTTTATATTTTAACATTATTTTCTATAGAAATAATGTTAAAGTAGGTATATAGATTTTTAAAATGATATTAAGCAGGTATAATTTTACTATCAGTAATGATTTCAAATGCGAATATTTTGCACATAAATTTATTGAACTGTACTTTGTCCACTACTATATAAACACAAAATATTGAAATTTGCATCGTAACTGATTAATGTAAAATATGGTACCACCTTTTCGTCCAAGCTATATTAATTAACATTGCATTTGTTTTTCATTCAGAATAATTATGTAAGGTAAAGACAAGTAGGAAATACAGTTTGAATTGATTTATTGATTAACTAATTGATTAAGTCTTGGAAGTATAATCGTAGCCGTTTCATACACATTTAAATTGTTTTGTTCCATCCATGTTTGAAAAACGGTATTCATCCTCTTCATACGGGGTCTAAAATTTGGAAAGCAACAAATTCGCCACAGCTTCCCTCTCTTATTATACCTTCGATATTTTCTAGAGTATCATGCATCATCGAATTTTTAATGAATAAATGCTCAAAATAAACAAACTAAATATTCATAATAGCGGCATATTTGTTTCTTAATCGAAGGCACAACCTCTACGAAACTTAATAATATCTATTTTAAATTTAAAAACCTTAGTTTCAAATATTTCGTATTAATAATACAAAATCTTTGAACATGTATTTATTTCATGTTCAATAATAAATAAAATAACGGTTAACGAGCATGAATGATATATACCACCTGTATTGACACAATAAGGTTTTTAAAAGTAGTGTACCTATATATAAATTAATTAAAAAGTATGTGTTTTTCCCTTTATCAAAAGTAGAACCAAATCAGATTTGGCGTCGTAATTTTTTTTTCTTTTGAGTCGACTATGCTGATAGATATAAATATAGAGATATAAATTCTTTTTGCTTAGTTTTTAGAGGTATGCTTTATAGTGACGTTTAATTAAGTGATGTTCAGTGAAAAGTATTTTCGTCATTCCTTGTTTCAAATAAAGTAAATACACCTTTCCAGTAAATTTCATCAAAACATACCAATGAGTATTGAGTGACCATTTATTTATATCAGCAAGTGTATGTGAAGCATGTATTATAAGAACAACAACAGGCGGGGACCACGATTTACTGTTATACATCATATTTGTCATTTCATTTTTATCATATATTCAAAACAATACCACAAGTATTTCAACGAATAAAAAGCTGCTAAACATAAATAAAACAACCCAGACACGAGGTGAGGTTGTACGTTCGCTTAATTTATACAAGAAACCAGAAAATAAACGTTCTCCACATGCATACATACAAATATGTCAAGCACATGTTCTCTTTGTGTATAGTAGAGCAGCTAGCAGTGTGGTTCTTCGTCGTTTGCTTCGGGACGATCGCTGGAAGAAGAAGCAAAAGGTAAGACCGGTTGTGTTGCCCAAGGGGGACCGATAAGATGGCCGCCTACCACATTGCCTTAGGTATGGGCGGATCGGATCGGTGTGCTTGCACGGTATCCAGCATAAAGCGGTCTACCAGGTATCTATGTGTATCTACATATACTTGCCTCGGACGCGAACTGGTAGCAGTTTAGATTTATTTAATATATACATACATATACCTACAATATGTATTGATTGTAATATATTCCCTTTGTATTTATAAATTTATTGATAATTAGTTTGTGAAGAAACAGAGAAATTATGCTAGAAAATGTATCTCCAGGGACAATTCACACATATTAAATTGAAATACGAGATGAATATATCTTCAAAGGTGCAATTATGCTCATGAAGAGAACAACGTATGGTTAAACTAATTCTTTTATTTTGAAAGAGAGAAACTGCGCAACATGCACAACAAATCGAAAGTTAGTAGTTAGTATTACCAATATCATATTAATATTTGAAATAGAAAGGGAAGTTATTAGCGCACACTCTGTAGTAGGCAATTTTGCAAATGCAAAAAGACACAAAACTACGATTTTGTGAAAATAAGAAGATGTTTGGATGGAGGATGAGACTTAAAATGAAACAATTGAAATACGGCAACGATTTGCTTGATTTTTCATCGTAACCCCTTTAGCATTAACCCATTTAAGACCACTATTAAAATTTAAAGAAAAACGCTATTGATTTTATCTATACTTATTTATTTGAATATTTACAAGCATTTTCTAACATTATAAATTAAATTTGAAAAGTAAATTTTAGTGCTTTTAGGTTACATTAACGCAGCATTGGGACTTTCCATAAAATAAGACATTCAATTATGATAATCCTTAAAACAGTGCGAATGCAATGGAATTTTGCATTCTTCACCTGAATACATGATCTCGAAAGTTCCAGCAATATCAGATTGTAAATTCTGATGTCCGACTATTGCATCATCATCCGTTAGACCGTCAATGTTAGGAGGTATACAGTCAAACGTCCAGTTCTTCGTTGATATCAATGATTTCAATAATTGCTTCCAGTTCTCTTAGACTCAATATATATGATGATCTTTTAGTATCATCTCAATATTTAACTTTACTCCATAAAGTCATTGTAAATCAGACGCATATTTGAATACTTACCATTGCTCAAGGTTTCTATAAATTTAGAAATAATAATAATAAAATCTAATAATATTACTACGTTTACTCTTTTTGTATTGTGACAAACAAGTACATAAGAATGAATCGCTAAATAAATGAACAGCAACGACAACGGACATGCACGAATATCACCACTCCCACTCTCTAGCTCTCATACTTTGCTTCGTTCCAATGTTGCGTTTTCACAACGTTGTATTTCAAAACTTCTTATAAGAAAACATTTCCGAAAGAATTTTCTTTTTGTTCATATACTGTTTATTTGATGTGGCTTTGACGCAAAACTGCTTATGGATATTTTAAGAATTGCGAAACATGTTATACCACGAGGCTAGCACAGAGGCTCCTAAATATAAAAGGTAATAAAAATAACTTAGTTGACGACGAGTGGAGTGAAATTAAAAATGTAATTTTAAAAACAGCCGAAGAGGCATTGGGGAAAAGAACAATCACCTCCGGCACTGGGAATAACAGAACTCCTTGGTTTGACGAAGGAATAAAAACACTGGCTCAAGAAAAGAAACACGCATTCCTACAATATAAAAAGAATCCAACAGCGCAAAAATATGAAGAATACAAATTGATAAGAAACGTCAACAACCAAGCTATCCGAAAAATAAAAGAAAGTTATTGGGAAAAATACACTAAAGACTTAGAGCATGACTTATATGGAACCCAAAGCAATATTTGGAAGGCATTGCGAAACCAGAAAAAGGAAGTAGCAGAACATATACAAATACCAGCTATTAAAACTGAACAATGGCATGAATATTTCAGTGAGCTATATAAAATTCAAGAGGATAGCGGGGAAAATATCGAACAAAGACATCATAATAAGACCCCGGTATATATTACTAGAGAAATAATACAAGAATCCATAAAAAAGCTAAAATCTCGAAAATCTCCAGGTCCGGATGGTATATATAATGAATATTTAAGTACGGTAGCGATTGCTTGGAAGAGGCTCTGCATGAGCTGCTGTTGAACGTGCTGGCCACAAAAAAGGTACCGGAGGATTGGAAAAATAGTTACACGATTCCGTTACACAAAAAAGGTGAGGGGAAGACACAGGACAATTACCGCGGAATTACTCTGTTGAACATAATCCTTAAATTGTTTACATCCATAATTAGATAGCGATTGCAAGAAACAACACAAATATCAGAGGAGCAACAGGGGATCAGAAAGAATCGTAGTACAACAGGTGCCATTTCATGATACGCCAATTGGTAGAAAAATCAATCGAATATAACAACCCGCTATTTATGTGCTTCATGGATTTCAGCAAGGCTTTCGACCGTGTGAGAAGAAACGACGTCTTGAATATTTTACATGAATATGACGTACCACAAACCCTTGTGGAATTGGTCAATAATATTAATACTAACACGTCGACTAGAATCAAAACATCTGATGGCATTACGGAACCAATCAAAATAAACATTGGCATACGACAAGGGGATTCGTTGAGTCCCTTCTTATTCAATTTAATAATGGACCGTATGATAGAATCAATAAGAGAAAAAGATGGTTACCCTATGGGAAGACACAACGTGAACATAGTATGCTATGCCGATGATGCAGTGCTCCTAGCAGACAGCGAAGATAACTTACAAAGACTTTTGCATTAATTCAACATTACCGGCAAAAAATATAATATGAACACCTCCAAAGACAAAACTAAGTGCATGGTAATATGTAAGCAGCTACTTCGTTGTAAACTAGAAATAAACGGATCCGTCGTTTAACAGGTAATGAGCTTCAGGTATCTTGGTGTCGAGGTAACAAGTCAAAGAGACCTACGGAAAGAGGTTCAACAACAGGCAATGAAGGCGACACAAGTAACCGGGTATCTAAACACAATGGTCTGGCGGAACAAATACCTTACTAAGGAAAGTAAAGTATTAGTATACTGGTTCGCCCAGTACTAACATACTCCACAAATACAAGAGCAGATACCAAGAAAATTAAACAAAAAATTAGAACAGTAGAAATGAAGATTCTCAGAAAAATAGCAAATGTCACGTTACGAGACAGACAGACGAGTAGATCCATAAGAGAAGGATGCGGAGTGCAGGATGTGGTGAAATGGAGTAAGCGGAGAAGGAAGGAATGGAATGACCATGTCGAGAGAATGCAAACCAGCAGACTAGCATATATATGCAAACATGAGAGACCAAAAGGAAAGAGACAACAAGGACGACCTCCCAAGAGATGGGGACAAAGTTGGTTTTCCTCATCCGCTGAAGAGAAACAGGCCAGGCAAACACGGGATGACCCTAGCTAAAAGAAGAAGAAGAAGAAGCGAAACATGTTTAGTTTACGGAATCTATAAGAATATGAGATTGTATCAAAAACACATTATTTTGTTTCGTGCTCTTCCGGAAAGGGAAATATCTACGTAGAAAAATCATTTTCAAAAATTCATTAATAAAATACCACTTATTGGGTATTATACAAATAGTAACGTTTCTACTAAAGATTTGTTTAGTCGATGTTGCGTTATCGCAATCAGGGGCATAAATGGGTTAACGCATTTGGACAAATGCAGCTGGAGTAGCATTGCAAAAATTACTGTTTTACTTCGGCAATAACTTCTTCATCCCCATTGAATTTCCTTCCGGCGAGAAACAGCTTGAGTTTTGGGATTAAGTGGAAGCCTGTAAAGGCTAGATCGGGTAATTGGTATAATTGGGACACAACCTAAATCTAACATCTACTTTTTCTTAAATCATGCGAGTGTTGTGTGACGATGCATTGACATGATGAAATAGCACCTTCATTAGAGCAACTGCGGGTCTTTTTTCGGTAGTATCAACTTTCGCTTTATCCGAAGAGGGTGCTTAATATGTCCCAGATAACTTCGCTTTTTGCGAGATTGTCGATTAGAAGTATCTTTTTCAAATCCTAAGGGATCGTTGTCATTACTGTTCTAGTCCATGAAAATGTCTTCGCTTTTTTGGCGGACATCTATCAAAATGCCTCCACTGGTAAGATTCCTCATAATGAAGCGACACAAAAATTTATTAGGTTTAGGTTATCGAGCAAAACTGTTGTTGGAAAATTGTAGTCTTGCACGTTTTGATCTGCTTTTAATAAAAGCGTAATTTATTTGGTAAAGAGGTTAGACATGACTAATTCACTATGCAAAATGTGGTTCAATAGACAGGACCACACTTTTGCAAATCTCTTCCATTTTTATCCTTTGGTTATGTAACACAACAACCGAAATACTTCAAAAATTTCTGGAATGGTAATAGGTTTTGATGGCCAAGGACATTCTTCATCGTCGAGACTCATGTCGCTAAGTTTAAAGCGAGCAGCTCAGCAATCTCGCCTTGGAATAAACAATGTTGCCATACGTTCGCTGTATATCAGTTAATATCCCAGTTGGGCAATCTCACCTTCCATCAATCATCCTCGTAAAATGGAATGAAATTATTGGGACACGACTTCATTTCAAACACAGCCTAATGCCAAGTTTACTTCACCGCATTGCATAAAGGGCTGGGTTGGATGAAGTTGTAGAAATTTGAAAATATTTGTGATTTTTTTTTATTAATCGAATTTTCGCTCAAACAGTTTTGGGTTGTAACTGGATTCTTAGAATAAGATTTATATAATTTTTGCAGATTATTTTATTAGATCTATCAGAAATTTTTAATCTAATTCTGACAATTCAAAAACTTTCTAACAAAGTTTGGTTATTAATAATAAATGATTCAACTAAAATGCAACTAACAAAATCATTAATCTTCAAGTTTTACTTTGAAGAGATCAAATAAAAAATACCATAAATCATAAGTAAATATACTTAAGCTTACATCAAAGCAAAGGCTTACTATAAAGAAGAACGTTTTTTATAACTTGTATTAAATGAAGACTTTTGCAAAAAAAATTAAGCTATGTTTTATTCATTTTCATTCCCGTATTTGCAGCTAAACCCAGAGCACATGCTACAAATAATTTTCTATATACATATTGATTTGAATGCCGTTACTGTTAAGCATAGTATTTATATATTGAACTTGGTTTTTCTATTCGCAAATATGTACTGAATTAGGGTGGAGTGAAACATTTTTTTTTCGAATTTAGAATTTGGTGGGTTTACCAATCGATGCCTTGGTGGTACATTGTAAAGTTCACAAAATACCATCAAATTCTAACATTATCTTCAGGTGGCGCCCTGAACCCATTTTTTTGTCAGATATTGCATGTAGGCAAACACCTCTGGCTATCTAGTTTTAACATCGGAAACACATCCCCTCCACCTACGCTCCCCTCTGAGACTGTTCTGCCTCCTTCCACTTCACTGCAGTCAGTCAATTAGTCACATTAGGAAGGAGCGTATGCACGCACATTTGTTGAAAAAATCGCGCGAACTTCGTTTTGATCACTCAGTGAAATGCCTAAAACGAGAAAGGATTCATCGTGTCCCGTATTTGGTGGCACAGAAAAGTTTAAAGACAATGTGTTACCTACATATAAAGATGTAATAAAGTGTTATTTGTGGGTAAGAAATGACTTGCTGTGGCTATCTAATGGAAAAAGTCCGTCCGTGAAAGAAAAACGTGGTGTTAAGTACCACAGAAAAACTATAACAGAAGAACATATTGTTTTGGTCTCACAGCCAGATTCTCAGTACATTGGCCACGTCACGCCTCCTTCTGGAACCGCTAGGTCTATAAAAAATAGCTTAATGCAGTTTCTAAACTTGAAATTCGGGAATATATCGACCATTGTTGCTATTGGACGCGACGGAACTCCAGTTAACACTGGCTCCAAGAATGGAGCAATTGCATTAATGGAGAGGCAGTTAAATCGACCCTTACATTGGTTGACATGCTTGTTGCATGCCAACGAATTACCACTGCGTCATCTATTCAACACTTTGGACGGCTGTACGTCAGGATCCAATACGTTCACAGGAGTCATAGGTAAGATGCTACAGCACTGTGAAGACTTACCTGTCGTGGAATTTGAGAAGATTGAGATAGTGTTACCGGAGATTGACGCGACCATTTTAAGCACTGATCAAAAATATCTCCTTCAAATTTGTCTTGCTGTTACACAAGGTAGCGTGTCAACTGACTTGGCTAATAAGCAACCAGGAAAGCTGGCACACTCTCGCTGGCTTACCTGTGCAAACAGAATATTGAGACTATATGTGGCCACAAAATCTCCATCGGAAAGTCTGGTAGAGCTTGCTACGTTCGTGATAAAAGTGTACGCGCCAACATGGTTCAGCATAAAAACCAAACCCTCATGCAAATACGGTCCAGCTCATATCCTAGTCATGATAAAAAGATGCTCTTATTTGAGGGATGATCTGAAAACAATTGCATTTCGAATAATACAGCGGAACTCTTTCTTCGCGAATTCCGAGAATATTTTATTGGCTATGTTGCAAGACGAAAGGCAACATATTAAAGAATTAGCTCTTAGACGAATACTTAAAGCGCGAAAAACTACAAAGGCAAAGAAAGTAAGAGAGTTTTTGGTTTCGAAATTGAACTTTGAAGCAAACAACTATTATGACTTGATAGACTGGACAACAGAAAAAATATTCGAGCCGCCATTCACTTCGAAATATAGTGAGAGTGAAATATTGGACAAAATAATGAGTGAAAATATAAATATTTGCATTGAAAAGTTTCCTTGTCACACACCGGCTGTGGAGAGAGCCATAAAACTGGTTACTGAGGCAAGTTTGGCTGTTTGTGGGACTTCAGCACGTGATGGATACATCCGAGCAAAAATAAAATCCAGACAAGAAATGCCAACATTCGACACAAAATCTCAGTTTTTCTCCGAAGTTCAACGAGCTACCCCGCAAGCAGATGATATGACTGAAACGTGTTTTAATCTTGTTATTCTATGTACTTTTAATTCAAATAATAAAAACAAAGTGGATAAACTTATTACTTTTATTTATTTAAATATTTCGAAAATGTCAGTTTTTTCCATTTTACAAGTCTTCTGCGCCACCTGAAGATGATAAATAAAAAAATAAAATTTTATATATTTCAGCAGCTATTTATCCATAGCAGCGTTAATGATATTAAAAAAAAAAAATTTGCCCTATTTCACTCCACCCTAGTGTTTTATACAAAAAATATTTTTATCAATGGACGAAATAGGTAATGCTTGTATTTGTCCTGTAAACTAAGAAGAATAAGGGCACATATAAATTTGGGTCACAAACGCCTGCAAATACCACACACAATCCCCTGACACACCCACATTGTACAAACCCAAGTAGGATACTGTATAATTACAGCACATTTGCCTTCAATGTATTCCAGTTAAAGAATGTATTTGTTGAACTCTACGAGTACTCATATCTCGCATTATCAGTGCGAAAGTCGTTAGTGGCTAACGTTATATCGTCCGCAAATCGTCATAATATGCAAATCTCAGTACGAACTTGGCGTTTAAATAATTGCACACCAGTAATTATTAATTGATAGTTTTGTCCGGTGATACTCCGGAGGTGGCAATTTAGACTGACACAGTCGGTTTTACCCCGCAATCAGGCCATCTATCTTGATTCTATTCACAATTTATCAAACAACGCTTTATGTGCATGTTGTACGTATTTGATCTGATGTCGGGGAAACCTCTAATTAGATCGTTTTACAATAATTATTATTACTATTACGATTATGTCGCATTTATTTTATAATAACACGTGTGATATAAACTACATTATAATTAAGCAATTTGTTTATTTATATAAGTGTAGAAAAACAAGTTTTATATTTTAATTTTAATTAGAATAACTATATTTCTTTTTTTGTACATTAGTCAATACATGCTTAACAACCTTGAGATTTAGTTTCATACAGCAACGTACATATGTATAGCTTGGTTTTATTTTAAAATGTCACTGACCCTATCATTATAATCAATATGAAATAAAGGAAGTAAGTTTCATTTCCACAAATATCCGATAAAACGTTACTTTTTCTTCTTCCTCTTTTTCATATATACTAAGAACTTTCGAAGTCGAGGAATCGAAAGTAACCAGCCACAGAACCCATCTAATTTCTGTATCATATACTTTCCTTGAAAGAATTAATTGATAATATTGTTACGTTTTCGGGCTCGCAATAAACAACTCGTGCAATTTATTTATTTAAAACAGTCTGTATATTCACACACGTAAAACTAATTACAATATAAAAATATAAAACTAATGTATCACACTTAAACTACTACGATTTAAATTAACACAGGTATTTATTTCTATTACTAATATTTATGTCCGTATATTTATGTAACACTGTACCGTATTTATATCACTTCTATTTATATAACACCGCACCACTATATTTATTTTGTACTACTTATATTTATGTTTACTCGTCGACTACCACTCAAGGAACTATTTATTTATGGATATTTATTTATCTACACTATAAACTGCACCGCTCACTGTATTTATTTCTATCGTACGAATCTCGTATTCCGGAATCTATTTCTTATATTTATCTTTACTTTGGTTTGTCCCGCGCGACGACTACTTAAGGAATTAGTCATCCCCGGGTCTTACCGCCATATATATATATCTGCATGAAAAGTTCTCGAAATGTACCAGATAAGTTCGGTAATATACCAGAGGAAATCTGGGCTCTTCCTTGCTTACGCCGTACATCTGTGAGATGATATATTTACGACTTGTTTACATCTCGTTTTTGTCGTCGCCCGGTCTGCCTCTTTTTTGTGGAACATATTTATTTATGTTTATTTATTTATCTACACTATAAGCTGCACCGCTCACTGTATTTATTTCTACCGTACGAATCTCTTATTCCGGAATCTATTTCTTATATTTATCTTTACTTTGGTTTGTTCCGCGCGACGACTACTTAAGGAATTAGTCATCCCCGAGTCTTATCGCCATATATATATATCTGCATGAAAAGTTTTCGAAGTGTACCAGATAAGTTCGGTAATATACCAGAGGAAATCTGGGCTCTTCCTTGCTTACGCCGTACATCTGTGAGATGATATCTTTAAGACTTGTTTACATCTCGTTTTTGTCGTCGCCCGGTCTGCCTCTTTTTTGTGGGACATATTTCGTTACAATATAAATGAATCGCTTATAGCTAAAACGACACAAGTCAATTGCTTACTATTTTGAATTAGGAGTGGCCCATCTAATTTCTGTATCATATACTTTCCTTAAAATAATTAATAGATAATATAAATGAATCGCTTATTGCTGAAACGACACAAGTCAATTGCTTACTATTTTGAATTAGGAGTAGTCATCCACTCTTTTAATCTTTACACATAAGTTTGGTGCAAAAAGAATTTAAGTTCGTCTTGCTATAATATACTACTCTTTACAATGTCTTGATCATAATTTATTTGTGAAACAATCCAGGTCATTGATTTGAATTATTTCTGTGCTAAAGGCTTGGTTATGCGTCAAAAATAGCATAACCTTAAGAAATTTGTACTGTGTGCAGTAAAAAATAAAACTACTCCGTTACTATTGAAACCAGCTTCATTCGAAAATAACACACTATCAAAAAGAATTGCCCGGGTAATCATTTTAACCATTGGCAGAACACTCTTCTAGCTTTAAAATGATGGGTGCTTAACTCAATATTTAAATGTATTCATTACGGATGATATTTATTTCATTTTAAGGTTCTTGCAACGATGGTTTGGCTAATATCCAGCAAACGAGCTATTTCATGGGTACTATCGTGTGGATTTTCTGTTGTTGCCATGAGAAATCTAATTGATCATTTTAGGTTTTCTTGGTTTTGAATTAGCAAAACTATCAGTGGTAATGAAAGTATATATTACTCTTCTAAAGGCATCTGTTCTGGGACATCTTCTGTCCGGGTAACTGTGCTGGTAAACTCTTTGGGTTAATTAATAATTTCAGTACAAAAATTCCCCATTAAAATAAAAGACATAAAATTAAATCAAAAATGACAGTAATGGTCACTTTTAAAATAATAACGTCTTACATGTTTTTGGTACGAAAATTAGTAAGCAATTCGTAACTGAATGAATATACAGGGTGTTCTATTTGAAAAAAAATACTTCTTTACAAAAATATGTAAATTTAATTTATTTTCTGCAAACTGTATTGGGATCTTTTATTATGAAAAATGCTCCCAAAAATTGTGTCCATCTATTGCGTCGTTTTCAAGAAATAAAATAGTTTTATAAAAACATTGAATTTTTCAGAAAAATAGTCGAAAACCTTAAATTTTAGGCCTACACTGTTTTATGAGTTTTTGACTAAGAATTATACGGGGAATACAAAATTGTAATAATACATGGTGTTCCATTAAAAAAAAAAACTATGGTCAGCTACCAAGTTATGGAACACTGTATAATGCAAAATAATTTTAAAATAAGTGGTTATCATAGGAAAAAAAACCGCTTCGAAATATTTTTTTTGTACTAAAGTAACAATCTGTCTTCCCCACGGAGATGTCATTGACTATAACAGTAAACTAATGACAAAAATAGGAAAACAGCTGCCATTGTTGCTTCTGTCAGAAAAACCTCAATTTACTGAGGATGACAACAAAACTTCTCCGCTTAGTAGATAATGCCAACACATGCGTTAAATGATCCGTAAGAGGCAAGACATAAAAAGATGAAACCCCGGAAATGGGTAAATTAAAAATGAATTATTGGAAAATTTCTGTTGTAGTGAAACCGCAGCCTATCCATGTCGACTGTGTTCACCAAGGTAGTTAGTAATGTATTCTGTACTATGTATATGTATATTTTCAGTCAGGCATATTGTTGTTGTCTCAAATAAATTGAAGATATATTATCCTATGATTGTCACTGATGCCACTAGGTGAAGATGACATTTTGGATAAGTTTTATACGTTTCTTTAATATAATGGCTGCAAGTAATTTAGTGTCTACTATTATGCTAGGCGGAAAATATGTCATTCACAATGTACAAAATACAAACTTGTGATGCACATTTACGCGTAACAAAGCTAGGCAGTAAGTCATGTACTGATGTGCATTTGTTCTGCAGAATATTTTGATCATCTTCTCCATTTTATGTCAGACTATGAGACCATATAATGTGTGTAATTGATCTACGCCACAGCCATTTGAATTATTGGAATTTCTATGTTTTACAATATCCACCCTTGCCTGAATTCAAATTAATTGTCAAATTGACATAAGCGCAGTTTAAACGGTTTTCTAGCAGTGATTGTTAACTTTAACATAATCTGAAATGGAAATTAATGCTATTCAATAATATTGACAGTGTTGTAGTTGTATGTAAGCATATCGCATGATTATAAAGTGATGTTTATTTTGTGAATTAAATATCTAGGTGCGGCTATGATCGAAGAACACATGAAGAAGGATGTTTCCAAGCTGCCGACTTAATAACATAAAAATTACTAAATCGCAAGGCGTAAATCAATTTCAGATACCCATTATTACTACATATTATTGAAAATGAAGCTCGCACTGTCTAGAGATATCTTAAGAGATTTTGCTATTCATTGCTCTTTCGTGTGCAGAAACAGTGGGAGAAAGAATAGTTTTATGGGTCATGATGGTTGCCTTATCAAGCAAATAGCTTGAATAACTGGACTGATGAAATTCGTGTAGAGAAAATAGAGACGCTACTGCATGAAATATGTCATCAAAAAAGCTGCGTATTTTCTCTTGGGAAAGAATGGGCTATGATATTTCGAGGAATGCTCGATATGCTAATCTAAGTTCAGAACATCCAAAAATTATTTAAAATTTAGTAGATATATACGACAGCGGGCTTCCTTTTTAACACTACTAGTTGATGTTATTTAGTACGATTTAAATATGAAAAATCATGAATTTTAGCTTTTAATATTATTTCTGTGTTCACAGATTGTTTTTTGGCGAGAGGTATGAGATATGTCAAGCCCAACCACATTCCATCATTTTTGTTAAACATTTGATCACAAACTTTTTTGTTGTTAATGATTCTATGCAAAAGCTTAGTTTAAATATGAATCTTTGTAGAATTTTGTTGTTTATTTACATTTTAGGCAAATTATTACAGAAATCAAGATTGCTTTACTGAGAAAAAGGTAAAAATAGAATAATAATAATTTATCACTGGCTCATCATTTATCGCGAAATATTGCCTCAATTAACTACTATAAACATATATAAATTGTGCCAAAAATTATAAGACAGTCACAGTTATTAACATGTACGGCACTTTATAGTAACGCAAAGAGCGATGGTCATCATTATCAGCAATGCAATCATCATCGTCATATCAAATTACACAGCGTTTCCAATGCGTCAGTCGTAAATATTGCGGATCCTGGCGATAAGGACGCCCCGAGTACAAAATCGGAAAGGCCAAAAAGAAACGAAAAACGACTCTCAGTGGCGGACGGAATTTTGTTCATTCGATTAATTACTGGATGAAATATGGCTGCAGTTCGAAAACGACGCTCTCCTTTATAAATCTATGACTGCGGGCGAGCAATTGTCTGAGGTGGTAATAATACAAGATAAGGTATGCAATTTGCATTGGTGTAATTAAAGAAAAATGAATCGTTAGGTTATTTTGTGTGAAACAATTACCAATTTGAAATTAACGGAAGGATGGCACTACAAGAAGAAAATTGAACATACCTTAACAATTTGACTTTCGAAATACACACTCCACAACTCTCGCTGTTCAGAATTCAACTGATATTGTATTAGAGAATTGCGAAAGTAAAAAATATGTTCAAATAACACTACACGACTTAACAAAAGCTTTTAATTGTGTCAACTGCCAACTTTTGATCAATAAGCTGAAATTATGACTTCTTTATTATAAGCACCAAATTATTGCATTTGTTCAATGATAGAATGCATTATGTACCTAAATTAAAAACTTCTTGTCAGACAAGTTAATAGTAAGCATGGCGTTTTTGATTTATACATCGTGACAGTGATACCCTTTTTGTGTCACTTGCTGATGATACTACTGCAATAAAAATTAATTCTACGTTTTATGGTTTGTGTCGTTCAGTGATAATATTGAAAACTGACGTTTAAATAATGAACTAAAATTAAATACATTAATGTTGCAAATCTAAATTCTGACACTGCGATCAGTTAATGAAACAATCAGTTAAATCAGTAATATTACTGGGTATCACGTTATACTTTGGGTAACTTGGTAATATCGTATTCGTTGATTGTGTAAGAAATTAATATGTATATTTTTTTAATTAGGTCTCTATGCAACAGACCATGAATTAGTTATTTGATACTTGTTCTTTTGTGCTTTTTTCAAACTGTATTGACCTTTTCAATACTTGAAGCAAAACAAAAAACAATGATGGATCCTCTTTATTCTTTACAAAAGTTTTAATTTACTCTACGGTACTAGTAGACATAATGTCGAAACTAGTACCGTAGAGTAAATTAAAACTTTTGTAAAGAATAAAGAGGATCCATCATTGTTTTTTGTTTTGCTTCATTTTACAACTTTACAAATGGACATTTATTATTTTTCAATACTTGTTTGGGGGTCCTTCCAATAATATGCAGATATTTTTGAAACTACAAAGAAGGCCTATAAGCTTCAATGCTGGAGCTCTTAGTAGTGCTGATTACGAAAATGTCCTTAAAATTCTAATTAGGTACTTCATGTGTTACAGCATATTATTCCTCATTAAAGAAAATATTCACGATAAAAATCTAAATAGTTAGTATCACGGGGATGTTCTACCAGTTCTATTGATTAAATAAATTGGATTAAGTTGAAGTGAAGATTGTGTTGATTGTTTTTCTGTGAGTTGCGTGAATTTATCAAAAAGTTACATTTACTATTTCTAAAGAAAATTTTAAAGAATTTTCTATAATTTTTCTGTTTCAGCGATCTGTTCTAAGGAAAGTAAACATTTTTGTAGTACTGACATGTATAAAGATTATTGCCGAAAGCTTTTTTCGATTACATAGGTCGAACTATAGGTGCTTATTTGCTATGGGAAAGGTTTGGGTTAATTTGGAGTGGAGACGCAAAAATGCTACCCACTTTCAAGATGTAAGTGATTCATGTATAATTCATACAGTATTTCGTGAATGCAGGAGATATGACCTGGTGCTACCTTGCAAAAACTGCTGAGATCACTTAAATAGAGGATCCCAGACCTATTGCTATACTAATCTGTCACATCTAAAATTTTTGAAATGATAATACCAAGTCAATTAAAAGGCTTTATTGTTAATAATAATATTTTACTTCATACAATTCGGCTTTCGAGTAGAATTCAGCTACGAATCGGTGTTGTTATCGATAACTGGTGACTTGCTAATTGCGGTCTGGTGTTTCTCGACTATACCAAGGTATGTAATAGAATTAACCATGGCTCTTCTCCGTGTTGAAGCACATTAGTATGGGTGCAGTGCGGTTGCGCTGATTAAAGAATATTTAACTGATCATATACAAGGTATGAAACTAAGCATCTAGTTGAATTTATATATAGTAGGCAATATTTATATGCTGAGTCTTTTTCACAAAATTATGATAATTATTATAAAACTCCTGCATACATATACCATGGGCTCATATCACTTACTTTGAATAGAAGATACACCTGTATCTAGGTATATAGTTAATGTATGCTATATGCATTCTCACCTTTTTTACTTTATTTCCTCAAATATGTATATTGTGATTAATTTTTTCTTGACTTCATGTGTAACCATCGGATTTTAGGCTAGTATTAGGTTTAAGCCCTTTTTAATTAATACATTTGTGTATTTTTGCAAGGCTAATTAAGCAAATTCACTAGGACTCGCCATGAGGTTGGCTTATGTGATTTCAATATACTTCGTGTTTTATATGTGTATTGCATTATACTATCCAATAAGGACATATACTTATTATTATTATAGTTCAAAGGGAACTATGGTTTCAATTGTAGAATGAGTAAGTCAAACAACCCCAGCAATAGGTCTATCATTTGAGGAAACAACATGTATGTTTATCAAAAATTACATATTTTATTCCAAAAAGAGCGAGGCGAAATTCTGAACAGACCCCCAGTACAAATTACACTATGTAACTGGTGAAACCAATTTTGGGCGGTAAAATTAAATTTAAATATCTGTCTAAAATATGAAATCTCTATCTTCTTAAATTGTATGTAGATTCTTCAGAGGCAACAGAATGGGAAATTTAGTAGTCACAATAGATGAAAGTAAATAAATTTGTCTAGAAAACACAGTTATTTCATTTATTTGTTGAAAAAAGTTCAAATAGTATATTATGTCATTATAGATATTATTATTCGATTTATTATAGATAATAAATCGAATCATCATTATCACTGGCGTATCCAATATAAATTATAAATGGTTCTATGACTCTTTCCATCAATGATACTTCCATCAAGATCCTTCATACGTGTTACTTCTTTGATAACACGATTTATGCACTTCTGCAAAGTTGTAGCAGTTACAATATTGATAGCATTATGTAAATGTCGCTAAACTTTGTTTGATTTTAAAGTTCTATTTTTTGCAGCAACTTCATTTTTATTTTTGCCCACACAAGTTCAATTGGATTCAACTTAAGTGGTATGGAGGTAAACATAGTGCAGTTTTTTTTTGACTTTGTAATTTTATCAATAACATATGAAATGTATTTACTTTTGACAATTTTTACCAAATCCAATAACTGCAACAATATCGACCTTGCGACTATGATACGGTGCATTATCCACGACTACGACAGAATTTTCTGATAAATCAGCTAATATTTTAGTGAACCAGTTCTCAAACACTGTGGCAATCATTTTCTCATGGTAGTCGGAAGTTTTCTCTTACTCAAACAGTAACCAACCATTTTCGGTGAAACCAACTGCCAATATTAATATTAAATATTATAAGCCGACGCGACGTCCCTTACCACATGATTTTTTTAATCCTGTGGTAAGTCCTTCCACAAAGGTCTGGCTTAAAATATTTGTGTCCATCTATACCTTCTGCATTGCACGGCCCTCATTCAATCAGGTTCTATGAAACAATTCGCCAGGTTTAAACTACGACGGAGTTACAACGGAGCAAAGAAATAATGTAAATAACACGCACTTACTGAATAGCACTATTCATATGGTGAACTGCAACTTCTGTTGTTTACTTGAAAACGACAACAAAAAATGCCCATAAAGAAAGGAATTCATCGGCGTAGGTAGAAGCGCGAGGGGTTTTTAAAATTTATTATATTTTCTTTACATTTCCTAAGATAAATAAAGTTATATATGTATATACCTATTCATACTTACGTTAGTTTCGCTTTTTCATTGTTTTGACTGTTCATTACGTATTTTTGTAATAGTTCCTATTTAATACCGTTTCATTGAATATAGTTCTACCAATTATCTCGACGTAAGTGTGCATTGGATTTTGTTAAGTTTCAATAACATACTGCTGTGCGCATATAAATATTTATTTTAAATAATGTTATTGCCATACGTTGGGCATCGCCATATAATTTATATGCTGTGACAACATATATTTGTGTGTATTACCACACGTAGGGTATAGTCTTTTGTACATGCTGTACTCTTAAAATTATTCTTTATACACCAAGAACTTATAATTGGTTTTGTATTTTTTATCTTATATTGTTGGAGCATGTACTTTATGACTATTGTGGGTCCTGGCAATGTATGTGGTTCCTTCTCCTTTGCTAATGATTTTTCTCTTGCTCATAATAGGGAAGAGGTAATAGTTTTGTTCAAAGAAAAACTGTATGTCTATACAACATAATCATATATCTTTTATTTTGTAATTTATAGATTCAAAAATAATTTCTATATACACACCTTTATGCTCTAAACAAGATACATAATTGAAAAATGCTCATATCATTTATACCTAATGCCGGTTGTAATGTATGTAAATCTTTTATTTATTTATTTATTCTGCCAAACAAAATAAATATTTATCCTGTAAATAAACAAATGTAAACTTTTATTGTACATTTATGGATATACTTATCGATGTAATTATATTTATGTATTGGCTTCAATTAATTGCTTTAGACAACCATTTGCACGTGTTGTATCTAGCTCTTAATCTTTGCCTTGTGAAATTTTAATTAATTATTTGCTTAACTTGAAAGAAATTAATGATGCCTAGACAATACGATGAAGAAAATGCTCATTTGCACGTAGCATCTCTCCAACTGACCAACACCATTCATCCTATTTGGTTGTAATTCCAACTATATGAATTTAAAACAAACCTTACAGGATAAAATATTTACTTATCTATATTGTCCAACAATACATTGATTGATCATTTGCACGTAAAAACCAATGTCTGTCCAACAATTTGTATAACTTCCTTTTCAAAAAAAATAAACTTACTTGCTATCAAAATATTTATTTTGAATGTCCATTATGAACGCTTCAAGTGAATTCAAATGTATTAAATAAAATAAACTACTATGACTATACGTGATGAAGAAATAATGAAAACTACAATGTAACAATCTAAAACGTCTTATTCTTTAAGAGATCTTCCTTTCGGAAGTGTTATGAGAAGTCTCCTTCTCGGAATTGTCATCAGAAGTCCTCTTGTCGAATCTTGTTTTCGTATTTATAGCGGCAAAGAATAAACTATGTTGACCATTGCGCCCTCTAGTCCATATTTAGGTTGGTACTGGAATACACTTTCCCGTGAAACCGCTGCCCGCATGTTGCCGTCTTGATACACGCACACATACACATATTGTTCTGACAGTTCACAATTTACCAAACGTCAACACAACTTTCCAACCCAAAGGTCCCCTCTGCCTCGCACAGCACTTCCAACGGTAGGTTTATTCTTGTCGCTAATACCATCCTTCTTTGTATTCGTCAATGAACCTATTGCCTTGTTCATTGTTCGATACATATTTTTTCTTTCCATTTATTAATGTCAATTTCACTTTTCTTTTAGCCGGATTGCGACTTGGCAAAATGGGAAACATGTTGGAGAAAACCATTATTTTTCTTCCCGCACTGCCTGTACCTGTAGGACACGTCTGTTTCTCCACTGCCTCTCTATCCTCTATCCAAGATCTTTCTATTGGTAATATATCAATCTGCAATAGACTTTACACAAGTTTTATATATTTTGTTGTCTTTTGTAGGTCATTAAACCGTACACGTCTGTTTCCAGTCTCTGAAGCATTGTGTTACAAACAAATCATAAACACATATACTTTTTATTTATTATATCAGCTACCTTTAAATACAAAAATGTTATTGCTGATCGTTTCTACGTTTTACATATTTTTATATCCTTTTTCTTAGTCTAGTTGTAAGCTAAGGTAAATTTTATCTTTTAATACAATTTAATTCATAAACTCTCATAAGATTTTTACTGCTTTATGCATATAAATCATAATAATTTACTTATTTATATTTCTTGCATATCGTATTTCATCTTTTTCATGATATATCAACCATACATCTTGTGTATTCTTTTACAAAAGAAATATATTACTTATATTTATTTTGTCTTTATTTCATATTTTTATTTAATAAATTTTTATTCTACATCTTTTGTTTCATATTTATTTAATAAACTTTATTTTGTATTTTCTCATTATTTACTTGAACAATAATAGTTTTTTAAAATCACTTTTATAAATTGACTATGAGTATGCAACTTTGTATACCTTCATGTAGTTCTTGTTGCATAGTTTTACTCAATAATATTTAAATAGGATTTTTGTTATTTTTATTTTTTTATTTCAAAGCTTAAACTAATTCTTAAATTAATCTCTAAAGCCATTCTTATTCTACAAATTTTGCGAGTTCACGGCAATACGTATACGTTTTTAGTTATCATTTATTTAGATGTAGAACATTGTTTATCTTACTATGATATGGAAGAACGTCGAGAATGGCATCGCAAAACAATGGCAAGTTGGATTAAGGGTCATATTGATTGTATGTCCTCCATTGTCAGTGATTCCGAAATTTATTGCATAGTCTGTAAAATATCGTTAGAGAATGCTCAAAAAGGTCACGTACAACGTCACTTATCATAGCTAAAACATACACAGAAATTGCACCCGTTGATAGCTCACAATTTTAACGAAGAACTCTGTGAAGCTTTAATGGCGGCTAAGATCCCATTAAAGAAACTTGACAATCCCACTTTCAAAACATTTCTTCAAAAATATACTGGTCGAAATGTTCCTGATGAATCCACATTACGCAAATATTGTGTTTATAAGTGCTTCACGAAAACAGTAGAATGCATTAGAAGGCATCTTTTAAATCAGTACCTATGGATAAGTGCCGACGAAACTGTCGATATATTAGGACGCTGTGTGGTAAATGTTGTAGCTGGTGTACTACATCCAACTAGTCCATATAACGCATATGTAATGGCATCTAATGTTATAAATACAGTTGATGAGGAAACAGTTGCTAAAATCATTGACGAGCATTTGCACAAAATGCTTCATTCGGACGACAGGTACAGGCCAAAATACTTTTTTGTACCAGTAGTAAAAAATCATAGCATTTTTACACGTAACAAAGCGCCACGAAATGACATTTCACGACCTGGAACTAATAAGAGGTAAATAATGAGGCTATTATTGACCTAGGGAAATAATGAAAACAAATAAAACGAATGCCGCAACCTCATGCTTGTAGTAGTAGTAGTATGTCAAGTTGTCAACCGTCAAAATAAATAACTCTATTTTAGGCACAATTTTAGGTTAACAATACCAGAATATAATATACGTTTATTTAGCAATTGCTATTAATTTTATATTTTCTAACAATACTTTGTTGTTTACATGAAAAAAAAGCATTTGTCTATTAATACATAAAATATGTATGATAGTATAATATGGAATCAATATATCACCTAACTATTACAGATGCAAATAATTATTTAATTCATATTGAAAATTCCTGTATATATTGCAGGTGTGGTTGCGTAAGTAGATGTAGGTATGTAGATCTTGTAACATACATTCTATATTTTTTTTATTTACTAGGGAATCTTCGATATAACCTTTAGTTACAAAGTGGTTCCATTATTACAAACTTTTGAGACGTACCATTTTTGCTATTGTGGATGTGAATAACAATTAAATTATCTCTCATGATGACATCAGAAATTAATAAATTACACAACTCATCCTTCGGCATGCACCAGCAACACCAATTACAAGACCAGTCTACAGAGATATAAATTATCAATAATTTCAAAGTATTAATATATAAACATACTATCTTAGTTGCAATGTAACATGTGTCGGGTACCTCAGTAAAGAATTTTATAATTTCCTCGAGTAAATACTAATGATTTTTTGGGCTTATAATTTTAAGTTTTTCTTTTTAAAAAGGCAAAAGTTACTACTGTATATTTGGAATTATACCATTTTTTAAATTCTGTATATGTTTTCATGTATAAGTGATTAGATTTATGCGGAAGCAAGTTCTCAGATGCCTGTTCTGCAAGCTCGCGCATTTCAGGTGGTGTACATCTAAACTCTTCAGACATTATAAATGGAATGGAAAATAATCTAAAAAATACTTGACTTTTAGTTTCAGCATTTATGTCAAAACTTATTTGTCAACATCAAAATATAGCCTACTTATTTGTTTACATGAAGTTTTATTACAAGGGCATTCTTACATATATGAGTAAATTTATTCATAATTATTAAGGTTTCAAGATCCAATTAGACTACTGGTACAAAAAATAGTATACATACTACGGTTGAGAAGACTATTATTGCCCTTGTGGCTTAAATTCCTCGGCGCTTTGCGCCTCGGAATTTAATCTCGCCACTCGGGCAATAATAGTCATCTTCTCAACCTTGGTATGTAATATACTATTATTTGTTAGTGACAGTGTCGCATGTATGTTAAAAACAGATAGACTATTAAAGGAAACATATCCTTATCTGCTGCATATTACTTGTGTAGCACATGCTCTCGACAGAAACTGTGAATATATCAGAGGCAGGTATCCGGAAATTGATAGACTTGTATCCGCTTTTAAAAAAGTTTTCAGAAAAGCACCATCGAGAGCAGCTCTTTACAGGGAAAAACTTCCATCTTTGTCACTGCTTCCCTCGCCAGTAATACTAGATGGGGAACATGATTGGAAGCTACTGGTTTTTATGCAGAGAATTTCGATTGTTTACAAAATTTCGTTACATGTTTAAATGACGATGCTCGAAGTATTTCTGAGTGCAAGGAACTAACACAAATCCCAAATTAAAAAAAAATCAGTTGTTATTCTTTCAGGAACACTTTGGAAATTTGCCTAAACTAATCACATATTTTGAAAATCGAAATCTCACATTAAGAGCTGGATTAACCATATTAGATGTGGATATTAATAATTTCAAAAGTATTCCAAGTGACTTCGGATGTGGCCTTCGGCAAACGTTAGACGCAGTTTTTAATAGAAATCCAAATTTAATAACATTGCGGCAATTGTGTATGGGGACAATGACACAAAATCTAACTGCTAAATACGCTGAAATAAAATAATATTTCCAGTACGCACATATAACTAGTTGTGATGTAGAAAGGACGTTTTCTATCTACAAGGATGTACTACATTCAAAGACAACAAACCTTACAGAAGAGAAAATGAACAAATAATAAGGTATTTTGTATTTTATAGATCACCAGCCACTTGTTATCCAATTACATAAATAAAATTAAAACCTTTTTAAAAATACAATATTTCGATAGTGCGCGCCCATGGGCGATGAGTCATCAACCTTTCGTGTCCGCTCTCTGATCATAATATTTTGTAAGTTGGAGATATCTTGTGTATTTATGTTACACTAAATAAAGTTACCTAGTACTTGGGAAATCTGCTTTATCATGTCACCTTTTATTATGTCGGGGGTATCCGAAACAATTCTCTTGTAAGTATTCATGATAGTTTGCTTTTCAGCGCTACTCAAGTAACGTTCTTTCACTCGTTTCTTTGAAGGACAATACACATCTGGGCTTTGTGGTGCTACGTTACGCATCTATATTATTTGAAATCAACAGCAAAAGAAAAGTAATTTTAGTACAACTGAAGTTCTCTGTATAAACAGCACTCTAGAAAAGCAAACGTGATATAAACAATGACTCAGATGTCAAAATATTTGACAATTTGACAACAAAAAACGAATGTAGTACGGTGTTATTTTGCGTTACTCTCAGCAAATAAAAAAATAACTGTCACTTGGGTCTGTTCAGAATTTCGTCTGTCCTTTTTTGAAATAAAGTATAGTTGATATTGAATTTATCGTCATTCATAATTAATTCACATTTTGAATGTATACTTCAGGTTATTAGTTTTTGTTTACTTTAATTTTTACTCTGACTGTATTTTTGTTGTAGGAATGTCGTTCCAGTAACTAATTATAAATTTAAATCATTCTGCCGAGAGAAAAACAAGTATTGATCCAATACATGCAAACTAACCAAACCAGAAAATATCATTAGCATGAAAAAAGAACCACAGTGTCACGTCCCATCGTGTTTATTCTTATTGTAGTTCTTCGTCTTTCTCGCTACTCTTGTTCTTCATCAGTATACAGTAGCATGTATAATAATAAGAAACCTCCAAGACTGTATAATTATATATTTGAAATTACAATGATTAAGGCGCACAGGGCACTGAGGCGATCCATAAGCGATGGTCGCGATGGGAACGAACCAGAGCCCCAGTCGATGCAGTCCTCTTTAATTCATGAATTCAGTGACAGACGCATTATTTATTAATTTTCAATGCCACCGTTGATTCGTATCGCACTTATCGGGTGTCTTATTTATTGCTCGCGAGATAGCAGGACGGCAGATGCAGAGATATCGCGAAATTAACGGTTGGTTAAAAGCGATGACGAAAAACCATAAATAAGCAATAGTAAAAACATGCATGGGGGTTTTTTCATATGTATGTTTGCATATAGATGCATATACATACATATTTTTGATTTAATGTTGATAATTGATGTAACTTGAAGAAGCTCTTCCATTAACGTTCAAGAATTTACATTAGCGATAATGTAAACAATGTTAAAATATTAATTTCTCAGAAAAATATTTACCAGTTAGTCTCAAAAACAAAAATAGAATGAAGAATTTATACAATGACGGAAAAAAGTATTAACCGAATGCAAAAATAAAACTCCCGAACATTTCTTGTAAATTCAATATCAGCGAGAGAAAATTTTCTGTAGTTGAATGGACGTTTTAAGAATTTTGAATATCACAAATTAACTCCAAGTTTAGAGTGAGACATCGCGTAAGTGAGATAGAGCTAATAACAGCAAAACATTTATGTACATACATACTCCCATAAGATTTACATTGTTATTTTGGTTGTTTACGTATTTATCTCATTTAATATTGATCGAATACCTACTTAAATATTTGCAATACGTGGAGGAATAAAAGTATAATAATATATAATAACTTGTAGTAATACGAGTGTCTTAATAGCCATTAAATGCGAGTTGCATACACTATTTTTTCTACGACCCCATAATAAAACATTATTTTTTGAACATTCCATTTCATAAATTGTGGTTAAAATTTTCCATGCACCATTGCGAATTTAGCTTGTAATAAGTTGTTCGTGGTTACTAACGCTTGTTCCATAATTTCTGGTGGACTCAAATTTTACATTTCACTGTCATTGTCTCTCATTTTTACCGTTTATATTTTCAAAAAAGCACAAATTTTAAGTACTTACTTGTAAATTGCAGAGAACTGTCACATTTATTTAATTTGTATATCTGTCAGATATGCAGTCGCCATATTGAATATTGTTTGAATATTGGAATGTCGCATTCCTATTGGATATAAACTTGTATCATAATGAAAATCTGTATCGTAATGGACATCATTAAAGTACAGGTTCGGCATATCTAATAATAGAATTAAAGTATGGGAGTAGAAAAACAATTTAAGATTATATGGTTAAAGAACATATTATGGATGATTTCCACGACGAATGTATTATTAATGTACGTTGTGACAGTGATACTGATTCTGTATTCGGCTATTCGCCAGATGAAAACGGGTGATAAAATTTTATAAAAGTCTAGTTTTTTAATTTAATTTAATCTTTTTTTTATTTTTAATTTATTTATCTAGTGTTGATGTTTACTTTTTCATTTGATTTGGCCATGTAGTTATTAATAATAAAACTACAATTATTATTGAACCTTGTATTCAAAAGAAGCGGGAATAAATAATTACGATTGATTTGGTGTCGATATTTTTAGCATGGATAGTACAGAGTTTAAACCACGCCTCGCGCATACAACGTATCATCAGGTTTGGATCGGACTTTATCTACTATTAAAAAAAAAATAGGTATGAAATATATGTTAAATCACAGCTAAATGTACAACACAAGTAATATGACCTTACCTTTTAGCGTTATATGAGTGAGGTGTTGCAAAAAAATATTCTTAAACAAAATTTTCTCAAATGTATTAAATGAAATTGACTAATGAACTGAATTTAAAGGATATTCATAATATTTGAGTTAAAAGTCAAGCCGATATTCAATATCTTAGTATAAGGAAGTACTATGATGATGAAAAATGTCTAGATTTTTGCAGATGCCCAAGTTTTGAAGTCCCCTGATTCCGAAAAAGTGGTTTTAAAAAAATATCTCTCTCTCTCTCTCTCTCTCTCTCTCCCCCTCTCTTTCTGTGTACGTCAGTGTGTGTGTGCGACCACGATAGCGGTCAAACCGCTATAGATATCAATTCCAAATTTTGTATTTACGAATATAATCTCCCTCTTGAGATCTGATTAGATTTTCAGTAAAATCAACAGACCGGTAGTAGTGGTTTATTTCAGTGAAAAAATCGAATTTTGCCAATTAATCGGCAACTACTAAGTTTAAACAAATTTGTAAAGAATTTATATGTACTATGTAAAATTTTATGAAAAATGTTTTTCGAAATTCCTACCAATTACTTTTACCAAAAATCAGTTTTTTGCGAATATTTCGCAAGCCATATTTTTTTAGACAGGTACGTTACGAATATAAAAGTATTTAGAAATTAATTTCCAATACCTTTTGTAAAAAAAAATTATCATCTGAGATTCTTAACAGTGTTACACTTTATTTAATACTTACCATTAATATCATCTATAAAACATATAAATTACCCTTTGAATATTTTGTTATTTTGAAGTCGAAATAAAACCAGAGAACAACGATCAACGAGAACGACAAAGACATTAAAAGGGTGTCCTTGTTTCTTCGGTTGGCGAGTTAGCGTGGTTGTCTGTGCAGTAGTCTGTCTAGACGAGATGTTTGTGAGAATAAAAATTATTTATTCAGCTAAATACACAAAGAGGGACTTAAAATGAAAAACAGAAAACAAAAAGCTGAGCAAAACTAAAAATTCTTTTATATATATTATTTATATAAAATTTTAATTATACGTATGTAAATAGATTTACAATACATTTATAAAACATATTAATTAGTAGTCTGTAAATTTTATAGCAGAAACAAAAAATTGTTACAGTTATTTGTTTTTGCTTCTGCTGTAAAATGTACAGATTTCTCATTTGGACTTTTGTGCGGAAAATATAAACACGGCGAACGCTTCTTCCAAGATGTTTTGGAAATGCAAAAACGATACCAGGGCAAGTGGAAGGACGTTGTTTGTAAGAAGTACATAGAATCTCATTATTCCGGACCTCATTATACCAGGCGTCCCTTAATCCAGACAACCTCTTTTAAGAAAAAACAAACTCAAATAAGAAGTTGTATTTTGGTGGCGGGACAGCAACTACGCCTTTCATTTGCGCAGAATGATGTCTTTAAAAACCTTCTGAAGGTGTAAAACATGTAACATGATAAACTAGCGTCTGGTTGTGAACATTTGTGTGGAATATGGTCCTAATAAGAATGTATAAAGTTATTCGTCTCTTTGTTTTCTTTTCCTACAAGTGTAAAATAAAAGTTTTTTTTTGTAAGCGCGTTTTTACTACATCTTTGTTCATTTTATAGGTAATTCTTTTATACATATAAACATGCACTGGTATAGTAATTATACATATAATAAGAATAATTTTAAAATATTAACAATAAGTTAATACCAATTCTATGTTTTTCATTAAACACATTAGTCTAAATTTCACATCTAATATTAATCTGAAAGTGTTTAATTTTTTCAAATGTAAAAACATGCCGCCAGGATAAAGGAGGTTTTGCATGCTTTCACATTACTATTACCGTATTACTATGTGACTCTGTGAATCCTATAAACAATTACCGTAACAAGCGAGGATATATACTTAGAAATCATACGTTATTCTTAAGCAATTTAATCGATTATATTGAATAATTGATTTAACAATTCTCGTTAAAGGAAAACATATATACATCCGCTTATATATACAGACATACATATCTATGTTTTTACTTTCTTATACGTAGTATAAGGAAGTATTGTGTTGATGAAAATTTTCGACCTCGAGATTTTTACAGATGTCCACGTTTTGAAGTCCCCAGATACCGAAAAAGTGTTTTTTAAAAAATGTCTGTCTGTGTGTGTGTGTGACCACGATTGTGGTCAAACCGCTATAGGTATCAATTCTAAATTTTGTATTTACGGGTACAATCTCCCTATTGAGATCTGATTAGATTTTCAGTAAAATCGACAGACCGGAAGTAGTAGTTTACTTCAGTGAAAAAATCGAATTTTGCCAATATTTCGTCAACTACTAAGTTTAAACAAACTTATAAAGAATTCATATATACTTAAAATTAAAATTAATAACAATTTTATTTAAAACGTTTTTCGAAATTCCTACCGGAAGTAGGTCTTTCACTTCTATCTAAAATCAGTTTTTTGCGAATATTTCGCATGTCATGCGTTTTAGACAGGTACGTTTCGGGTATAAAAGTATTTAGAACATAATTTTCAATATCTTTTGTATAAAACAAATTTCAAAATTCAAACCGGAAGTACCACTTTTACTCTTATCGAATAGCGATTTTTTGCAAATATGTCGTAAATTATGCATTCTATATATATTTATCAAGAGTACAAAAGTATTCAGTGCTAGATTTGCAATATTTTTTGTATAGTTGAAATTTCAAAATTCGGACCGGAAGTAACACTTTTACTCTTAGGGAGTAGCACTTCTTATCTAATATCTTGCAAAGTATGTATTCTATAGCGATTTATTAAGAGAATAGAAATACTTAGAATAGGATTTTGAATAATTTTTGTGTAAAAAATTCTTAAAATTGTATAGTTTGAAAAGCTCATACGTATAAGAAAGTCGTGTGGCGGTCACACCTAATTTTTTTCATTAGTTTTCAGTTTAGTGTAGAGAGAGGTGCTCTGTTAATAAACGCTGCACCTTTTCTAAGGTAATTGCTACTAGTAAAAGAAGATTAAAATTTTAGTCCGCTATAATTTCAAAATATTCCGGGAAAAACTCGTGGACCGTGTATCTCCACGCCGCCGGTCTTAACACTGCAATATACGTTTATTGTAATGGCGTAATTGAGTCAAATTATCTTAACCACATGAAGAAAAGTGAAATCAGTCCAGGGCTGTGTGCCAAATCGTAAAGTCAACGATGTATATCTGAACATTTTAAAGTGTTTATATAAGTTTCATTAATTTGTGGAAGTGTATAAATATAAATCGCAGAAGTAATATTTGGTGTTACAATAAAAAATTGTTATATTGCTTCTGAAAAAAACAAATAGGAATTAAGCATATCGTCTTTTTGGTATCGATGCTCGAATGGCATCTTCACTTCTGCTACTATCGACATTTTGTCACCAATATGGAATAATTCATCTACGAATTCTATGTTTTGTTTCCCCATGAGTGAATTAAATATTGTTAAAGTCGTCATAGAACTGTAAATAAAATCAACAGTGTATATGGTGCGAGTACAAAGAACCTGTTGTTAATTATAACTATTATAGCAAAGCGCTTACAGAATTGGTGTACCACTGCCTTCATCTTGGTGTCTTCTAACTGGAGCTCAAGAATGCCAAGTTAATACCAATATATAAATATGGAAGTATAGATAAATGCAGTAGCTATAGATTCCACTCAATACCACTGCTACATAAAAAGTATTCGAAGAAATTAGAAAGCATTTCTGAGGTCTCTATACTCATTGTTGTAATGTCCAGCGATACACAGGAAAAACAATAGAGAGAAGACTGACGCAGACTATAAAATCAAAAGAACACTTGGAAAGTTAGCGATTACAAAGATTTTATTTTTGAAAAAGTATAAAACCAACAATTTCCAATATAATAGTAGGTATAAATAAAGTTTAAATTGTAGTAATATGATTTTAAAAAGAACTTCGAAGGAATTTGTGAATTTTGCAAAGCACAAGTAATTGAAACAAAATGAAGTACTTCAAGCAGTTAAAAGTGTAAAATAAACGTAACTGATAAATTGTATTCCTGACTCGTGAGTTGCTATTAGCTATTTAAAAATATATCTATTTTAAGCATGTGGAGGAAAAATATAAGTGATCACGAGCTGAAGAAATCCAATTCCGAGATTTCTTTGGCAGTACTAACAACAGAAGCTTTAACCGAATACAGAATTCTGTCCCAAAAGACCATCGCCTAATCAGTAATCGCAGTAGTTCCTGTCTAGAGTCTAAGTACATATAATTTAACTTTGAATCGTAATTTTGTGTTTTCTCACGTAAAAGTATACTCAATATTAAAATCTTTAAATGTTGAATATAATCATTGGTAACAGGATACTAGTACAAAGTACATCCATACATCGTTGATTTACACTGTAAAAACTTTTTGTGTAAAATCACACATACTATAATAGGAAACTATTTCACATGAAAATTACATCACTATGTAAAATTGCACAGGAGTGTGTAGTAGTATTTTATGAAAAAATATACACAAAAAAATTTAAAAAAGTACTCGGATTGCCCCGGGTTCACATCCTTAATAAGTGTATTGAACAAGGCACCTTCCCAAAACAACTGAAATTAGCAAAGGTAATTCCTATATACAAATACGGTGATACAAGTTCGTGTGAAAATTATAGACCGATAAGTGTTCTGCCAGCTGTATCAAAAATCTTTGAGCAGGCTATTGCTCAGAGATTAAGGCACTACCTTGAAAGAAAAGGATTCCTAACCGGCAAGCAACATGGATACAGGAAGGGACACCCTGTAATAAGTGGCATGGCAGCAGCCTTGGATTACATATTTGAGGCACTAGATAATAGGATGTGTGCAGAGATGAGTATGCTTGATCTTAGCAAGGCTTTCGACTCGGTGACTCCAGACATACTATTCGAAAAGTTGGAACATCATGGGGTGCGTGGCCTCCCCTTAAAACTAATCAAATCATACATGTCAGAAAGCACTCAGATGACAGCATGGAACAATAGAGTCTCTGAGATATCCGAAATAAAATACGGAGTGCCTCAGGGGTCAATACTTGGCCCACTTCTGTTTCTTGTGTATATCAATGATATGCCAGTCAATGTTCCGGATGCGGAGTTGTGTGTATATGCCGACGATACGTCGCTGCTGGTCAAAGCCGGGGAACAGGATGAACTGCGGAGAAAATCCACTGTAGCCGTACAACATGCCGAGGAATGGTTCGCAGCAAACAGATTGAAAACGAATCCTGACAAAATACAATCCTTGACATTTACCACAAAAACATTAGAAGAAGGTGGGAACGCCAAATTCTTGGGCTTCACTATGGATTCATACCTAAGATGGAATCTACATGTGGACGATCTGGCTGGGATTAAAACATATTGCTACCTATGAGGCAACTAGAGTGGCCTAGTTTTCGTACTTTCACTCCCTACTAAGCTATGGAATCCTTTTTTGGGGACATACGGCGGGTGCGGCTAGAATATTCGCTCTACAAAAGAGGGCAGTTAGATCGCTGTGCGGCTTGAAGTATGGTGAGAGTTGTAGAAACTACTTTAGAGAGCAGGGGATACTTACCATGCCATCGGCATTTATTCTTGCGACGGTGGTGTATGTTCACACTAACAGAAACTTGTTCGATACCAATGGGTACAATCACCAATATACTACCCGAGGGAGAAACCAACTAAGAACTCCCCATCACAGATTAGCACGTTCCCAACTGTCTGTGGACCACTGGGGCCCAAAACTATACAACCGCATAAGCGCAGATATAACAACGCGACCTATGACCTGTTTCAGGAGGAAGATAAGGGATGTATTAGTTGATATGGAGTATTATGCAATAGCAGACTTCCTTGCCTGAAATTTTATGTACTCTTTTGTATTGTGTTGTAATGTGTTGTATTAATGTTTTGTAATTTATTAATGTTTTGTAATTTATTGACGATGCTCAGTAATATTTTATTACGAACTATAATATAAATATACAATATACAATATACAACATGTATTTTTTTAATTTTTTGTTGTTGTATTTTTTCATAAAATACTACTACACACTCGTGTGCAATTTTACATAGTGATGTAATTTTACGTGATAATCCATGTGAAATAATTTCCTATTATAGTATGTGTAATTTTTGCACAAATTTTTTACAGTAGTTTATAAAACTCAGTCCAAGATTCTCAAAAATTCTCTGTTTTAACCTTGTATATTTATTCTAATTTCTATAAAAATATAATAAGCAAAGTAATAGTTTAAAATTACAATAAAATTTAATTTACTTGCCCAATTCTAGTATTTATGTGGTATTTCATGTTATATTTATTTACTAAATAGGTTTAATGTAAATACATGCAAGATTCTTATTTACTTATCAGTAAAAAGGGCAACAGTATCTGATATCGCTGCGCGATATAAGGCCATCACATAACTTCGATTTACATTGATGAATTTGATTCAGGTAACATCAAAATATTGATTCTTATGTAACACCATCTTGTACTACCCAAAAGAAATACTTTCTTAATTTTTATTGAAATAAACTTTAAAATAACACTTTAAACATTAACTTTACAATAGGTAATTAATATTTATAATTTTAAAAGAATTAAAAAAGCGTTGCTGACAATAAAGTTGTTGGGTAGTGTCAAGAATTACAATTTTACTTACGTTTCAATTTTTTTTTTATAAAAATTCAAAAGGAAACACTAATTAGGGTTCAATTACGTTGTAAAGTGTTTGTTTAACGTAATCACTGCTTTCAACTGTATTGGAAGATTTTGAAGCTTTACTATTCCACATCGCAATATTTGCCTTATAAAATATTCAGGCACTCTGGCATTCCCTAGTATAATTTGCACCTCCTTTAAGCCTAACATGCGGTCTACAGAATCGCAACTAAATGATCTTGTTATGAGAAAGGCGCTTCAATAGGGCTTAAATTTAAAACTTGGCCTTTTTACTTTTATTATTATTTTGTGCTTTTTTCTTAAAGAGAGTAGACTTCGAAAAAGTTTAAATATTTTTCCACTATCACATCAAAATAGTATTGTAAACTGTCTCGATGAAAATGTTGTGCTCTTTCAGCTCATTGTTTCTTTGAATACTTTAACATGAATTATGTTTAACATTAAATTACCTTTCTCGCTCTTGAGTGTGTACAGGTTTGTATAAAAAACAGTTCGAAAAGCATTTTAAATAAAACTACTATTGGCTTCACAAGATATATGTATATACAGGGGTGCTTCAAAAGTTAATAAAATCGTACATTCTAAAAAGCCATGACAGTGATTGCTTTTTAAAGGAAACTGTGAAGAAGCTGTAAGCGGACGCGAAAAAAGGCGATTCAAGCTCGAAAGAGATTGATGGACAGCTAGTTAAAAAGCTAATATTCACGAAACTATTTTTTCTGCGTATTTCGGTACATACTTATTTGATGTACATATTTCCATTTTGACACCATTACAATTTGCTAATTTAGTTACTTACAATGATGCACTCTTTGGTGCTGCCTATACCAAATCCGTTAGTATTTCTATGCACACATTTCAAGCCAGACCAAAATTTGCTTAAAAGATTAATCAATGTCTTGTTGGCACTTCTCAACCTTACGATGATAACATATTCAGACTTATTGTTAATATTAGTAACCAAATAATGTCTAGCAAACCTGCTTTACTTTAGCCCGGCAATTTTTCCATTAGAATTTTGTACATCTACAAATATTAACCTAAAAATGCAAAAACTTATAGCTATTTACCATGAATTTTCCTTATACTACATTTCGAATATTATAGTAAATATGTAGCACACATTAAATGAAACGACTGAATATGTGTAGCATTAGATTAATTTAAATAGAAAAGAATATGGAATAGAGAAAATAAACGTCAAATCAGTCAAATGTCAATAACAGTAGGTTTGCTATAATCTGATCATATTGCATAATTTTATCACGTTATTTTAGAAATGCTCAGCGAGTACCAAGCAGTTTATTGTGCATTGAATAGATAGCGCCACATTAGGATCAATATTTTGAGGTTACCAGAATCAGAAAAGTCTCGTTATGGCCTTATATCGCGCAGCGATATTGGTACAGTTGGCCCTGGTCAGTAATACAGTAATACTGTGTAGTGACATTTTGCGATGCACGAAAAAAGTATAAAACTTAATGAATATATTTTGAAATCTAATCGAATTAGTGAATTAGTAAAATAATAAAATAAAAATCCTATAAAATAGCCCAATGAATAGCTCTTTGATATTTTGCACCATGCAACTAAACTACTAAACACCCTATATATTTAAACTACTACGTATCTGTTATACTACATTACTATATTAGGCAGTATATTACCCATATAAGAAAAGTCTCAAATACTGATACATAAACTACCAACAGCTGTAAGGTACGGGAAACGTTACAAAAAGATTGTAGGAAGAATTACACGATGTCGCTCAGGTTTGCGTGCCTTTCATTTTCGTTATTTTCATTACATATTGAACAGTGCGGTGGAATTGTTTCACTTTGTTCAATAATTGATATTTCGAGGAATGATATATCTGAATTGGTCAACACCGACGCCCAGGCTTGTGTGAGTTTTTTCAATTATTCAAATTGATATCGGTTCCATGTTGGTAAGCCACAGGACATTCTAAATTCTTTGTATTCGATTTTTCCAATTTTTTAGTTAAATTATTAATAGCAAAAAAGAAGGTGGTTCCGTTCGTATTTTTATTATTGGATAATGTTTAGATTATCAATCACAAAACAAATAAATATAAATACATATTACCTAAGTGATCCAGAGTACCAATCTAAAGGCTCAGTTTAAAAGTATGTGTTTATGATGAAATAGGTATTCAGGTTAATCTCATGTTTTGTTGGTTTGCGAAGTTACTTTATTATGTTATCAACATGCTATTTAGCTTCACAAATACTTCCAAATAATTTACACGACTCGACTTTCACGTGCAATCAATCGATCAATTTGACATTTTTCGCAATAAATAGCATCAGAGTTTAGAAAATTTACTATTTTTCGAAATCTGTTGTATCGTAATTAGTACAAGATTTTGCATCTTGTAAATCTTTATACATCCATTGATACCTCTGATTTTAATTTAGATTGTGTACGAACCACTGGAGCCAGTTAGTGCGTCTAAACTTTACTGTGATTTTGACACTACGTTATTACAGGGAAGAATTATTGGTTTATGTTTTTAACAATTAAATGGTGCTTGTGAAAGATCCATTTTCGAATAAAAAGCTTTGATAGAATCTGCAGATGGTGCTGCTTTTTGAAACGATTAATTTAGTAAACACTGCTTTGCAATATTAACCTCTATGTACAGCAGTTCTAAATTTTGGGCATCCAGGCTTCCGTTTTCAACAAATATTACAACCTTCCTTTAGGAAATGTATGAAATTTGTTTTGTAAAATAACTGTGAAATGTAATATTCTTGGAAGTTTTGGCCAGTCTTGTGATTTCTCAAACTATGCTTTCCAATTTTCTAATAGTGCTGTAACTGTGTGTAATTTTGTCATGATAATGTTGTTAGTTTCTCTTTGACGCTATCCAATTTTATATAATTCATATTATTACTCAGTTTTATTTATTCCTTTTTGTGGTACCGTAATGAGTCATTTTGGAAGTAGTCGTTATGTTTTTGTATATTTTCTCAACGGATTCCTAGTAATGTATAATTGTGTTATTCTCTGTCATGCCTTGCCCTTATTTTCTGTATCGTCCATGTAAAATGTATCAAATCATTATTCTCTTCCTATTTGAAGTTATTATTCTTCCTCTTTCTTCTTTAAATAGTACGGGCACTTCCGTTTTATAATTCTTAAACGTTCCACATAAAATCTCTTTTCAAAAATCATTTTATTCCTTCATTTTATGAAACATCACATGACACTTCTTTGTCAGCTAAGCACTGGATTTCAATCTAAAGTTTTTCTTGGCCCATTTGGTGAACGTATTAATTGCTTTGAAATATTTTATGAGTTTCTATTTTTCCCGTGGTTCATCTTCCATTATTTCGTGACACCAAAAGCATTTATGATCATTTAACTATTTTATACTATTTTTTTCATCTAATTCCCTTACATAATGTTCTATACAAAACCAGTTTATCCTAGATCTTCACCTTCTTCTTTCCTCATCCAGTACTCGAAATCTTCTCATGACACGTGTATTGTTGAATTTGGTATAAATGCCTTTTTTCATCGATTTCATGGTAGTTCTATTGGATTTTACTTGAACTTTGCTTTCTCCATTTTAAAATTCTAATCTTCCCAATAAATGCTGATTATATTAATTAATAAAATATAAACATTTTCCTTCTGGTACGGTTCGAGGGCAAACAAACAACACGTACTCCCTTCCTTAGTTACAAAAGCAATGTAAGTATACATTAGGGTGGGTCAAAAAATTTTTTTTCTCGTATCGACTTCTAATAGCGTAAATATGTTGTATTCTTGTCTGCATTAGACCCCTGTAAAATATTATTAATTTATTTTTAGTGTAAGAGCCCGAGCTTTGATCTTCAATTTTGTTAAATTTTGAATATAACGACCATATCCCTTTTTTACATAACAACATAATATTGTATTGCAGAAAAGCATATTACTGTATTCTAACGACTTTTAAGTTCTCAAGAATTCAGACCCAAGCAATTCATTCATTGAGACGTATATCTTCTTCCAGGTAATATTTTTGATAGAATACATATAAAATAGTACATAATAAAAAGATCAGTTTTTACTACTGGGACAGTGAAGTTGTGTGTTTATTTTTTTATTTGAACAGTTTTAACTTCTAATCGTTATTATGAAAACCAGAAGCCAAGGTTATTTCTGCCCGATATTCGGAAATGTAGAAGATATTAATGATAACGTTTTGCCAACTTAAGAAGATGTTATGAAATGCTATGAGTGGAATAGGTTGCAACTAAAAATAACGAGAAATACTACCAAAGAACCATCGTTTTTAGATATTGCAAAACTTGTAACTCAAAGGGTAGAATGTGTTTGGAGAAAATCGTCTCTTCCTACAGTTTCAAATACAAGAGTCGTACAACTAATAAACGGTTATCAAAAGGTATCATATAAAGTGCAAAAATCTCAAAAAGTCGTTGAAAAAATATCCGTTTATCGGAAAGAAAATTTTCTCCCACGTAGCAGAGTTTTGTTTTGTTCCTGTAAATGTAAACAAATTGAGCTTTGTTGCTGTCCAAGGCAATATAAGGTACCCAAAGAAGAACAGGAGTTTCTGAGTGACCAAAGGGGGGCGAGAAAGATGCGTATTGGAGGAATAGATCGAGTTCTTACAACTCAATTGCAAAAAAGAGCAGCCCGAGCACCAAAGACAGAAAAAAAGGTAAATAAAAGTCACGACAAAATTAACTCAAAGCAGCAGGACTTGGAGTTATCTGTAAGTAATTCCAGTTCTTCTTGTGATGATTCTTTTAATTTATCTTCCACGTCAAAAGCAGCGGCTGCTATTTCTTCTTCTGTATTGCAAGATATATCTCCTGGCAGTGAACCAATTGATAAATCAAAAATACGACGGGAAAGAAATAAAGTACGTAAAGAATATTTTCAAAAGCAGAAGCAGCTAGACCTACCAGCTTTATACTTTGACGGCCAAAAAGATAAGCCGCTTAATATTATTAAAAAGGGAGCTAAGAAATCCAGACAAATATTGATTGAGGAACATGTATCTGTTCTTATGGAGCCAGATTCAATTTATGTTGGCTATGGAACACCAGAACGAAGTACTTCTAAAAGTATTGAAATGTCAATTATTGCCCTTCTTTCGTCTCAAAAAATTAATAAAGAAAATTTGATGGCAATTGGTTGTGATGGTACAGTCACTAACACTGGGAAATTTAACGGAGTAATAAGACTATTGGAAAAAAGACTTCAGCGCCCACTGCAATGGATTATATGCATGCTACATTTGAACGAATTGCCATTAAAACATCTATTGAACAAACTAGATTGTGTTACCAAGGGACCGTATTCGCATGCTGGTCCTATTGGCAACTTATTAGAAAACTGCGAAAAACTACCCATAGCCAAGTACGAGAGAATTGAAGGCCAGCTTTCGGAAATACAATTTGAGGGCTTAAGTACAAATCGAAAATATTTGTATGAAATAACCATATCTGTTATAAGTGGACACTGCCACGATGGCTTAGCTAACAGGTCTCCAGGAAAAATATCCCATGCTCGATGGCTAACCAAGCAAATAGAATTTTACGTTTATATATTTCTACATCAAACCGTCATATCAGCTAAAAGTATTAGCTAAGTATTGTGTAAAAGTTTATGTTCCAGTATGGTTTGAAATAAAAACAAATCCAACTTGCAAACATGGGTCTAAAAATTTTTGGAAATTGGTAACAAACTCACGATACTTTCCTGCAGAGTTAAAACTAGTAATAGATCCCGTAATTCAACGTAACACCTGTTTTGCTCACCCAGAAAGCTTGCTTCTATCGATGTTGTTGGATGAAAATAAAACAGTGAGAGAACTTGCAGCCAGACGAATTCAAGAAGCACGAAGCTCACCTCATACTGGAAAGCAACCTCGCGTGTTTGAGGTCCCGACTATCAATTTTGACGCAAGTTATAAATTGGAATCAAAAGTTTTTCGATCCACCAATTCTTCGAAACATCACTACTGAAGAAATAAATGCGGCAGTTGAGTGTCAAGAAAGTGACAATCTAATTTTTGCCAAGCTGCCATGTCATACTCTGGCGGTGGAACGAACTGTGAAAATAGTGTCAGAAGCATCCATGACTCTATGCGATAAAAAATCAAGAGAAGGTTTAATACAGACGAAACTTGAATCAAGACGAGAGATGCCCAGATTTGACAGTAAACAAGATTTTGTGACCAAAAAATAAGTAATATAATTTCGTGATTTTATTGTTTTATGTTGAATAAGAACCAGAGTTTTATTTTATTTTAAGTTTAATTAAAAATGTTTTCAGTTTTAATTAATAATAGTTGATAGTAAATGAAATATTAAAATTTAAAAAATGGCTTTTTTTTTCAAAAATACTTAATTCTTAGGAGCTCCGGCGCGGGCTCAAGATGTGACTTTTTTTAACTTTTCTTTAGCAATTTCTATTTGCTTTAACGTAAGAAAAAAAATATTGCTATTAGAATATGATTCGAGAACTTTTATTTTTTCTCATACATCAGTGACCCACCCTAGTATACATTCTTTAAACGATTTGAATTATACCAAGCCAGAGACTTCCATGTGTGGATGAATCACTAACCTTTGTATATTTTCTAATATACATACCTTTTGTGTACTTCTAAGGTTTATGCGAAATATGTTCTGAAGGACCTCGTCTTGTCTATTCCTTGTTGAATTTGCTTTGCATTTTTCTCGATCTAGTTCGAGACTGTTACTTTCGCTTTTATATCTTCCCTGAACTTTTTTTTTGGCTTTGTTGCTTAATTTCTTCATGTTACCAAGAGCATTTACGAGTCTATGTTTATTTTTCCATGCCAAGTACTGTTCCAGTTGGCGCTATTATCCAATGACTTGTCGATTGCTTGTTGAATTTGGTTTGCATTTTTTCTCGAACCATTTCAAAATGAATTCTTTTTTACATATTTTCTGAACGTGTCGCTTTTTTCTGTTATTGGTTCTAAATATATTCATCTTACCAAGAGCATTTCAGAGTCTTGGTATGCCAAATACTTTACTTGTTGGCTTTATCAACCAATGGCATCCAATGAATGTTCGACTGCTTGTTGACTTTGATTTGCATTTTATGAATCCATTTCAAGATTATTATATTTAGTTATACATCTTCTATGAACTTTTCTTTTTCCTGTTTTTCTTCCTTAATTTCTTCATGTCACCAAGAGTATTTCTGATTCTTTGTATATTATGCTATGCCAAATATTTTCTATGTTGGCTTTAGTATGAGTTGTTTGTTAAATTTGGTTTGCATTTTCTCCTGTCCCATTTCAAGCTTTTTTTCCTTTCTTTTCTTCTTCATGCCACAAAAGCATAATCTATAATGCCTTATATTCTTATTTTTTTCAAATGATTATAAATCCCTTTTTCCTTTGATCAGAACTCATAGCTATTTTCAGTTTTTCTTTCGCCACCAGGACTATATTTGCTGAAACAGGTATTAAATTATATGATTATTAATTAATCATTATTTATATTGTTTTACATATCATACTAAAAATATTGAAAAAACTAAAATTTAAAATAAAAATATCGTAAATAGGTAGATACGCATATTAATTACTATTTAGTGCTATGAAACAAGTTAGGTACGCTATTATAATCCAATAAAATGGAATGAAAAATTTCTAATCAAAAAAGTGATGATATATAATAAAAGAATATTAAATCCCACACAATATACCATTATATAGTATTTTCGACGCAATTATCTTTAAACGCCGGCTCCGACCTTACGAGAACCGCGCTCCGAAGAGAGAGAGTTAGCACACAGCCAGAAATAAAGAGTGTAGTTTAAGCGAGCAATGTAATTTTATAATTTTCCCCTTATTTCGTCACAAATTACTCTGGGAGCATGTTTAGCAGCCTACTTTAGTTTGATCGTGGCGGCTGTTGAGACAACAATGTCCCATGGATGTATTTCCGATATCGAAACAAAAAAATACAATATTGCACATAAAGTCACCCCCTTCAATTGTTCGAAATCGTAAGTACTGTATTTTTGAGGTTATGTTCACGTAGAGAAAGCGCGCGCGCGTTTTGAAATCTCTGAAACGATAAAGCGTATTTTGTTAGTAGTGTAGATAACGGAGGAGTTAATAAGCATTTTATGCATGCATGTATGTGGCAGCTTGATTCATAAAAATACATTTTGATTAATGAGTGTACCAACGTACGATGGCATTCAAGTCAAATCTAATTCGATTTTAATAACTCGCGAAGAACAGGGAAGAAAAAGGGACGGTGGATAAAGGTGCGGATTTTCAAGTACGAACATTTACAACGAGAGAAACTTAATGTTTTCGAAACCATAAAGTAAGAAGTAATATATCTAAGAAGCGGAGACGATAATTGTTAGTTGCTGTTGTGCCCGTTGGCAATATGGCGCCAAAAACGAAACAAAACAACAAAGAAACAGACCCGAGCGCCCCCGGTGGTGTACACAGTGAACTAATGATTAACTAAATGTTAAAACCAGTGTTTAATTATTACTTATATAATATGCTACCGATGTTTCTTTTTCTGTTATACAAACGCAAGAAAGCGCGGGGTGTTCCTATGCATTATTACCATTATTATTATGGATGATCAGTCGCTTTAGTTTAGCCCCCTGTGATAGTGAAAAAAAGGTCTATATATTCCGTAGTTCTTTTTTCCGTTTCGTTTTGCCCTTTTTCATTCGGTAGAGCTCTAAATGTATATTTTACGGTAATTTTTAATTAATACCTTTGATAATTTTTAATTACTGAGTATGTCAATGCTGTGTTCGTTTCGAATGGCCTAACCCCGTGGACACTATGAATTAATGTGTTAAAATTTAAGGGTTGCATCCTGTTTTGAACTGTATGTCAAGCAGAGTTAGCAGAACAGGCATGTAATTATATATTTCATATTTAAAAAGAATCGTGTGCAATATAGGTTGAATGGAGGTCAAACGAAATTGTATAAACTAATTCAATTACGTATGTATAATCTAATTTTTGATATTTTATTAGTAAATATTAGTTATAAATAGACCTGGCGAATTGCCTCGTTCACAAGTTCAGCTGAAATTATTGAAATTAAAAAGAAAATAAATGAGTTATTAGAAATGGGTTTTGATATTTATTTATTAAAGTGGTATAAATTTCAAAACGAATAGAAAATTTCCAATGTTTTAAGTATGAATGAAACACAATGCACTTTTATGCTATATAGATACGTAAATGTCTGGCAGTGTAGTGATTTGTAACAATACAGTTATATACTCAATAACATAGACCAATAGACAAATGGCTCTTCTCTATTAAAAATATCTTTTTGACCTAATTTGTTTAAACCCAGCTTAATCCATTTTCTAAGTTCAATAAAATCTATTAACCATTTCTGACATGCATAACTGAAGAAAATGGTGTTCGTTTCGACATAGTTGATAAATAGGTGATTGTTATAAAATGGGAAATGAAAATTAATTTTACAAACTAATGGTTATGTTATCTAAAATACAAAATAAATTTCTAAAGGTGTGATATTATTATTTAAATAATATATTTTTCTATCGTATATTTAGTAAAATTTTGTAATAATAAATCGAAAGATATGAAATTACTTTTTAACCTTGACACTGACAAATAATTTCTTCACTTAAGTAGGTACCTATTTTAGGAAATATTTTTAAATTGATCTAGTCATAAGTAGTGGTATTTTAAAGCCAAGGAGGGGAAAGTAATTGTACAATTTGATAAATTTTATTTAACTGCTACACTATTTTTTGACATACTAGCAAACGCCATTTTAAAAAGAAAGCTATTAAAGTCGACTACGCAGTTAAAATACTTTATCAAGTAGCTCTACTATGGTCACATAAAATTAATCATTACAAAACAGGTCACGCATTTTCGTATATGATCAGCATAGAAATTGCAGCATTGAAAAATGTTGTTTTTTAGTTACTTTAGCGAAAAGTAAACCCTGCTAGAAGAAAAGACTGATAGCTCAAAGAATTAAATTTGAAGTTTTACTGAATACAATGGTCACTTTAAATAGGACAGCATATAATGACTAATTACTACTACTATTAAGTACAATGTCATTCTCTTCATTCTTCTTTTTTTTTTTTTGGTGGGTTGGGGCCCTTCTGATATTATTGACCTGTATAGATCAGTAATCATTTCACTTTTCCACTGCCCTTGGTATCAGTTATTCATAATAGCAAGGTCTTGCTATTTTTCCACGTTCATCACTAACATCATGAAGAACTGAGTTACTAAATGAGGCTTGTTTTCTTGAAATGGTAACAATTACACTTAGGCTTCTTTTTTATCCTATATTCAATTAACTTAATCCGAGGCTCAAGTTCCATTTACTTTTTAAACATCAATGATTTGCTGTGATTTATTGCTTGCTCAATGATTTAAAAATGTGTAACATTAATAACAGGGCTGTTCTTTTTCCGCTGAGTCTGGTAAAGTAAAACACAATTTATTTACAAAAGACATTTATTAATAATTTTTCAATGTATTCTCCTCCACAGTCAATGTATTTTTGCATTCGTGAAAACCAATCTTGAAAACATTTTCTCCAATCTTCTCGCCGTAGTTGTTTATTTCATTTTTAAAGGCATGAACTGCTTCTTCGGCCGATGTAAAACGTTAACCCCGTAATTTATTCTTTACCCGCGGAAATAAGAAGAAGTCATTAGGTGCTAGGTCTGGACTATACGGTGAATTACCCATTATTTTAATGTTTTGGGCAATCAAATAATCAGTTGTTCGAGCAGCAGTGTGGGCCCGAGCGTTATATTGAAGCAATATGATCCTTCCTCTTTAACGTTTTTCGCGAACAATTGGAGAACCTGAGACAAACAAACTGTAGTGTACCATTCTGAATTAACTGTACATCTATCCTCCAGTGCTACAGTGGAAACATGATCAGTAATTGCAAAAAATGTGGCGACAATCTTCTTGTTTCGTCTTTTTTTACGAGCAACTTTTGTTGGAGCCGAGTCATTCTGAAAGACCCAAACTGCCGATTGTCGCTTTTTTTGGGGGTAATAGCAGTATACCCATGTTTCATCACCTGTGGTGATGTTGTACACCAAATGAGACGATCCATGGTTAAAGTGGTCCAGTGTAAATCTGCACCATCTTCTTTTCTAATTGAGTCAAATTTTGGGAAATCCACGAAGAACAAAGCTTACCGTCCTTCAAATGTTTGTGTAACATAATGTTAATCACTTTCACACCAATCTTTAAAGTTGTTTGAATGCTTCTGACAGTAGTATGCCGGTCTTCTACAATCATGTTCCGAATAAGAGCAATATTCTTTTCTGTAACTGCCGTTTTTGGATTAGGAGCTCGAAAACTGTCATTTAAGGAAAGTCAACAGCGTTGAAATCATTATACTATTATAGCTCTTTACCGTATCGAAGCGACACGACTTGTCACCAAACATTCGATTGATTTCCTCAAAATATACTTTACGGCTTCGGCCGCTCGATAATGTTTCTTGTTCAGTTTCATGATTTATTAGCGAAAAGAGTACTTTAAACTAATGTAACTTACAAACAATCAGATAGCCAACTCCTTTGCATTACACATTGAATACTATGTATATGCAGACTCTGAAAAGAATTAAAGACCAACGTGCGTTATTTTCATCGATTACAGTTCTTATTCTGATACCTAGGACACTGTATCATACCTTCAAGTCACAAGTCTTAAGACGCTTAGAACACTTTTTCATACTTTGGTTTGGCCTAAACTAGAATATGCTGCAGTGGCATGATATCTGTATTATACATACCAATATTTATAAGTACAAAAATGCAGTGGGGTTTTTGGAATATCTACCACGAGGCAGCGACTATTTAGATCCATTATAATAAAATAAATTTTCTTAATTAGCAAACTTGGACGAAATTTTCGCTTTAATGTTCTATTTAAGTTAGTGAATAGCTCTACTGAGTCTTTTGATTTGCTTTCTTTAATGGATTTCATCGTTTCGAACTATGAGACCTTCTTAAACAATGCACTTCCAATGTTCAATGTCAGAACTAAGGGTTTTACTATATTATAAATCCCCTTAAATTACGACAATTAACGTCAATTCTTTATTTTTGTTGTGGAATTCCAAACTCGCACAGCGACATCTGAAATCGACAAGGAATTTAACTTCAAGATTGAATTAATTATTTATACACTGTATATTGTTCTGTTAGTAGGGAAAACTGTTGGGCAATAAAGATAATTCTTATTAGTATAACACAAAGTGCACAGAAATCTTAGAGAAGACTAACTGAGTATACATTTTCTATTTGATGTAATATTTCACATATTATGTTGCTGAATACTCTATTTATTCCCTTATAAATTATTTGAAAAATTTAATTATGATCGCTCTAAAGTATATCAGTATTAGCCTTTGAATATGATTATATTTAAGGAGTATTCGTATTTATTTCGTTAAAATTAATTATCTCTGATTATTAATTCAAATATTCATATTTATTTCTAAGTTGTAAGTGAAAAAATTACAGGAGAATACGTTTCGATTAAGTAATCTTAGGAGGAAGTAATAATTATGGCAATCAGTCTTTGAATTAATAGTACCATGAAACGATATTACTGTTCTTTGCAGCTCATTTGGCTGTAATCACGGTATTACCTATTACTTCATCTGCAAAAGAGCCAATATACATTATATACAATTGCGTTATTAAGTCATGAATAATATTGAATATATGATTAATTATAGCATATTGACATTCACATCTTATTTAAGTGATTTTCTATGTCTGAATTATTAGCATTACTTAAAGTTATATATAACTATACTTAGAAAAATGTATATGCTTTAATTATTAATAATATACTTATAATTCAAAGATGCAATGCACATAAAATAAAATTAATTGAAAAAAAAGTAGCTTTAAATAATTTGAAATAAATTTGAAGTTAAATGTGAGTTTTTATTACAAAAATAATATTTTTAAATGAAATGGTGTCGTTATAAGAGAATGGATGATAATCATGACATATAAAAAATACTAATTAAAAAAATTAATAAAACATGAGCATTTTCAATTATTCTACAAAAAAGTCATTAATATTATATTTTATCTAGGAGGATGGGTTAACAACAATCAATATTAAATAGGTCATTCTGTTACACCTATTTTAATGATACTACGTCTCGTCAGTATCAGCATTTTTATCAAAAAAGCCTAAATCGATGAATACTAAAGGGCAGTCAATATTAGGGAGATGGTATTTTTGCAGTAAATTAGTTCGATAAATTAAATGACATGAAAACTTGGGGTTCTAGTAATTAGCAACTGAATTCTATTGAAAAATATGAGTTTATCAATTATAATAATAATACATTTTAGTAAAGATTAGTAAAAGGCAGAAGGCAAGGTTGCACTAAGTGGTCAAAAAAAATAGTTTATTTTATTCAAGGTATTTGAAACCATTGCCTTATTTATCTACTACCTAAACAAAGTTTGGCCTAGTTTTAAGCGCATATTTTATTTTTGTCAACCCAAGCCTGATGTCTTAAGGTGTCCGCACACTGAGGCGAGGCGAAGCGAAGAGAAGCGCATTTATTACGCCTGATAAAAATGCACGTAATCAAATGGGTGCCCGCACACTGAGGCGTCGCGTCGCGTGCCGAAGCGAAGCGTGATCGCGAGAGAAGTTTCCAGAGCAAGCAGGCGAAGTATTTTGCTGCGCTTCACTTCTCCTCGCCTCAGTGTGCGTTACGTAGACACGCGTAAGCTCACATAAGATCAAGTTTTTGCGTTTTCGTTGGTTATCGGACATTTCCGCGGTCCGATGAGAACCTGATAGGCTCAGTTCGAACTTTGCTTGAACAGTTTTTAAACTAGTATTACTTGTATATTTAAGATTAGTATAGTGTAAGAAAGTAAATGCTATCAGGATGGATGATGAAGCGCTAATTTTTCTTCTGACATGTGAAAATATTTAAAAAATTTCCTTTTGTCCTTTCGTAAATCCAGAAATTAGTGATGAAATACACCAAAACTGTCTCTCTTTTGATTAATTTCATGTACCCAAACTCTTCTGTTTGGTTTCTCCTCTTCTTCCATAGTGGCAATTAAGCCAAGAGCAAATAAATTTTCTTTAGATGAGGAACTACTCATGTTGATCTAATCACTTCTACACACACAATGATAAATAACTGTTTTATATAATGAAATATTGTATCACTCATATTCGCACCAAGTCAGGTGACTATTTCGCATCGCTTCGCTTCGCCCTAATGTGCGATCTCCCGCCTCGCGACGCTGCGCTTCGCTTCGCCTCAGTGTGCGGGCACCTATAGTGTGTTTTCCTGGAATAATGTTCTGTTGTAGTGGCCACTTCTGCTTAATTTAATAGTACTTCATGACGCGACTCTCCCAAATACATAAAAAGCTATTTATTTAGTTTAATTTCATTGCATACCTAAAATAATTGCAATGACTTTAAAATGCCTCAACTTACTAAAGTAAAAAGTCTTTGTATCTTATCTTCTCAAAATTTTCAGGTTTTCAACACTACTTTCAGAAATTCGATATTATTGGCAATATATAGAATAATAAACAAATTTTATTCAGTTGTTTTTCGAAACAAATCCTGTAAGCAAATTAAACAAATTACTTAAAGTATATATAAATTATCTTCATTTCATTTTTTCCACTTCTTTTTCTGCACCTTCACAGATTTCTTAGTTTTCCAACCAATTTCTGTTTTATTTTAATTTTCTTTTTCAACATTTTCTAGGTCTACCAAGATATCTTTTACCTGCTGGACTTACCTTAGAATACAAACCATTTTTGAGTATGTTCTTGATTTTTATTATTTATTATAGCTTTCTTGAATTTTCTTTTTATTCCAATGTCTCTATAGAACTGACAACATTGCCTTGAAATAAAAAAGACAGATTATTACAAATTGCTTACGGTAGTAAGAGAGGTATATATCCCATAAGAGACTGAACTAAATATAAAGGTTGAGACGCGCATTTCCATGAATAACGTCTTGCTCTATATAGAGAGACTGTCACAGATACCGCACAAAAGTTTGATTAGGATTCTCGTGTTATTCCTATTCAGACACCTAATTACACTCGACCTACTTTCATATTAAGTTTAGATTTATTATCTCATTCGGTGTCACAGTATGCAGACACATCAAGTGTAGACTTGGACGATATCTCTTTCACTGACTGATATGTGTATTCTTACAGTGAACTACATTGAAATTTCTTATTGCGCGGTAATTAATAAGAATGTATAGTACTTTTTCCACGTAATTTTATGTACTCCGAACTTTCTTTTACGTAAATATTTCCTGAAAATTGAAAATCTCCTGTATGGAAAAAGTAGAGTGACCGTTTTTACTTATATGATGAAAATGTTCGACCTCGAGATTTTTGCAGATGTCCACGTTCTCAAGCCCCCCTAATACCGAAAAAGTGGTTTTTGAAAAAATGTCTCTCTCTCTCTCTCTCTCTCGCTCTCTCTCTGACCACGATAGCGGTCAAACCGCTATAGGTATCAATTCTAAATTTTATATTTACAAATTTAATCTCCCTCTTGAGATCAGCTTAGATTTTCAGTAAAATTGGCAGACCGGAAGTAGTAGTTTACTTCAGTGAAAAAATCGAAGTTTGCCAATTGTTCGTCAACTACTAAGTTTAAACAAATTTGTAAAGAGTTCATATATACTTAGAATTAAATTTGAGAAGAATTTTATTAAAAAAGTTTTTCGAAATTCCTACCGGAAGTAGGTCTTTTACTCTTATCGAAAATCAGCCTTTTGCGAATATTCCGCAAATCATTCTTTTCAGACAGGTACGTTACTAGTATAAAAGTATTTAGAACGTAATGTTCAATACCTTTTGTATAAAAAATATTTCAAAATTCGGACCGGAAGTAACACTTTTGCTCTTATCGAATAGCGATTTTTGCAAATATTTCTTAAATTATGCATGCTATATACAGCTTGAGCGCGCGGGGTATGATCACCCGATACCAATCGATATTCTTCGGACGTATATTCGGAAAATTGATCTCCGCTAGCTGTGTTCGCCAGATATAGATATTTAGATCAGTTGCGTACTGGCTGCAAAAAGGAATGCACGTAGGTTTTTGTGTTATTTTATGGTATTTCTGTTATACTTATTTATAGTTTTTTTTACCATGAAATTTCTATTTATTTATTTTTCTCTAGACATCTTAGTTTATTCTGCAGATGTTTCAGGCGGGTTGCTTTTATTTCATTCTAAAACCCAGTTGTACTGCTATAACTTTTTACACAACTACATTATTATTTAATTTCATAAGGATAATCATAATTACGTTATAAGTATTACAATCTTCGCGTTATTATCGACTTAGTTATCTAAGCAATCGTCATCACTTAAAGAGAAAATTTAATTTGTTCTTTTTGTCAATCTGCGAAAAAATAATTAGATCACTATGAGTTCGAATATGAGCAGGCAATGCTAGTATGTTGTGCCGTAACTCTAATATGTATTATCGGACCACGTTTAGATGCGAGTTTACGTATACCATCGGGTGATCATACCTCGCGCGCTCTTGCTGTATACAGGGTTAGTAAAAAGTCCCGGAACGGTCGAATAACTTTCCTATTTGAAAATTATGATTTCTGAAATTTGGTATGGGGGTATAGTTAATATAAATGCATTTTATGCAATACAGTTAATATTTTTTTCACTTCCGGTTTAATCGGCAATACGTCCAACTTTTTTTTTTTTAAATGGAACGCCCAGATTTTTTTAACACTTTTGAATGCAAAATAAAAAACTACGTTCAGGAAGTATTAAGATGTTTATTTTTATTCACAAGAAAACAGTTAAAAAATTAAAAAAGTGTCCTAATACAGAAAAATCAAGATACCTGTCTATTCAGGTTGCGATTACAATAATTGTTTAAAATGCTCTCCATTTACAATTTGACAAAAATGTAAACGGTCAGTAAAATTTCTTATTGAATTTTGTATTTGTTCTGGAGTGATGCGATTGGCTTCTTGAACTATTCTCTCTTCCAATTGTTCAAGATTATGGGGACGATTTTTGTACACTTGACATTTCAAGTGACCCCAAAAGAAAAAATCTAATGGCGAGAGATCTGGCGAACGTGCTGGCCATTCGATTGCTCCTCTACGTCCGATCCAACGTCCCGGAAAAATTTCATTCAAATAATCGCGGACATTATGGGCAAAATGGGGGGGAGCTCCATCTAGTTGAAACCAAGAATGTGCATTAGGGTGATCACCTATGTTTGCATTTGGAAAGAGGGCCGCAAGTGCTGGAACAACCTCATTTCGCAATAAATTTAAGTAGACGTTGCCAGTTAAATTTCCTCTTATAAAAAATGGTCCTATGATGTTGTTTCCAACAAGACCAGCCCAGACATTCACCTTTTGAGGACGCTGTGTATGGACTTCTTCAATCCAATGCGGATTTTCAATTGACCAGTAGCGATAATTATGTCTGTTCACAGTGCCGTTGAGACAAAACGTTGCCTCATCTGAAAAAATGATGTGATCTAAAACATTAGGCTGCTGCTCGATCAATTACGTCATTGTTTCGCAAAATTGTAGTCTACGATCTGGATCATCTTCAGTTAACTCATGGACGGGATACATTTTATAGGCTTTCATTCTTGCTGATTTAAGAATATTATGAGCAGATTTTTGAGAGATCTCATGAATTTGACCTAATTCTGTTGTGGACACGTGATGATTTTCTTCCACTGTAAGTAACACATTCAAACTAGTTTCTTCATCTGTTGCTGTTAATGGACGTCCCCTTCTAGGTAAATCCTTCACCTGACGAAAGACTTCAAACTTTTGAATTGTTCGGCATACCGTACTTTTACTAATGTGACGATCCGGATAAACAGTATTAAAAAAAAATACAAACCTCTTCAAAAGAACGTTGACGATCACCGTACCCACGCATCATTAATATCTCAATTCGTTCTGATTCAGTAAGTTTTACTGCCATTTTCAAATGTGTCAATGTCTAAAATAAGTAAATTTATAGCGATGCAAAAGTTAAAATGCTTTTAAAATTGTCAAATGTGACAGCAAAAAGAATGCAAACACTAAACAACAACTTTTTTCAAAGGTACCTTGATTTTTCTGAATTAGGACACTTTTTTAATTTTTTAACTGTTTTCTTGTGAATGAAAATAAACATCTTAATACTTCCTGAACGTAGTTTTTTATTTTGCATTCAAAAGTGTCAAAAAAATCTGGGCGTTCCATTTAAAAAAAAAAGTTGGACGTATTGCCGATTAAACCGGAAGTGAAAAAAATATTAACTGTATTGCATAAAATGCATTTATATTAACTATACCCCATACCAAATTTCAGAAATCATAATTTTCAAATAACAAAGTTATTCGACCGTTCCGGAACTTTTTACTAACGCTGTATTTGTCAAAAGTATAAAAGTATTTAGAGTTGGATTTGAAATATTTTTTGTATAAATTAAATTTTAAAATTCGGACCCGAAGTAATACTTTTACTCTTAACGAGTAGCATTTTTTTGCAGATATCTCACAAAGTATGTATCCTGTAGAGATTTATTAAGACAATGGAAGTATTTAGAATAGAATTTTGAATAATTTTTGTATTAAATAATTTTTAAAATTGTATGATTTGAAACGTTCATACGTATAAGAAAGTAGTGTGATGGCCACACCTCATTTTTTAAGTCTGATATCATAAGTCCATTAACTGGTAAATACATTCTTACTACTTGATCTTACAATAATCCAATATATTATATTTGTGTACAATTTAATGTATGCGAACTTGTAAAGAACTTTTTCATCTGTTGATCGCGGTGTATTATCATTGAGGCTTAGTTGTATTGAAATGGAATCTGCTTATCCAATTCATCATAACAATCCATTCAATTTTGTTCATTACTATGTTTTTTTGTCTGCATTAATTAATTTCTGGTTCTGGAGTTCTGCAAGAGTCTAACGAGTCCTTTGTTCTTCTAGTTAATATTCTTGAATGTGTTCATTGTCATGCTCTTGTTTACACCGATATGAAATATAACGTTCTTCCTCAATAAACTTTTTAAGGTTTACCTTATTATGTTACATCAATAAATTCAAGATTAGTCTTGCTAAATACTACTTATGTCCATTCCAAAATCAGAGACTATTACACATCGAAAAATTGTTTCTTCTTGTTTGACTTTTTTTCATATTCAGTTTTATTAATGTTGATATACCCAAATCACTACTGCGTGTTTCCCCAACGTAGTCACTTTATTACTATTATTGAACGATTGCAGTAGAAATCTCCTAAATTCTTGCCTTATGTCATAAGGAATTTTTTATGATAAATTGTTAGTAATGTTCAACGATCTTGACTTGTTTGAAAAATTCTACATAAGATGACTGACACTCAGCCTTTATTATCAAAAACATGAATTTGATATTCCACATCAATCTTCGTGATTAATCTTTTTTCATGTACAAGTAATGCAGTTTAGTTCTAGTTCTATCAGACTCATTTATGAAGGGCATGTTTTATATTAGGTAAATAAAATTATATATACTAGTACTCTCTTTTGTGGGGGACAACTTCACATTTAAAGTAATATATTTTACAGATTTTTGTGTACTGTAGCATTTTCTATTATTTTTCTACATTCTTTTCTGTTCTTTGTTTCAATTCTCCAGTTTGTTATTCCTATTTTGTTCAGGTCTTCTAGTGCTTGATGCTTCCATCTAATTCTCGGTCTTCCTTTTGTTCACTTAACCATTGAAGTCTATTTTGTATTTTTGCTCTTGAGTCTGTTCTGTTGATGTGTCCATACCATCTTAATGTTTGGGTTTTTATATGTCTAACTTCCCATAGTTGGTTGAATTTGTGGTTTATTAGTCTGTGCAGTTTATCTCTCTCTCATATTGGAGATACATTGTTCTTGTTACTTTCCTTTCAAATATTCTTAGTTTTTCTTTGCCGCTTTTTGTGAGTATATCGCCTCTGCCACGTACGTTACTTCTACTTTTCAGTACCTTGCTGTACCTATAATCCGCTTTATTCTCTGCTGTGTCGTTTTGGCATACCCATTATTGTTCATGTCAATTATTGTTTGAAGGTGTACTTCCTCAAATTTATAGCTTCCCATTTCTTTGCTTTTCCTTCTGTGGTAAGTTGTTCCATTTCTCACCATATACTTTGTTTTTTTTTGTTAGTATGTAGACCTCAATCTGCAGCCGCTTCAACGAATTTTTTGAATGTCTCTTTCAAAATTCTTTCATCTTTGACTGCTATGATCAAATTGTCCGCATATGCTATCATCTGCACCAAATTATTTCTAATATTACCCGTTACCTACTTTGATTATTCCCAGGGTTGTTGAAAGTGCATCCCCTTTGCTTATTACAAAGCAGTTTGATGTTCCTTCTGCGTCTGAATGAGTACATTCTTTTCTGTTCTTTGTTTCAATTCTCCAGTTTGTTATTCCTATTTTGTTCAGGTCTTCTAGTGCTTGATGCTTCCATCTAATTCTCGGTCTTCCTTTTGTTCACTTAACCATTGAAGTCTATTTTGTATTTTTGCTCTTGAGTCTGTTCTGTTGATGTGTCCATACCATCTTAATGTTTGGGTTTTTATATGTCTAACTTCCCATAGTTGGTTGAATTTGTGGTTTATTAGTCTGTGCAGTTTATCTCTCTCTCATATTGGAGATACATTGTTCTTGTTACCTTCCTTTCAAATATTCTTAGTTTTTCTTTGCCGCTTTTTGTGAGTATATCGCCTCTGCCACGTACGTTACTTCTACTTTTCAGTACCTTGCTGTACCTATAATCCGCTTTATTCTCTGCTGTGTGTCGTTTTGGCATACCCATTATTGTTTATGTCAATTATTGTTTGAAGGTGTACTTCCTCAAATTTATAGCTTCCCATTTCTTTGCTTTTCCTTCTGTGGTAAGTTGTTCCATTTCTCACCATATACTTTGTTTTTTTTTGTTAGTATGTAGACCTCAATCTGCAGCCGCTTCAACGAATTTTTTGAATGTCTCTTTCAAAATTCTTTCGTCTTTGACTGCTATGATCAAATTGTCCGCATATGCTATCATCTGCACCAAATTATTTCTAATATTACCCGTTACCTACTTTGATTATTCCCAGGGTTGTTGAAAGTGCATCCCCTTTGCTTATTACAAAGCAGTTTGATGTTCCTTCTGCGTCTGAATGAGTCAATGTCATTTTTATATGTGTGATCAGTTTTTTTTTTTTTTTGGTATTTTTATACCTTCTGAATCTTTCAGTATCACTTCTCTGTTTAGACAATCAAGTGCTTGCCGGAATAAATAACGTAAGATATAAGATAGAATAAAGTAAGATGATGTCATATCATTGCATTTTTCTAGTATCTAGTTTAACATATTGCTGTGACTCTTGCAAATTGAGGTTTATATAAAATAATTTAAACCATTCAATCAGGAAGTAAGTAAGAATCAAGCATTCATCTTAGTGCTAGGCCTTATGCTAGACTAAGATTCAATAAATTTTCTGCAAAATAGTAGGTTAGGCAATTTTACATTTAACTATCTCAGTTTAGAATGACTAAAGAAAATGTTCTCTCAGGGGCAGAAAATATAGATAAACTCTCCAATCAAATTAAATGCTCTTCAGTTATTACCAGGTCAGGTAAAGAAAATAAAATGCAAGATAAACCTTATAATCTAGTTTATTAAGAATATTAAAGACATTTTTTTTTAAAATTACACAAATATATTTACAAAATTTAAATATTTCAAAATGTTATATAAAATCATACTTGTCATGATCAAATAGTCAAAACAATAAAGAAATTATAATTAATGAAAGGATAACATCGAGTGCAAATTTATACTTTTAAAATAAATATGATTATGATTATTTTTATTCGTCAAAGATACATGTAAACAATCAACATTTCAAACAAAAATAAAATTTATTGCATACTGTGAATTGTACTGGAATATGAATAACAAAATTATGTGATTTATCATTTACGAGAATATAAACATTAACAGTACCACCAAGACCAATTCGTGCTTTAAGGATTCACCAAGACTCCATGCTATGAATTAAACATCTACTTAATTCATTGCACACATCCTTGATCTATTACCCAACACGTCAATATCAAATACACAAACACAATAAAATATAATTAATATAAAAAAAATATATAAAATATATTACAATTCTTTGCCAAATATACAAATGTATTGAAAAAATGAAATTCTTCTTGGTAGTAGTGGCATACAATGAAATAAAAGTAATAACAATATGACAACTAGTTGTCAATTAGAAAACAATGACAAATATAATTTGTCATTGTTTTCTAATAGACATATTGTTATTACTTTTATTTCATTGTATGCCACTACTACCAAGAAGATTTTCATTTTTTCAAAAAAAATATATATATATATATATATATATATATAAATAAAACTTTACCTCGCTTTGAGATTCCAATACAAAACACCACTCAAGAAAATTTGTACAACACTATATACACATTTATAACAAACATTATTAAATCACCTTAACTCTTCGTACAGCGTCTCAAACTCATTCATCTCAAATATATATTTAAAAAACTTTGTCACAGTCTGATTATCCTATATGTACATAAAACAAAATTATTAAACTACAAATCTTCTAATCTTGTAAATAAAATAATAAAGAAAATTTTATTAAAAACGCAAAGTGTTTATATGTAATAGAATAAAAAAAATGATTATACTATTTAATTTGATCATTACAGACACTAAAATGCTTTACCATAACACACGGTATAATAACCCTGCATATAAAAATAAAACATTCTAGTAATAAAAAAAAAATTAAAGTTCTAATTAAATAAAACTGTTCTAAACACAAATAATTATTTCCCAAAATAATTACAAGTCCCAATGTAAACCAAACTCCCGAATTAAAAATGATATCTAATTCATAAAAATATTTCAAAGTCCCACTTCAGTCTTAAAATTCATAAATATAGTAAAATTATTACGAAAATATTATAAGTTCCAATGCGTGAACAAATTTCTATGTCAGAATAAAGTTTAATCTATAAAATATTACAAGTCCTAATTTTTGTTAAAATTTTTGTGTCGTAAAATCTTTTTGAAAAATTACTCTAAGTTCCGATTCATGAATAAACTTCTAAGTTAAAATAACATTTTTATTTTAAGAGGAAGAAGAGGTTTCCACCTACTTCTTGTTTTTCGTTTGAGTGCGGTTTACACCAAGCATCTCCCGTTTTCTCATCGGTTCCCGACTTATATGGATATTTTTCTTCACAAAAACGTACGGTTATCTTCGGTACGATACGATTCCACCTCCAGAAATACATAGCTGCAGTGCTGCACCACCCGGGATAGCAGCGCGTTACTAATCTTTCAAAAAGGTAAACAAATATGTAAATATAAACTTGTTTACATATTCATGATTCGTCTAATGCATCTAGCGAAGAATATTGTTTTCGCTGAGCCAATCTGTCGATTTCTCCCGGTCACAGTATTCTTCGTGCGGGAAACACTTTCTTGTCATAATTCACGTAATATTTTATGCTTATTCTAATATTATAACCTTTATAAAAAATTATACTAACATTCTTATATTATTTTACGTACCTAAATAAAAAGTAAATTTTGGCAAAATATTAACTTAATGAATATCTATATACACATCATGATAAAATAAATAAAATAAAAATTAATTAAATTAAATCTCGAAGTGATCTTGATTATGCCTATTTATAATTTACCACCAAACTCAAGGTCACTGCAATATCGATAGGGTGGTTGGTACTCCGTCCACCTCTAGGGCCTTTGTTGGTAGTCATCTACCACTGGTTCTGCATAAGTATTTGTAGTGATAATTCTATACGAGGCGTTTAGCAACATAATCAGCCTATAGTTTTTATAGTCCCACGGATCTCCTCTTTTTAATATTGGTACTAGTAGTCCTAATTTTTACAAGTTTGGCATTGTTTCGAGCTCCCAAATATCGATTACTAATTGAAATAATCTGATATATAGTTCTTCACCTCCTTGTTTTAATATTTCATTATTTAATCCATCAGATATGTTGGTTGCCCCTACGAAATTATATATCCTCAACTCATTATTATTCTTCAGTCATGGATCGTGTGGTTTCCTTCAGCATCCTTCTAGTACTCTTGCAAATTTTGTTTAATTCTCCTACGATTATGCTTGTGTCGTGTTTTGGAATTTTTTCGTAGACCTTCTCTATTTCGGCAAATAATTATTATTTTTTAAACGTGAAAACCCAATCAAACAAATTACCTTTCACGTTTGGTCAAACCCTTTATCAATAATTAATTAATAACAAATTACTAGTAATTTTGGTTGAAGTATTGCTTACAATCAACTATTAAAATTAGACTAATCAAGAGCAAAAAAGGTGCTACTATAACTAGTGCTACTTTCATAGAAAAAAATTAAATGATTATTGTTACTGTTGGCATCATTAGTGGTTTTTGATATGGTATATATGTATTTTCAAAACTGTGTAAAATTGTACACTTAAATCTGTATCTTCTCTTTGTTATTTAGCATTATCATCGACCGTTACCGCCTTTGTACATCATTAAATTTTAAATTCTCAGGCTTTTAAATGAGCACAAATTACAGCATAAAGGTGTTTCTCTTTATTTAAATTTGCCTTTCCCGCCTGAATTTTTTCAATATCATTAAATTTAATGGCACTTACAACGACTGTTTTCGTACGATCTAAGAATCACACTGTCTACACTCAAGATGCTTTTAGGTATATAGAATTAGCAGTTTAACTAAAAAAAAGAAAGTAGAACTAAGTACCTACCAAATTTCGTTTTAATGTGGACGATGAACTTTGCAATAAAAATATCTATTCTGGATGTTCGGCTACAATTTGCTACCAGTAGACGGAGATAAATATAGGAGTTTCTTTTTTTTTTATTTATTTTTCCTCGAAGGATTCGGAATTTATTAAAATATGTCCAAAAATTATGATTACGTCATTTTGTTTACCACCTTAGTCAAAGTTTATATAAATAACTAGATATTACCCACAGCTTTACCGGCAATTTATACTATTATAAAACTGTAATTGTCTGTTTGTTATATATCATGATAAAATATGGAGCAGATTTCAAGTCTAATTATAAACTTTCAAACCCAAAAAGTGTTATCAAAATCGGTCAAGTGCTATACAAAGTTTTATGTCTATCTTTGATATACTCAGTATTTAATGCTATCAATTCGGAGCATTTCTAAGTGGACATAACACTTTGTATTGCACGACTGGCGCTATACTCTCCGTCAATTCTGACGTTTTTTAGCAAGTGTCGTAGCGAACGAACTGAAATTGACTGACGCATGACGGTTATCACAATTCATAATTCGCAATTGAATTTTCATGCAGCTACCGACGTTAATCAAATCTTCATCCTTCGATTTTGTCGTTGCCTGTAACATTTAAGTCAACCTAACATGAACGCTAAGTTGTCATTGTCAGCTGTGACGACCGATCTCCATATTGAATTGCGTTGAAACACAAAAAGTCTTATCAAAAGCGGTCTAGCAGTTTTTGTGTGATACTCCAACAAACAAAGTGACAATTTTAGTTTTATATATTTAGAGATAGAGATGAGTTTTAGATTATAAAATTTCAACAATAACTTATGACTGTACAATATTTCTGACGTTCATAAAAGCTTTAAATTGTTTTATATACAAATTATACTATGCGGAAATAGTACTGCGCCTAGGAATGAGGAGGAGAACAATTCCTAAATTAACTGGTAAACTTCTAAATCAAACCAAAAGGAAAGTCAAATTAAAGGTATAACATTACTGATTACGGCACATTATATATGCAATTAAGGGGAAAGAAGAGAGAGCTTTTCATCTCATTTTTTAATGTAAAACCTTGTGACTTGAAAGGCGTGGTAAAAATGCAAGTTGAACATATATTCTTTTAAATTCTATACTACTAGGGATCGCCAAAATAAGACACAAAACTATGCAATACAGTTTAAAGTTACTAAACATTAAAAGTCTTTATTAGAATGATTGCTAACAAATACTACTTTGACTTATTAAACTTAGCTATGTATTACTTTCGTACAAGGGCCGCTTCTTTAAAACACGACCACTAGGTGACGCTATTGAGATGTGTTATCATGGCCAACTGGATCTCGCTATCATAGTGCGCTATCAAAACCGTAAAATAACGTGGATTTATATTGTAAAAATTGATTATGTTAACCTCAAAATATCATCCCTTAGTTAAAAACGAATGATTTCTACATTTTTATTGAAACACTCTTTAAAATAATACTTTATACTTTAACTTTACAATTAATAATATACAGGGTGCGTCATCTAAGCGGGTAAGGCCGATTATGCCTTTATGAGTAAAGATATTTCGAGACGGTTTTTACCCTGTGATAGCTGTTCATTAGGAGCACATTTTAAAAATATTTTGTATTATACAGAGTGTTCCATAACTTGGTGGCTAACCATAGATATAGTTTTTTAAATGGAACAACCCATATATTATTGCATTTTTGTATTCCCCGTATAATTTTTAGTCAAAAAGTAATAAGATAGTATAAGCCTAAAGTCTAAAATTTTTGATTTATTCCCATTTTTCTGAAAAATTCAATGTTTCTATAAAATTATATTTTTCGAAAACGACGTATTAGATGGACAAAATTTTTTGCAGTATTGTTTACATTAAGAGGTCCTAATAGAAGCACGTTTTTTTTTACAGTTACTAACTGAATGTGCAGGAAACTGGATTAAAATTAGATGACACGTTTTTGTATAAAAGTAATTTTTTTTAAATGGAACAGCCTGTATATCAGTTCATTTTTGTCAGTACTATACTATATTAATTAAAACCAAAAAACTGACAAAATTATATCAAAAAGAGACAATAGCTCAGTAATAATCACTTTTAAAGTATTAACGGCTTACATGTTTTTGATGTGAAATTTAATAAACAATTCAAAAATGAACTGATAGGGTGTTCCATTTGAAAAAATTGACTTTTTTGCAAAAACTAACAAAAGCATATCAAAAAACGACAGTAGCTCAGTAATAGTCACATTTAAAGTATTAACGTCTTACATGTTTTTGATGTGAAATTTAATAAGCAATTCAAAAATGAACTGATATACAGGCTGTTCCATTTGAAAAAATTGACTTCTATTCAAAAACGTGTCATCAAACTTTAATCTCGTTTCCTGCACATGCAGTTAGTAATTGTAAAAAAATAAAACATGCTTCTAATAGGACCTCTTATTGTAAACAATACTGCAAAAAATTTTGTCCATCTAATACGTCGTTTTCGAGAAATATAATTTTATACAAACATTGAATTTTTCAGAAAAATGGGAATAAGTCAAAAACTTTACACATTAGGCCTATACTGTTTTATTACTTTTTGACTACAAATTATACGAGGAATACAAATATGCAATAATATAAAGGTTGTTCCATTTAAAAAACTATAACTATGGTTAGCCACCAAGTTATGGAACACTCTGTATAATATAAAATATTTTTAAAATGTGCTCCTAATGAACAACTATCACAAGGAAAAAACTGCTTCGAAATATCTTTATTCATAAAGGCATAATCGGCCTTTTTTTGGCAAATATATGTCTTCGGTTTTGGTTTTGATTTTAGTGAGCAAGTTATTAAAACACCAATCTTGCAATAGCGTTTAGTACCCATTTTCGTTTTTGTGATACTATATTACTAGGAAGTTAAACTCTACATTACAAAAACTTAACTATCAATAATCTATTCTGGTAGCACAATTTAGAAACTTTATTAAAGTAATTTTTCTTCTAAGATTCGAAAACGAAAACCCTACATCGTAATTAATGGTTCTTCTTGCATAGTGACATAAATTGCGTCGCAAAAAATGTTTGCACTTTTCAAATTGCTAATACTTATTATTAAAGCAATCACAACGTTTTAATTAACTTAATGAATTAGCTTATAATTCTCGAATGTGTTCTTGCAAGTATTCTATTAAAATACCGTCTCGCTTGGTTGGTTAATACAAAAAATTTCATACTCTCCGTATCGCCTAGTAAAAAGAAAAGAAGACCTATTTAAAATAGTTGACTTTTGCAATTCTTGTTTTGTTGCTTTTTCATCGCATACTTTTAATGAGGAAGATTCTACGCAGTGCCCACTACTAAAGACATTGCTTATATTAGGTATTTGCAATTATTTTATTCCAATGCGTACAAGTTTTTTGTCATTTTTGTGGGAATGATATGGTCACTAATGTAATAAATTCCACATGAATAATTACTCACTAAAATTCTCTGATATATATTATAGAAAAAAAGAACGGGCAGTATAAATAAAGTGTAGGTATATTAATTATACAAATGCACTTTTTTCTTAATTATTGTAGCGCAGGAGTAACATACATATAATAATTTTATATAGTTTTTAACATATAGTTGTAATACAAATATCGACCGTACTTAATAACAATAATAAAATATTAGGGTTATCGGTCTGTGTATCCTAATTAAATAAAACTCAATTCGTTCATTTATTCTCTATAATTCGCTAATGCTTATTAGCTTCATCGGGAGTGGTACGTATAAAAATCAATATAAATTTGCTCAAAAGGAAACATAAGAAGTAAAAATGGCACTTACAACAATGAGTTAGCACTGGCAAAAGATATCAATATATTTGAAATATCAGTGACACACTTTAAAGAACCATAAAAATGGGAATCAATATGATGTTTTGCCGATTTAAAAATAAAGTAAACTTTTTTCGCTGTCAAAGTGACAAAACAATATTGACTTATGGGTTTTTTACACATGCATTAAATTATCCAATTAAAAAACTAGAACTGTCTTCAGCCCGTGACTATAACTCCCGTGACTATGACGCACGAAGTCGCAGCTTGTCAAGGTGTATTTAAAAGAACATTCAGCGTTATGGAAACATAACGATAAATAGCACTTTAAAGGTGGGAGTAGAAAGTAAAATCAAGTTTTATAAACAACATTTTAGTCACGAGATTCATACTATAATTTTTCTACAACAGCAAATATTCTAAATAATACAAAATTACTTGTTCGTTGTCACGCGACGTCGGGGTAGTTTGACAAATCCATGACAAGCGGCAACCATCTTGTTTGCTTCAATTGATTCTTGCATTTCAAAAATCTCGATCTAACTTCAGCCTGTGACTATAGTACCAGTTTACTACCGATTTCAACAAAAAAAAAACTGATGTAGTCAAGTTTTGATGCACCAATTTGGGCTGCTCGATATGACAAAGGTATCTTGTTGTCAAATCAAATGCCATAGGCATCTGTCATTGTTGTATTGGATATATCACAGATAGCATATTAGGATTGGTTTGATTAGTTGATTTCCTCGGAATAAATTCTTTTGAAGTAGTTGTTAATGTTGTTTGAGTGAAAGGATTTGCAGACTCAAGGAGTATAGCTCATTGCAGAATTCGTAAATCTGAATTGAGGATTCGTTGGTCTATTAACAAAGAGTGGCTGAAATTACAATTTGCTTTGGTCTATGTAACACGCCTAGATGAATTCTGGGAGAACATCGTGTTACACAAGAAATAGTAGAGCTGGCCATTTCAATCCAAATATGTGGTGCTGGATTAGTGCGAGGGGCCCAGGTGTATGTATGATCATATATATGTTTTTTGCCTGGGTAGAATAATGTACTGAATTTTTACTAGAAATTTTAGGGTAAATTAAAGAACGGGTATATGTTATTTGTTTGTTTCGAAGGATATTATTGATCATATCTTTAGTATAGCCATTATTTGTAGCAATAGTGTATATTACATTTACGAACCATTGTTTAGAATATAAACATACTTTTAATAATAATTTTAAAATACTTCATATCCAAGGTAAAAGTAAAAAACTTGATCTCCTAGAATCATTGGAAATTTCTAGTATTACAAAATTAGGGTTAGCGTTAAATGATCAAACCAACCTATGTTACACTCCACTTTTATCCTTAAATTTGTAATGTTTGTTTAGTATATAATTTCTCTCACTAAAGTAAATTCCTCATTATTCATCCACCTGATGAAGTCGTTGTGCGACGAAATAGCGTTGTAGTGATTTACTGTAATTAAAAATTTTGAATGTTTAAAATCAGTGTGTTATATTTATTATTATTTGTCATGGAGTTCAACAAGGGTGTCTCTCTTCAGTTAATTTTTTTTAATTTAATCTGCCAATCACCATGGTTGCTCAACACAATTGGTGTTAAAAGCGCCCAGATTTAAATCCTATGAAGAATGTGTGGGGTAACCCAAATGTAACTTCTGACTAAAAAGCGTTGAAGAATTAGAACTGGAAATATGTCGAGCATGGCAGAAAATTAGTTTAATTTAATAAAATTTATCTATTGTTTATGACATTGTTTTAATTTTGAAGTAAACACAAATGTGTCTAAATATTGTCATCGCAGTCTAAAATATTTGGGACTTTAAACTGAGAAGCTCTTTAACTTCAAAGCATTATTTTCAATTCAATACTTTATTAATTATATCCAAGAATAATAACCTTAACAGGTTATAAAAATTGGAAATTTTTGTTTTACGCAATAACGTTTAGCAAATTAATTATGAAATGAAATCGGCATTTTTGCAAAACTGTGTCAGACAAATTATCCCAAGAAATGGTCATAGATATTGAAACATTAATTAATAATGTTGTTCAAGAAACTTTTTGCGTAATAATTATGGTACCAATTGACTTATTTCTTTGTTGTTTAATATCAATTTAATATTTGTATAGGTCAGATGTCATTCGGAATAAAATTTCGTATAATAAAGTATGTATCGTGATATTGAAAGGGACGATTCTTTTCTTTTAAAACAATAATATAATGCAGTCACATTCGGTCACAAAAACCTGGAGCGGCCGCCGTTTCCGGCATAAAAAACTATATAATAACACACGTAGAAGGTAGACGGCGGAACACAAGTAATAATTATCTGTCTGTTGCGCGGAGGTTGTTAAGTTGGATGCACTGGGACCCCGGAGGCCCAAACCGCACGATCCCGCTCTATTATTTTAGGCCCAAATTTGTATTTTGTACGAGCAAATGCGGCGCCGTTCGCCCTCGATCTGATTCTTCTTCTTCGTCTGTTAACATCTCCCAATGTCGGAAAAAAAGTACATACCTAGTCACTGTTAATACACCTTATAGATACCCGTATATAGACCGATACGTATATATATGTTTTGTATGAGAGATATTTCGATTCTTAGTTTGTAACTATTTCTCCTTGTGATTGGTGTTATTATTACTGTTCTCTTCTGGACTAATTGCAGGCAATTATTGGTTCGAGGAGATGATACAGGATTCTTTTTTGTTGGGCCTTTTATTTTTGACCAAGGAAATAAGCAGAGGAGTCTTTATTAATGTCACGAAAGGCCGGTATATTTTGACGATTGTTATAAATGAGTAATTTAATGAGGTGTCTGAAAAGCAAAGATTTCGAAATCTTTTGCACGTAAGGCTGTCGAAACAACTCTTGACTAGGGAATAATAGGAATGAATATTTTTCGATATGCAGGTACAAATAATTATAACGAATTAAATAAGACATGTAAATTAAAGAGTCCAGAGATGTTTATTTTACGATAATGAATTTATAAAAACAAATAAATATTATTTTATCAATGTCAGATTTAATCAATGTCTTGCCATAATGATGTTCTTAGTACAGATGATAAATTTATTCATCAAACATTCGGTGATGTCTTCCTTATTGCGGTTAAATATATATAGGTATATATATCAGAAAAAGAAAAATATATATATACAGGGTGAGTCATTAGTAGCCGTTTCTTCGATTGCTCTATTATGTTTTAAATAAAAGAAACAACAATCAGTGGAAGATCCATGGTTCCTTGTGGCACATATTGTAAAAATACTTTGAGCTCTGACGCACTTCCGGTTCCACCGGAAATGCACGGAACTTAATTTTTTTAAATGACTCACCCCATATATTTTTGGATTTTATAGTACTGCTTTAAATTGTCTGTTCAACTGTTTTTCTTTTTCAAAATTGAGCCAATAGTTTTTCAGTTATTAATTTTTTTTTTGAAAATATTTGACTAAAACACGTGTTCAGAAAAAAATCATTTTCACATTGCTTTTAAAAGTAAAAACATTAACTTTGGTGGTGCTTGTAGCCAAGAAAATTCTGCATCATTTGGTATAAGTTGCACTCGACAATACCTCAAAAAACTTTGTTTTTTCAAAGCCTACTTCCTGAAATTTTCACATACCAAAAACTTATTTTTTTTAAATAGGACCCCCAGTATTTTATTGAGGCATTTTGTTCCTTTTTTTTCCTATGTACCAACATTTTCTTTCAACCAATGGAAGGCAGGAATGGGGCCCGACTTTCTTAGTCAACTGCCAATCAAAGTAAATGTTAAATCCAACTATTCCAAAAGTAATAATTTTACAGAATGAAGAGCATCGCATTTCAATTTCAATGTCCAGTTGCAGTATTTCATTTTTTACACTCTTGGTTAACAACGAAATAAAATAAAGGGACTTGGGAAATATTGGCAAAAAACTGATTTTTGATAAGAGTAAAACACCTACTTCCGGTAGGAATTTCGAAAAACTTTCTCAATAAAATTCTGCTTAAATTTAATTTTGAGTACATATGAATTCTTTATCTATCAATTCCAAATTTTATATTTACGAGATCTGATTAGATTTGCAGTAAAATCGGTAGACTGGAAGTAGTACTTTACTTCAGTGAAAAAATCGAATTTTACCAATATTTTGTCAACAACAAATTCATAAAAAATTTAAATGTACTCAGAAGTGAATTTGAAAATGATATTAAGAATTTTTTTTGAAATTACTACCGGAAGTAGGTCTTCTACTCTTATCGAGAATCAGTTTTTTGCGAATGACTCGTATGTCATGGTTTCTAAGCAGATACATTATGAGTATAAAAGTACTTAAAGATTGATTTCCAATACCTTTTGTATAAGAAAATTTTCAAAATTCGGACCGGAAGTAACACATTTTTCTCAAATATACTGCTGTTGAATTTTCAAAAGTTGATGCACATTTTATGTTAAAAATAAGCCTACATTACAATTGTCGAAATTTTAATTGCATAATAGAGAATTGTTACAGAGATATTTGAATTTAAAACTAAACTAACCTCAAAGAACAAGCTTGTAAATAATACGTCTTAAATAATTTCAGTTCAATTTTTGATATAGCTAAGGCCTTTTCTTGATCATAAACATTTAAGTAACGTTAATCAACATTTCATTAAGTTTGGTATAGAATTTTAATTTCTTTTTTTTAAATATTTAACTATATATGACTTACCTTTTGTTGGTCTACAGTCTTAAGAAAATGTTTACAGGACTATTGTGTCACAATTAGGTACATGTGTTTGAGAATTATAATTTCGATGAACATAATTTGCAGTATTACTATATAAGGGTTTTATTCTCTAAATACTACAGCAAGTTATTTGAAAAACATTACAATTTAAATCCATGTCTAAAAATATATAACAATTTGATTTAATAGACTGAAACAAGAAAGGATCTCTAACTTTCTGAATTAAGAAACCCAAAACCTGGGAAAGGGCTTTTGTTTACTTTTTTTTATTATCTACTGAATTCGATTGAGAACTAAATAAAACTTTAATTTAGTTGATGAGTTATAATGCTAGAATTACATAGAAACGATTTAGAGATTAAATGTGCTGAATAATTTAACCAACTCACACATATTCATAAAAATATGTATGAGTTTTTTTTTTTAAATTGTTCTATTGTATACACGATACTGTTTGTTTCTAATGTTTCTATTTAAAATACATTTAACGTAGAAACATAATAATATCGTGTACAAACCAAGAAACCTAGGTCAAAGTTATCAAAATTTTCATTTATGAACAAAATACTTCATTTCCGCTTTAGATAGCTAGAGAAACCACAAAATGTAAAACAAACCACCCCTTTAAGCTATATGTTCATAATTTTTAAAGTCATTGCTAAAAAACAAACTGCGCTTATGGTTTGATAATATTAAATTTGATAATTATGTTGAATTTAAGCAGAGGTGGAAATTGTAAAATGTAAAATTCGCTAAAATGCAAATGGTCGATTAAAATAACAATTAGAAGCACTCGTTTTATATGTACATATATATAATGATCTCAATAGATAAAATTTCATTTCTGTTAGCTTATAATTAGTAGCACAAAAATAATTAGAATACATTGACTACAAAATAAAAGGTATTATATTAATGTATTTTGTTTATACATATAAGATTTGATAAATTAATCGTTTTATTGTATTAAACATACAAGTAGGCAGCAAATCATACCCACATATTTTTCCGACGGTAACTCTCCACATCTGAGTATTATTCATTTCAAGTAGAAAGGTACATACATTTGAGTTCTTATGTTCATATATGTGTGGAAATTGTATATATAAGGAACAATTTTATAATCCATTTTTTAAAATAAATATCGGTTTTTGAAATTTATATTTATTTTTTTACCTGTTTGTGAAGCTTTCCTTACAACTTTCGCACATTTAATATCGAATTTTTTATTTACTTTACACACAGGGAACACAAATCTATACAAATATCTATATTTATAAACATTGCTGTAAATACTTAAACATCTAATAACAAAATTCTTGCAAATTTACGTTACTCCACGCATATTCATCCTCAAAACCAAACAATAAAGTGAAATTGCGTACTTAAATCACAAAAAAAGGAAATGAAAATTGAAGAATAGATATATACTTCTGCTAAATAATAGCGTCTACCTACTTGTTGCTTAAATCTATGCAAATGGTAGGATGGTCAAAGAAGAAAATTTGGGGTTGATAACTTGAGCTGGATTCTAGTCCAATTGCACTCAGTTGTCGCAAACCTATTCAGTACTGTATATAGGGCTGTATTACGCAGGTACTTGTTGCTGAAATTGTCTGGCCAACAGATGATTTCTCAATTTCCTTATCTTGTATAACATCATAGTTACTTATACAACAAAATAATATATATAATACTCCGCAACTGTTGAGTGCCAATGTCTTCAAGTTTTTTTTTATTATTATTTTAGACAGCAACAGGAAATGTACACTCAAGTGTACAGTTCATCTTTCATTTCATACAACTTCAGCAGCAAATAGCGGCGCAATACGATCTTTAGAAAGCAACGTCAAGTAATTATGATGAATGTTTTTTAGTAAAACAGCAACATAGTTCTATTGATCATACTTAGAAATTAATAATACTTGTTTCAGCAATAGTTATTTTCCATTTTTGCTACTATTCTATATTCTTGATAAAGACATTATCTCTGAATTGGTAGTGAATGAATTAAGTAATCTTCATAATAATATTTCATCACGAAGCAATAACATTCTGAATGTAATATAAGCAGGAAGGAAGATGATGATGCATTGTGTAAAACGTTTTATTTGTAATAGGTTCAATTAAGGAGCTCAAAGTTACCATTTAAAAACGAATTATAAATCAGATTAGAAATGAATTACTTCTTGAGCTATACATATATATGTACAACATAGGCGTTTTTTCTGAATCTACGAACGTAACCAGTAAAATGTTAAATGATCGTGTTACCACGATGATGAGAATCGACCATATAAGGGCATAATATGTAATTTTAAACTCATTTATTACTTTCATCACATACTGAGGTTGAGATTTAATGATTAATAATGATTAGTCCATGTATGATATTATGGAAATTAATACGTTAATTACACTTTATATTGAAAAACGTCAACGTAAAGCGTGCATTTTCGTGATATGGTAGGGCAGGGTAAAATTTATTTCGCAACGAGGAAAGAAAAGAGATGCCGAAAATCAATTTTTGAAAGTGTATGTAGATATTTATGCATGAGTATAATAATATCATTATAGACAGCAATATTAAGTATGCCATTTTATTATCCGACAATGTTTAAGAAAATATGAATAACAGCTGACAATAACATGTTTTATGAAAAAAATCTAATTTTTAAAATACAGTCCAACATAGAAGAATGCTGAACAAATTTGTAAATAATTTTTTAAATTTCTTATAGTCACTCACAATTATTCATTCAACATCTTCTTTTGTAAATTTGCGGAAGAGTGATTAGTTATTATTTAATTAAAGAATTGGCAACGTATAGCAGTTCTGTCAAATACAGAGCGAACAAAATCTTTGAATGGCGCCTGCGTCTTAGTGACAAATTTTCGTGTGATGTTGAATTTTATTATTTTGAAGTAATGTTATCTATATATTGTGGGTTAATTTTCCTGAACAATCACATGCACACACGTGTTTCAGACTCACTGGTCTTTCGTAGTACAGCCAGATAATACGGCGGAATAACTATAGAGCCACCAATTGAGGATACATTTGATCGTCGCCACAAGGTACATTGTCCATCGAGAATATTAATGCTGATCCTAGAATAATAGAGGTTCTAAGATCCGCATTAATTTTCTCCTCATTTTAAATCTTATGGTTTCGAATGATACGCAGGTAGACAGTATCTATCTCGTGGCAACGCTATATTCCTTTACTCTATGCTGACGAAGACCAAAAAGTATGAAATACGTGTCTACAGTTGTTTGTTTAGCGGAATTACTCCATGAAATGTTTACGGGTATTATTCAAAGATTGTATTTAACTTTCTCCTTGTTGCATATTTTATCTGTTCGGTGATACGTATATAGCTGGACAATATCTACTTTGTGACGATGTTTAGATTGATCTTCAATACCGAGGACATTTTCACTGAAGTCTCAATTAGTAGTTTGTTTCTTCTATGATCTCCAATGGCTGGTTTTCATCTCTAAGGTTATGCTACCTTACTCCTTTGCTACATTGTACTGACGAACACCAATGAGTCTGGAAACCCTAACCTACAGTTGTTTGTTCAGTAGAATTACCCCGTGGATTTTTTTATCTGTACTATTCTAAGATCTGCATTAATTTTTTTCTCTTTTTTTTCGCATGTGCAGTGAGAGAAATAAATGTTCAGTCAACCAATTTCTATGTTGATTCAACACTGAAAACTATTGAGTCAACTAGAAATTGGTTGACTGAACATTTTATTTCTCTCAGTGTGGATAATATCTATCTCATAGTGACGTTTAAATGTATCTTCAATAATGGGGATATTCTGACTAAAGCCTCAATTGGTAGTTTGTCTTCTGTATTGTCTCCGATTGTTGCTAATAAAAAAATATGTACAAATAGTAATCGATGCCTCAAATTTTCTAACAGTTGAGTGCCAGCTGCAAGAATATTCACCATAAATTACAGCCATAACCATTCATAGTATGTGTTTAAAAAGAAACTATAGAAATTACTCAAACATATTTGTCGTTGCTAATTTCTCTTTAGTTGATTTAAAAATAAATTCTGGCCGCAAATAACAAACGATATACGTACGAGTATATATATTGAACAATGTCAGTGATGTATTATTAAATCAACTGAAGAAAAAAATGAATCATTTAGTCAGAGTTTGAGCAGTTCTAAAGATTCTGCGGAACTCTTAGATTCTAGGCTAAAGGAAAATAACGTATTGGCTCGTGGTACTTCTTTCTCATAGTTTACAAAGCAGGAAACAGATTCAATTTCATACTTTTCGCAAGATAGTGGCTTGGTTTACTGTAGCAATGTCTATGGATTGATGGAGCAGTATGTCGTGAACGAGTGTAGGCTCTTTGTTGACTCGTCAAAAAGAAGCCTCAGTATAGTGCTTCTGCATAATGGCAGTAAGTATTATTCAGTGCTACTACGACATTCTATGTACCTGGGAAAATGTTATGATAATTTAGCGTTGATTGGTACCAAATTAAAGTATGAAGATATTGGATGGACGATATGTGATAATCTGAAAGTGCTTTCAACGTTTCTTGGACAAGAAGCAGGATACAACAACTATCATTGCTTCTTGTGTGAATGGAATAATTGGGATAAGGACAACCCTGGATCAAAAAATGTCCCCTTAGGGAAACATTAACACCTAGAAACAAAAATGCAGTGAAGGAAAGCTTGGTTGATCCCAGTGGAGTCCTTTTGACGCCACTTCACATCAAGCTTAGCTTGACGAAAGAATTTGTTAAGGATTTACCAAAAGAAGGAGACTGCTTTAAAAACCTTGGCCACAAGTTTTCAAGGGTGTTAGAAGCAAAAGTAAAGGAAGGTATTTTCGTAGGTTCAGATATTCGGAAACATTTTCAAGACGAAATGTTCGAATGTGAAATGTAAATGAGTGAAAAAATGCCTCGAGAGTTTTTAAGGAAGTCGTCAATAAAATCTTCAGTAACTTTAAGGGCTCAACTATAGATGTATTGTGGAGAACATGTCAATGAAATTCAAAGGCTTAGGTTGTTCGATGGGTTTTACAGTTCGTTTCTTAAATTTGCATTTGGACTACTTTCCCGAAAATCTTGGTACTGTATGGGAGAACGATTTCACCAAGATATCAAGGAGATGAATCGTAGATACTAAGGTATGTAGGGCGCCAATATAGCGCACTACTGCTGGATGCTATATAGAGAAGAATCGCATGCTGCCTACAAGGGGCAAAGTGCCAAAAGTAGCTTTTAAAGGGAAAAGGAAAAGACAATATAAGGATAATTTAGCAAATTCTTTCCAATAGTTTGATAAATAATAAATTTGCAAGTAAAACATTTAATACATATTTTGAAAAATCCTAACGTGACTGAGAAAAATGGACACCATACTTAAAATAAGCGCACCAAACAATGTAAAAATCACTCACTACATTGCAAACACTTCTTTCATGAATTTCAGAAAATCTACTGCTTTCACAAAACTGGCGGTGATACTTTGCTTTTCATACAGTCTATTTGACGCCAAGTAGATACCTACTAATTCTATTTTTGTACGTATGTCCTACGTTCACTTAATATTGGGGCAATAACACTAGAAGGACAAATAACAAAAAAAAAACAGAAGAAATTGCAACCGACTATAACCAGAAATAAGAGAAAAGAACTAAAAAAGGTTGAATATTTTACTCAATGGTTGTACATACATAATGAATTCGAATAACAAGTAACCCTGAATAGAATACATTAATATATTAACGAGTTTCCAGAATGGCTGTAAATATGACATATACATATGTTTTATCGTATAATATTTTATTCATGCTATTGTACTATTACTTTTTTATGTAATAAATTTCTATATAACGTCGAGGTAGGCTTTGCGTAATAAAATATTTTTGTACGTGGAAGAATGTATATGGATGCTTCACTCTGTTTTAATATCGTCCATGCATATACGCATATATATGTATATATATATATATATATATATACGAGCCCACACAAAATCTACTCTTTCTGCATAAATTAGTTATACTTCTGACATACTTCCAATAAATCTTTTTCAGAAATCTCCTCATTCGTTATTCATAGATGTGATATGAGATCTACGGCAGACCGAGTCTACATTGGTCAAACATAAATGGTCGCGCTCCAATCACTCCTCCGGCCGACTGTAATAAAATAGAGGTGTGGCGAAAATATATTAAGTTAATTTATTATCTGTCAAAGCTTACTGAATTCCTGGAGATAAAAAGCGATGCGTTTTTTTGGTCGCTAAGCTTTTGCGTTTAGTAAGAACAAAAAGGAGAAAATAGAGGACAAGGAACAAAAAAAAATGAAGAAAAATGAACAGGACGAAAACGAAAAGCCCTGAAAATAACATGGTTCAGTCTTGTTATTGAGTTTAAATATAGCAATTTGCGCAAAGATTATATAAAATAAAATTTGCCACTGAAAAATGCAATGTGTGCACTATATGGTACATCACGTATGATGGGTAGGAGGTCTTTAGTAGGTGCATTCTTCTTTTTTTTGTCTAAACCGAAATTGATGTTAAGCCAATATTTCTCTAATGTGGCAGTGGCACGTTTTAATTTTTCACGCAAATATGTATTAGATTTTGAGTTTTTAGGGTGTCCTGATTATCTTACTTTGTAAAAGGTATTTATTTTTGATATCTGCACGAAATACAATTGTATACTCCATATATCCTAAGTACATACGTATCGCATTGCTTACGCAATTGATTTTGAGATGTACCAAAAAACATTTTTCATAAACGTTCACTTATTAGTTTTCAGTGATGTACTTCATGATATTTGCAAAGTACTTTTCACTAGTGTTTTACTACGTAGCCAGGCACTTTTATTCAATCATATTTCTCCCAGTTTTCACATGGTATCATAATAAGGTAAATGTACCTATAGGTGACCAGCACCCAATAGCTGACCTCTCGACATATTTGTTCATAAATTTAGAGTATTTTATAAAGTTTTTCGGCAGCATTTGTCGATTGCGCATTTTTGTGAGCAGTTGCAATCCGTGAGTTGCACAGAAGTATTGAGAATTCTTAAGATATTTGGTAAGAACATCACAGTTTCTGAGACAGCGTAATTTACCAGTTATTATCAAAGTAAGTTTGAATCTGTAACAACATTATTATTTGATCACTAAAATTGATATATTTTGATAGTATAACATAATTTAGTAGATTGTTGGTTATGTTTTCTCTCGGTCAGTTATTGGTACCCGCATTTCAACCTTTTGCCAATAAATGACCTGCGGGTCAGTTATTGGGTCAATTCAGATTTCTTGAACTTGCGTTATTTTTGGTTTTATTTTACTTGTAGGCATTAAATAGGCATTGTGTATTAGTTTGAGCTAAATATTTTGATGTTTACCAATAAATGACCGTGGTCAGTTATTGGTGTAGAACTTACGGTCAGAAATGGGGCATCACCAATAATACTTATTATCATTTCTCAGATGCCTCAAACAACAATGTTGTACAGTAAAGATTCTATGGAGCAAGCATTGGGGCAGGTTAAAAATGGTGTTCCTGTTAGAAGAGCTGCTAGAATGTTTGGAGTACCGAAGACTACTCTGCTATATAAATCCAGAGGCGTTCTTCCTGTCGAGTGTCGCAAGGGACCATCAACCAATTTATCTTTAGAAGAAGAAAATGCATTGGTACAATGGTTGTTCTACATTAGTGATAGAGGCTTTCCTGCCACGAAAACTCAACTTTTAGATTCAGTCGAATTAATCATAAAAACCACAAAGCGACCTAATTCATTTATCAATGGTAGACCAGACCGTAAATGGTACAATTGTTTTATGAAACGACATCCTACAATAGCAGAACGAGTCGCACAAAATTTAACTGCAGCAAGAGCATTTGTAAATGAAGCAAAAATCCGTTCTTGGTTTTCAGAAATAATGCAATACATTGAGACAGAAGGATTAACTACTTTATGGGAAGATCCCACACGAGTTTTCAATGCGGACGAAACAGCATTTTTTTTATCTCCGAAAGGTGAAAAAGTTCTAACTCGCATAGGGGAGAAAACAGTATACAATCATATTAATAATGACGAAAAAGAAAATCTAACAACTCTAATCAATGTTAATGCAGCAGGGATGATTGTTCCACCAATGGTGGTGTTTAAATATGAGAGAATACCACCTCATATAGCGAGTTTAATGCCACAAAATTTTGGAATTGCGAAAAGCGAATCAGGATGGATGACAGGACCAACATTCTATGAATATATAACAAATATATTTTATCATTGGAGAAGAAAATTACATTAATTGCATTATACCCGAATACAACACATTTGTTGCAACCACTAGATGTAGCTGTATTTAGACCTTTGAAATTGGGATGGAAAGAAGAAGTTAAAAAATGGAAAATTGAACATGATAGTGCTAAATTGAAAAGAGAACATTTTGGCTCTATATTAAAAATCGCTATAGAAACGCACATTACTAGTGAAACAATTGCAAATGGATTTAGGAGTACAGGTCTATTTTCACTAAATCCTGATGCAATCAATTTCAATAAATACTTTAAAATTCAAGAAACTAATACAGAAAAAGATAAAGTAGATCAAAAGGAAAAAGAATTTAAAAAAAATTCTTTAAAATACTTGGAAAGCAAGATAAAACCAGAAACCCTGGATTGTTTCAGGAAATGTGAATCTAGTACGTGGTATGGAAGATTCCAGGATGGATCGTTGTTTCAAGTTTGGTGGCAAATATCTAAAGAAGTCCAGAATAGAGAAATGACAAATGATAATAGGGCAGAAATAACTGCTGCTGCATATGAAGCTAGTGCCAATGACGACAACCAGAATAACCCTTACTTTGAGATTCCTGAAACCAATAATAACAACAATTCTAATGAAAATGAAAAAGATGCAATAGCAAGTGAAGATAATTTACCAATAATCACAGAAAATGTAAGTAATAGTGAAGAACCTACCTGTTCAAATACACCACACATTCCATTTAATGTACCGTCTCCATTCAAAAAATGTTTGTTTTGGCCAGAACCACAACAAAATCTTAAGCCAAAACGATGCAAAGAAAAAATACCATATGTAGCTTCGTCGGCGGATTGGAAAGCTTATCATACCAAGAAACAACAACTTAAAGATGAACAGGAAAAAGCTAAAGAAGAAAGGAAACGTAAAAGGGAAGAAAAGAAAATAAGAAATGTACTCGTACATACCCAAAAAATAAAAAAAGCTACAAAAACATTATTTGATGACTCTTCCTCAGAGTCATCAGTAGAAGTGCATCTAGAAAGTGAAGATGATGGAGATGATTGGGCACAAGACAGCGGTAAAGAAGATACTGTTAGAAATAATAATATAAATATGAAGGATGTCAAAATAGGCAACCATGTTATTATTAAATATGAAAATAATTACTATCCCGGCCAAGTAATAGATAAGAATGAAAATAAAACTTTAGTATCTGTCATGGTATTAAGCAATATTAATAATTGGAAGTGGCCTACACCAAAAGACGAGATATGGTACGACGAAGAGGAAGTTATTCAAATTATTGCTGAACCAACTCCTCTAAACAAAAGAGGAATATTTAAAGTTCCAGAAATACAAAAATATAGTGCTTACTATATTCCATGATGAGTATCATGCAGATGTTCCACGATAAATTATATAAATAATGAGTTTAATAAAAGCATAAGTACTTTAATAATATATTGTTTTAGTGGTCACCTATTGGTTCACATGTCAGTCACCTAATGGGCAATGTACAATTTTATAGGGTCAGTTATTGGATCTACTGACAATAAAAAATTATTTATAAAAATTATTAACAATGATAAATTAACGTATGATTTTGTATAAATAAAAGTAAGTAGATAAGTTGTGTAGTGTGTAAATGGTATTTTCGTCCAAAATAACATTTTTATACTAAAACACAACATTTTTTCTGCTAAGATGGTCAGGTATTGGTACAGTTACCTTAGTATATAACGGTATTAGCAGACAACAACGATAAATAAGAAGAGATGAAGAGAAAGATGTTAATAAAAGCGTGTTCCTGTTCATTCGATGGCGGGGTGTACGTGGTTATCTGCGCGGTCGTCTGGCTAGAGAAAATGTTGTTCGTATTCTATGATATGCACAAACAGGAAGTTGAAATTAAAAACAGGTGACAAAAAGGCTGATAGAAAGATAAACATTTTATTTAAGTTATGATCTTTATATCTATTATATTTAATAGGTATAAAACCTGTCACTATAAATGGTAATAGTGTCCCTTATGAGAATTGAGCTAAATATCTAGGTATGGCGCTTGACTTAAACTGAGATGGAAGGAGCACGTCAAGAAAAAAAGAGTTGAGCAGTATCTTGAATAAAAATTTTACTGGATGTTGGGACCCAATTCACAACTTTCGCTATAGAACATCATGAAATATTATTACATAAGATTGGTTCTTTTGGTATGGTACCCACTTCGCTTAATCTGCTTAGATCTTATCTTTTTGAAAGAAAATGCTATGTCACCTATAACGGAGACTCTTCTAGCAACTTTATTCTTACGTCTGGCATCCTTCAGGATCCAACTTGGGACCGTTATTATTTGTCCTATTTATTAATTACTTACTCCTCCAAATTAACTGTCCTGATCTTGCATACGCAGATGACATTAAAATATTTTCTCAGATTACATTAGCTAGAGATATGCAAAATCTTCAGACAAGTTTGTACATGTTGGCCATGTGGTGCGAGAGATTTAGGCTTAAGTTAAATGTCAACAAATGCTGTGTGGTTAAGTATACACGTTCCTCTACACCTTCCTACTACTGTTACCAGGCGCCCTTGAACGAAAATTCGAAATCATGGACCAAGTTCCAAGGACCAAGGTGTTATTTTCGACTCTTACTTTACCTTTGGAACACATATTGGGGCAATCTGTTATGGAGTCTTTAGATCACTTGGCTTTGTAATGCGTGTATCCAAATATTTTACGAATATTGCGTTGCTCAAATCCTTGTACTAAGCCTACGTCTTGAGTAAAATTGAATACGCGGCACCTATCTGGAATCCCATTTATGCATACAACTCGCTGGCACTGGATCGTATTCAACGTAAGTTTCTAAAATTCCTGTCATTCAAAATCGATGGTGTTTATCCAGAGAGGGGCACACCCCAGGCGGATTTACTATTACGCCACAATTTAGCATCTTTACAAGCAAGAAGAGATGTTCTTTGCCAGAAATTCTTGCATAAACTCATCAGAGGCGACATTGACTGCTCCTTCATCCTCGAAAGATAATTGTTTGCATCAAGATACAACTCAACGTTTATGATGCCATTTGCGAGGTCTAACGCAATGAAGCTGAATCCAGCATATCTACTTGCCGGGGTGGGTAATGGGATGGAGTTGGATTTATTCTTGTGAGGGTGTGGGGATTTTGAAATGAAATATTGTGTGGGTATATATATGTATGTATGTTTATGTGTATGTATTTATTTAATGTTTTGCATAATTTTTCTCTGTTATTGGGTATAACCTGTTGGGAAAATAAAGAATTATTATTATTATTATTATTATTAAAATTTAAAATTATTACAATTTAATTTGTTTATTTTAACATTTGCCTACGTAATATATAAGCAATATTATTACCGGAGATTCTTTCAATATAAACATCAATACTTTTTCTGAGTGTACTTCGTGGTTATCACTCAAATACTATGAGACGAAAGTGGGACACGGAAAATCAGTGGATCCAAGTATATTGTCGCCTCTCGTTGATCGTTGTTCTCTGGTATATGGCCGAAATAGGTAATGTAACAGACGAGGATAAGTTCTGTTTCCGAGACCGTATATCGAGGCCAATAAATTATCCTTGTCACCATGAATCTAAAAAGTAAATTAAAATGGCATTTTTATTTTATTTTTTTTTAAACTTAAATTGAATACTTCATTTTGACGATATTATTTATAATTATAATTATAAACTTGGCGCAAATACCTTGTCCCAGCTTCTGTTTTGAAGCAATGTTTGTTTTGAAAACATAAGCAAACGAAAAATGTGGAAGGTGTTTTTTTCCTGAAATTTATCAAAACATTCTGCATGAAGCGGCAATTCAAGATTAACTGCCTTCAGAAACAAGAAGAAGATACGAAAAGGAATATCAAGAATTCATCCACTGGATAAAAGCAAGAGCATTGAACCTGTTAATAACAAATTTTACTATAGAATTTAAGGCGTTCAAAATGGAATATTTGGAACAAATGTATTTTTGGGCAAGACGACAATACACAGTATTACTAAACTCTCTTCTCTTCGCCAGAATCTACACGATCACATTTCCATACTTACCATACTCGCTAGACTTATGCTCTTTCTGAAAATGAAGACCTAGTTCAAAAATTACTGCAGAGATTCTACGCGTATTACATAAGTCATTTTACAAGCTCAAAAAGAAATGTTCTTAGGCACATTCTAAACATAACGCGTAGATCGCGCATTTATTCTTGTAGACAAGACTAGTTTGAAAACTTTTTAATATCACCATATTTACGAGATTACAGTAGTAATCTCGTAAATATGGTTTTTTTGAAGATTTTGAAACTTGTGCAGACATGAAAATTCTTTATATTCCTGCATGCACAGATTTAAATGACAAGACGTGCATTTGTATTAAAATATAATGTGTTCTTTCGAAAATTATTCAAATCAGTTTTAAAGATTGATTGAATTGCAAATTTCTCTTAACCGATTTGATTTTAATACTATGTAAGTTAATTGTTATCTCTCTATTTTATCTGGAAAGAATACTCGAGATGCATAAATACATAATATGAATATTAAAGCTATGCTATACATACATTTACTTAATTATCAAACTGTTACAGAAATGTAAATATCGTTATATTTACAACCAGTCCTTTAAGTGATTTTCTTGCTTCTTCGCATATTCAAATATAAACATGCTTTAACTTTAATATTTTATTCATGACAGAAATTCTTGTTGATATTCCCGTATTTATAGTTAATATACAATATTCCGCTTTGGTATAACACAAGCGTTCAGATATTAGAGAAGCGTATATATAATTTTCCTTTATTTTTAACAATTTTTTTAAATGAATGAAAGTGTATATCAACTAAAATTAGCCTTTTGAAAGAGAAATATAGTTTTTACAAATAGAAAAAATATATAAAATAGTTTTATTCTTGTTTTGGAATATTTCTCGAGCTACATTTATAATAAGACAAATTGTCGAAAAAGAATCGATAGAATACGGGAAACCGGATATAATCTTCGTTGTCGATCCAACGAAAGCCTTCGAGCTAACGACAGGACAGAAATAAATTATATAATAAACTGGCCGCGCGGTCTTAATAACCGAAAATGAAAACGACCACAACGCTCTCTTCACACAATCTATCTGAGAGCCAGAAAATGAAACAAAATCCTTGGTTATTACCCAAAAAATAATATGGTGCAAACGCGTGATGTAGGGCAATCCAGTAGAACAGGTCATGACATTCCATTATCTGGTCGTGAAGGTGTCGTATGAAGTAAGAAGCCAAACTAATAAAGCGTGTTGAATATCTGGACCACTAAAGGTGATATCTGTGCAATAAATTTATGGAGAAACAAGCCAAAGTCAGAACGTATAAATGCGTCAGACCCATAATGACGTACTTTATGGAAACAAGGGCTGAAGAATATCAAGTTTCAGAAATCGCAAAATAGAGGCGACAACGTCAAAGGGATTAGAGTGAGCGTACCAGGAAAATGCAGAAGTAGGTAGAATGCAGAACGGATTATCGTAAATTCCATGGGGTAAATTAAGAGGAAGAAAGTCGTTCATATAGTTTTCATACATTTTGGTAAAGAATCTGTCAGGCAGCGTCCAAAGTAATCATTCTTATGAAGTCAATCCATATCCAGTTAATAAATTTGTTGTTGAATATACTTGAAGATAACTATTGCAATACTAGAATACTGTCACAATACTAAATACCTAAATCTTTAGTGATTTTTTAATATTTTCGATTTAATGGCAAATATTTTCTATAGAATATTATTTCCCTATTTAAAAAAACTATAGCTAATATGCATGCAACTCCTCTCAAGAGATGGCTCTCTATTCACAGCTAGTAACTTTGTTGCGGTTTTTCAATTCACAATGGAAACTTTCAGTCGCAGTGTTTTAAAGTATTACTTTTAAATAGTTGTTTCAAAATGCTCGTAAAATTTGTACTGAGTGTTTCTTGATATTTGACAATCACCCATTTAGCCAACGTAGCATAACTTTATTTACCTAGATGGCCTTAGTTTTCAAATATAAGTGATCATGTTCTCTGATTTTGCTTCTAATCCTCCTTAAGGCTAAGTCCATTGTATTCAACAAATCTCTCAGCACAGATTCTTGACGTTTTCGTTTAGTTGTTTCGAATAGTCTTATTTTCACATAATTCATTGTTTATTTATAGATTTCCAATTCTCAGTATTTCCCATGATGTATCTAAACTTATCGATATGTGTTCTCTAACTCTAACAGTGTTATCTAATGTCTTTTTTAAATCTATGAAGCATATGTGGACCTTTTTTCTTTCGTTTATTGCTTTTTCGTCTGTTTCTTTTCTTGTATAAAATACGCCGTGGGCTTCTCCATTACGTTTAATGACCAAATCCGATTACACTAGAGTTTCCTCAAGTTCGTGTCTTGCTGCCTCTTAAAAGTTCATGAAATTACTCTGGTTAGCCAATCTATTCAGGAGCCACTTTTTCTTTTACAACTACGTTCATTATCGGCCTGGATTCTTGAAACGCTTTCTCTGATATTTCTTTTAAACTTTTATTATTTCTGTGACATTTCGTAATTTATGTTGCATTTTTCCTTATTCTCCTGTTCTTTTCCAGTTTTATTTTATTTGGTCAACTTGCTAACAAATCTTTAAAATACGATTTACATTTTTTAATGTTTCTCTTTGACTTTTCATTTTTTATTGTAATTAGTTTAGGGATCGTAAGTCAGGACTGAACTTAAATGAATAATGTAATTCGAATTGGGCACAGTAAAAGTGATATCATCAATATTACTGTGCCCAATTAATGATGATGTCTCTCATTATAAGTGATGACAGGGATTGGCAATCAGGCTAAGTTCTTGAACGGTTGGACTTAAATGAATAATGCAATTCGAAATTGGGCACAGTAATAGTTCTACAATGTACCCCTAACTGCCTATCCCTAGTTTTCCATAATGCTTATCAATCCATAGCTATTCACTTGCTATATTGTAAATCAATACTCATCTTTTTTCGAAACGCTCTTTTTCTGATTTGCTTTACTTGTTGTCTTATTCCACGTTGCCTTGGATATTTTTTATGTACATGAAATTTCTTATACACGGTACTTTTAAATATTTTTATCTTCTTAACAAATCTGTACGGAATATCATTTGGAAGATTTTTGCAAGAAACCTGTTATTCGATAAGAATGAAAGTGTTATTTACTTTCAAATTTTGAAAAACTTTTTAAATTTTCTTTTGAATTTTCTTGTATTCTTTAATCTTAGTAGTTCGAGTGAATTCTTTGCAAATATGCAAACTACTACTTCCGGTGCATTGATTTCACTGAAAATCTATTTAGATCTAAGAGGAGGATCATACTCATAAATATCAAGTTTGGTATTGCTAGCATTAACTATTTGGTTACTCTCGTGGTCATACACACATATAAAGAAGAAGCGAAGCAGACGTTTGGCAAAAACAGCGTTTGAAGTGAAAACTTTTATGGGCGCGTTGATTGTGGGCACTGAACGAGACTGAGCCGTCACGGTCGGCTATGTAACGCTCGTTCGGGTAAAGTCGGCTCGAGTCGACTAAGGGAGCGAGAGAGATATAGGTAACGCGTCTCTGCTGGTCTCTCGCCTTGATGAAGTTTTCACTTCTGCCGTGTGGTCTTAAGCACACCCATTTTTTTTGCGGTACAAATTTCCAGAGATGGTAATCTCGTTTATGTATATGTATTAAAACCAATCGATATCTAACAGCTCCTTGCTATATGTACTAAATATGCATTAACACCCGTCAATAAGTTGACCTTTTCTAACGGGCTAATATTATATATTTATCATTTAGGGCAAATCTTATTGCGCCTGTTTAAGTATTATGTGGATATTCATATATCTATTATTTTCTAGCATATTGAACAATGCAATTACCGTTCCCTAGATTACTTCTTGGGTATATTGAGTAACGTTATTGTAATATAGTGTACCTACACCGTATTTATAATTCTCTACTCCAAATATGCGAACATTTTATTATAGAAAACATTAGAAACAGGTGTCGATAAATTGCTCCGAACAATTTCTTTTATGAACGTACTCACATTATTCGAATTCCGTAATGATGATCCATTAATTTAACGGCATCCGTAAAAAGAACATAACGTGGTCACATATTTAACGGTGGATTATATCACACCTACTTAAACAGCTAAGTTCTACTTAAATTTAAATGTATATCATAATAAGTAATGGTATAAACTGTTATAATTTCTACTTTCTTATTTTTGTTAAACCTCTTAAATGCAATTGCTTATACTGTGTTATTTGATGACTTAAATTAGATTTTTAGCGTCTCTCTTTCTCAGTATATCTATTACTACATGCAGAGTACGTTACAGGAGATAAGTCCTGCATTTCATACACAGATGGCGCAATCAATACAAATAGTTATTTTAAAGAACGATTAATTTTGTACATGATTTTTTGATCAGAATTTTTTTTGATTACCATAATTTAAATTTATACATTTAACAAATATATAAAAATATTCTACTTGAGTTAATTCAATTATCTTAAAAAAAGGAATTAATTTTGATTATTTCTATTTCCTGCCAACATTTTTTTTTACTTGCAAAATTTACATACCTCAGTTCTTTTGAACGTTTAATGTTCATAATGGTCAAATTCCAATAATTTTCAAAATTTGGAAAATTCTAATAATATTTTTCTTATGTTTTCTACGTTTTTCATGTTAGTCACCTACTTCAAAAAATTCGTATTAAATTTATGTATCGATATGAAATTCTATGAATTCGCAGATAGATGCATATAAATATGAAAAATAAAGTATAGAATTTAAATATGAAAAATATATAAAATGTAACAAAATAATAAAATAGGAATATTGCTTATCGTCTGTCAATTTTCCTTCACACTACTTCATGAGATGTTTTCACAATTATACTGCGTCAAATTATTAAAAGTTTTAAAATCAACTCACCGCCGTCTGGAGTTAGATTAGACAACTCTTTAAATCCAAATCAAATTTAGTGAAGTGACGCTCTTGAATAATATGTCTTACCGATTCAATTTTATCTCGACAATCACAAGGTAGATTATCAATTACATTTTGAAAATATAAAATATTATGTAGCACTTTTCCGTCATATCAATTTACGCAATGGTAAGAGACCTGAAGATCTTCAGCAATTAACAACATATTCGGAGAGCTAGATATTTATCCCAACAATGTATTAGGGCATTTTTTTAATTAATCACTTCAGAAATACATGTATTACTCAAAATCTGAAGTCAATGAATACAAGTACCTAGACTAATGCATTGACAGAAGTACATACACTATCTGCACAAACTCCCAAATTTGAAACCTGTCAGTGACCATAGAATATTGTTACCTCTTTTCTCTTTTTACGGACATATTTTTTTAATATGGAATTTATAGGTTAAAATTTATATAGATAATATTCTATATTATATGTACGTAACAAAGAGGGATATATTAGGGCAATTTTTAATAAAATCGAAAAATCCAGACATGGAATTAATAAATGTAATCAATAACTTTAAATTTTACAATTATTACTATTTATTACTCACTTGCTTGCCCTGCAGACGTTGTTCTGCCCTTTCCGGTAGGTAGCGCTATGGGTTGACCAACGCGCCACCTCTCAGGACCAGATTTTGTGAATATGAAGCATTTTAGTCCATAAATATAGAATTTGTTAATAACTTGATAAAAGCGCCACCTATCGGATCCTAGCATAGCTGTGAACAATAGTCTCGACAAAATAAATATATATTGGGTTAGTGAAATAGAAATAAAAAACGTAATTATTTGAAATCTATTACAATTTATTTCGTTACGTGCGCAAATATCGTTTGACAGCTGACTGACAAACTGTGAATCAAGCCAATCGGTTATATAGTGACGAAAAATTGATAGATAAATAGAAATAAAATAATTAAATTTGTTAGATAGATCCCGAGACAACATAAAAGTAAAAACAAATGTAATTTTACTTTAATTTAGACTGGAATGCGTTTTTTTTCAGATTTTTCTCCAGATCTACCAGATCCTTTTTCAATTGTGAACATTCAGTTGAGTTATTTCCATCCCGGGAGCAGAACGAACAAAAGAACAAAAATAAGGTGTTTCCACCACACAACTTTTTTTATACGTATGAGCGTTTCAAACTAAACAATTTTAAGAATTTTTTACATAAAAATTATTCAAAATCCTATTCTAAGTACTTCTATTCTCTTAATAAATCGCTATAGAATATATACTTTGCAAGATATTCGAAAAAAAGTGCTACTCCCTAAGAGTAAACGTGTTACTTCCGGTCCGAGCTTTGAAATTTCATTTATACAAAAAATATTGCAAATCTAGCACTAAATACTTTTGTACCCTTAATAATATATATATATATATATATATATATATACAGGGTGAGTTTTTTTGAATGTTTAGCATTGGGATCTCAGAAACTACTGGAGATAGAAAAACGCTTAAATGGGGAAAGATGCGCAGTTTTACGAATTTGATTTAAAACTGCTTTTGTTTCTCCGATAACTTTCATGGCTTATTAGATATTCAAAGAAAACTAAATTTTACGTTTTTCTTTAAACATGCTTAGCATCGTTAATAGTAATTTTAGAGAAAAAGTGTTCAGACAAAAGTTTTAGATAATTTTACGCCAAATAAAACTATGTAGCTAATATTTTTTTTTCGTTCGCCATTATCGAGTTATGACACAAACTTGTGTTTTTTTAAATGGAAACCATAGTTGGTTTTGACATCATTAAAAAGCTTATTTTTTGCTGATTACAATGATATAAGGTTTGATATGGTTATTTTAAAAAATAAAGAGGATATAGACATTTTTATGGTTTTTATGGAAAACAATTGAATTTCGAACTGATAAAATACAAACCAAACGAAAACTTATTTTGAAATCTTATGTAGTAATAAAATGAAAACTATAAGAACTTTTATTAAGGGCACACAACATTATTAATGTTCAAAGATACCTCCATTATTATTAATACACAAATTGCATCTCTTCACAACAGAATTTGTAGCATTGCGTACTTTACGCCTACCAATGTTATTAAAAGCAACTAAGACAGCTTGTCTTAAATCGTCGATTGTTTCATATGTTCTTTTGTATACTGTGTCCTTTAGTACACCCCACAAGAAAAAATCCAAAACTGATAAATCAGGGGATCTAGCCGGCCATTCAATGGGTGCATTTCGTACTATCCATTGATTACGGAAGTTCAAATTTAAATAATTTATAACATTCAGTTGATTGTGCGGAGGCGCTCCGTTATGTTGAAACCATTGCATTGCTCGGGTTCTTAAATTTAAATTATCTAACATTTCCTCGAAATCTTGTAAAAAATTAAGATAACGATTGCCAGTTAGTGATCCATCAAAAATAAAAGGAGGAAGAACAGTTGATCCTATAACACCACCCCAAACATTAAACCCAAATTTAATTTGTGGTCTCCTATGTTCAACGTGAAGCGGATTTGTTTGAGACCATATTATGTGCTCATTGTGCCTATTAAACATTCCACAATTTGTGAAACGAAATTCATCAGTCCATAATATTTTCATTGAGCAGTGTGGATCGTTTTGACACTGATCTTTAAACCATCTACAAAAAGCTATTCGTCTGATGTTATCACCTTCATGTAAAGTTTGTGATACTGATAATTTGTAGGGACGAAATTTATGCTTCTTCAACACTCTGACAATAGTGCGTTGAGAGGAGCCCATTTCTGTTAAAATTTGTCGGGTCGATATAGATGGATTCTGAGCGACACATGCTAATATGTTTATTTCTCTATCTTCATCCATCCCTTTTTTTGATTTTGGTTTAACGAACGAACCATAATCTGCTAAATTATCCCATAATCTCTTAAAAGTAGGTAGCCACGGCTGACATCGATCAAAATAATTTTTAAAATAAACTTCAGCAGCTCTAGTAGAATTTCTCTGGCACTGAATGTAACATTCAACCATATCACGCTTTTCTACGTTAGAAAATTCCATAGCCAATGCAAACTTATGATTAACGGCCGTTTACACCGCTTATAGTTAGGTTACAATTAAATTAATTAATAGTTAATTGTCAATGTTTGACAATGTTTATCAGTTCGAAATTCAATTGTTTTCCATAAAAACCATAAAAATGTCTATATCCTCTTTATTTTTTAAAATAACCATATCAAACCTTATATCATTGTAATCAGCAAAAAATAAGCTTTTTAATGATGTCAAAACCAACTATGGTTTCCATTTAAAAAAACACAAGTTTGTGTCATAACTCGATAATGGCGAACGAAAAAAAAATATTAGCTACATAGTTTTATTTGGCGTAAAATTATCTAAAACTTTTGTCTGAACACTTTTTCTCTAAAATTACTATTAACGATGCTAAGCATGTTTAAAGAAAAACGTAAAATTTAGTTTTCTTTGAATATCTAATAAGCCATGAAAGTTATCGGAGAAACAAAAGCAGTTTTAAATCAAATTCGTAAAACTGCGCATCTTTCCCCATTTAAGCGTTTTGCTATCTCCAGTAGTTTCTGAGATCCCAATGCTAAACATTCAAAAAAACTCACCCTGTATATATAAAGAAAAGAAATATTGCGGATTATAGAATAATAAAGTATAGAATTTCATGGGGTAACTCCACTCAAAATGCAACTGCGGACACGTGTTTCGAACTACTTGGTTCTCGTCAGCGCAGTGTAGCCAAGGAATAGGATGGGATAACCTTGGAGCTGAAAAACATCAATCAGAGACATACACAAGGGACAGCCTACCAATTGAGGCTTCAGGTAGAGTGTCCTCGATACTGAGAATGAATCTAACGTCGCCGCGAGGTAGACATTATTGGGTTCAGATGGCTTCCAGGTGGACAATGTCTACCTCGCGGCGACGTTAGATTCATTCTCAGTATCGAGGACACTCTAGCTGAAGAATTGGTAGGCTGTCCCTTGTGTATGTCTCTGATTGATGTTTTTCAGCTCCAAGGTTATCCCATCCTATTCCTTGGCTACACTGCGCTGACGAGAACCAAGTAGTTCGAAACACGTGTCCGCAGTTGCATTTTGAGCGGAGTTACCCCATGAAATTCTATACTTTATTATATATATATATATATAGTTTTTTCTTTTCGTTGCCGTGTAGAAATATATTGTGATTTTTTTCCCTTTTTTTCGTGGTTATTTTCGGCAAAATTATTTTGCCGAAAATACCCACGAAAATATATATATATATATATAAAATATATTACAATTCTTTGCCAAATATACAAATGTATTGAAAAAATGAATGAAAATCTTCTTGGTAGTAGTGGCATACAATGAAATTAAAATAATAACAATATGACAACTGGTTGTCAATTAGAAAACAATATCTTTTTTATTTATTTATTTGTTTTCTAATTGACAACCAGTTGTCATATTGTTATTATTTTAATTTCATTGTATGCCACTACTACCAAGAAGATTTTCATTCATTTTTTCAATACATATATATATATATATATATATATATATATATATATATATATATATATAGAATGCATAATTTATGACATATTTGCAAAAAATCGCTATTCGATAAGAGTAAAAGTGGTACTTCCGGTCTGAATTTTGAAATTTTTTTTATTCAAAAGATATTGAAAATTATGTTCTTAATACTTTTATACCCGTAACGTACCTGTCTAAAAAGCATGACTTGCGAAATATTCGCGAAAAACTGATTTTCGATAAGAGTAAAAAACCTACATACGGTAGGTATTTCGAAAAATGTTTTAAATATAATTGTTCTCAATTTTAATTTTACATATGAATTCTTTATAAATTTGTTTAAATTTAGTAGTTGACGAAATATTGGCAAAAAACATACATTTTGAAAATAATATGAATTATACAGGATGACGCGTTAAAATTGCACACATTCGATTTTTTTAAAAATAAAACAGCCTGTATAGCTTTTGTTTTTCCTTATCTACTTTAATCTGTGTTTTCATCGATATCTGGGGTTTTGGTTTTGGATGACGCATAGATAAGAAAAAACAAACGATATACAGGCTGTTTCATTTAAAAAAAAAAATTCGAATGTGTACCAGTTTAACGCGTCACCCTGTATAATTCAAATTATTTTCAAAATGTGTGTTTTTTGTTACTGTGCCACTTTTTATAAAGTAAATTTCTTCAGTACCATTTAATAACGTCTATATTGGACTTTGAGCAGTAATGAGCAACCCTGTATATTACATATTTTTGGCAATTGTTAATTTCATAGGAATATATGTATGTATTGTGTTTTACTGTTTTAATTTTTCACAACATTTTTGTATTTTTCAATAGCAGTAAATAATCAATAAATTTGTTTCAATATCACTCAAGTTTGTTGGACTTTGTTATTTATTTCATAATGGAAATTATAAATACGTGCTATGTAGGTAGCATATGCAATATTCACAAAATAAATGCTTACAGTTTATTTACAAAAATGAAATTTATAATTATAAAGAATATAATCTTTTAAAAATAAAAAAGTAAGGACAAAAAGCACAAAGAAAAATTTAAATATAGAAAATGGCGCCATTATTATTAGAGCAAAATATACTAATTTAGATCAAATGAACTAGCATATATATTGCCAACTTTGTACAATAAATCCTTAAAAATTTAGATAACCGTCGTATTTCAGTGCATTGAAAAACGCCGCTTAGAGATAATCAATGATAAGGCTTAATTAATGATTAGTTAACCGACCATTTTAATCAGTGTTGGGAAAACCGGCCCTTAATTACATAGTCAAATATTAAACAGAAAGAAAAATAAGAACATTCTTAGCCTATAGTTTGGTTATACAATAGAATATGGTGGACATCACGTACTTATTTTTCCATATTGAATTTACCTACAAGAGCCAATTTAATCTCCCAGAAATTTTGGCGCAACATTTGAATCACTCCTTTTAAATCCTCATGGTCGAATGCTGGATTTGGTATTATCAAACTGTGATTATATAATTGGAATTAAACGTGAATCACTACCACTTGTCTCAGAAGATACTGCTTTGAGTATAAGTCTCACTTATAGATCAATCTCAAAATGCCCAGCTTTTATATCTAATGATAACAAAAGATACAATTTTTGTAAAACCAATTATAATAATCTTTCTCTCTATTCAGCTTTCTTACATGCTGGCTGGCCAATTTTAAAAAGTTGTACTGATGTTAGCGAGGCACTATACATGAGTTCTATGGAATAATTTATGGCATCCTCGATTTGTCGGTGCATAAGTCAGTTGGAAATTATAATTCTTTAAAATATCCGCCATGGTACATTGTGGATATAAAGAATGAGTTGTCAGTTAAAAGGTATTATCATGTAAGTGGAAAAAAACCGGTGACATGTATTTTAGACAAGAATTTGAGAGACTACGCAAAATGGTTAAGGCCACGATCTCTAAAGCTTATATGCTTTACAGTAACAATATACTACACAAGTTATATACAGATCCACGTTCCTTTTGGGACTATGTTAGATTGAAAAAATGTTCTAGTAGAATTCCATGTAGACTTAACGATTCCGTTCAAGAATATAACACACCATCGCCATTGTTGATGCCTTCGCATTAGCTTTCTCTGATGCTCTCGTGCGTGGTGGCGTGATTGATGACCTACCTGATTCGCTGTCTAATTATTCGTTGGTGCATGTCTCAAATATCATCCCTGAAGAAGTCATTCGGCATTCTAAACGGCTTAAAAATAAATCTACTACAGGAAATGACAACGTTTTTTGGTGAGGGACTGCGCTACAATTTTTGCTGAACCTATATGTTTGATTTTCAACTTGGTTCTATGGACATGTGTTTTTCCAGATGATTGGAGGATTGTGAGAATCTGTCCAGTTTTAAAAAAAGGTGACGCTAACAACCTTACAACCCAACAACTATCGCCCTATTACCATTATCCCTGCTTTTGTGAAGATATTCGAATTAATAATTAATGGGCGAGTCGCCTTTCTCACTAAATCGTGTATGTCCTTTCACCAGCACGGATTTACATTTAGAAGATCCACAATCACCAATTTATCCACTTTATCCCAAGAAATAGCAGAGACACTGGATATGGGTGGACAATTGGACGTAATATACACGGAATTCCCCAGAGCCTTTGACAGTATTGACCACTCAATACTACTCCGCAAACTGAGCTATTTAGGTTTCGATAACGCACTAGTCTGCTTTTTTAAATCCCACCTGACAAACCGCCAGAATTACGTCTATTATAATGGCTTCAGATCCCTTCAGTATGTGTCATCATCTGGTGTACCACAGGGTTCGAATCTTGGTCCTGTTTTTTTAATCCATTTATTAACTATCTCATTAACGCGATTCAATGTCCTGTTTTGGCTTATGCTGACGATATAAAAAATTATCATAGAATAGAATAGTGACTTCTTCTCAAAACATATTATAAAAATAATATGTTTGAGAAAGATGTGAATTAAACATCGTAACGTTAACAATTATTTTTCTATTTTAATATAATTTTACCACAATACCCAAGAATGTAATATATTTGTTAATTAATAATTAGTGGTAAAGAAAAACAAACACAATTTATATATATATCTACTTTGTCATCCGTCAAAGACCTGGGTGTTCTTTTTGATTCGGCACTAACGTTTGCTCAGCATATATCATTCATTACCGTTTCTGCGCATAAAATACTTGGCTTCATTATTCCTAGCTGTAATTGTTTTATTAACGTACAAACGATATGTTACCTTTTTTATGCCCTCGTTATAAGCAAACTAGAGTACACATCTGAGGTGTGGTTCCCGATATACCATCTGTACTCCAACGCAATTGAACGGGTACAAAGAAGATTCCTGAAATACCTATCATTCAAACTTGATGGCTTCTATTCGATTCAGAATACCGACTACGGTGCATTGTACTTGAGACATAATTTTAGAGCTGTTCAGTGTATTAGATGCTCCGGAGTTGCTTTCTAGAGTGGTGCCACGTCTTCAGTCGAGAGTAAGCAAGTCAATTATGGTTCCGACGCCCAGGACGAATATCCTATACAAAGCACCCTTATACCACGCTGTTATAAATTTCAATAATCGACATGAGTAGTTTTTGCGATTTTAGTTTAAATTTTTCAATTTATTTAATGTTTTGTTCTTTTTGTTATAATCCTGTAATACAACAATTCATAATTATTTCTTAATCGACATTGTTTATTTATTTATTTATTTAAACTATACATCCTTGTACCGTTAGGTGTCGGATTTTATTACTACATTTCAAGTTACTATTGCATTTATTCTTTCCTTCCACAAGTTTCTGTTCTGTGCCAAGTTCCTTGTTTCACACCATTGTATACCACGTTCTGCGACTGCCTGTCGTACTTGTTCTTCCCATTGTATTCTAGGTCTTCCTATTCTATTCTTTCCCTGTACTCCTGGCTTCATACACCTGTTTAGATGGTATATTTCTGTGCATCCGGTGTAAGTGTCCTAACCAACCCAGCTGTCTTTCTTCAATAACTCTCTTAACCCGGTTTCAGGTTCCTTCTTTGATTATTACCTCATTCCTAATTCTGTCTTTCCTTGTAATTCCTTAAATTTTTCTCAGGAATCTCATTTCTGCTGCTGTTATTCTGCTTTTATTTCTATCTGAAATCGTCCAAGACTCACAACTGTATACTAGTGAAGGTCTTACTACTTTTTTTTATATATCTCTGTTTTTATTTCCTTTGACACTTCCTTTTTTCCAAAAAATGTGTCTTTAAGCATGTTATAAATTATTCCTGTCTTTCCTATTCTCTCTGCTATTGCTTTATCTGTCCTTCCATTTTCTGCTATTACTGTGCCTAAATAGTTGAAGCTTTTAACTTGTTCTAGTTGTCTTCCCTCTAAGCATATTTTGATGCGTGTTCTTTTCCTATCCTGACATTATCATCGTTTTTGTTTTGCTTATATTAAATTTCATGTTTATTTTCCTGAATTCTGATTGGTATATATTTAGATTCTGTTGTAGATTCTTTTCTGAATCTGCTAGTACAATCGTGTCGTCTGCGAGCAATAATTCGCGAAGGGCGCTTTGTATTACCGAATGTTCATTCTTATAGTGTATTCCCCATTTGGAATTTTCTGTTCGGTAATTATTAAAGTTATTATTATTATTATTTTATTCTGAGAGGTATTTATCAAGGAAGTCATTGATATTCTAAAAAATACAACTACCATTTATTATTTTAATTACCAATAAAGTTCTATTTAGTTATATTTTAGGTCAGGGGTTCAAAACATGAATTTAATGGCCGCGTTGCAGAGAGGTTAAAAATCCTTGTTGCATACTTCTTTATAAATATGTATATTCAGATTAAAATTTTAATAGCGTTTATGTACTTTATAATAATTTACTGTATAAATGATCAATTTAAATTAATTAATGTGAACTGTAATCCATAACATTAATTATTGTAGCTAGTTTTATACGAATTGTGCATTATTCTTCTTTAGATATTTGTATATTTCACGACAACTTAATTCTTAATCAAAACTAAATAATATAAAGCGACATTTCCATGTGAATAAAAGAAACATTCTGCTCGATCGTGTTTGCTTTTGAATTCATGATCCGCATGCGAACTTCTTGTTTTCTTTCTTTCTTCGTATAGTGAGATAATTTCGTGCATCGGGGCAACGTTTCGAGCGCCCCCTACACGCTCTTGCGCCAGGAAAAGGAACCGAAGGAGTCACGGTTTCCGGAATACGGCAAACCCTCGAGGATTAAGTAGGCCGCAACACGACATTCTGCCATCATACTGATGCTTTTCAGTTTTATATTTATGCTGTTATACGTTTTGATGTATTGTATGGTTGCTTGTCGTATATCTTGAAACAAAAAAAACAAAAAAAAATGTACGACAGCGAAATTTATATTTACCTACCCACACTTAACCCGTACCTTGCCAACTCGAACGAAATGGGAATTGAGCCTCCGCAGTAATACCCAGGTCGGTCAGCTTAACATCAGTCAACGTGTATCTGATGCGGTAAAATTCAATTTAAAAATTACTTCTAGTAAAATTACCACTTTTCCCGGTTTGCCGCATATATACCCACATAAATAATTATGGAAAATATACATTTACATTAAAAAATAACCTGCAATTTAAGCACTGAAACTTAGTAAAAAAAAATGAGGTGTGGCCACCACACGACTTTCTTATACGTATGAGCGTTTCAAATTATAGAATTTTACGAATTTTTTTTACACAAAAATTATACAAAATCCTATTCTAAGTACTTCTATTCTGTTAATAAATCTCTATAGAATGCATACTTTGCAAGATATTATCAAAAAAGTGCTACTCGCTAAGAGTAAAAGTGCTACTTCCGGTCCGAATTTTGAAATTTCATATATACAAAAAATATTGAATATTCAATTCTAAATACTTTTGTACTCTTGATAAATATATATAGAATCCAGAACTTACGACATATTTGCAAAAAATCGTTATCCGATAAGAGTACAAGTGGTACTTCCGGTCTGAATTTTGAAATTTCTTTTATACAAAAGATATTGAAAATTATGTTTTAAATACTTTTATACCCGTAACGTACTTGTCTAAAAAGCATGACTTGCGAAATATTCGCAAAAAACTGATTTTCGATAAGAGTAAAAGACCTACTTGCGGTAGGAATTTCGAAAAACTTTTTAAATAAAATTATTTTCAATTTCAATTCTAAGTATATATGAATTCTTTATAAATTTGTTTAAACTTAATAGTTGACGAAATATTGTCAAAATTCGATTTTTTCGCTGAAGTAAACTGCTACTTCCGGTCTATCGATTTTACTGAAAAACTAATCAGATCTCAAGGGGGAGATTATACACGTAAATACAAAATTTGGAATTGATATCTACAGCGGTTTGACCGCTATCGTGGTCACACACACACATACAGACACACACACATACCGACACACACACATACAGAGAGAGACACAGACATTTTTTTAAAACCACTTTTTCGGTATCAGGGGACTTCAAAACGTGGACATCTGCAAAAATCTCGAGGTCGAACATTTTCATCATCACAATACTTCCTTATACTACGTATAAGAAAGTAAAACAAAAAAACAAAAGTGAATTCTTGCCGAAATGTGTATTTCTTCTTTGTATATATATAATTACTGATATTCATTAAATACCTTGGTACTACTTGATAAACTATATTAGGCCTAAAATAATTCTAATCAGAGTTTAAATACATGCAGCTAAATGGAGTTATATACAGATAGACATCGTACAGCGTTGACAGATCAATCGAAATACGCCAACTCTGTTTGTATATTATAGTTCATCATCAGTCTTTCTTATTACTAAACGGGTCTAATGAAAGTTTTCAGACTATTTTAAAACGTTTTCCTTTCTTATACGTAGTATAAGGACGAAAATTTTCGACCTCGAGATTTTTGCAGATGTCCACGTTTTGAAGTCCCCTGCTACCAAAAAAGTGGTTTTCCAAAAATGTCTCTCTCTCTGTGTGTGTGTCTGTGTTTGTGTGTCTGTGTGCGTGTGACAACGATAGCGGTCAAACCGTTGTAGACATCAATTCCAAATTTTGTATTTACGTGTATAATCTCCCTTTTGAGATCTGATTTCAGTAAAATCGATAGATCGGAAGTAGTAGTTTACTTCAGCGAAAAACTCGAATTTTGCGAATATTTCGCAAATCATGCTTTTTAGACATGTACTTTACGAGTATAAAAGTATTTAAAACGTAATTTTCAATACCTTTTGTATAAAAGAATTTCAAAATTCGGACCGGAAATAACACTTTTAATCTTATCAAATAGCGATTTTTTGCAAATATGTCGCAAATTATGCATTCTATATATATTTATCCAGAGTACAAAAATATCTTGAGCTTGATTTGCATTTGATGTTTTTTGTATACATGAAATTTCAAAATTCGGACCGTAAGTAACACTTTTACTCTTATCGTGTAGCATTTTTTTTCGAATATCTTGCAAAGTATGCATTTTATAAAGATTTATTAAGAGTATAGAAGTATGTACTCAGAATGGGATTTTGAATAATTTTTGTATAAAAAATTCTTAAAATTTTATAATTTGCCCATACGTATAAGAAAGTCGTGTGGTGGCCACACCTATTTTGTTCGAATATATAAACACAAATTTTGTGTATATCACTGAAAAGTGAAAAACTGGGATTATTGAGCGTAAGATTCTATAGTACATACATTATTCAATCAAAACGTATTTTCCTAGATATACCGTACTGATGAGGATTAACGAGTTTAAAATACGTGGCTGCGGTTACACCGCATTAGAATTTTCCAATAACTCTTTTATGTATTTCCCTTTCTATGCCTTGTCACTCCTAAGTTAAGTAACGCCTTGGCATTGCCTATCACTTTCGTCCATTTGGTTGTTGTCTCCAATAAATTAAGGGTTTTCAAGCAGTAGCCTATCTTCCTATTTTTGTTATTAGTTTGCTATGATTGTCGATTAAGGCACTAATCAAGATGACATTAGAATTTAATTTTATACTTTTATTTAATATATGCCTACAAATACTCAAAGTTCTTGGCAGTTCGGCTGACCAATTCCAGTCTTGGAAAAACAGAATTATAAACATTAGTTTTAAGCGGCACAAAGCTCAACTGTTTATCGAATGTTGGGAGTTGCGGTAATGACAAATTTATTATAACAATTCATTATTAATTGATCAAGTCGTCAGAATTAGAATTTTTGTTTGTTTGTAGAAGCAGAACGGGATTTATTGATATTTAGAGCGAATTTATAAACGGTGCACTAATTAGCAATAACGGGCAAAATTTTGCTGTATTTTAGAAACATCACTCGATGTTCTTAGAGATGAGTATATATTCAAGGCATCAGCGTAAGCGAGGACAGGAAAATTTATGAATACACAATTGAATAAATCTATTATGTAAATAATAATACAAAAGTTGTATATATGTCCAAGTCCTAGTAATGCATCCATAAATTGTAACAGTACTGGATAGTAGTAGACCAATCACGCACAAAATATATGCTATCTACACATGTAACATGATCTAAATCAAGAAGGCGACTAGAATTAATTTATAATTTGACTGATATATGAATATCCTCCGAAAGAAAATTTTGCTCTGTACAACTCTAATGCGTGTAATGACACAAATATAGTGTATATTTTCTCTAAAATTAAGTTCAAAAATTTGGAACATTAGACATCAATTTTGGATTATGTATAATCGACTAAGCAATTTTATTTGAAAAAAATCCATTCTTGATTTGCTTGGTACCCACGACCTTCCGATTACCAGCCGGATGCGCTATCGAATGCATCACTAGGTTGCATGTTGGGAGAAAATTAGAGGAAAACCAAAGTACAAATTTTCTTTATTTTTCCTTATAACTACTTACATATACTAATTACGTTGACAATATAACAAAAAAATATAAATCAACTACGCTATTATCATCAGTTGTAAAAAGTGTTGCACTGAAGGTAATTGTGCAACAATCTAAGGAAGTAATGCTGCTTTTAATTAGCCTGACAATAATATACAGCAAGAGCGCGCGAGGTATGATCACCCGATGGTATACGTAAACTCGCATCTAAACGTGGTCCGATAATACATATTAGAGTTACGGCACAACATACTAGCATTGCCTGCTCATATTCGAACTCATAGTGATCTGATTATTTTTTCGCAGATTGACAAAAAGAACAAATTAAATTTTCTCTTTAAGTGATGATGATTGCTTAGATAACTAAGTCGATAATAACGCGAAGATTGTAATACTTATAAAGTAATTATGATTATCCTTATGAAATTAAATAATAATGTAGTTGTGTAAAAAGTTATAGCAGTACAACTGGGTTTTAGAATGAAATAAAAACAACCCGCCTGAAACATCTGCAGAATAAACTAAGATGTCTAGAGAAAAATAAATAAATAGAAATTTCATGGTAAAAAAAAACTATAAATAAGTATAACAGAAATACCATAAAATAACATAAAAACGACCCTTGAAATAGAAATTAAAATTAGAGATTCTCTCCAGTAAATATAACGAAATAACAACTTTGGAAAAATAAGTTGAATACATTTATAGCAGAATTATGCATTCAAAAATAAAATAATTACTGCGTTTGAAAAGAAAGCATGTTTTGTCGAATAGATTGACCACGATGATAACATTTTACAACAAACTTTCGTTCTTCTATGGATAAAATGTCCATACTTAAATTTATAAAATGAGCAACCACTAAGAAAAATAATATTATATCTATATCTGGCGAACACAGCTGGCGGAGATCATTTTTTCGAATATACGTCCGAAGAATATCGACTGGCAACGGGTGATCATACCCCGCGCGCTCAAGCTGTATAAGATAGAACTTTTACTAGAAAAGAATACGTTGAGGGTAGATTTCGAACCAACCATCTTCGGTTTGTACGGCTGATGACCTAACTATTAGGGCACTAAGTCTGTATCTTGGAAAAAAACTGTTTCTAGGAAATATATGAAAGTATTACAATCTGTATGTAATATATATATATTTGGATATGATAGATCACTCCATCGAGAGAAAAAGGTTTTGCCTTCTCCTTATAATTATTAATGTTTACAATGCTCCTAGTTATTATTATTTTTTTAAATCGTAATTAATATAATAGTTATCTGCTATAACACTTAAACATTTTATCAACTTTTTATTTCATAAAACCTTCGTCGAAGAGGACAGTAATTGAACCGGTGATCATTGTCTTGCTAGACTATAATGTATAAGCCTTCAATTACTGTGGTGTGTAATGAATCGAACATCCCAGCTTGAATTCTTATCAAGTGACGCTTTTATAGAATAGAACTAGGTATATAATAAGGAACAGTTCAATATGTATGAAAGATTCTGTATATATAGGTAACGTATCGTATGTATTCGCAAATTGGCAATTTTGTTAATGCAAATGTGATGTAATTAAAAATAAAGTAATTATCTATGTTGTTACTTGCAATGACTCATTCGTTGAGTGTTGGATATAATTAATGCAATTTCCCCGTCGTCGTCTGTTAGCAATTATAGAAACTAATTACGCACGTACAGTCGATATGTCTGGACAGAAATTAAATGTAAAATTTATCAAATTGACAGCAGCGCATTTGTATTACACACTATCATTAAATTGTATTAAAAATTAATTTAGTTTTCTGATAGTTACCTAATATGGCATGATGTCCTAATCGCGACTTAATCTAATGTCAAACTCGTAAATTTATAATTAGTAATGATGAATTACTAACATCACTAAAGAAGTAAGTTCAAAACTTCATTTCAAAATGTTAAATTTTAGAAATATGTATTCTACTCTTAATTAACAGTTTACTTACTACATTTACTGTGTTATTTTAAAATTATTTCTTTTTTGTTTTACCTATATAATGATTAAACTAAAATAGTGATTTTATTTTGTTATTTTCAAATATCAGTATCACAAAATATACCCGCTAAGAAGATAATAATTGTAACACGAAAATTAAAAGAAAATAATAGCAGATCATCATACTTTATAATCGCACAATTAAAGAAATAAATTTCTATATTAATACTTAAAAAAATAGTAATAACATTAAAGTAATAGGTACATTTCTGAAGGTTGGAAAATTTAATTAGCTAACTTTAAAAAATATGTCTTTTTTTATTCTTAATTAAAATATTTGGATTTTTATAATATTTCTATTTTCTAACTCAATTTCCGAAAATTATTACTCACTTACTTAGAATCGGTTGGTTTGTAATGGCGCATTGTCTTGGTGGAACTTTTCGAGTCACTGATGCGGGTCTTTTTCCGGTAATTGGAACATCATTTTATCCAATAGGGCAGCATAATATATCCCGCTGCTAGTTTAGCCGTTTGTGATATAATATTCGAATCCAAAATATCGTTGCCATTACAATTTCAGCCTAATGTATTGGCCTTCTTTGGTGGAGGTTTACTACGATGCTGAGATGTTGTTTTAATTCTGGGACATGGATCTAAGTTTTATCGATCGTCACAAAGCGACACAAATAATCTACTAGATTTACGTTAAAAAACTTCAAATTTTCCTTGGGAATTAGCGCTCTTTTATACTTTTTTTTATCTGCATACAGTAAACTAGGCAGCCACAATCTTGGTAATCTCCCCCACTGTCACTCTTTGATCACATAAGACATCACGAACTCGTTCAATTTTGATGGTCCAGGACGTTCTTCACTATTGACACTCATGTCGCCATGTTTAAAATGTGCAACCCTGCAGCAAATTTCGCCCGCCAAACATGGAACGTTACTGAATGATTGTTGAAAATCCGTGAAGATTTTAGTTGCGTTTATCTTCTTAGAAAACCAGTGCTGAATTGCACCTCGAATAGTGGTTCTATCAATTTTATAATTTTTACATCTTCTTCAAGACTGTTTCTACATACAGGGTTGCGATTATGTATGGATACAGCTAAATATTTTAAAACGGTTTATTGGAACTCGCTGAAATTTGGCACACTGTTAGAAGGATTTAGACTACATTATTTGAGATGTCTCCAGTTTAACATCGTCATTTCTTTTGTAAATACAAGGCTAACTTGATGTTTTTTAAATAGCACGGGGGGTCAAATGTAACATTTTTGAAAAGGGTGCTCTTTTCTCTATTCAGCGATGTAACGTGTGCCTTAATTTGGATAAAAACTGCTTTTTCTTTGTTTTTACGTATTCGAATTTGAAGAAAAGTAAAAGTGAGTTTGCTTTGAAAATGCTGCCATTAGCTTTCTGTCATTTGCATTATATTCAAAAAAAACTATGCTTATGTCATAAAATTAGTTGAAAAATGGTGCATTTATGTGAAAGGAAGCGTATAGAATTCCTGATGATGGTTGGATATGGCAATAGAAGACGAAGTTGTGCTGAGGTCGTAGCTCTTTAATGAAATACATCCCAATCGACAGTCGATTTCTAGAACAACGGTTTCAAAAATTTTAGGAAGATTCAATAAAACTGGAAGCACAAAAAATCGTGTAAAACCCGGACGACCGAAAGCTGTTACAAACGAAGAAGATTCTTTGAATGTTATATTAGATGTGGAAGAAAATCCAAAAACTTCTTTACACCAGTTGGCTCTAAATCATAATATGAGTAGAAGATCTATACACAATATAATGAAACGCGATAAATATCATCCCTACAAAATCCACCTGTTACAGGAAATAAGTGACAACGATTTTGGCCGCAGAATCGAATTTTGCGAAGTAATGATGAACAAAATAAATCAAGATGGTAACTTTATTAATCACATTCTCTATTCCGATGAATCAACTTTTTGTTTAAATGGGAATGTTAGCCGCCATAACTGTAGGTATTGGTCTGACAGAAATCCGCACTGGATGGAGCAAGTTCATACGCAGTATCCCCAAAAAATTAATGTTTGGTGTAGAATTATTGTTCAGAATATTATTGGTCCTTTTTTAATTAATAGTAATTTAACTTCTCAAAGATATTTACAACTTTTACAACAAAAGATTGTTCCCCGGCTCAGAGAAATCTTCCCAAACAATCGAAATATACCAGCAGACACCATATGGTTTCAACAAGACGCGACACCTCCCCATTTTGGTCGTGTAGTACGTCAGTATTTAAACCAAACGTTTCCTGATAGATGGGTAGGTCGGAAGGGAACAATTGAATGGCCAGCTAGGTCACCTGATTTGAACCCACTTGATTTTCTTTTGTGGCGTCATTTAAAAAATCGAGTTTATTTAAACAGACCATTAAATATCCCAGATTTGCAAGAACGAATAGCAAATGAGATTGCCATGATTTCTCCTCATACTTTGATTGACACCTTGCAGAATTTTGTCCATCGAATTCATTACTGTCAAGAAGTTAAAGGACAGCATTTTGAGCATATTTTATAATATAAAATATATATACAATTTAAACATTGTATTCTTGTTATTCTTAAAATGTAAGTGTTCAATTTTAATAAAATGCGTTATTTTTATTATTCTTGTGAAGTGAGGTTGTTAACAGTTGACGACAATTAAAAACATCATTTCAAAAGCTAACTCACTTTTACTCTTCTTCAAATTCAAATTTGTAAAAACAAAAAAAAACGGTTTTTATGAAAATTAAGGCAGGTATGTGTTACATCGCCGAATAGAGAAAAGAATACTCTTTACAAAAATATTGCATTTGACCCCCTGTGCTATTCAAAAAACATCAAGTTGGTCTTGTACCTCAGAAACAAACGAAGATATAAAACTGGAGAACATCTCAAATAATGAAGTATAAATCCTTCAAACAGTGAGCCAAATTTTTTTTCAATAAACCGTTTTCAAAATATTTAGCTGTCGTAACCCTGTATATGGTATTTTCATACCATAAATTTTGTAAAAGAGTTTCGACAAATACATTATGTAATTTTTCTCGTTTTATATAGTCATTTCATAATGTTGAACGTTATTATTTTATATACTGGGGTGCCTCTAAAAGGTGCGGAAAAAACGCTACCACATATTTCTGAGGGCAAAATATGACGATCTAACCCAACTTACCTCAGTCCAAAAGTGGATGCTTTCGGAGATACAGAGTGTCAAAAGTTCAATTTGGTTTTAGTTTTTTATAAATAATTTCTGTAATAATTGGTATATTGTCACAATATTTTGGTAGGGGGGGTTTCGTGGGGTAAAAAATTTAAATCTGCTCTCATTTTCATTGCAAAATGTAGAGGGCGCCACCTGCGGCATATTGTATCCATTTAAAACGTAATAACTTTTTTGAGACACACTGTATTTAACTTTTAAATAAAAATTCTTATTCTCCAATGTTTTTTACCTAGAAAAGGTATACCTGGTAGGAGTTGATTGGAGCAGCCGTTTATGAGTAATCTGGATATAAAAAATTCATTCCGTATATGGACACATATGCTTCTGTAATTTGGGTGTTATTCTTGTGGCAATTCAATGCAATGGTGCATCCACTTTTGGACTGAGGTAAGTTGGGTTAGATCGCCCTCAGAAATGTTTGGTAGCGTTTTTTCTGCACCTTTTAGAGACACCCTGTATATATATATATAAATATGAAACATATCTACGTGAGAAATTTCTTGAATTAGCGGCATTTTAAATTAATTGATGACAATTACTTGCATTATTTAATTGTTATATGATTTTAAGGAAAAGAAACACACCACCCCGAGGACTAACACATATGCTTCAGTTTCGTTTAACCACTAAAACGTGAACACTCGTCAGCTCGGCCTCTGTAATGTGTTCATTTTCCTATCTACCGAAATTTGTATATATAGTTTCGGAGACCATCTATGCAAGTATGAGAGATAATTTCCTATTATTTTCATTTTAATGAAGGAACCATATTAATTACTATCACAGAGTGCACTGAATGTGCTTTAATATCGTAGAAGGAAAACATAGTAATTAATATGGTTCCTTCGTTAAATGAGAATGATAGGAAATTATCTCTCAAGCTTGCAAAGACCGTCCCCGAAACTATATATACAAATTTCGGTAGATAGGAAAAATGAACACATTACAGAGGCCGAGCTGACGAGTGTTCACGTTGTAGTGGTTAAACGAAACTAATGCATATGTGTTAGTCCTCGGGGTGGTGTGTTTCTTTTCCTTAAAATCATTAACATTTAAATAATGCAAGTAATTGTCATCAATTAATTTAATATGCTGCTAATTCAAGAAATTTCTCACGTAGATGTTCATATTTAGATATATACGGCAAAGAAAACGGATTATATGTGTTTAATATATACATTAACCACATATAAAATATTAATTATATATATATTGATACAATTACATATTTTATTTTCGATGATTTCATTTTGAACCAAACACACCGAAATACGTTATGAACTACAGTATATTAACGTATTCGTTATCTGTAAATCTGATAAATTACTTCAAAGTAATGTCTTTGCTGTGGTATATAATTAAAACGAGCTGATATGGCCCAGTGATATTTGAGTTTCAGTGAAAATTAAAGAACGTTTAGTTCCAAAGTGGCATTTGCATTTTGCTCAGCACGATATGCCGCTAAACTTAACAAATGAGTCCGTCTAAGCGTTGAAAATGCGGCAGGACTATATAGATGTGAATGTTTATCTACAAAGGTATATGCATAAAAGTATATGTAAATTACATATGCGTGAATGGAAAGCATATTTATATGGATAAGGATAAATTAAAAATCCTTACTGTTAATTATTAAACGGCAATCTTATTTGAGATTCAGAGATTTCATTTAGAAAGTAAAAATGATTTACTATCAATAATTAATTAGCCACAACTTTAGGAAATAACGGCGTGTTATTTTTTGAAACCAACGAATAATAACTATAATTTAAATATAATTTTGACATTGTATGAGTCATTTGATCAGGTTTGAACTTATTCCAATAATATAACATAAAAAGTGTAATTATATAGATATAGTTGAGTTATTTTGGCAAACTGCACGACCAAAGTACGAACTATAGACGACGATTCAATTCTACAACCAATTCCCATTGACTGGAACAATTTCAGAGAAATAAAATTAAAGTAATAATTTAATATTTCAAAATATATAGCTTCCGCTGGTAAAATACTATTATTTGAAAGCCACTTACAAATTGAATATTATAAATAAAGTGATAAATAATTCTTTTCCAAAATGTTATTTAATACTTGACTACGAGGCAAGCATTTTTGTAATTTATATTGTTTAGATGACAATTATAACAAACGTCAAATGGTAATTATGAAAAATGTAGCCATGTAGGTATATTTGATATACAGAGTGTATATAAATGATTGTAAGGCGTTTGAATTTCCTGCTTTCCACTTTTTTACTTTAAGTTGGTGCCAAGTACTAGTCAAATCTCTGAGGCTGTAAATATTGTATATCATAGGCGTAACATAAAAAATGAGAAGAGGAACAATATTAGTGAAATATACAAATTTATTAAAAGATAATTACAATAAAATTATTTTCTAATATTGATATTTTAAATTGTACTCTATCTTAATTTCAGATGAGACTAGTCAATGAAAATTATTACAAAAGTACAACACTTTATTCAAGATATTTATCATATAAAATTTTGAAAATTACAACATTTGTTCAAAATGCTGCCTGCCCATGTAAATTCAAACACAAATTCCCTCTATATTCTTTAAATAACCAAACATGAAATAATCCAAAGGAGTCAAATCTGGTGACCGAGAAGGCCTCTACTTATCAATCTGTCCCCAAAAACTATTACAGATATTCTAATGTTCTCTGCGCAGTGTGGGCTGTAGCACCATCCTGTTGGAAATAACCAAGCGCAACTCACCCCTTGTGAACTTGTTCAATAAAAGGATATAAAATTAGATTTTGATAGGTATTAGTATCAATATTTTGGTGAAAGAAGATAGGACCGATGATTCTTCTTCTTGACAGCGCTAACTATACGCCGATTTTTTGAGGATGTAACGGAGTCTCAACAAAATATGAGGATTTTCTTCCCACCAAATTTATTGTTCTGTGAATTTACATATCAACTGAGATAGAACCATGCTCAGTCGCTGAAGAAAGTAATATCCAAGATATCGTCATTGTTTAAAACTTCCTTGAACCATTCACAGTACTGGGTACGACGAGAAAAATCCGCACGCCTTTTGACAGGTACCAAGTGATAAATTTGTTTGGTCTGGTAAGCACCGTAAAGATTTTGTAAGGCTCGCATCCATTCTTTGATCAATATCCGCAACACCTTGTTCAGTTAGAACAGTTGGACGACCTGTAGGTTTTCCTTTCGCAACATTCCCTGTTTTGCCATGCTGTACAAAACAATCTTGCGTAAATTCTACGTTGGGAAAATCTTCTTGAAATTGCTGGTGGCAATTTTGATAGGAATAATCCCATTTTCCTTGATGATTGCGTATTCTTGAACGAAAATATGCCGCAACAATAAATTTGTAGTGCAGATCTGTGAAAACCATCATTAACCTAAAAGCGAATGTTGATTATCTTTGTACGGATCTATTATGACTTACTTATGTCGCTTACCGATACTAATATGCGGGTGTAAAAAGTGGCAATAAGAACAGCCTTTCTAATAATAAATAAGTAAAATAATAAAGTAAGTAGATAAAAACGTATATCAAAATAAAAACAATGGGATAGTAAGACGCTACTGATCATTACCGGTATATCTTGTAGAACCACCAACTTTCCGGCATAAAAAAAGCGCGGGCGATTCAAACGCCAACGCTTTGTTGAAGACATTGTAAAAATTATTCGTTTTATCACGTTCACTATTATCTATCAGCAGTAATTCTTTATATAACAGCTTGTACGTGGAAATAGATTAGTTTTCGAGGTTACTATATATTTTTTAGATTACTAGTACTTTCAGAATTGACAACACAGAACGTTGCAAAAATCTTTTGCTTGGAAACCCTTATAAAAGAAATAAAATAGCTGAAAACACGTTTATTTACAACATCCAATTAAACCACAATCTTTACATATTTTAGACAAGAAGTTTTTTGACAAAGGAAGAATACATAATCATTAATGAGAATAATGTGTCAAATTATGAGACTGATATTAAATGCAAAATTAAAATTAAAATTTGGTCTTTAGGAGATTACAGAGGTACACTATATACAACAAAATCATAATGGAAGTAAGAATTGAATCATGCATGAATCACAACAGATGATCCAAGTTTAATATTATTGTTGAATAATATTAAACTTTGATCATCTGTTGTGATGACGGCAAATACAGTGATATTTGAATACAGAAAGTCCCACCGTAGATACATACAATTTAAATTAGCAAAGAAATCCTCAGTACAAAAAAATATAACCCAACATTAAAATGCAAAATTTACGGAAAAAGTTGCTTAAATAGACAGAACATAAATATAATAAGTATATATAATCTAAAATAAATGGTTGTTCACAATCTTGATGTCACACCCAATTTGGTGTCCCTTAAAAAACGTCCAGAGAATCTGCCCAGCAGTTTTCCTATTGGTAATCGGACGTCAGGAAATATAGACAAAACACTAAGGGAGAAATGGCAATAAGATATTATGAAACGAACGAAGTGTCCACCAAGTTTAATTGAAACAAAAATTTATCAATACGACGCTCGCCGAATACTACTCATTAATAATCCAGAATATATTCAGCAATTTCTTCCAACAAAATTAATCAAGCGCCATAAATAATAAACTATCTCTCCTTGTACCATTAAATGCGGTATCGGAAATAAGCTGAATAGGAAATATGCGAGCAATCGATGGACCAACGGCAGGTGGAATCGGTGACTATACGACAATATCTAACGAAAAAGATGATATTTAAATGGTGTACAATTCAACTCAACAATTGAGCATGCTTGCTCAAGACTGTAATTACAAGTCAAAATTACACAATAAATTCAAAAAGAAAACAAAGTAATTGAAGATTATGGACGTACAGTATTTTAAAATTTTATATAGCTTAGATAGACTATTTAGGTCTTGAGCTGTGGTACTTCTTTCCATTTTTTTTTGTCCTTGGTAAGTGCACTTCAGTTTCCAATCTGTTTTTTCTTAAGATCTTTCTCTAATGCATTTATCCATCTCTTCCTGATAGTCCTGTCATCTTGCACTCATAACAGGTTGTTCAAGCAATATTTTTCTATTTCGTCTCTTGTCCATTCATTCCAGGTGCCCCAATTATTGTAATCTTCTGCTTTTAACAAATTCGCCTTTAGGCTTTTCTCCAAAAAGTTGGTACAGCTCTAAAATTGTTCTCCTTTCCCAGCCATATTCGGTTCTTTTGCCATCGTAGATCCGTCTTAATATCTTCCTTTTCCAAATTCTATCCTCTCTTGACTCGTACAGTTTAGAACCAGCAGGACTCACATTTATAAGACTAGGTTGGTCTTAATATCGTTTTGTATACTTTAATTTTGTATTTCGGGATACTTCTCTGGATATTATAATTCTATTCAAACCTCCAGCAGAATTATTACCTTTCGCTATATACGTAAGTCGATTTCTCTGTCTTCGCTGCATTTATTGGTTATCAGTGAACCCAAATACATACATATATTCTTGAACCCCTTCAACTTCCCATTGAGTAATTCCACAAGATATCTTTAAACTTTGCCATGTGTCACTTTCATGTTTGCTCTTATTAAGTTCCACATACTTTGTTTTTGTCATCTTAAATTCCAAGCCCATATATTTTGTAGTTGCTATAAGCTTATTGTGATGTTTTCTAATTCCTGTCTATTACTTGCCCACAGCACAATATCATCGGGGTAGGCAATGCATTGTGATGGCTTTTATAAAATGAATTTACTTCCCTATTTATTCCACTTGTACGTATTACGTCTTCTAGCGCCAGATTAAAAAAAGTTGTTGACAACGGATCTCTTTGTCCTCTGAGTATATCTAGTTTTCTGTTTGTATTGTCATCAATCTTGACTGCCGTACTTGTATCTTGTATTGATATTTTTATTAATTCCATCAATTTGAAAGAAATCTACAGTCCACAGTTTCCACTAATACTCTTCCGTTTATATTGTCATAAGCACACTTAAAATCGACAACAACATGCAAACTGGTATATATCTTTCATAGCATCCCTTCAATATATGCTTTACCATAAAGATTTGGTCGTTCGTCGACCTGCCTCTTCTAAATACCCCTTGATACTCTCCCAGCACCTTTTCTTAAAAATTACCTAAATAAATTTCGAAACAAGACCGAGCAATCAGACAATTACTTAAGGAAGTACAGACATAACACAGAAATGTACTATATGTCGATAAGAAGGAACAACAAATATAGGGTATCATGGAAGGTGGACCGATTGGTTTAAAAATATTATTTAATATTAATAATACCGATTTCTAACTAAAAATTGGGAATCTAAATTCAAATTAACACACGCGGGCTTCCAAAAGTAAAGGACAAGATATTGCGCCATACCAATAACAAATTAAAATTTAAAATGTAACATTTTGTTGCATCTCTTTATCGTATATTATTTTCAACATAGTAAACATTTGCAGAAAATTTGGTTAAAAAATATATATTTAGAGATAGTTCGGCTTTCTTGTCACACAATATAAATTCTGTTCCAGTATGTATGATTATTCCCTGAGATTTAAGAAAATAAACAAGCTCTGTAAATCTTTTTCACACAGGGAGAGCTGCATATTTCACGAGTACAAAAACATAAGTCTCATCATCGTGGACACGCAACATTAAAAAGAAAAACTAACAAGCAGAAAACCATGCGATGTTTTTATTTCGTTCACCGCCTACTTCAACGTGTCCGACTTAATATTTAGGAAATTCGAATCGAAATGTATATTTTCGGTGTTCCCGCAGTCCATGGCATATAATTAACGCGTTTGATAATAACAAGGGTCTCTCCTTACACCTGACTGACTCTGTTTTAGCTCGTCGATCATCGGAAACCATTAATTTTTAATTGGGAAGTTACATAAATTTCACATCGGTAACGCACACGATAGGTTTAAGGGAAATGTCCGGATCATTTAATCACAGTTTTCATGCACCTTCCCCATGATATATGTCTGTAAACATGTGTGTGTATGTTCTACTGATGTATTCTTAGAAACTAAAACATTCTGATTTTGAATAAGCAGTTTTTACTTCATATGGTTGATTGGTATTTTCCACATTTAAAATCAAATTATATAATCTTGCTTGTCTACTTCCCGATATTCTGATTAGACAGACTTAATTATTCTATTACGTCTAAGTGAATAAAATGCGAGAGAAAAGAAATAGAAGTACCACATCGGATTATCAATGGAAGCACAATCAATAATGTTACGTACTGTACGTATTTTCTATGAAAAATCTGATATAGATAAGTATTTGGAAAATTTAATCCAACTTAAAGGTATTACGCTATTGGTTTACGAGATGCTTTTATCAAAATTAACTAAATTTAAAATTTGCCTCAAAATGGGGTAGCTTTTCTTCACGAATGGAAACAGTACAAGCAACTAAATTTTAATTTGGGAGAAGAAAGAAAGCAAATTTTCGATTGTGAATACTCTAAATTCTATATATATATATATAGATAAATTGAAATTACTGTTTTAAAACAGAATTATGGGTTTGTAATCAAATGAAACACAATAATTTGATGTATTGTGACGTTTCGATTTTATTTCAAATCTTCATCAGACATAACATCCGTGTTGTGTAAACATTATAGGTTTTAACATAATATTAAACCAACATCACAGCGTTGTGTATAATTTACAAATTTTACATATTAAAAACAAATTCACTACGCTTATAAAATTCATTAAAATTAGGACGTCATACAATTAACGCAGATCTTTATATTTTATACTTTTAATTGTATGACGTCCTAATTTTAATGAATTTTATAAGCGTAGTGAATTTGTTTTTAATATGTAAAATTTGTAAATTATACACAACGCTGTGATGTTGGTTTAATATGTTAAAACCTATAATGTTTACACAACACGGATGTTATGTCTGATGAAGATTTGAAATAAAATCGAAACGTCACAATACATCAAATTATTGTGTTTCATTTGATTACAAACCCATAATTCTGTTTTAAAACAGTAATTTCAATTTATCAACATACATTGTACAAGTACAAGCAACTTATACTACTCTCTCTCTCTCTCTCTCTCTCTCTATACCGTGTGGCCGCCGTTCATAGCGCGATGCATGTATTAGTAACTACTGGTCGACTATAAATGGGCGTGCCAACTTGAATTGCCACACCGACAGCGGGCGTATAAGTTATACGTATAAATGTATTCGTAGGCAAATCAAGTGAAGAGCAGTGTAATAGGTATTGCGTTCCCATTGTAAGTAATTATTTATAGTTGTTTGAAGCATCAGATAATCACTGATAATATGTCAGTGAAGTAACTCATCACAGCTTCATAAACAACATAAAAGAGCAAAAATAAATAATAAATAACTCCTTGACTTTAAAATAAAAAAAATTCTTAACTAAAATAATATTTTTCAACAAATATTATAATCTAAAAACTCAACTATAATAAATTACTGAAACATAAAATATTTACTTCTTAAAACAGAATTGTAATTCAACATTGCAATTAACCTGTAATTAGCTAAAAAAATGTTATTCCTAAGCAATAATAAAACTCGAACTGACGCCCATATGTGGAAGCGACTGCCCGACTACACCGTATAAATGTGAATTTTTTGGACAAATACGAGTGCATCATAGGCATATGCGAAATACTAGCTCTGTTGTAATCCAGTATAACACTGCGTCTACTTGTTTACCGTTCTAATACACAGACATCTCTATCTGTTTCGCTTACTCTACAGGTATCGCGATAATGCAGACGCACGCGGTCTTATGGTATATATATATATATCTAAGTTGATTTTTCTGCTTCGCGCTGAGTAAATTAATTTAGGAAATTTTATCACAAAAATTTGCCTACGATGAGATTTGAACGCATGACCTTCTTATCACCGGTAAGACGCGCTCTCACCTGCGCCACGCAGGCCTGAGTCCATATCTACTTAAACGTCTTGATCTCTTCAAGTAACAGTTGAAATAATACATCTTTCTCCGGCAGTTCGGAAATGAATGTGTAAATTTGAATTATAAATATTTTTTTAAAATTCCGTTTGTCTCAGCGTAGAAATATCTAAATCGATTTTTCTGCTTCGCGCTGAGTAAATTAATTAGGAAATTTTATCACAAAAATTTGCCTACCATGAGATTTGAACTCATGACCTTCTTATCACCGGTAAGACGCGCTCCCATCTCTGCGCCACGCAGGCCTGAGTCCATATCTCCTCAGGCCTGCGTGGCGCACGCTCCGTATATATATATATATACGGAGTGTCCCAGTAAAGCGATAAAGTCCATTATCAGTAATTAATAAGGTAGGCAGGGAAAAAATAATATAAGAATTATGGATAATCATTTTCATTTATACAGAGTGTTCGTCAATGAAGAACCAATGCAAACTTATATATTTTTAATTGTATACTATACATTTCTCTACATTTTATGATGGCCTCTTAAGAACTGATTTAACAGACATCTATTTATATTGGTCGATTTTCAACTGTCTCCGAGTTATGGTGATTATTCGTCAAAACTTGTTCAACTTCCGAACAATTGCTATGAAATAACTATTGATAATGAAAGACTTATTATGAACTCAATTATTAGATATACCATTTCAGTATGTGAATTTAATATTTATTTAGACATTCCAAAGTATGTTCTTTACAATTACATACCATTTGCCAAAGTTACAAATTGTCAAAAAAAGAAGAAATATACTTTCATATTTGCATCTGTGGGCGCTATTGCAAAAGGTATAAAATGTTATATCCGATGAAATCCGATGACGACAATATGCATTTTAAAACTATGAGTTGCCATGGCTTGCATTACACAGACCATGACTAAAATTAATCGGAGAGAGCTGCTTATAATATTTTCTATTTATAATATGTAATTTTTACTAAAATTAAATTAAATTAAAATTATAAAGTACTAATGTAAATTTGAAGTTTTATCAACATTTTGACATACAGCAACTCCGATATTTATATTTGCTAATTCATAACTTTGCAAGCTTGTCGCCTAAAGCTTGCAAATCTGTGAACAGGAAACATTGGAAATATCATAGTTATAAGTAGGTACTCGAATTTACTAAATATTATCCATTTTTGACCAGAAATGGATTGTAATTATTTACTAGCATAGAAATATACAGGCACACACAGTTTCTACTATATACTTATCAAGAAATTGTTCCAAATATTTATAGGTCATTTCAAGCTCGACTTCAAATGTATAAATAAGATGGCAATACTTTTGAACGTTTAATAGTTTTGTTTCTCATTTTTTACTTCAAATGTATTTGTTTTTATGTGTTATACATTTTAAATATTAAATTATACGCACGTAGTAATAAACTAACCAATACTATTGATGTTTTTCATCTCTCACGATTTCTTTAACATATTAGGTGATGACTTGTAATAACTGTGATGATTGAAAATGACAACCTATACTATGTCTTTCAATGTACTTATTTTTCACTAAAGCAAATTAGAATATATGTAATGACGGTTTTGCCTTTTCAACTATAGCTATAAACGTAAGTTTTTCGCTTTAACAACTGTTTGGTACACTGTAACTGCGATACTTGAAACTGTACATAAATCCTGAATTATCAAGCATGGAACAATTTTAAAAATTTCACGAAAATTACTTGGAAACAGAAGAGATTCTTTTCATTTAATTTAATGAACACAGGAGCATATATTTTTAAATTAATAAATCGTTATTGGGTTTCTTCAGATATAACACTCTGCAACCTTTGCAATATCGCCCACACAAACATATATAAAAGTAAGAGAAACAGTAAATTTTTAATACCTTTCAGTCGTATGTAAATATATAGGTGTTTATTTTTTATAGAACTTTTAACTTTCGCAAATGGTATATAATTCTAAAAAAAAGTGTCTGTTGGTTTGTCGTTGTCGAACACTCTGTATAAATGAAAATATCTTTAAATACTAGAGTTCATGTTTATTTACTTTACGGGTTTGCTAGGACACTGGATATATATCGTATTTGCAAATATATATATATATATATATATATATATATATATATATATCGAGATAGTATCATAATATATTCTTTACTATAAAAATGAAGTTTTCTTATTATTTATCAATCTTTTTAATTTGTTCATGTTAAACGTTTGAACGTTTTAATTGTTAAATATTTACATAGGCAGTTTATGGCTTTCAAGATGGACAATCGACCTTGTATGCGATGCATTTTCCCGGTACTTTCTTACTGATGTGTAAAATAAGGAGAGAAAAAAACAAAGATTGAGATAACGAAGAGAACAGCGGGACGGCTAACTTTATGTTAATGTACACCATTGTACACCATTGGATGCTTGGGGCCCGTACACATTCCGACCAATGACCATGGAACTGAAACGAACCCAATGCACAAAAAAGAGCATTACCTGAACACTCCCATTTGTTCGTCGAAAAAGACGAAACGAAAAAAAAAACATTGAAAACACGAACTTACAGAAACAAAAAAGAGCTCATTAAAAATACATCAGTCTATTACGTTTGTGTTGTGTTACTTTTAAACATGGAGGAAAGTATGGACCTAACCGAATTATTTAAATAACGCTAATATGAAGATATCATCATATCATAGCCGTTAATAAGAGGTTACCATAATAAACCATAATAAAACTCAAAGTGTATAATATTAGCTATATACATATTTATTTATATAAATAGGTGTAATAATATTATTACTATTATCAGATCGTTCACAAGAAGGGGGAATACATTAATGGAGATATTTTAATACCCAATTTTGTGAGATTATTATAATATATTGCTACTTTGCAAGTTAAAATAATAAATTATGCATCAGCAAAACCATACAATTCTTGTGTTTCTGAAACAGTCAAAGCTAACTGCAATTTATATCTGAAATAAGGAAACGCATGTAATAATCACTGACTGCATAAAAGTAAAATAAGTCAATCTATATTTGAATTATACACAAAAAATTAACCTGATAACGTTAAAATACTGACAGTATTTAAAAGTCTTAACAAGTACTAAACTAGAACCTACGATTTTGAATTTGCTAGAACAGCACGCTAACCAGTACAATTAGAAAGCATTTTTCTACATCAAGAAATCATAAAGGTCTTTTCTATGGAATAGTATATTAAAACACAAGCGTAAGTTTAGATAACGAGCCTCCTTTGGTGGATCCTAAAAAACGAGTGCCCAAAATGTATCATGAAACGTGTGTTTTTCCTTTTTTATTCCTATTTCTGGTTTAAAATATTCAGAAATTAAATAGACTAGAGTGTAATTTGATTTATCGTGATATTGTCATTCTAAGTTAAAAGCTTAGACTGATTCAAGTAATACATTAGATGTTTTTATTAAGCATTACAATATTTTTTTATTTTTTCTATAATTTTTATTTTTTTTTATATGTTTGTTACTGTCAAACGTTTGTCAAACGACATTTAAAGAAAGTAAAACGGTTCGTTAATATAGTTGTCACCTACTGTAAACAAGCAAAATTAATGTATTATAAAGTGATACATTTTATGGTAAATTACCGTGGTAAAATTAATTAATAATATGGGTCGTACGCATTGGGAATTAGAAATTCTCGTTATTATATCGACAACTTGGAAATGTCTTATTTCATTTCACATTATATAATCATATCATGATTATATTTAACTATAACAGTACACATATTTTAAAGCAGTCTTAATAACTTGTAATTTTGAATTCATATTAGGTTAAAGTTTAGGCCTCTAATTTTCAATATCACTGCTAAAAAGACTCATTAAACTTGGCTTGTGGGATACTAATGAAAAAAATTGACAATTAAATTGTAGACGTATATTCACTAAGATGCAATGGCGGCGGAGTAAATCAATTACAAACGCATTATACTATGTACACATAAAATAATTAAAGAGGGTTTTCATGCAGTTCGAAATTTAATATAAGTGGACATAATTAAAACAGTATTTAATATAGTATAATAATAATATAGTTGAAATAGTATGTTGCAGCCATTAGAATAGCTGCAAAATACTATTTAAAAATGCAATTGCAAACGAACCAAAAGTAGAAGAACTAAGTTTAGATAAAATATAGTAATAATAGGAGCATGGAAGAAGAAAACTTCTACGGATTATTCTCAATATTTCTTAATTCTTGTAGATTTTATGCTCAGTTGAACCATAGATTTTAAGTCGTTGCAAGGGAAATAATCTAATGGATTTAGGTTCTCTTCTGTTGTAGGAACTCTTTGGCAATTCATTGCTCTAAATATCTTTGTTTCGCTAGTGTATTATGAATGAAAATATACCATTTACATAGTTCAAGAAAATACCAATCGAAATCCATAGTATGTGTGGGTATATCGTCTACTTCTGTAATAATCATCGAATCATTGAAGTGCATCAGCAAACAATTTATTCATTCTGGTAGGTCATTTTATGTACAAAAACAAAAAAATGGCCCCAGTATACCTTTGGGTATTCCACTAAACACACTGAACCTATTCGAACCAGTGTTTATATTTATTAATTAAGATTGTGAATTGTTCCCTAAAACTAACTAGATGATCATTTTGATCAACTCCGTCAAAAACCATAGAATTTTCTATGAAAATCCTTTCTAACTTCAATAGCGCTTTAGATGAATGGCTTTCTGTAGTACATAATTTCACAAACTCGATCATTCAATTTTTGCTATTACTGGATTAAGTCAATTTGGTCTATAATTTCTGATACGATCTTCATTTCCTTTTCCAAAAATTGTCTTTATTAATGTTGTCATCATGTGGTTGGGAAACTACCGAAGCAAACGTTTATTACTCCTGATAAGAGTCCATACATGTCATGACTCATGTACACAGTTTTGCTGCCAATCTAAATATCTCGTAAGGCGCGTTCTCACGAGTCAAGTTTAGTTGACCGATTGTAGTTGATCAACAAAAGTTGGGTGAAAACTGTAGTGAGAACCTTTCTGTCAATAGAGTTGATCAACTTTGTAGTTGATCAAGAGAAGTTTGCTCCAGTCAAACATTTGTCGTTCAAGTGATGAGTCATCACGATTTGCTTTCAAGTTGAAACTACTCTTGAAACGTGTGAACGTGTGAACTCGGGGGTCAACTTTTGTCGGCTGTGTGGTATGCTTGCAACTGTCCGCGGCACACGTGCTTGTGTTTGATTTTTGATATAAGATTTTAATAATAATAAAATAATTTAAAAGGATGAGCCTCAAGTGGTCTGAAAGTATTATGATGAAATTTTTGGAACTATATCATAAGCATGAGTGTCTTTGGAACCATCGATTGGATAAATATAAAAATAAAGATGCACGAGAAAATGCTTTGTGTTCTATTGTCAAGGAAATGGAAATTTGTGGTCTTACTATTACTGATCTGAAGAACAAAATCAAGACTATTAGAACGATGTATAAAAAAGAACATTCATTGGTTTGCAAATCAATAAAAAGTGGAATGGGAACAAACGAATTGTACGTGCCAAAATTGTTTTGGTATAAAAGAGCAGATATATTTCTAAATGGTGTTACATTCACAAGGGACACTACATCAAATTTAGTAAGTATACTTTTCATTCTTGATTTGATTTTTACATTAACTATTAATTATTCATCGTCGTGTATCATATTCAATTGCCAGGACACAGCACCATGTCCAGAAAAATATTCGGCATATTTATCACGCACATTAGTCGCTAATGTTGTGTAGTTGCGACTTCCTAAATTAACTTGTAAATTAAGAAAACCATTCGTGTTGATACTACGTGTTCTCCAAGAACCTTGCATAATGTGCCTATTATTTAGATCTTCAATATCAAAAGAACCAGGTGGTGTATATTTTTCACCCGAACTAATTTTAACCAATTATGTAATGCTAAAGTTGCTTTAACAATTCCGTCCACCTTGGTAATTTCAACCGCTATATGTCGTTGAAAGACTTTGAATCTAAAAACCAAAATTCCAAATGCATTTTCAACAATGCGACGAGCTCTTGATAAACGATAGTTGAAAATTTTTTGTTTTCTCGATAAATGAGTAGTTCTTCCGAATGGTTTTAAAATGTAGGTTCTTAATGGGAAAGCATCGTCAGCTATACAAATACTCTATCTTTTGGAAAATTTAATTTATTCCTAATGTCTTCTAATGCTGCATTCAAAGATGATTTTGCAAAAACGGCAGCATCATTTGCGCGTCCATTTGTGCCTACGTCAAAATAGCGAAAGCAATAGTTTGCGTCAACGCACGCAAACAAAATTAAGCTGTATGTGCCCTTGTAATTAAAATATTCTGATCCACTGTGAGGGGCATTTCGTATTACAATACGTTTTCCATCTAACGCACCACAACAATTTGGAAAATTCCATCGACAGTAGTATTTCCTTTGAATTGTCTTCCATTCTTCTTCACTTTTTGGCACCTGTAACCAAAAAAAGGTTTCCTCATGTTGCTGCATATTTAATATAATTTTTAATAATATGAATTACTTTAACAAAGTTTTATTCTATTCCAGATGAAACTGCAAGCGAAACGCTCGAAAATGCAGCACAAACCCAAGATGAAAATGTATTTCCTGCATCAACATCTGCATCTGTTACTGTTGAAAATGATAATACACAGGAAGACGCAATACATTTACAAAACACATACACTGCCAATCCGTCTATTCCAAAACAATCAAAGACAACAAATGCCTTTGGTGGTCCTCAGAGTCGCAAACGTCAAATATCAGGAAACAAAAATATTTCAACTATAAGAATTCGATATATTTGGCAAATATATCGCTGTCCAGCTAAAGCATATGCCGCTTTACGATGCAATCATCTGCCAGAAACAAATTCAAAGTATAATAAAACAAAAGCGATTGCAGCTATTAACAAGACAGTCCCAGTATGATACAACTCCATCATCAGAGTTTCCACCGTCTGAGTATGAGAACACTCCATCACCAGCATTTTCACCTTCTTATTATCATTCATCTCCACCGCCAGCGATTTCAAACAACACTGATGGAGAATATTGGTCGTCGTCTCTTTCAAATTAAACATGCGATGGATAACAATGCAACGCGGTTTTGCAAGAGTCATCTAACATACTTACTGTAGCTTTACGAAATGTCTTAGACTAAATGTTGTACTACTTGTATCAATAAACTTTTATACTTACTTTAATAAAATCTTGCAAAGCATCGTATATTGCCGTACAAACATCTCCCAAAAAATTTGAAATGGTATTTTTAGGTACTAGGTATAAGGAAGCTAGCGTTGAAAATTTAAATTTAAAAAAAAATTTAATTTTGGTGAGATTGCTTGTCGCATTACTGTATCTTGTTTCTTTATGCGATGCAGAACTTTCGACAACAATCCGTTAAATTTTTCTTCGGACATTCTTAAATGATTTCTATATCCTTCTTTATCCTCTAATGCCAGCTCCTTCAGCAAGGTATCTGATGCTCCAACTCTACTTCTTCTTAAAATCCACTGTCTCACCCAAAAACGACGTTTCTTACATCTTCTGTTCATATCACATAAAATTCTTTTCAGTTCTTCTGTTAACAAAATTGCAACCTTCTGTACACATTCACGCACAACTGCATTCGACGACATTTTAAAACTGAAACGGTCGATCGGTTTATGTTGAAATGTGTGAACTTAAATTTATTCAAGTCTTATTCCACTTTTGTTGATCAATTAAAATCGGTCAACTAAACTTGACTCGTGAGAACGCGCCTGTACTGCAGTACATATCTGGATTATAATCCAGATATGTACATGGTTACCATATCTCTGAATATATTCAGAGATATGGTAACCATGTATACAGGGTGATTCATATAAAACTCCCTAGCATCATAGCTAAATTTTACCTGTCAAATTTTGACAGCGCAGTTGATTCACTGACTTCATTCAAGCCTCTCTCTTATAAAGCGCATAAAATATTTTGAGTCTATAAAAACAAGAAAAAACAATTGCTAGTGCTGCCTTACTGTTTATAACAACTACGTAAACATCTATTTGTAATACGAAAAATTGTTTGTATAAGATTCAGCGTTAATTGTAATCATATTTAAAATAATTTTGCCTGGGCATTTTCTTTTTTAGCGAAAAATTAAAAAACAACTGCCTTCAGTTTTGAGATAATCAAGTTTTTATAACTTTGTTTTAGCTTCCCTTGATGCCTTTATGTCAGACCACGTTCCTCAGAAATGTCAACAATGCATTTTAAAAATAAGCGAACAATGAGGACAGGGAGTTTTATATTAATTATCCTGTATATACCTAACATAAAAGGATGATTAAAAATGAAGAGAAACATGTAGACTGGGAAAGAACTGCGAAACATAAAAGAAAAAATTATTGGAAAAGATAAAACCCTGCAATAGTTTGTCTTTAGGAAGTAAACTAAATAAGAAGGAGTTTATTGCGTCAATGTCTACATTTAATGCCACTTAATTCCTGGCATTTGTAAACATACACACGAGGAACATTGTTTTTATTATTATTTATCCTGCTGTAACTAGAAATAACAGAGTATATTCTATTACCAGTAAATGAATATAATTTACTGGTGTTTTTCTTAGAAAATCACGCTTGCTTCTTATTACACGTAAATGTTAATAATTTGTGTTATCTTGATTTACGACTAAATGACAATTATTATCTATAATCACTTCTAAATATTCTTAATCCATGTAATTTTGCATTTACAAAAAGAAAGCGTATTAAAAATCATTTTAAATTAATCACACTTATTATTTGTGGCAGATGTACTTGCAGTTTTGAAAAGGTTTTATTTTTAAAAATGACACAAAAAAAGCAAGCAACGTTTTCGCACTCAACGAATCAGTGTAATACATCAAGAACTTTAATGAGATATAATTACATTTATAAGAAAATTTACACCTAATATGTAATAAATAATGTCCATAACTCATTCCTGCATGTGCTCGGGTATCGTGTTATACGGTTCTTGCCCAAAATATTTCATACATTTGACGTTTACGTTTATAAAACTGTGCATATTGTACTTTGTGCGCTTCCAGTTATTTCGTATATTGTTACATCACGTTTTGCATACTCTATTGGCCAAGGAAGATACAGGAGTAGAAGGAAGATAGTGGAAAAGGAGTGAGATGATAGAATAGGACGTTCGATTGAATATAACCGTGTAAAAAGCAATTACGATGGTCCGATATAACACTACATCATGTGTATGTGATGTGTAAAATACAGGTTTCGACGATGGATGTGATGTTGTTTGATTTATTATTTTATGGAAGGTGTACACTCACATGCACACATACACATGCACGTCCACATCAAAAAGCTTCATTAACTATACATACATAAACTATATAGATTGTTCTTGTCTCTCTCGCTCCATTTCGCTTGTCTTTCAAAATTTATTGGAAGCCATAAAATCTATACGGACAATAATAAATGATGTAGGTCCCTATCTATAAAATATATGAAGTTTCTATGTGTAAAGGTGACGTCGAAAACTTTGTCGAAATTTAATTATTGGCCGGGTAGATCTCATTTGATGATAAGAATTTTTAGTTTATTACTGCCAGTATCGTCATCCGTCAAAAATGAAGAATATGTCTAATAAAGAATATATGGGATGTTAGATGAGATTTTCTATGGGCATTAAATGTTTTCTGAGAAGGCTTTATCTATGGACGTTCCGAAGTATAGAAAAAAATTCTATTAAGAAATTATGAAATTATTTATTTATGAAGCATCCATTGAAATTTACATTGCATTCATATTATACAGATTAATTATCAATATTAGTTCCGGTATACTTATTTTTTTATTTCAACTCGTCCCCTATGCTTTTATTTGCAAGTTCTTTCAAAAAGTCTCAGGTCACAATCATATGCGAATATGAGAAAATATATTGACATACTGCTGGAGTTTTGATTTGACGAAGTTCGACTTTGTTTTATTGTTTCTCTATGATATAATTATTTGATAGCAATTTATACAGAAATATTCACTTGAAAAACATGAAATACAAAGAAATATACATGATATGTATGACTAAATAAACTATTCCTGGTTTGATGTTAATGCTTCTTCTTATATTTCATGGAGAATTTATTTTGCAAAGCCTATAAATTTCGTCAACATTCTCGTAAATTTAATTATGAGCTATAATAGGGAAATCTAAACAGTTCTTGGAGCTATTCTCTGTCACACACCTTATAAATAAAATAAATAATTGATAAATCTAAGAAATGATTCAAGCTGTGATGTATAAAATTTAGAGGGTAGAAAAGCTTTTATTGTAAATAGCTGATTTGCAAGCCCCCAATGTCAATATTTCTTTTTATTATATACTGATTGTTTTTTTTCTTTCTTTATCAGCATTGCAATTGCTGTATCGAGAGTACCAGGGAAAAGAGAAGTCCATTACTGATATCCATTAATGTAGCTGGAGGGAAAAAAAACGAAATACAAAGAATGTTTGAGAACCAAAAATCAACACAAACTTACACATTTTTAAATGGATGAAGTTCCAATTTCTGTATTGAAATACTGCGCGGAAGAACTAGCACCTCCTCTTGTGCATCTAATAAATACTTCTTTTCAGAGTGGAGTATTCCCCGATGACTTAAAGCGCTCCATTATTAGGCCTATATACAAAAAGGGCGATAAATCGAAGTTCGAAAACTATCAACCCATAGCCCTACTATCAAACATCTCAAAAATTTTTGAAAAAATAATCTTGACAAGAATCGTAAAGTTTTTGGACAAAAACAATTTATTAAACACGACCCAGAATGGTTATGTGAGGGGACGATCAACAACAAGAGCTATGTTCCAATTCCTAATGGAAATATACGATGGTATTAATAATCAAGAAAGCGTAATTTGTACTCTAATAGACCTATCTAGGGCTTTCGATACAGTTCATCATGGAGTCCTCTTGGAAAAACTGGAATTGGTTGGCTTCAGAGGAGTGGCGCGAGAGTGGATTGCGTCCTATCTGGCGGGAAGGAAACAATGTGTAGCAACATATGATAATACGGGGAAGGAAATTCGCTCGGAGTGGCGTAGGGTTTCCTTTGGGGTTCCGCAAGGTTCTATCCTGGGACCATTGCTGTTTATACTCTATGTCAACGATTTCCCGGACGTTGTAGACAGCTTGGCTGTTATGTATGCCGACGACACCTCCATTGTGACTCGGGCAGCTGGTGAGAAAGATTGTATCAATAAATTAAAAACACAACTTGGAAATATGGAGGAGTGGTTCTCCAGTCATAATTTAAAACTTAATATACACAAGACCAGTTTCATAAAATTCACCAACTTTGAAGAACCTTGGCAAACGTCACACAATGGAAATATGCTTACTTCTGTAGAGAGTGCACCTTTCCTGGGATGGTCCATAGACTCTCATTTGTCTTGGCGTCAGCATGTAGATTGTCTAGCTGGTAGACTAAGCAGCTCGTGCTATGCTTTGAAAATGGTGGCAAAAAACGTTGGTGTTGGCACCGCGATGACTGTTTACTACTCTAATGTGTATTCCAGACTTAAATACGGCGTGATATTCTGGGGTAACTCGGTGGACTCGGATAGACTTTTTATACTTCAGAAGGCCTGCATAAGATCGGTTTTTGGTGTGCGTCCAGGTGACTCCTGTGTCAACATTTTCAAGTCAAATAATATACTGACATTGCCATCTATGTTTGTGTTAGAATGTGCACTGTTTGTTAAGCAGAACTATCTCGAATTTTTCAAAAAATATGAATTATCACACTGCCATAACACAAGAGGAAACTCTCATAAGTTTTTGTCACAACCGCGAACGCACTTGACAAAAATTCAGAAAAATGTTCTGCATCAGTGCATGAAGATTTATAATCATCTTCCAGCCAAGATTAGAGAACTGCCACAAACACGTTTTAAAAATACACTTAAAAATATTTTAATTACAAGAACCTTGTACAAGATCGAGGACTTTTTTAAAGAGCCTGTAAATTTAAAATTTGAATGTGTTGTCTAAAGTCTGCTTTTACTTTTACTTTTACTTTTATATACTTGTTTATATACTTATATATTGTTTTATTTTTTTTAACTTTATGTGTATGACGTATTCTACGCTCTATTGCAAAATAAAATAAAGTATATTATTATTATTATTATTATTATTATATTATTACAATTTATGATAGATCTTTAAGGGCTGATTAAATTAACATTAACTTGTATTAGTCTTATTATTATTCTTAGTATTATTAATCGATTTTTGACTGTGTTTGAAATATGGTGGTTTTTTAGAATTAATGTCATTCGCTAAACTCCAAAATTCTTAATTAAAAATGATTATATAGAAATACATGGCAGTCAAGAGTACTAAAAATTTACTATTTAAAAAACACTTTCTTTCTGGCATTTGTGGGCAATGTTGCATATAATGTCATATCTGAAAAAACCCAATTGCAACTGACAAAATTTAAAATACAAGTTACCATGACTCGCATTTCACATGGCATAACTAAAATTAGTCGAACAAATGGTGGAATTCTGTAACTTTCTCGGAAGCTCCGGCTATCGTAGGCCCTGGCAACGAAGTGACGTTGCGATGACGATTTCAGAATATTGAGAGTTAGTGACGTAGAACTGTCAAAACGTTCGTGAGTAAAGATTTTGTTGGTTATATTGTGGTTATATTATTATTATATAATTATTGTTAATATACTGTTCCTGTTGTTATATTTATAGTTTCTGTTAGTTTATTTGTTATAATTATTATTGTTTTATATTTGCAAATATGAATGGCTTTATAGCATTATTATTAGATGAAGATCACAACACGTAGGTAATCGATAATATAAAATATATAGAGTATACATAATATATCTCTATTTTCTTTATTTTAGAAATTATATGCGTATATTCCGAAAACGTTTATGAGATCACGGAAATCCTTTTGAAATACCAAACAGACATTTTAAACAAATGTTTAGACTGAATAAGGACACTGTTCAAAACCTGATCCAGTTATTGGATGGACATATTGAACAAACAAATATACCATTACATTTGAAGGTTATTATCATAAACATCACTTGAAATGCATATTAACTTTATAGTGCACATTATATATTTGTTACAGGTTTTAACAACATTAAATTTCGTAGCATCAGACAGCTATCAGAATAGTGTTGGTATTAATAGCGTTGTTTCTCTCATAGTCTCAGTCAGAGTTCAGTAAGTCGAATAGTTCATCAGGTCTATCTTGTAATATCAAACAATTTATTCCCTGAATGGATAAAATTTCCCAGTGATTGTGAATCGAAGAATCATGTCAAGCAAGGGTAATTATGTTGTATCAAAATATTCTAAAAATAATTCTTTATTTTGTTTTTATGATAAAAAATGGGAGACCGGAGATGTATTTTGTTTAATCGATAGCACCCAGTTCATATATTTACCAAGGGTAATTAAGGGTATCCTTTCTAAACGTTCTAAAAATTATTCTTCTCTATAGTTTTTATGAAAAATGGGGTGCACGAGATGTAGGTGTAATTAATGGCACACATGTCGATATACTTGCTCCACCTTTAGCCGATGAAGAACACTCTCCTTTTGTATATATATATTTTTTCTATTCACATACTGTAATTTTTTTTCTAAATTTCAGCACTACTTTTATGGTAAGGTTAATAAAAGAAAATATATTTGACAATAAAATGTGTTTTATTTTTCAATATTTATACAAACAATCTCTATTTGAGTACCTATTATTCAAAGTTCACATTTCTAGTTCAGTATTATTATTTTTCTTTTTGATCTTTATTGTTAAGATTTAATAGTAAACATATAATTCATATCCAATATTAGGATAATTATCGGAGTCAAATGTCTTGTATTGTTTTATAATACTTGCTGGTAAATTTATTAAACAATAATTTTTTACATTCCTTTGAGTTGAAAAAGTGCAAATTTCAGCCTAATGAATATTACTCTCCTGTAAAAACTGCAAATAAGGAGAACTTTCAATTACTATAATTTCAGAGGCTCGACAACAAAATCCTGCAATAATATCGAATGATTTGGTGTACCAAGTACAACAATACATCACAGGATTGGTCGATTTTCTAAATACAAAATCATCTATATCCTTCAACCATTTATATACTTTGGCCTGTGCTATTAAAACTTAATGTTACCTTTTTGGATCCTAAAACATTAATCGTTCAATACAGTTACACATTGATAAAATCTTTGCGGTTTGACTTACAAATAAAGAAAGTCATTGACTAAACAGGTAAATTTCCTCTTATTTTCTTCAACATAATATAAAGTTAAACATCTTCTCAATTTGATGTAGTTTTATTATTAGAAAATCTTATGAAAAAGTCAACTTTAAATTGTGAAGTTATTGTGAACACGATACCATAATAGACTTTTTCGAACATGTAGTTTGTGCACATTTCACATGCTTTATGTTGTGTGGATATTGTCTGCTAGGTTTATGTATTTTTTTGTGTTTAGGTACTCTTGCAAGAAAAACAATGTCCACTTTATAGGGATATCTGTCCTTGTTGGCTTTATAAAAAAATCACATTTCATCATCCATAAATGTGCCTGAAAAGACATTTATCTGCAAATTCACTATACACTAGTGCAATACTACGTCCTTTGAAACTCTCCTAATGATAAGAGTTCTTGTTGAAATTTTCCAAAGTGTTTCGTGCTATCTTAGCAGCAGTATAAACATATGTTTATACTATCTCTTGGCATTACAAAATGTTCCGTACATTTTCTTTAAAAAAAAATGTTAGCAATCGCTATATTATATTTCAACCAATTTTCTTATTAGTTAAAATTTTAAATTGAAATATTTTGGTATATGTTTACGAGATGATATGTCTGTTTACATGTTAAACATAAAGGTTATGTACAAAAAATCGTAAATTGACACTTCTACGTCACTAACTGCAAAAATTCTGAAATCGTCATCGCAACGTCACTTCGTTGCCAGGGCCTACGATAGCCGGAGCTTCCGAGAAGTTACAGAATTCCACCAAAAGTTTCTTACAATATCTTATCTTTTTACATAAATAACCCTGACGTGAAAAGTTTAAAAATTTATGAATTCTGAATAGCTTGATAATACCGCAGTTACAATGTACCAAAGAATTGTTGAATTCTCAAACTATTTTAAAAAGTAAACTGTCAATAGATAGCATGAAAAAGACATGGTATAAGCCAGGAACGCAGTTTATGTCATCAAGTAACAAATTTAAAAATTTAAAAGTTTTGGTTGACTAATCAAACTGTCACTGTCAGACCATCAAATCAAACTCTACTTTAATTATTTCACAAGTTTTATTAGATTTCCCTAACATATGTTTCGGTAAGATCACTTACCATTATCAAAGAGACAAAAATTAAAAGTGAATGTGCATCTGTGGACCAATACAGGTGCAAGAAGTCAAATTGTCGTTAGCTTAATGTATGCGTCTATTATGGGTGTATTTATAATATCTGTGCATGTGTTAGTTACAATTTTCTATTTGTTTATCGCTCTCTTAATTTCTAAATTTTCAAATAATGTACTTTTTTTTTACTCTTATTTCGATTATATGAAAGTTTGCAGAAACAATTAATAATATTAAATTAAAAAATGTGTGAGAGGCTAAAGGCATAAAGTAGATAACTTTCGTTTATTACTATTATTTACTATTTAAAATGTTAAAACATAAAAAGAAATATATTTAACGTAAAGAATGAGAAACAGGACTTCATAATAAATGTTGAAAAGTCTCGGCTTCTTCTTCTGTGAAGATCTGAAGTTGAGTTGAAAATAACCTTCAAACATTTGCTTCAATGTCTTGATTATGAGGCGCGTTTACCAACAAATTGAAACTTATGCAACTTATATTACTAGCGGGACGGGTAGACGCAAGGGGGTGTGAGTAGGTGGAGCTAGACGATATTCGGTTTCGATCACAGCGCTTCGGTTTTATTGACAGATTCTGTCGCTATGTAAATCGGGAAAAGACGCTCCGTTCTGAAGGAAAAAATTGGTGGTTCTAAACTGGTAATTTAATAGTAATATTAATTAAATACGGCTATATTCAAGTAGGCTAACAGACAATTTTCATTTTTAAACGTTTTCAAAACAATTATCAAAAATTACGCAAAACAGCTACCGTTGGTTGAAATTTTTAATATAGAGGTACATAAAATGAATTGTCAAATATTTAAATTCTGAAATCTACTCGCATATTGGTATTATGCACTTATTTAAACTAAATGGAATTAATAAATATCAAAATAAAATAAAACTGTAGAATAAAAATTACTTATGTCGTATTTTGATTTTTCATTCCACTTGCATATTTCTTTTTTTTGTTTTGTTGATGTTTTATAATAGGCCAATTTTCGCTTGCCAATAACTGTTATATTATTATACACTTGAATATTATAGGTATATATGACATTTCTTTTTATTTACAAACTGTCACTCGGATTTAAGTCTGCAATAGCCGACCGATTCCGATAGATTTGCGTCTTCGCTAGGACCTGTAGAGATACCGTAAAATGGGGATAGACGACGCGCTAGCTTCGAAAAACACTCGTGTGAAATATGTGTGACAATGTTTACTATTTAATGTTTTTTATCTTCAAATATAAATATATAAATTTGATTTTTTTTAATATCGTTCATCTAAATGTGCAGCTGGTACAGAGGTTGTTTTTTTCTTTTATGTACCAACCTTAGTTAGTAGACATTAATCAAATTCATGCATTTTTGTGGTTATTTCTAAAACACATAACTTTCTTAAGAAAATATATTAATACAAAAACTGGCCTTGACATTATAAATTTATGCCTTTTTCATAGCTAACGCAAATTTCAGATTTTAAAATTACGAAATAAACTTAAAAAACGCAAAACGGCAATGTCTTACGGGGCCATAGTTTTCGATAGGTAAGCGCTCCTCTTAATAATAAAAACTGTATATGTTTCTATAAACTTTGCGCCGGAATTTCAATCATCTTCCCGCTAAAGGCAAACTATGTTTGTTGGTTCTTCTTTAAAAAAAATATTTTTGTCCCGTGGTAAATTCATGTACTTGTAATAAAGATTTTCTCTTTCAAATAAAGCAATAAAATAATGACAGTTTTATGTTTTAACAATTTTTAGAGAAGCAGCAACTGCAATATTTTCAAATTAATGATTTTCTAAACTGGGTGCTTAATGCATTTCAAATTTCAGTACACATTTCTTACTCATTTTGCAAATAAAAAATACTGTAACTTTTTCGATTAATTTTAGGTCTGCTGCGTGTATCCTATCATTGCAATTGATATTTTTATATTAATAAGTCGTAATTGGGGTTTATTCGGATGTAATATTCTTCAAATATTTTGAAGACGTTTACTACAATTTCCGTCTGTTGTTTCCATTTTGGAGATTATAGCATTAACATGTTGCTTATATTTAAAAACTGTTTTTTAACGTCTTGAGCGTACCAATCGTTGACGCTGATCACTAATGTTCACGACATACTAAAATGTATAAATTGTATTTAATAACACGGTAACATAAATAAACTAGTACCAAATTCTAAGAGAATGTTTAAAGGTTTGGTTATGTTATAAAATATGGCAGATATGGTGTACCTATTTTTCTATATTAAATTTGCTTACGCAAATAACATGTACCAATGAAACTTTTTAAAAATACGTACCATTTTGGCATAATATTTGCATCATTCCTTATTTTGAGACAGTGTATACATATTTTCAACGATATTAAAGTAAGAGTGAATTTATGCTTGAATTTAAATGGATGCTTCGAACATGTTTACAACTTTAGTAAATACTCTAAATATCAGTGTATATAATATTGTTTGAATAAATTATATTTAAAAAATTTTAATAAAAAGAGATTCTTAAAATAATTTGCTTTGACAATCTTAATGCTTTTTGACGGTAGTTATATTGCACAGCCCATAGTCACAGTATTGGTAGCATTAAACTTCTAGCAAATGCGTATTTATATTGGTGTAAAACTAATTGTGACCACTTAAATTTGGTTAAATCACGGGAAGTTATTATTAAGTACCACAAATTTCGGTTTATTCGAAAATACAAATGTTTTAGGTGTGGCTTTATAACCAATAATAATAATTGATCATAAATTTGAATGCTGTAATATTAATCTCTTTTTTTTCCCTCAATAATACGTCAATAATGATCTCGTAAAATATGGCATGCAACTGAATAATTCATTTTAATGATTTGGCTACTGGTATTACTAGAAAATAAACAAGTATAACATGACGGATATTTAAGCAAGTAGTAATTTAGAAATTTAAATACAGATATATTTGAAATTATGTTGTGATTAGAATATACACATCAGCTTTTAGATTTATGATAATTTCTAAAAGAAACTGTTTAATAGATGTTATTTAAAATAATAGTATTGTATTTCCCAGGTAATTTTATTCTGGTCTGTACAGATTAGTGATGTCGTGACCGCCTAACTGCATATTTCTATGGGTTTTCTTCATCGGAATGTACATCGCGTGTTCTTTACTTTTGTGTACGTATGCGTTTGACCATTTTTCTTGGCTCAGTATGTCAGGTTTCTAGGAATCATGCGACTTTGTGAGAAAGTCCGATTTTTTACAGTTCCGTTTTTAACCACCACCGCGGCGAGTATACCGCCACGCAATCCATGGCATTCTTGATTTCTCGTTGTGTATGTGTTTGCCGCATGCAGAACGCTAATGACACAATCATTCATTAACTGTAGGAATATGGTGGGAGCATGAAACGTTAGACGTTTTGAAAAATGCTCGAATAATGTCAGCCAACGAATGAAGATTTGTATAATCCTGCGGTCATTTGTTTCTTCAACATATTCATATTAGGTACTCGTTATAATTCATTTTAAAATGGATGACTTGCTTTATTTATATGCACGGAATTATGGGATTGCATAATAATATGCGGCTGCAATGATAATTTCGATGGGTTTTAATTTGATGGCAAAAGGTGTCTTATAGTGGTGTTCAAGGTGTTTTTCAGGTGTAGTTATTTACTTGCAGCTTAAGTGATACTTAATTTATAAAATATTTATACTGCTATGCATGTATATAGTATAGGATCGTCCCAATGTTGGACGTCAATAATTTGTCTTATTTTAATCAACGTTAAATAATGGCATTTTTAAAAGATTATTGGCCAAAAGAATTTTTTTTGAGAAAATAAAGATCTGTAATTTCTCTCTTCTATTTCTTCTAATATGTACTCGTTATTAAACAATAATAAATTAGTGATTATAGTCTGTCTCGACTTTATTATGCAATACCAGCCTCATGGCAATTGACGTAATGGTTGCCAAATCATCTCATTATATGTTGTAGTTATATTTCCGTTTATTTTATAACACTCTATATATTCAAAATACAAAATCAAAATTGTACTGAAAACTGTGCAGAATCAAATGGCCAAAAACAATCGATAACTTCGGTTTTCTCCGTGCTGCAGTTGGTAGCTTATCAAATTTTCTGGTTTGGAAGAAATTTCTTTATGAGTCAATCCTCATATGTATCTGAATTCATTTCTTTATGAAAATCAACAGTTTTTTTTTATTCATATGCTGCATGACATGGAAAGTGCAACACCAAGAATGGGTGCGAATTTTTTGACCAAACTTGGTAGAAACGTATAACTAGTCAAAAGCAATAATTGATTAAAATTTTGTTGCGATAGATCAAGTGGTCATGACACATCTGACACTTCATTCAGTTTTCGCTGACATTAATGTGTGGTGTATTAATTGTTTGTTTGAAATTAATTTCAACGGTTTTGTCTTATTATACCTTCGTTTAACGTGTTTAAAGAGTTTTATTATGCCTAGAGTGCGGCAACGTGGAAATTATCGAGAATTAAGCGAATTCGACAGAGGTCGAATTGTTGGTTTGCGAGAAGGTGGTTTTTCATACAGGGAAATTGCAAATCGCCTTAACCGGAACCAATCCACCATTATGCGCTGTTATCAATCATGGACTAGGGAGGGTCAGGAAAGACGCCAAAGAGGAACCGGAGGCCGAAGAAGAACTAATGAGATACAGGACCGCCGCCTTCGCTTAATGGCACTAAGAGACAGGGTTTCCAGTACCAGATCAATTGCTGACGTGTGGTTAGGTAATATTGGTCGTCCTGTAACCCTTCGAACCGTTTATCGTCGAATTAGGGGTTTCGGCTTACAATCTTATCGCCCACATCTTGTGTTACCACTTACGGCTCAACACCGACAGCAACGTTTGGAGTGGTGTAGATTGCGACTGCACTGGAACGCGGAGTGGCACAGGGTGGTATTCAGTGATGAATCTCGATTTTGTCTAGGGATGCATGATGAGGGTCAGACGAAGACGTGGGGAACGTCGTGATATTCAGTTTTCCGTTGAAAGGCATGTGCATCGAGCAGTGGGTGTTATGGTATGGGGTGCTATAGCATATGGGAGTAGGTCTCAATTGGTGTTCATCCAAACCACCATGAACGCCCAGCGTTACATTGATGAGGTGGTAGAACCCCATATTCTACCATATCTTCAAACGCTCGAAGACCCACTTTTCCAGCAGGATAATGCTCCTCCACACGTAGCGAGAATTTCTATAAATCGCTTGGAAGAGGCTCATGTCAATATCTTGCCATGGCCACCCAAATTCCCCGACCTCTCGCCAATAGAACATGTGTGGGACAGACACTAATAGCTCTCCGGCATGAATTACAGGTTGCTTGGGACACCATACCCCAAGAGGATATCGACCACCTAGTCGAATCAATGCCACGAAGAGTGAGGGAGTGTGACACTAATAAGGGCGGTTCAACACATTATTAATAAAAATTATGTTAAATTGTGTTAGTCTTTTGTTTTTTTTCTTTGAAATTTTAATCAATTATTGCCTTTGACTAGTTATAAGTTTCTACCAAGTTTGGTCAAAAAATCCGCACCCCTTCTTGGTGTTGCAGTTTCCATGTCATACAGTATATTTACCTGCTTTTGCTTCTGGATAATATAGTGTAGCCTAGGTCGCTTTCTGACTGTGATTTCCAAAAAGAAAGTACGGATATAAACGCATACTTTATCTGTATTTTCTTTATGAAATGAGATTCTTTCATTTAATACGCTTACAAAAATAGTAGGCTTTCTGAAAAATACAATTTAGCATTAATAAGTATCACAACGAAAACTGATAAATGACTGCAATTTATCTCTGGTTGACAACAACGATGACCGATACCCCATTATATTATTATGTTTGACAGAATTTGCAAGTCGGCATCCGAAAATAAAGATAGCGTTACTAATAAATTAATAAAGATAACAAAAGATGCAAAATGGCTGTTAAACCTGCACAATAATAACAATAATTATAGTTTATTCGTTCTAATTCCTATTACAAGAAAATCCTTAATGTTTTAAATCACATTTCAAGAAATCGTCTATTGAATAAAAACTGTGATGATTTAAAACTCCACATCTTTTATGAAAAACTTGTCACTCTCTTCAAGATGGGTTCCTGATTTTATTATATAGTTTTAGCCCCCAGAGGTCTGCATAGCTTTGGGTTGTTTGCAGGTGATGGTATGGAATCTGGAAATCTTCTCTGTAGCGTGTTTCGTAATTATGATGTTCTTCATTCGATATATAATTTACTTAGTTTTTCCTAACGTATTTTGTACAAGTCAGTATAAATAGGCTAGGCAAGGTCACTATTCTCTTTTAATTAAGATGCTCCCTACAATTCTCCGTATATTTCAAATTATATAGAGCTCTAATTGCTTTTTTTTGTAAGTGGAAGATTCTTGCTGCTGCGGATGATATGCCCCAAAACAAAATTTCGTAGCTGATTTTACCATGCAAAATTCACGAAATATCCAGATTTTGAAGTGGCATGCGTAGAAATGGTTTTCAGTCTGTGTATGGTATATATAGCCATCGTTAACGAGTTAGCTAATTTCGATATATGCATGTCCCAAAGTTTATTGTCGATCGTGAGCCCCAGATATCGAATGATATGGAATGACCCATTATTTCAGAAAAACAGAGACGCAGAGTTTTCTTCATTGAATTTTATTCATTGTTTTGAAACCATTATGCTATTTCCTCCATTACCCGTCTGCTCTCTTCTTCAATTTTGTCAATCGGCTTTCCGGTTACTCGGTAAGACCATCATCAGCATAGAGACTACTTTGTTTAGCTGTTATATTTTTTGGGCGATCATTAATATAAATCACAAATGTAATTGACCATAATGGTGTAGTGTCTGTAGTAAAATTTGGTGATTTACCATAATGCCTTACTGCGGTCACAACATGTCAGTTCATATCGTTCTTTCTTATTGTAGGCGTCTATTATAGTCTCTATCACTTCCAGAATTATAGACACTGTAGATTTTCTTTTCCTATATCCATGTTGTTATATATACTGTACTGAAAAGAACCAACCAGTTCGAAACACGTGTCTGCAGTTGCATTTTCAGCGGAATTGCCCCATAAAATTCTTTATCATATATTATATTCTAAGATCCGTATTCATTTTCTCTCTCTTTCTCTCTCTCGCACTCATTCTCTCTCTCTCTACATATATATAGTCATGAAAAATAGTGGGTAATTCCGTTGTAGAGCAACCGTAGACACGTGTTTCTGACTTCTTGGTCGTCATCAGTACGGTGTAGCCAAGGAAGAAGGTGGGATAACCTTGAAAATGTAAGCATAAACGGTAGACCATCAGGCGACAGACCGCCAATTGTAGCTTCAGTTGGAAGATCCTCGGTTTTGAGGACAACAACCAACATCACCACGAGGAATACATTGTCAACCTGCGTGCCAACCGACCCTGGAGAGTTAATCAAAAGTGGAAATAGTGCGTATTAATATATATAGTTGTTTCTTCCAAAATATTTTAGTAGACAATATACTATCAACTGTTCAAAAATTTTAGAAATATCGGACGGAATAGTAATTGCTACAATCAATGGGATCTCCCTTTTTATGAACTGCAACAACTCTTCTTACATTTAGTTCTTTTGGGGAGATACCTTAGCGGGCACACTTCTTGAAAACTGTTGTCTGAACAGGTATTATTTCATTTTGTATCCCTTTAATGATATTTGATATGATGATCCATGTCCTTGGTTTTTTTTTTCACATTTCTTATGACATTTGACACTTCTATATCTATAATAGGTTTAAAATAGAACGAATTTTGATTATCCAGTCTCATACTTTCTAAGTACTTCTGTATTTGTGTATCTGATTCCATGCTTGTTAATATTCAGTTTCCAGTGCTTGTGAAATAGTTATTAACTTCGTTTGCAGAGAGTTTTGTATCTGATTTTTCTGTATTTGCTTTATATGTAACCTTGTTGATGGCCTTCCATATAGCTTTTCCTTTGTTACATGCTTTATTTATATATATGATCTGCATTCTGCTTGGCTTTACTTATATGATCGTGGAAGTCTTTTTTGTATGCTTTATATATGTTTTCATCTTTAGTTATATGGGCTATTGTTCCCAGAGCGTTTAATTTTGCCTTAATGTGGGTGTATTCCAATAGTCCACTTCGTCAAGACAAGTTAATTTATATGTCTTCCTGGTTATATGAAAATATTTACTGAAATAACAAAAAATACTCTATAAAATTTCTCGAAAGGCTGTTCCGCCGTCATTTCATTGACAAAGTCCCAAAGATGTGTTGCCAGGTCATTTTTAAATAGACTAGTTATATACTCATTTATTTGTCTTGTATACAATATATCATGGGTAACCGCCGATATAGCATCAAAACCACCCAACATGATAATCTGGGTCCTATGATCTGATAAATGCATCTCGATAGTCTCTGTAGCCACAATATGTTGCATATTTGTTATACATTTGTGAAAATGTTGTTTACCAAAGACGATGTTTTGCTTGAAACCCTAGATGGTTCTTCAAATTTATTGCATATTGTATGATCTCAACAAATCCGCCAACCCATTCTTTTCTTTTATGTTTTTAAGAACATCTATAGAAATTACCAGCAAAAATATATTTATATCTCCTCTGATAGGGATCAATAGACTGAAATAATTATTGTGTTTTCCTTTGGAATTTCTAATGCATTTCCGTTTCAGTATGTATTTCTTCCGATAATGATATTAAATACATCCTCTCATTTAGTTTGCAGGCAAATTACCTCTTAGTCGATTAATCTGAATGTGCTTATTTTTTAACAAGCTCTTTCTTCCTCATCTCATAAGTAATTACGAGAATTTACTTCAGAATTACTCGTTTCACTAGAACTTTGAGCGTTCTTCCTGTAGTTGTTCTTAGATATGTGTCAAATCGACCATATGTCACTACTTTTTCTCCAAACTCTTGCGTATTGTGCACGCAAATTACCGATTAACTTGAATATACTTAATAATAATAATAATAATAATAATAACTTTATTCAATCTTTACATATAATGTTTTGAACACTTCAAGCAATAAAAGTAATGACCACATACACACTAGAATTTGTTCATAAAAAACTCTTGCAATTTGTAAAAAGCATAGTTAATTAGTGTATGGTTTTAAGTTTTTTCTTAAAAATATTCTTTATTAGGTTTTTTAAATCATAATGTAAATGGTCATACATTTTTACTATTTGAGTAGATGCACTTCTTTGCACAATATTTTGGCAGTCTGTGTTATTCCCCTGGTTCCATAACAGTGGTGAAGTTCTTGATGTTTATATAATTCATGATTTTCTTTCACGAACAGAGCACATTTCATCACGTACAGGCACAGCAATGTGAAAATCTTTTTTCTTTAAAAACCACCCTGCAAGAATCAGTTCTTCTCATTTTGAAAACGTTCCTAATGCATAATTTCTGAAGGATAAATATCCTAGACACATCCGCAGATGCTCCCCAATACACAATATCATATCCAACCTTGACTCAACATAAGCATAATACGCAGAAGAACTCGCCTGCTCAATTACTGACGATGTTATTGAATGCGTAGTTAAAAGACGATATTTTTCCCGCCAAGTACTCAACATGTTTTTTCCATTTCAACTGTGAATCCACTTGCAGCCCCAGAAACCCCACATCATCTCCAGTTCCTATTTCTTGATGTCGTTACTCCGTAATTAAAGAATCCTCTTTTAAGTACGAAAAATAATAATATTTGTGTGTTCCATATTCAACTGATATTGTTGAAACCAATGATCAAATAAAGATAATATTGCAATTGTCCCTCTGTTGATTTCATATTTTTACTTCGTACTACAACTGAGGTGTCATCAGCGAAAAGTGCATTTATGTAAGTCGTTACCGACAAATTAAGAATAGAAGAGGACCCAGTACAGATCCTTATAGTACTCCCCTCTCGGCTGATATCCATGCAGACCTCAAGCTACTGCCACTATCAATTACACACACTGTTGTCTGCCGTAAGTAAGATCGAATTAATTGCAGAGCCGTTCCTCTAATACCTATTAGTTCTAGTTTTTGATATATTACGTTGTAACTCACAGAATCAAAAGCTTTATGTAAGTCTAAAAATATCCGCTGATCACATCCACTAGCACTTGATAAATTGCTCTTGATGTAGATCTACCAGACATATACCCATTTTGCTGTGCTGATAAGACATTATATTTGTTTAGAAAAACTGACAGACGCTTGAAGATAATTTTCTCCACTATTTTGGCAAAGTGTGACAAAATAGTTAGCGGTCTTTAAGTTTTGATATCAGCTTCATTTCCCTTTTTGTGAATTAGAATTATATTAGATTTTTTTATTTCATTAGGAAATATTCCATTTTTTAAGCAATTATTCACTATTGGCTCCAGAAGTACGGAAAAGCCAGGGGCGCACCCGTTTAGTATTTTGTTCTGGTATTTCAACACCTACGCTATTAGTATCTTTCAATTCTAGAATTACACTGCACAACTCCTCACTACTTGTTGGAAACATCAACAAAGTGTGGTGATTAAATTAATATTATTAATCATATTGTTATGTATATATATATTAAATATTACATTAAAGATATAAGTTACTCCCGCTCTTAACCTAATGTCACAAACTCCCCCCTCTTCATTTAGGAAAAGACATAAATAAGAACGTCTACAAATATTTTGTATTATAATATTCATCACCTGATGAAGCCCTAGTAGGGTGAAACAATTGTTGTGAATTAAATAAAACTGTTTTGAACTCAATTTGAATTTATTTCAATTTTTACTTGTAAATTCAATTCTGTTCATATTACTTATTATTTGCAGCCCTTTTTCTTTGTCATCTCATAGGAAATGACGATAATTTGATTTGAATTAGGCAATTCTTTTGAGACTTCTAGAGAAGTATTTATTTGTTACATAAACGTAATTATTTAACTAGCAGCTTTTTTATTTATAATACCTACTAATAAGACATTTATCTGTAGAAATTATTAATAGAAATATATATTTTAAATGTATTTCATTTCTATTTAAAAGTAACTGTGCTTTTGTTAACAACTATAACACATAGTCATCTCTATAAATTATGATAATAATTTAATAACAAAATAATAAAAACATAACGTACCCGCAATATTTCGTACGCAAATAACAAATGATAGGGTAATATTTTTTCATTTGATTAATTACTATAATTTCTACATGTTATGCCTTTATTAATATTTATGCGGGAATTCATGTTTACTATACAATCAATAACGTTGCATGTCGTAGTCTTACGAGAACAAATGCACCATTATCAATATTGTTGGACCTTGAAGTAATATTTCATCTAAATCATTCATATTTTCTCTAAGTTTCTTGATCGTTTACTTTTTACAACAATAAACATATTTAATGAAGGAAATATTAACACAAGACTGTTCAGGTACGAGATACAATTAAAATATGACCGAGCCATGCCTACTAGACAATTTAATGCACGTTATAAATGACCATTGGATTTTACACAGCGGCGTCTTCGCGCGCAAGCACCTTTACACGATAGAACACAAAGATCATGATATTATGTGAGCGCGCGGAGAGCAGAACATAAATTTATGGATATCGCTATACATTACAATTTGATAAATAACATCGGACGATAGATCTGAAACATCAGACATGATCCAGGCAAACAGACAGGGTTATGCCTCAAGCTATAATTATCCTAATAACAGATTCAGTGTTCTCTAAAATCTCTCTTTCTCTGTGGGCTACGCTTATTACATTTCCACAATTTTCATCTGGGACCCTTTGTGTTTTAAAGTTTTCTTCGTCTATTTTATTTTATTCCGTAACATTTCACTGTATCGATAGGTATTAGATGGTCGATAATACTTTGAAGATTGTTTTAAGTAATGTACAGAATGTTATCAACGTATAGTTAGTTATGTAGAGTTATATCTGCAAATATTGAAATAACATAATAAAATATAATTATATTCATATATAATATGATTAAATAAAGTTTGCATATAATTATAAGAAATCTTATGTGTTCAAATTGCTTGCCATTAAGATAACGGTCATACACACCTTGATATACAGTGTTTTTATTTGCATCATTTTTCTAGCAAGTTTTATTATAAATTCACGGATGTTAGCGATTCTGCGTGGGTCACACTTGCAAATATCAGATTACTGTCAGCATGTTGTTGTATTGTTGTAAAGTATACTATCTTTGCTCCATTGTGTGATAACGCTTAAAGTAATTTCTGGAAGATGCTGAGCCATTCTTCTTCTTCTTCTTCTTCTTCTTCTTCTTCTTCTTCTTCTTCTTCTTCTTCTTCTTCTTCTTCTTCTTCTTCTTCTTCTTCTTCTTCTTCTTCTTCTTCTTCTTCTTCTTCTTCTTCTTCTTCTTCTTCTTCTTCTTCTTCTTCTTCTTTCTTCTTCTTCTTCTTCTTCTTCTTCTTCTTCTTCTTCTTCTTCTTCTTCTTCTTTTCTTTCTTCTTCTTCTTCTTCTTCTTCTTCTTCTTCTTCTTCTTCTTCTTCTTCTTCTTCTTCTTCTTCTTCTTCTTCTTCTTCTTCTTCTTCTTCTTCTTCTTCTTCTTCTTCTTCTTCTTCTTCTTCTTCTTCTTCTTCTTCTTCTTCTTCTTCTTCTTCTTCTTCTTCTTCTTCTTCTTCTTCTTCTTCTTCTTCTTCTTCTTCTTCTTCTTCTTTCTTCTTCTTCTTCTTCTTCTTCTTCTTCTTCTTCTTCTTCTTCTTCTTTCTTCTTCTTCTTCTTCTTCTTCTTCTTCTTCTTCTTCTTCTTCTTCTTCTTCTTCTCTTCTTCTTCTTCTTCTTCTTCTTCTTCTTCTTCTTCTTCTTCTTCTTCTTCTTCTTCCTTCTTCTTCTTCTTCTTCTTCTTCTTCTTCTTCTTCTTCTTCTTCTTCTTCTTCTTCTTCTTCTTCTTCTTCTTCTTCTTCTTCTTCTTCTTCTTCTTCTTCTTCTTCTTCTTCTTCTTCTTCTTCTTCTTCTTCTTCTTCTCTTCTTCTTCTTCTTCTTCTTCTTCTTCTTCTTCTTCTTCTTCTTCTTCTTCTCTTCTTCTTCTTCTTCTTCTTCTTCTTCTTCTTCTTCTTCTTCTTCTTCTTCTTCTTCTTCTTCTTCTTCTTTCTTCTTCTTTCTTCTTCTTCTTCTTCTTCTTCTTCTTCTTCTTCTTCTTCTTCTTCTTCTTCTTCTTCTTCTTCTTCTTCTTCTTCTTCTTCTTCTTCTTCTTCTTCTTCTTCTTCTTCTTCTTCTTCTTCTTCTTGTTCTTGTTCTTCTTCTTCTTCTTCTTCGGTTTTATATATATGAAACCGTCAATTCTAAGGGCTTAATCTACACGCACAAAAGAAACGTATGACAGTGTATCAATTATATTAAATCTCATTCAATATTCAAATCATCTTGGGCAAATCTGTGGTGACCTTATTACTTATACTGCAAGGAGGGTTTAGCAAATATTGTTGTTTTTGTGTTTGTCGAATAGCCAAGCAGTTCAACATCATTACAAAAAAGCATTGTTCCTGGAGAATTTAATATAAAATTTGAGCGTTAGTGGAATTTAATTTGCTGATTCTACCTCCTCTGCAAAAGCACTAGAAAAAGAAGGCAACTGTGATGTAATGAAACTTAAAAAAAATATCATCATTTTTTCTCTAATAAAAATATGTCCCTTTTTAGAACATTGCAAATATTAGGTGTGAGATTTGTTGTCAAAGGCCTTATGTTGCTTGATCATCTTATCATATCTCTTTAAAATCCTGGTTATAGAGAAAATTATGTACAGAAGTATAAAGAATTAGATTAGTAACTTTACCGTATTTTTAGGTATAAGTCCATTTACGTGCATAATAGAAACATTAATGAATATACTGCAGCAAATAACACGTACCAGGTGTGTAAATTCAGCAAAGAGACTGGCAACGTAGCATTCGATCAGGCAGCAATTGGAAAGCGCGTTTGTAAGGGCGGCAGCTGAATATGTGAACGAGTTTGAACTCAATAGAGGCATTTGGTTGTCCGTAGCGATTTTTTCACGAAACAGTTTTTTTAGGGCTTCCTAAAAATAAGTGACATCAGTTTGCAATGATGTGCTATCAGGTTCTGCTTCAGACATGGGCACAGTACAACGGAAACTTCTGCAAAACTTCAGCAGGCCTAGGGAGACAGTGTTTTGTGAAGGACCTAAATTTTTCGGTGATTCAAAGCATTTTCAGAAGAAAGATGAACAACGCAGCGGAAGGCCTACATTTTCAAGAATCGATGAAAATATCCACAGAATCAGTGCTTTCAAATCATCGGTTGACAGTCAGAAAGAGGTTCTTGAAAATCTTGGAAAAAGGATCATGCGTATGAAAACAAACATAAAGAACAACTGGGTGATGTATTATGACAATGCGTCTTGTCACACAGCAATTTCAATAAATGAGTTTTCGGCCAGTAAACACGTCTTTGTCATATTTTCCTCTTCCAGATATTGAATCACCTCAAGGGACGTCATTTTGGGACACTCAAGCTTCAGCTGAAGGCTATTCCAGTTTATTCCCAGTTGCTATGAGGATTGGAAGAAACATCTCCAGTCCGCTCTGGCTTCCCAAGGAAGTTATTTCGATCCAGAAAATATTGAATGATCAAATAAAAAAATGGAAAGAAAATAGTTTCATTCCTTAATTTACCCAACTCGTATAACCGATGATATATATTATTTGGTTAAAAAAAATCACATATTCTAGTCTGCACGTCGTGAATGCTTTGCACCTTAAATAGCTCAACATTGTCGAATATTAAATGTATTTCTTGGATCGAATACTTATACGAATTACCTGGATAATTATAAATACTTACATAATTTTTCTAATAAAATAATTTGACGAAACATATGGAATTAGTAGTCATCTTCTATTTAATAGTCGTTCTGCATATATGACATCCGCAAAACCTCGTTAGATTCATTCACTTCTTTTAATAAATAATTTGCGTTATGACGTAATTGAAATTCCCATGAAATATTCATTTTTAATCCGGTAATTGTTATAATGTCATACTTCATTAATAATTTACCTATGGTAATGATATAATTTTTCCGTAGTACTAGGATAAATACTATTAGACACTAATAAATTGATGGACCTACATTATGAAATTAAATAATAGTTTATAAAGCAAGATGTATAAGCGATTATGTGATTAAATATTATAATTGAAAAACTAAATTGTATTGAATCATTGTGGTAAAAATTTATTTGGGCAATTTTTGCAACTTGTGCTAAAGTCTCAAACCGATACTAGTGTTTGTAATAATAATATAGACAACATTTTCGTTTAGCTTCGTTTAGTCAAGTTCAAATCAGCCAAGCAACGTGTGTTTAATTACCCTGAAAGATCGAAGATATTCTTAAAGATACATATTTTGATAATAGGGATGGTGATACAGTTTTGTAGATCAATAAAACAAATTAATTGTGTCCAGTAGATGGATAAATCTCCCACCGTAATGAACATTAACGTTAAGAGAAAGAAAAACGTACTAAATTTCATGAAATACCATAAACTAACTTAATACAAAGCAAAGTCATTTTATGATACAGAATTAAGCGTTGCTCAACAGGTTCCACAAAAAGTAGTCTTATCTGCAAATAATGAGCATCAACCGTCCCTTTAATTGTAACCAGAATAATATTGTTCACTTTATATCCTGTTTTGTGTTTGTCTTCATTGAATACTATAATGTTTTAATTTATACAGTGCCTTCCTTCATTTAATCCCGAGTACAACGTGACTACTAAACGTATGCAACCCAACCTACACCGTTGGCAGACCTGTTTCTTGAAAGTAACTAAATGCCTACTACATGTACATCAGTGGCGTACCACTAAATTTTCCAATCAGTTTTAAAAGAAACCTATAACTTTTTTAATGCTAAATTTAACCTAAAGGAATACAACCTCCGACAATTTTAAAATAACCAAAGAAATGCAAATTAATTTTTTATTGTAGTAGTTCAAACATTTACGAAAACAGAAAATTTTCACATTTTATAAAATATTACAAGAAATGTTGAAAATGGTTCCCCTCAGCTTGCAAACATAAATTAATTCGTCTCTTCATGTTATCAAATACACAGCGAAGTTCGTTTTTTATTTTTCCAAAAAGGTAAAAATCCAATGGTGTAAGATCTGGTGATCGAGAAGGCCACATCCCTCTACTAATAATCCTATCGCCATAAAACTCTTGGATGCATCTTATAGTTTCATCCGCTGTGTGGGCAGTAGCATGATTTTGCTGAAAGTAACCTAAGCTGCAATTCATCATCAAACAAATTTGCAAAAAATGGTTCCAAAATATTGGTTTGATATCTCTCAGCATTAATGGTGTCATGAAAAAATATTGGTCCTACTATTCTCCGTCTTCTGCCCAAATACCAACTTTAATTGGATGTAAACTTGTTTCAATGTAATTATGAGGATTTTCGGATGCCCATGTACGGTAGTTTTGACTGTTCACGTAGCCAGACAGGTGAAACCAAGCTTCATCTGAGAAAAATACCCTGTCCAATATATTATCGTCTTGTAAATTATTGTTAAACCAGTTACAGTAGTTTATTCTTTGTTGAAAGTCAGGTGGATAGAGTTGATGAATGACAGTTGTTTTGTACGGATACATATGAAGTTTTTTCTTCAATGCTTTATGACAAGTTGCAACTGATAAACCTACAAAGTATGTAGAAGATATATAATTATTAAAAATTATGAAATATTTCCATTACCTGTTTGTGCCGACAATTTTGCAATTGATTTCTTAGGACTAACTTCCATGCGGTGTTGGATATCATCCATAACATCTTGTGTTAGAACAGTTGGCCTGCCAGTAGGTTTCCCTTTACATATGCAATGTTTATCAGTAAAACGTTTCACTAGTACGTTTTTGTGACTAACAAAAACAGAATATGGTATTTCTAGCCTAGAAATTCTAGGTCTGGGAATACTTCACTAAAGTGGTCGATACACGACTGTAGAGAATATGACCATGTTCCGTCCAGGTTGCGATTTCCACATCGAAAATGTGCCATCAAAATGAAAGCGTCCTGTTCTGGCGTAAAAACCATCTTGACAGAGTGCTGAACTGGAATATTATTGTCATGCAATTTACTTCGGTTGGAAATGTAAATATGATTACTTACCTAAATAATGACAAAATGGAAATAAAAATCTCTGAAAAGCACTGGTATTAATCAATAACGATTTAATATTTGATAAATTTTACTGCAAACACCACTGAAAACTAACACGGGACTACTATGAACATAATGCTTTCATTCAGCAGACTGATCGGGAACCGATCCCGCTCCAACCGTTCACTTCACAACAGTTGAGTGTTCGCTGGACAGGACCGCTCACCTTTATGTCACCGTCTGTCATCTGGTACTTTTCATTGCTGCCATATGTTAAAATTATAGAGATTAAACCGAATAAACAATAATAATAAATTGTTTTTCTGCATTATGTTTTGGCGTAGTTTTTAGTGGAAGGGCCGGTTTTTCCAACCCCGAATAAAATACTGAGTGAACTCCAATATTTTAATACATTTATTTCTGCACAATACCTTTAATTTGCTGTATCTTACTTTCTAGTAACTTTCTTCAAAATTATGTATTAGGTTGATCTTGGAATGCATCAATGGCGTATGCGTACAGAATACGCTCATTAAGTGAGCGTAGAATTTTTCCGCTCACAAAAATGGCGGCCGCTCCTGAACATGTTCAGAGTGAGCTCTCGTCTACTGGACATGTTCACTGAACAGTTGCGCAACTGTTGTGTATGCTGGATACACATTTGACACACATACATTTGATATTTTTACATTCTTAGTGATTTCGATTTGGTTAGATCATGCTGACAAATATCAGAAAACTAAAAAAACTAGTGGACTGCACTAAAGTGGTCACGTGGTACTCGGGATTAAATGAAGGCACAGTACTATACATCCTTTCCAAGCAGCCCATTCAATAAACTTTTATCGTAACATGATAAGAGACAAATATATTTAAATTGCCTATACATTAGCTTAAAGAACCCAGATTAATACAAACAATATTGTACAAGTATCAATTTACTAAACTTTGACAGTCCATCAAATTAAGTATAATTGAAAATAAATGGAAATATGTATAATTAAATAAACTATGCTGATATAATCACAATTAGATCTGTAGTTTTCCTTCATATAAAAATAAGTAGATACTGTGTTATGTGATATTATTTTACGTCATAAAACAATTATGTTGTGTTTTGACAACATTTTAACAAGAAATATTGACAAATAAATATATAGGCCAAAACGCATTTTCTTAATTATGGATTTGAAAAACTAATTAAGTAAAATAAGTATATAGATAAAATATTTTTATAGCAAGGATTACGTATACCTATACATTAGTTGTTTTTAAGATACCTACACGATTGAGAAAATCCCATTCTACCGCCATATTTATTTATAAAGCTCCCACACAGCATTCACATCCTACCTCATTCTCTTTTACAGCTGCATATAAGACTCACATAACCCACAATATACATACATATATATATACCCCTGAACTTTATGCTTTAATATGTTGGTTCACCTATACTAGTTTGTTTCAGGTCGACGTTCGGCGATTGGTTTATTTCGGTTCCACCCACCACCTACGCGTTATGGACCCCCATAGCCTTCGAGTTGTGAAGAAGTATATCTAATATAATTTGTAAATAGAGGTGACAAAATTACACCCTTCCCCTACGGACGTACATATATATCTTGTTTTCAAACTTGACAGATTGAATAAAAAGTATTATATATAGAAGGTTGCATTTTATTTACCTCTTATACTTTCCAGCGTTTCATTTTTTCTTTTTCTTTTCATTCGATAAAGTAAAGTAAAGCAAATGTATTGATTTAGGGCTCCGCATTACATGATGAATTCGTTTTCACAGGATTGGAAATGATAATGGATTAAATAAAATAGGAGGGTAAATATGTACTTATTATAGCTCTGCCAGTCGGTAATATATTTTCGTTGATGAAAATGGAAGTAAATCAAAATTTTATGCTGCTTTATTATTTTCATTAATTTAATTGAGTCATCTGCAAGTGTAATTTCTAAACTAAATTATAGCCTTAATTAAAAATATACATAGGATCAGAATTAATACTTGCACGTAGATTTTATATATTAATAGCCTTGGACTAAATAATTACACGTTTGCTAATTGACAAAAGCCATGTCGCCATAAATTTTCTGAATCTAATAGCAAAGAAATTGTTTTAATGTTTATTAAATTTTTATGAATTGATTAATCAAGACTTGTATACCTGCAGGGAGATATATAAAATAAGAATAAGGAATAAGTGAATATCTGTGTGTTATTTTCAATATATTTCTCTGATTATTTGTATCATTATATAGTGCCAACATATCTGTATTCGTTTGCTAAGAATTTTTAATAATGTTAGTTGGATTATGAAATATACCAAGACTAATAATATTTTTTTATTTCTGAATGAAAATAACAGTTTGTTAGAACGAACATAGTCCTCAAAAATGATCAAGACGGTATGCATATATACCTAATGTGTAAGTTATATTACATTAACTAAATCTTAACATATTTCAAAATGTTAAGATTTTTTAGACAAGAAGGGACTTTTTTATAAAATTTATTTCCCTTGAAAATACTTTCGTGAAATATAATTTTCCGTGCTAGAATTTCCTGAATTGTTAGTAAATGCTATAGGACTCATTGCTAATTTTTTTGCCATCTTCCATTATATACTTGTCTAAACAGAATTGTCCAAAAATCTTCAATTGGACGAGCCTGCGAGATTTTTGGGAAGAAAGAGTGTGTTTTGAAAGTAGGTACATCCAATTTCGATTTTCTCTGGTAAAATAACGTCGCCCAGAACATTATATCATCTTGAACAGAAATTAACTAGTTTGGTCAAACAATTTCAAATATACACGGAAAAAAATGGTATGTGAAAATTTCACACAATGTTGTATCAATGGTAATTGTAGAAACGGTTTACATAAATTGTTAAACTCGTTGATAGTCTTCCTATTAAAATACGATATAAAATTGTGCCAAATATTTTATCCTCTCAGTCAGAAATATTGTCCACATTGGTACTAAAAGATGTGTGAAGTAAAAATAAATATAACTGTGTTACAAATTTAGGTAACTTGTTTTAGCCTGCTGTGCATTTTTTGTCATAAAATTAGGAAATGTTGAATATTTATTTTAACAAAAAATGTCTCCAGACATTGCGGCGTGGTATGGGTATCAATGGTGGGGTTGTATAGTGTTAGCAGAAGCGTTAAATACGTAACATATTTTGCAGTGTTATTTTGCCTTGATTAGGTACGTAAGTTTGGTGATTGTTTAGTGCCCTTTGTTTATTATCACACACACACATACTGAACATATTGGTAAGTACTTCTACATATTACCATTCCTGTATGCAAGCGTTGTTTTTGTTTTACAATGCCAGTCATGGACGAATTCGTCAAGAATAAATTAACAGACTGGAATATGCATAACGCATAACCTAATACCAATTTTTCAAGATAAATAATCTTTTCTGATAACTATAGGTTGTTGTTCATGTTAGCATTATTATGTAGGTACATATATAGCAATGAATAAGAACTTAACATCATAGATTAAGGCGTAATGGCGTAGGTACTATGCATTATTTGTTACATGAAAGACTATTTTTTAAACGGGACAATTTATGCGTACTGTGTATGTATGAGTTACAGGCGACTCTGTTAATTGTTAGACACCTAAATACAATAATTTACTATCGTATATGGATATACATTTGTATAATAATAAATCAGAAAACTTGCAAGATGCTCCTAAATAACAGTAATGTCCTTGGTTTTTTCTAGTTTCGACGAGCAGTACAAAAAACATCCTAAAATGTTCACGACAGCTGTGGGAAATAGATACACTGTCTGGATTTTTGAAATATGTATCTTCTTTTTTTTTTTGCATTACTTGCATGAGGTAATAGAAATGGAAGTTAACGATTTTATATTGCAATGCGAAGGTAACTCTGTCCTGATGGTGTTTGGTAAGTAATGAAGGAACAATATGTGAGAAAGGGCGACTGTACCTATTTGTGGGGGTTACAAAATATAAGAAATAATTGGAAGGAGTACATATTATAAAACTACATATAAACAATTATTACTCCTTGCTTATTTATCAACAAATTAACAAATTAATGTAAAAAAATAAACACTTCAAACATAGTGATTATTTTTGCTACTTTTAATTATTAGTCGAAAAAGATATTTATCTTATTATCTTTGAATGACGTATTAAATAATTTGATTTTAGAACAGTGTATAGACGAAGAAGCGTTTAAGTTATTAAACGCAGCCGACATACGTGATCTTCTTCCAATAATTGGTATCAGACGCAAGTTTCTGAAAAAATGTAACGAGTTAAAGGACTTAGAGGTAAGCGTTGCTTGACTAAGTCGATATTATAGGCTGCAAATACGAATATATATACATATATACTTTTATTCCCATCTTATTTTCAGCATGTAAACGAAGTCCATTGGATACAGCTGGAAGATTTATACAGTTAGTAAACGAAATCACTAACGTCTTTCCACACGAAATTCCAGACATAATATGTTATATTATGTTCCATACGTAAATAACAAAGGAAAACCAAAGGCTGCAAGGGGAAAGGTATGGAGCTGTTATACTCATTTGAGGAATAACTATAGAAAACTGGGACTAATAGGTACAATTACAGGTAATATATAATGACTTTTCTGATGTCATTATTGTTATTTATGTAAATAAATTATTTGAGGTATGCTAAACTGAAACCACATACGTTAATTGTGTTGATGAAGAGGTGTACATGCAATGGTTGAACAAAAATACAGAACCGTTCACTACTGTGCAAGAATACTGGGAAAATACAAGGAAAACTAGATTTGAATTGTTAAAAAATAGTGGCCCTGTTCACAATTATTTTAAAAAATTTCGTTGTTTAAGCGAACAGTTGGGTTTTACACAGGTATTTCATTTCACATAAATAAATTAATTCTTTTTATTGAAACTTTATTTTATATTGAAGCAGACTTCAATACTATTATCCTCTAAAGGAAAATTGATTGTTTGCAAAATGGCCCCTGATGTGTGACTCAATTTTAAACAGTGCTACCGCAAAAAAGGATTCCTATTTAAGAGAAGTTCTTGGGCAATATAAAAATATATATGCTGACCCAGAAATTACTAGCTGTAAGTATTTTTGCCACACATTTATCTTATATAAAATATTCCCATTGCAATCATTTCAGGTGTTAGGGAAGAATTTACATTAACGATTTTGCCTTTATTCTTTCCATGCATGAATGTGAACAAGAAACCAGGATTACACTGGTGACCATCAAAATTAGAAATGCGTCAAGGCTTGAATCCATTATAGTGTTAAATTCATTAGACTTTCCTAAATTTGGCATAATCAAACATATTTGTTTACTTAATGTTTAGTTCTTGATACTATCAAATTTAATAAACATAATTTCGCATTTGAGGTGTCAATACCAGCTAATATACTATCAAACCATTTTGTTGTAAAGCAGACCAAACTGCATGCTGTTCATCCATGTTTAATGACAAAAAATAGTAAAAAATTTTTTGTCTCTGTGCGACATGCTCTTTAAACCCATTAGCTCGTTGTTCACACTTTTATTTAGAAAACGTTGCTGCTACACAGAAACTTACCTATATTTTATTTTATATTATAATGTTTATATAAGTATATTAATAAATAAGTATCAAGTTATACCTGTTTTATTTCTATACACATCCCTAATCACATCATTATTTAAAATAATTTTCCTTTAACAGAGTTTTCATTATCAAACTTCTTAATCATAATATAAATCAAAGTAATACCGCATTTCTCAAAGTAAACATTCAATTGTGTGAAAGTAGGTATACATATGTATATATGGGTTACAGAAATTTGCGAATTGTTTAACAATATGAAAATTGTTCTTGAAATGGTTTTGTATGAAATACCTACTACATACAACATAATATCTAAATTAAATAGTGCTAAGAATCGCTACTTTATTAAAGTATATTGTCAAAACAAAGATAATGAATAACAAAATTATTCATTATTGTTTTGAAAAGAATGCTACAAATACAACATATAATACTAGTGGATTGGATATGCAAATAGTACGAATTAATGCACATCGTACAAGTTTTAGATATAATTTGTCATTATCTTTGAAACACTAATTATACAGCAAATAGCGACAAGATTGTGGAACATCCCTATACATATAACATAGAACTCAACAGCACAAGAATAGCAAAATTGTCAAACATTTTGTGCTAGGGAATATATAATATTCTTCTCTATAGATAATTACAATTTTTCGAAATATGTTAAACAATTACTATAAAATTTATACACAAAAAATACGAAAAATCACTATTTCCTTTATAAAATTTTTATACAAAGTATTACTATATCGGATACAAAAGCTTCAAAATATAACACTGTTTGTGTAAAAAAAAAATACAAATTATATGACATGGTTACAGTTCATTATACTAAGAAGTACTACATTATGTAGCATATGTTAACACATTTTGTTTTACGAATCTTCACACAATTTTTTGTAACTTTTTAATACAATTTATCGTTGTCCCAAATCACGGGACAAATTGTATGACGAAGAGCCACAATTGTAGAACATTTTCACACAATTTTTTTCCGTGTACTATTGAAATCTAGAGTTTAAGAAATACACCGCCATGCATAATATGTTTAAAAAGTCACTACGTATTTCATCTAAATGAAAAATTCTTCTATGATATTGGTACTTATTAAGTAACTTCTAATAATTTAGCATGATCAACGAAACTAACATTCTTTACAAAACAATGATTTGCGACTTCATTAACAAGAACATCCAATAGTTATCATCGGGCGTATTCAGTGTTGTACACAGATAACCATTGTTTTATCTAGATAAGATAACAGATAATTTCGAAAATTATTATCTAGATACAGATAAAAGATGATTTTGCAAATCATTATCTAGATAAAGATGACAGATAAAGTATAATTTATCTAGATAATTCAATAGATAGGCTTGCCAGATTTCTGAAATGTTCAACCGGGACACCGGAATGCCCCCCAGCGTCGTGGGTATTCAAGGGTACACACCCTTGGCGGTTTTTTAGAGGGTAGTTTATTCTAATGCTATGAGGCAAATAATAAATAACAAGCATATAAATTTAAATATTTTATTTTTTACATGTTAATATTTATTTACTTATTTACTTAATGTTTTGGTTATAATCTTGTAAAAATATTCACAAGCTAATCCGATATTAATTTTACATGTCATCAAGCCTTTAACCGTAGATTCCTTCATCAAACCCCTATCATCAGTCCATGCGTTGTTCATCAAAGACAATACTCTCTCAACTGCATGGTACCGATGTCCCAGGTAAGCAGAAGGCATACGCAACCATCTTGATCAGATTGGGGGCTGCTATGTGATTCTCCTTGAAGTGACTAAAAAGCCTGAGCCATTTTTTGTCACTTGAAATAATCACATCTCTGGTAATCTCTTCTTGCTTCCACTGTTCCCAATTTGACTGCAATACTCCCTAACAAGCACAACTTCGTCAAACAGCTGAACATTGTTTATTTTTATATTTGGTACATCAAGAAGACTGCTATTAATAATTTCAGCAGAAATTTCGGCGTTTTCCCAATCAACAGCATTTGTTTTGGTCAGATTGACCCATGAAAACTGTTCAGCGTTTCCAAAACCATCCTCCCAGAAGTCCAAGCATGCAATGCATCTTTCATAAATGCCATCAAATTCTTCTTTCACACTGGTACGGACTTGCTCATCTAGATTCCTATAGAAGTTCTTTGCGCCCATAGCGATAAAGTTTGAAGCCTTTCTTTCTGTCAGGTTTCTTTTGAGAGCTTTATGAGGTTCACCAACCTCAAAAGCTGTAGTGTTATATTTTTCCATTACCAGGATGGTCTTGTCAAACAGTGCAAGCTATCCGTGAACAAACCACAAGTAGAGCTGGCCCGTTAAATCAGTAAACAAGTTTTTTATTGTTGATGGGCACATCTTGGACTAAAAAAACGCTTTCAGACATTCAAAAATCTGTAAAATTCTAATAATCTTTTACAGTTAATTATTTTTATACTTTTATGGTCATCTATAAAATCGAATTTTAATTTTTACCGGGACGTAAAGTAAACCGGCCGGGACACCGGGATTTTGTCTGAAAACCGGGACTGTCCCGGTCAAACCGGGACGTCTGGCAAGCCTATAATAGATAATATAGTGAAATCCTCAGAATTTTATTTTAGAATTTAGAACGCGGTTTAGGTATCAATTGATATAGGTAGGATGAGGATGTGATTTTTTGGTATAGGTAATGCACAACTTTAAATATGAACAAATTTAATATACATTCTTATGTTTATCTACTATTATTAATGTCTTAGGGGGTGATTTCAAGTCGGATTTGCGTGTCAGTAGGATTTGGGCACCCGTCTTTCGACCGGTGCTGAAGATGGTAGCGTCTTGTTATATTTAAAGAATATTTTTTTAATAGTTGGGTATGCATGTAACATTTTTAGTTCTTCCTTTTTTACAAATTATAATAACAATCAACTTGTGAAGTGTTCACACTTCGTCTCTTCTTTTCGGACCCTTGTCGATTGACAGAAAGCGACATAAAAAGATCAACTTGTGAAGTGTTCCCACTTCGTCTCTTCTTTTCGGACCCTTGTCGATTGACAGAAAGCGACATAAAAAGAATATCGTCACTGTAAAGCCAAAAAGTAAATTTATTTGTGAATATTTCTTTACAGTAATTTTCAAGTCTCTCAGGAACCCATATGGTGTTAAATTTGGGCTGACTCATTGCTGACAGAATGAAAGCTTTACTTTTGGCTGGGTAGGTGTCCATGACAAACAAGTGTTGAAATCTCTCTGTTCAATCCGTATGATTATGGCCACTTTCAAAGCACTACAGTAAGCAATAGATGAGCTCACAATCAACTTGATGCGGTGAATGAATAAAGTTGGAGCAACAAAACCCAGAAAATATTCTAATTCCCCTTGCAGTCTATCTAACAAGCTAGTAGCTCCATCACACTGCAGTAGTCTTCAATGACTTGGAACTCAATGTGTTTTAGTCTTTGGAGTTTCACCTTTGGGAACCATTTTATTATTTTCTTCTTATTTAGCAATTTCTTTTGTCGCATCATAATATGAATTCCATCGAGTCATGATGTGTACAGGAAATTTGCATTTATATACTTCATACGTTAAGTCTGAAGCAAGTTAAGTCTGAAGTTCGTTAAATTCCGAAAAGCCTGAATGTAGAACAATAAATTTTCTTGTAGTCGGTTGATTTTTTATTTTTATAACTCGGTTTTACAACGTCCGTCGTCTTCCGATTTCCAATCACCACTCGTTTCTATTCGCCCACAACTCGTCATCCAGACCCCTAAACCTCATTTTGCTGACTATTCCTTCTCTCCAGCTCCTTCGTGGTCCCTCGTTTTCTTCGCCCATTTGGATTCCATTGTATTACTTGTTTAGGTAGTCTTTCGTTCTCCATTCTCTGCACATGCCTATACCATACCAGTTGTTTCGTTCTTATCTCGTCCACTATCTTGCGTTCACCCACTGTCATAATTTCTCTTATTCGTTGATTTGTAACTCGTTCTCTTCTTGATCTCTGCTCTTCTCCAATATTCTATTTCCGTAGCGGACAGCATTTTCTCTGTTCTGTCCTTGATTGGCCAAACCTCTGAACTGTACATAACAATACTCTTTACTATGGTGTTATATATGAGCTTTTTGTTCTGTTTCGATATACTCTGGTCCCAGAGTATTCCATTTATTAGTTGATTTTTCCAAAACCTTATTTGCATCAGTAGTGGCAAGTGAGTTGAGGGTGTGCACGGCACACCTCATGTAACTTGGCCCAGCAAGAAGGTGCTCCAAATTTATTGCTTGCATATCTTAAATAATAGAAGTAATATTATTATTAATAGAATCCTTAATACTGATGAACTCTTCCTGGAAAAAATCTTTGTTCTACTTTCAGACAAAAATAAATTAGTTCTTTGAGAAAATAATCTTATTATTATAAAAAAAGTATACTTTCAGAAGTTTCTTTATCGCAGTAGTAATCAGTATCATGGGATTCATCAGTAAGGGCGAAAAAAATCATCTGTTATCTAAAACCTTCAGATAATCTGCTTTTTTTATCTAAGATAAGATGATAGATAAATAGTTGTCGTGTCATCTAGATAAGATGATAGATAACAAAATTATTATCTAGATAATTTATCTAGATAAAATTATCCAGATAATGCACAACACTGGGCGTATTATATGTTTAGTTCTGTTAAAAGAGTATGGATTTTGTCATAATGTGTTAATGTTATCTGTATACAGAGATATAAAATTGAAATTATTTCAAATATTTGACAGATCATGAATCACATATATACCATGGAAAGAGTTGGTCCATGGACAGAACCTTGTAGTATCTTATGACTAAAGAAGAGTTTACGGAGATTTGATTGCTATCACTTCCAGGAAAGCTATGTGATGATATAGTTGAGTCGCTTTTGCAACCGACATGCACCATTAAATTAAAATGGCGTCAAATTTGAGATGTTGCAAAATTTTCATGTCAAGTAATGTAACCTACAAAAGCCATTTCAGGACTGTCATAATAGTTATCTATGTAACAAGTCAGTAAAGTGATCCTTTATCTAACGAGTCTGGTTTATGAGCCAAGCGAGCGAAGCGAGCGAGGCGAATTAAAGACGAGTTCGATAAAGGCACTTTATTGACGCGGTGCATACAACATTTGATCGCCAACCGCAAAATTCGTAATTTAAAAAATAAAGGTATAATGACTTATGACATTTCATGACAGCGACAAGCGATTTATGTTTAAGAGGGTCGTTTACCAACAAATAGAAACTTATGCAACTTATATTACTGGCGGGAGGGGTAGACGCAGGGGGGTGTGAGTGGGTGGAGCTAGACGATATTCGGTTCCAATCACGGTGCTTCGGTTTTATTCACAGATTATGTCGTGGGTTGAAAATTTTAATATATACATAAAATGAATCGTCAAATATTTAAATTCTGAAATCTACTCGCGTATTGGTACCGCGCGATCATTTAAATTCTAAATTAGAGCAGGCTGTGAAATTTAAATTAAGTTGGTATATAAGTACTAATTTACAATTTGAATTGTCAAAGTGACGTTTCGAAATGTTAATTAATCAATAATTGACATTCTGGACGCCTGCTATAATTTAGAATTTAAATGATCGCGTGGTATTATGTACTTAGTTAAACTAAATGGAATAACAGATATCAAAATAATGTAAATAAAATTGTAGACTAAAAATTACTTACTTCGTATTTTGATTTTGCATACGATTTGCAAGGTTACTCCTTTGTTTTGTTGATGTTTTATAATAAGCCAATTTTCGCTTGCCCATAACTGTTATATTATTATACACTCGAATATTATACGTGTATATGATATTTCTTTTTAATTACAAACTGTCACCCGGATTTAAGTCTGCAATAGCTGACCGATTGTGATTTTCGTGTTCGCTAGTACCGGTACAGATACCGTAAAGTGTGGATAGACGACGCGATAGCTTCGAAAAACCTCGGGTGAAATGTGTGTGACAATGTTTACTATTTAATGTTTTTTATATTCAAAAATAATTACATAAATTTGATTTTTTTTTTATATTGTACAGCAAATGTGCAGCTGGCGCGTAGAGGTTGTTCTTTTTATTTTGTGTACCAGCCTTAGTTAGTAGACATTAATCAAATGTATGTGCATTTTTGTGGTTACTTCTCAGATACATAACTTTTTTACGAAAATAAATTTATGCAAAAACTGACTTTGACATTATAAATGTATGCCTTTTGCATCGCTAACCCAAATTTGAAATTCTAAAATTACAAAATAAATTTAAAAAACGCAAAATGGCGGTGCCTTGCAGGGCCATAGTTTTCGATAGGTAAACGCTCCTCTTAATGTCATAAAATCATGTCTGTGTTAACAGATATTAGCGGCAGTAAAGTACTTTATTGTACAGTACGATAAATTGTTTGTTTACCTCCGTAAAACGCTATGTTAACGCATCGCTCTATTGACGGTTGGCGATAAAGAATAATTTTCATAAACCTTTTGACGTTTGTTATAATTGTCATCTAAACATTTTAAATTTGTCAACAATGCTTGCCTTCTAAACAGTATATCTAAATGTTATACAAAATATAGGTGTAGAAAAAAATAATATTTAGTAGCTTTATTTATAATATTTCATTTGTAACTGGCTTTCATGTAATAGTATTTTACTATGATTTTTGTTTAATTTTATTGTTTTGAAATTCTTCCGGCCGATCGAAATTTGTAGTGGTATTGAATCGTCGTCTTTAGTTCGTATTTTGGACGTGTCAGTTGCCAAAACGACTCGACTATATATGCAATGTATATATCACTCACTCTGTTGTTTTACAATACATCTAGAATTATAACAAAATGTGAAAGATATCCATGTTATTATCCCCTTGAGGGTGGTGTCGGTCTGAGCACATGTTTAACTTTATTCGTTTTCAATTTACATTAAATTTACTGTGTTTAATTAGTAGTAGGCATATTTATTTATTCTTATACGTTTCAACTGATCTGTTTGGCTTTATTATATAGGTGGTGTCAGTAAAATTTATTGTCAAATGATTCAAAGATTGCATTACACAAGTTTAAGATGTATTTGAACTTCTCTGTGTTATTTTGATATACTAATAGAATCGTGGTGTTATCTTTCATATTTTAAACGATAATTATTTGATATTTTAATAAAAAGTGACTACATAATATAAATATTGGAGAATACTATATTGTAGTATAATTATTAAGAAATGTTATGCCAGCGCAGAAAATCTATATCACCATTACGATAGGATATAAACATAAACACAGATAAACACAACCTTATTTCTTTGTGTTTACTACTGTTTTATTAATAACAGCTGATTAGATGCCACAACAAAGGAGAAACAACACTGACTATGTTCTGCTCAAGCGTGAACTAAAAAGAAACTAAAAATAAAGGATTCCACTTTTAATACTTAATTAAAGTTAGATATATTTTTAATATTCAATTCTTGCTGCTTACTGCAGAAAATATTAATTGTACGATTTAGTTGACCCACTACAAATTAGACAACTCTTTCTTATAACTACAATTTTCAGTGGTTTGAAATATGGGTATATAAACAAATGTAGAAAAGACATTGAGAATTTCATTTATTAAATCGAAAATTTTGAAGTGACTATAAATGAACTTCAGTAACAAGGATAAATACGAATAATTCACTATTAACCATATAAAAAGTTTGACGTCAAGTATCATCAATTCTTTTACTTACATGAAAGCCTTTTTTTCTTTATATGTATCACACATACAACGTACAGTAAAAAATAACGAAATAGAAGGAGACAGTACAGGGGAAAAAGTGAATACAATACAAAAGGATGCGTTAAATGGAGATCAACCCTGGTTTTTCTTTCAGCTCTCGCAGTGATGTGTATATGCAGTCGATTATATGGTTTAGTTGATTATATGTTTTGATTTTTGTAATGTATCTCCGAGACAGTGTAATGACTACGCTCCGGGCTAGGTGATATATTCAAACAGACATTCCAGGTTACAGGTCAACATTATACCAAGAGTATTGTTCATTTGATTCTAACTTGAAACGAATGGTGAAAATTTACGAGTATTTATGTATTCGATAAATAACTTGTGAAAGATATCAAATATACCAGATACAATATTATTAGTTTGTATAATAATAAATAATAATCAAAATTATTGAAAAATATTAGAGAGTTATCAGATACTTTAACTCATAGTTTTTACATATTAATTTGAAAAGCAACAATTTGGAATGTCATATGAAATAATTAATCCTGTTGAAATATGGTTGAGATTTCATTTGTGGCAATGACATCACGAATGGCAACAAAACTTTTGAAATTGTTGCCATTTCCTAACATATTTTTTTTTATTCAGATTTATGAAACATAGTTAATTATTGCATTAGTTGTGTTTGCAATACTTCTTTTAATTCTAACTTAATAAATTGAACCTATGTAATATTGGTAGTAATATTGAATAAATGGAACGTCACATAATTTAGCAATTTTTAAGCATCCTTGTAAAGTTATGCATTTTGCAAATTTGTGAAGTGTTTAATGTGACTAAAAGATTAAAAAAGCAGATAAAATAATTGATTGCTACCATAATTACTTAATTATTTTGGAGGAGAGGACTGGGAAGAAAAAGAGTGATTCTTCTATTGTTATACTACTCAAACCACTAGGTAATTGAATTGATGATTACATTATTGAATTGAATAAAATGCATTAAAAGGAGAAGAATTGGTTTTAAATATAATAGTGCCAAATACATATACAAATATACACAACGTTGATTCACCAGTACAAGAGGCAAAGATGATAGGTATATTTACTGGTAGTGTGTAATATTTTCGTTAAGGTGGCCAAAATATATCAAAAGTTTGAGTAACATAATACTATCAAATAATAAGCCTAAAAAAGCTCTACCAGAAGTACATTATAGAAAGCTTACGACAATTATTTCGATGTTGATTTTAACTACAGATGAACTATAATTATTGTTATATTTCTTTAATGTATGTAGACAGTAGGAGTGGCAACCTATACATTTTGCTCTATGATGAAATGTGTAATATTAACAAATGAACTAGTTAAGTTTACTAAGCATAAGAAGCAGTATTGTATTAGAGAATAAACACCTATGTCTAAATGTAAGTTACAGGCAGCTACCAACTTTTTATAATGACGTCATTAATGCACAGAGACATAGAGAACTGATTTTACAGCCCTTCACTAATAATTAATGCAAGTCGAACTGCACAGCAGTTATTTCCAATAAGATGGTGCTACACCATATACGGCACAAACTAATACATATAAATTATCTGACTCATTTTGAACATTTGCAGTTTGTTTATTATCATAACTTTTGTTTTAGTACCTAATGTACTTATTTCTATTTATTTCAAACTTGTATTCTAACATTGTAATGTAAATAATCTTTTGTTACTATATATAAACACTCAAAATCTTATTTGTTTCATTTCCTTTATTGATATAATACTACATAGACTATAAGTTTTGCAATTATCCTGACATTTGCTTTAGTGATTTATTATTAAGGAGTGGACGTCCCAGGCTTAAACTACGACGGAGTTACAACGGTGCAAAGAGATAATGTAAACAACACGCGGTTACTGAATAGCATTATTCATATGGTGAACTGCAACATCTGTTGTTTACTTGAAAACTACTTGAAAACGGCAACAAAAAATGCCCATCAAGAAAGGAATGTATAAATAAAATCCATTCTTCATCGGCGTAGGTAGAAGCCCAGGGGTTTTTAAAATTTATTATATTTTCCTTATATTTGCTAAGACAAATAAAGTAATGTATGTAACTATTCATACTAACGTTAGTTTCGTTTTTTCATGGTTTTGACTGTTAATTACGTAGGTACTTCGTAATGTTTGTAATAGTTCCTGTTTAATACCGATTCATTGAATCTATTTGTTCCAATTATTTGACGGAAGAGTGCATTGGATTTTGTTAAGTTTCAATAACATAGGCATACATTTTTAGTTATCATTTATTTAGATCTAGAACATTGTTTATGTTACTATGATATGGAAGACCGTCGAGAATGGCATCGTAAAAGAATGGCAAGTTGGATTAAGGGTTATACCGATTGTATGTCCTCAATTGTCAGTGATTCCGAAATTTATTGCATAGTTTGTAAAATATAGTTAGAGAATGCCCAAAAAGGCCACGTACAACGTCACTTATAGCATTGCTAAAACATACACAGAAATTCGATCCGTTGAAAGCTGACAATTTTAACGAAGAACTCTGTGAAGCATTAATGGCGAATAATATCCCATTAAAGAAACTTGACAACCCCACTTTCAAAACATTTCTTCAAAAATATACTGGTTGAAATGTTCCTGATGAATCCACCTTACGCAAATATTGTTTCTAAGTGATTCACGAAAACAGTAGAATGCATTAGAAGACATCCTTCAAATCAGTATCTATGGATAAGTGCCGACGAAACTGTCGATATATTAGGACTCTGTGTGGTAAATGTTGTAGCTGGCGTACTACATCCAACTGTTCCATATAACGCATATGTAATAGCATCTAAAGTTGTAAATACAGTTGATGCAGAAACAGTTGCTAAAATCATTGACGATAATTTGCACAAATTGCTTCATTCGTACGACAGGTACAGGGCAAAATACTTTAATTTGTTAGTGACAGTGCCGCATATATGTTAAAACACACAGACTATTAAAGGAAACATATCCTATCTGCTGCATATTACTTGTGTAGCACATGCTCTCCATAGAATCTGTGATTATATCTGAGACAAATATCCGGAAATTGGAAGACTTGTATCCGCTTTTAAAAAAGTTTTCAAAAAAGCAGCATCGAGAGCAGCTCTTTACAGGGAAACACTTCCATCTTTGTCACTGCCTCCCCCGCCAGTAATAACTAGATGGGGATCATGGTTGGAAGCTGCTAGTTTTTATGCAGAGAATTTCGATGATTTACAAAATTTCGTTACATGTATTTCTGAGTGCAAGGAACTAACACAAATCCTAAATTTAAAAAATCAGTTATTATACTTCAGGAACACGTTGGAAATTTGCCTAAACTGATCACATATTTTGAAAATCCAAATCTCAAATTAAGCGATGGATTAACCACATTAGATATGGCTATTAATAATACCAAAAGTATACCAAGTGACTTCGGATGTGGCCTTCGGCAAAAGTTAAGACGCAGTTTTTAATAGAAATCCAGATTTAATAACATTTCGGCAATAGTGTATGGGGAGAAAAAAGAATATTTCCAGTACGCACCTATAGCTTGTTGCGATGTAGAAAGGACGTTTTCTATCTACAGGGATGTACTTCATTCAAAGAGAACAAATCTTACTGAAGAGAAAAGGAACAAATAATAAGGTATTTTGTATTTTATAGATCACCAGCCACTTGTTATCCAATTATATAAATAAAATTAAAACCTCTTTAAAAATACAACATTTCAATAGTGCGCCCTTGGGCGATGAGTCATCAACCTTTCGTGTCCGCTCTCTGCTTATTATATTTATTTTGGCTGCACATATATTTTTCTATTTATTTCATTTGTTTTCATTCCCTATAGATATAACATGAAGCATATATCAAAACTATGTGTGCACATTAGCTGTTACAGCTACAAACAGTAGCTATACTACCCTCAGTACTACCAACTAGTGAATATTGCCAACCTAAAAATCAAGGCCACGTAACCTTCACTTGAGATGGAACACCTTGTATTTTAAAATGTTGCAAATAAGTGCCAGAAGTGCATGGAAAATCACATCCACGCGTTTCTTCTTCTTCTTCTTCTTCTTCTTCGTACGACTAGGATTTCTCCTGTTTGTCTACCTCTTATACGGTTTCGGTTGTTGTTGATTGTATATTGTCTTGTCATCTCTTTTTTGGTCTTTCTACTGGTCTTCTGCAGTATGGCTTATTGTTTTTAGAGTTGTTTGCTAGTTGGTCTGGTCGCATCCTATCTACGTGTTGTTCCATTTTTTCTTTCTCGTTTTCACCCATTTGTTGACGTCTTGTATGTTACATTGCTCTCGTATGCTTTTGTTTGTCTATCTCTTAGTGTCACTCCTGTTATCGATCTTAATCCTTTCATTTCCACGTTGTTTATTTTCTGTTTTGCGTTTTTTCATTATCAGAAATTTTACGTTTTCGTCAAAAAGTATACAAATATTCCATCCATTCGTATGACAAAATTTAAACTTTTTAAAACATAGCCCTACAAGTGTATACAACATTTGAAATAATCATTGGACTTCGTTTCTCACCAGACCCTGTAATTCAAGTATTCCTGCCAGATATCACAGTGTATACATTTTCGAATCGCTTTGCAAAAACTTTTAGGCAATGAAAGGAAATCTTCATAGTGGATGTAAGCAGACAATTGCAAAAAATTTCGTGATAATATTAGTGCTAGGTTTGAGATCTAAAGTTACACTAGTGAATTTTACCTCGCATGTACCCCATTTCACCTTATATTAAAAATGATCCATACCATATTATTTTGTGATATGTACAGTCTATTTATGTTCGGACTTCCCAACCAACAATTCACAGTTTACTGGCACCAGTAGGATGGGAATAATTTAGAACAAACCTTATGAACAACTTTGATTAACAGTCAGAATTTCGATTTTCGAAAAAAGAGGTGTTGTAAGAAAATCGTTTGTTTCCTATTATCTCGCCAATTATAATTTTTCTTTGAAATACACTGGAAGAATTTAGAGCAAGTCTAGAACAATATAGAACAATAGTACGAAATTCGAAGGGGGGCCTGGCGAAAAATCCTTTTTTCGCCATTTTATCGGTCGATTATGACATTTTTTTTAAATACTTTGAAGCAACTTAGAACCAACCTAGAACAACTTAGAACATTCGTCACAATTTCGATTTTCAAAAAAAAAAAAGAGCTGGAAAAAACTCGTTTATGTTCGATTATCTCGGTCAACCTGGAACAACCGTCAGATTTTCGATTTTCGGAAAAAGGTGGCTAACTTCACACACCCAAGTAAATATAGTGAATCCGAAACTGTCTGGAAGGTTAATTAATGCAGGAGATACTTGTTGAAATTCCATTGTAAGAAATAACAGCGAGTCTCAACTTTTTTTTTTATAGTAACAACTACAATATTGTTTCGCTAGACTGTAGCGTCATCAGGTGGAGGAAATAGTAAAGTAACATTGCTCATAATAAACCTGGAAAATACAGTTGTATTACATATATAGGGAAAACATCGGTAAAAATTTGTAAGGTAATTATTAAAGCGAATAATTAGATAACTGCATATAAAACAAATAACACCTTAGAGAAATATATTAAAAACAATAAAAACAGGACGGATAAAACATTGACCTCATTAGTCTATAAGCTCACTTGTGAATGTAATAAAGTATAAAACCACAAGTTGAATGACAACTTTGACATTTTACACGTTCAAATAAAAGGCCAAAAAACTTGATCTTCTGCAAGCAATTTGGTACAATAAATTATGAGATGTATAGATGTATGTCACTGACGCAAGAAGTGGCGACTTCTTTTTGTAAAATTTGTAATTATATAGGTATAGGTAGGGACCAATTAATGTTAGCTTTACTATTTCATCTACCTGATGAAGCTCCAGTGTAGCGAAATAATATTGTAGTGGTTACTATAAATAAAATTTTGGAACTCTCAACCTAGTGTTGTTATTTATCTGGATGGAATGTTATCAATATAAATATTGAATGATATAGAGTTTCAAATAGTTAAGTATTTAAATGTTTTCTGTAGCAAGTGCAAATTTTACTGTTCTGTAAGTTCCTACGTCTATGGATGTTTATCAAAAATATTTAAAAGACGGGGTTGGGTTAAAGGCATTGATTATTTATAGCAAAAAGATAAATTGTTTAGACATGAGAAATTTGTATACATAACGAAACTTGGACTTGCAAACATGAAATAGTAGGTATATAAAAATAGAAATATTCGAAACTGCGCTTTGGAAATATAAAATGCTGTTGCGTTCTGGTGATTGTGAATACTCTTTTAAATAGTACAACTGCAAACTGCGAACCTGCATTGCTACTTTGCTAATATTTTTGTTTTTTTCTACTGGAAATATTCAGATATAAATATGTAGAATTCTTTTTAAAGTAGAATCAGTATATCAGATGACAGAGTGCATTTTATTTACTTGGAACTGACTGATCTTGAACACATGATCGAATTAATAAGTATAAGAAATGTTTTTAATGGTTTCAATTTTAATTATAGCATTACTACATTTCTTTATTATGGGTGAAAAGGAAATTATTCGAATTTAAAAAAAAATGTACTAATTAAGTGTCATTATACTCAAAAAATAAATGCAATTGAAAAAAATACTTACTATCTATCAAACGCAAAAAAAATAGATAGGCATGCTTTCAATAAAAAAATTTGTAATTGCTTTTTACTGCACAGACTGCACATATTTATTAATAACAAGTTACTATTAATAATCAATTATGTAAATTTATGAATAAATAATTTTAAATTACTAAAAGCATTTTTAATTATTATTCACGCATTTTTTGTGTAAATATATCATTACACTTAGTATTGTGAATAAATTTAGCAAAACGAGTAGTTATTATATTTAATAATCTCAACAAAAAAAAAGAAGGAAAAGTGAAATTACCATGAAAGGATAATAATGTTTACAAAACAAATAAATTATATACTAATGATTTAATAGTTTAACAGCACAAATAATGAAGCAGTTAAGCGATGCCTGAGTTCGTGATTGACATATCTGAATTTTATGAACGCTTGAATATAGTATGTATAACATAATGGAATTAAATTAACAAAATTGCTGTAATTTTAGCCAATTACCACCATTATTTTTTTTTATATCTCAAATACAGGAATCTACAACCGACATTCCCTGTACGATTTGGATGAACTAGTAATGTAACTTTTCGACGTTCGATGGCGCCACTCTGCAAGTTCAGTTCTTTTCAACGATTTGAATTTTAAAGAAACTTCTAGGAAACATGTTATATACCTACTAATTTATCTAATTGTAGAAACTGCATTGCATTAGAAGTTTGTTAAAAACGTATTCTCGCAAGCCTAACATTTTGATTGTATTTTACTTTGGTCTTATTTTGAGAATGTAGAAGTATAAAAAATGTCATCAAATTGCAACTACATATAATAATAGTTCGTTTATAATTTTTTTTTAATATTAATTTAAGTAATATGAGATATTAAAATCATTTTATTTTAGAGTAGGTAATAAGTTAACAGCTCAAGAAAATATATATTATTTTTCTAGAGTAGGTAATGTATGAATTTTATATACCTAGGTTATATTTTATATAAGTTACAAATTAAATGATTAATTATATATTAGCAATTATTATTATTAATTGTGTTCAGTTAATTCATATACCTATTCGTGTCAACAAACAAAAATGATAATTTAAATATATTTTTAACGTTGTTAGATGATACCTACGTTAAATATTACACTTAACGTCTGCAAGTATATTTTAAATATTAATAATTTACGAAACTTGCATTTGCAATATTAATACCTAAATATTTCCTTTCAAGAAATCGATAAACGTAAAAGTTAGATTAGGAGAAAGTAATATCACAAGTATAAAATGAAATAAGTAAAAGTATAGATAAAATTAAGGTTCCATGTATGAAAACAAGACAGATATGCTAGAAAGAAGACTATATTATTACAAGAGTGTTTTTCTATATCGGTTCTATAAAGAAATTATTACAAGAGTGTTTTTATATATCGGTTCTATAAAGAAATTCACTTTATTTGAAATGTCAAATACAAAAGTTTGCCACTAACAACAATGTGAAGTGAAAATTGTAGAAATGAAAAAGAGAAATTATGATTAGTATTTGAAATCATTTATAGCTCAATCACTATTTTATATATATATATTATAATTATAATAGAAAAAAGCAAGTGTCTACAATTTTTGGATGAAAGATATATATTATTTTAAACATATAAACAGCTCAATATCGGGGTTCAGGAAAATTCGAAGCCAAGTAGATGTTCAATAAAAAATCGCATATCCTAAGTAAACTCTATGTTTCGTATTAAATATATATTGTCAATTGTTGCCTGTCAATAATTGTCAAAATCTACTCTATCTCAGACATTACTTCAAACTTTCAAGGATTACTTTAACTTCGAATTTGTCTGAACACCCAATAAAAAAAAATAGTAAAAATCCGCCTTTCATAAGACATTTTTTCATTTGTTCTTTAGAAAACTATTTTGCAAAAATCTTATATAAGTTCTGTTATTAATGCACGCGTTCTTAATTTGATATATTGGTAAATTTATTTCTAAATATTATAGTTTCCAGAATACCGAAATTCAGAAGTAAGTGACTATATTTTTTATAATGCTAACCAGAAGGGCATATGGTATCACCACGTGTGTTATATATAACTGTGTGCCATTCTACTGTTGAAATCCAAATTATTATTAATTCAACGATACTCATGTACACATGGAAAGGTAATAATATTGTCTACACAAAAACAAAAAAAAAAGAATTAATGTGTCTCTATATTGCGCAATATACATCGTACACAGACTTTCTACAAATGCATAACAAACCGCCAAAGCTGCTTCTAGATCATTCAGAGAGCATAGTCAAATGTACAAAATATATACATCTCATCTGAAATATGTAAATTTCAGTTATTAATTTTTAATATTTGATATTAGTGTAAACATGTGGATCTATGTATTTAAGTTTCATTCATTAACATTCTTTCTCCTCTTCTATAGCTTAAAATGATTTCTCAAATCCAAAATATTCTTAATATATGTCGAAGTGTGACAGGCGAATTTTGCAATATATGATGATGACTCAATTTAATGCTTATTTGAATATCTTGATTTATTTATCAGATATTTTGAACGTTTCTTTTAATTATATAATTTATTCATTACCAAATTATTGGTTCATACTAAATAAATATTCTTCTTATTTTCTTAATACGCATAAGCCTTGAAGGCCTTTTATCTACCCAACAATATTATACCTCTTGTAGTGAAAAATGAAACTAAATAAAAATAGAAAGATACCGATGAAAATATGATTTATTTTGAAGACCTTTCTTCAAGTGAACCTATTACAAAAAAGACAAACTGCAACTTGTACAATTCTCTCTATTCAATATGTGGATATGTGCTATCTAAATGTAGCAAGCATTGGTCAAGACCTTTTATTGAACGATTTCTCACTAAATCTGATGCACCAAGAAGTCTAGTAGAATTAACAGAAACAGACGGAAGGTCAACTGTCATTAAGGAACCTTCATTATCCGCCTGTTGAAAACGAATACTGTGAGTGTACTTTTATGTTACAAAGATTTTTTAGAAGCAAATCTAGTCACGGGTCTGTTAAACTAAAAAAGAGTTCATCAAAAAATAAGAAGGTTACGAAGAAACAACTACAAACAGAAATTCCAAACCAAAAATAGCACCTGATTCCTAATCGAGTTTCGATTAAATACTAACACATCCTTCCCAATACGATATGCTGGTGCTAGTCATTAAACGTCTTCGCCTTTCATGTTGCAGTCACTTCGTTCTTGGTTTGGCTCGTCTCTATGGCAGGATAATAATGATCATTATTATTATATATTAGACAACTATTCATTCATCGTAAAAGTTGTTTTGTAGTTACTTCTACGTTTTTTGTGGAATGTCATGATTTGCTGTAGTGATTCTTGAGAGAGACTTTGCACTTTAGAAGTTTTTTCATGTGCAAACATATAAATATTTAATATCCATCTGTTTTGCAATGTTCTCCATTCTTCCAAGAACAATTGTTACCGATGTAATATTTGGTCTATTGACGTTATAATTTTAATATAATCAACTGACACATGAATCGTGGGCATTCCTAACAACAATTTTAGTTATGGTAAAGTTGTGGCACAAAAGAAACGTGAGTACCTGAATCGATTCATTATGATCATATACATTTCTATGTGCTCTTCCATAGGAAGAAGAGGTACTGATCCAGCGGTTATTCGTTTTTGCCGAATTTGGCCAACCTCGTAAATAAGGCTCTGGGAGACCTAGAAGAAACACCGAATTAGAAAATAGGAGACTAAGATAGCTGGCCTTTACGGTTCGCTACAATAGTTCTTGAGCTACTGTAGAATTGTGTTACTGGCCGAAATAAGCTGTAGAATATCTATACCAATATTCATTGCATACCACATGTTGGTATATTTTTTTATTCGGGTTGATTCTTTATCTTTCAAGAATAAGTCTGCGGCTCCCAAATCTGCATCGTGATTTTAGATTAGAATGGTATAATGTATGAACACATTAGGTTGAAAAGTGGAACAATATCGTTTTTTTAGATAAATCTCGTTTTTGTTTATGGGCTCATGGTGGTCATAGACGTTTGATGTCAAAAAGGAGAAAAGCAACTTTTTTTATTCATAACGTCAGAATGCACACTATATGATTGCTGGTTTGGGGTGGCATTAGTACAAGAAGTATTCGTACGAGGCCTTCTGAATCTTCAATGGTACAATGGTACCTTTGATTACATTCCCAAGGGCTTAATAATGACACATTCCAATAAGACAATGCCCTGGCCAACTTATATTGCAACATCGATATTTTCTCAATATTTTGAATTGCATTGTTCTATTTCCAGATCTATTGCTCTTAGAACATACCTGAGATATCATAGGTCAAAGGGCTGGTGTGCTAGCTAATTCTCCAGTATACGTATAACGGCTTTATGATGCCTTATAAGTTATTTGGAATGAGCTTAGAAAGAGTACATAGATCATCTTACTAGAAATATGCCCGAGCTAGTACCATAATGTATTTGTCATTGTCAATTTTCTCTGTAAAGGGATCAGTGAAAATTTAATATTATTAATTACCGGAATAGAATTTTATGGATAATATTTAGAGCCGAATTAACCGAAGGATTAATTAACGTAAAACTATTATTATAAATTTAATCAAATTAAACTGATGTTTTAAAATGCGACTTTGCACTTAGTTAGTAGGAATTTAAAACGTCATTCATTATTTATTAGAAAAAGTAGTTACGATCGTTCGATTTCTAATATACTTATAAATAATAAGCCGTAAATCACTACTAATAGTGCATATCGAAGAATAGGAATTGTTGTAATTTGCCTAATGATCGTGCAGTCTGTATTGCTATATGCATATTGAAAATAACTAATATCCCGTCCAGAACTACTTAGGTAAAATACAGTAAATGTACACGCATCTATTTGCCGTTCCTTTATTGTAACTCTGCTAGATTTATTCTCGAAGCATGTTAACAAGTCGTATATATAATATCAAAACGGCATTTGATTACTTATTGATTGCATATAAATATAAAACATGTAACCGCAAACTGCAACAATTTGTAACACAATCCATTTATATATTGTAAATTTACGGCGCGATGAAGTATTTATAAATGTATTTAGCCGTTGGTACTAAGCTTTTATGTATTTAAAGAAGAGTGAAGAATAATAGATATCTATACTTACTATTTAATAGTATTGAACAGTCTACAATTTCCTATGTGTATTTATGTTCTCTTTTGTATACAAAAACACTAAAACACCCTTACCACACTAAAGCACAAAAAACTAAATACGTATTTCGACAACTATGTTGTCATTTTCAGTAGCACTGATTAAAAACCGCGTTGTCTATATACCATAGCGTATACAGAGCAACACTGCCCTTTTTGTAGGTATGTTAAAGATATACTGTTAGAGTTCCGTGGTCGTGGAAGTCTACAAGTTCTAAATTACTTTAAAATTAGTTTTTCTCAGACTTCAAAATGCTGATTATAATTTTCTGTTTTTAGTACTGATAATTCTTTAATTTGGTAAATTTTTCATTAAAAAAAAAGCAGAAAATTATAATTAGAAAGTTCAACACCGACCAAAACTAATATTAAAGTAATTTAAAATTTAGTACACACGTCGATCTGCCGACACTACACATATCCATGTGTTACTATATATAATTCAGTACAATTTAAAGACTCGAACTCAAGCCCCCGCGGAAGCGTAATGGTAGCGCACCGACTAGAGATCGGAGGTCATGAGTTCGAATCTCAGCCATTGGTAATTTTTAAAATTAAAAGTTTACCTAATTAAATAATTATCAGTGCTAAAAGCAGAAAATAATAATTTGAAAATTTCTGGTTTCTGTCAAAGGTTTAGTTGAAATATATGTCACGACTTTTAAAATAAAAATTGGAAGTTGTATTATCACCAATGTTGATATTGCTCGAAATTTTAAATCAATATTTTAAGAAAATTTATCATTTAGTATTTTTTATTTTGTTAATATACCTCTTCTCTGACTATTGATATTTCTGTGCATTTCCAAAACTAATGGCGAAGCTAGACCTCTGACCGAAATCGTATCACAGGCGCTAGTTTAATAAAAACTCATGGTCGCTAAGGTTACATGTAATAGGCGTATAGCGAATATATTACGCATTATTATTGTTGTATTATTATTATTATTGAGCAATGTGCATTTTCCTTTTCCCTCCTTCTACAAAAAACAAAATTCTTTGGTATGTAGGTTGGTAAATAAGAATAAGGCAAACTAATTTTTATATTTACAGTAATGGACATTCACGAACATTTAATTAAATCTATATATAATGAATAATTTAAATGTGTGGTGTAAATACGAAGGGGAACCCAAAAATAACCGAACTCAACATGCTGAGCATCCTGTACTTGTAGTACAAAGTTGTTCCGCTAGGGAGCCGTTGAAGGACTTCTCATGAGTCAGTCTACCAAGTGGAGTCACCCGATAACTACTAGTGTGGTTTCTTTGGCCGTTCTGTATGTGTGTCTGTAGTGCATTCGTGACACAAAAATGGCTGATTCACACTAACAACGTGCGGCTATGAAGTTTTATCTTTTACTCGACAAGAACGCAATAGAAACTATTGTGATGATGCAAACAGCCTTACAAAAAAACACACTCAATTTAAAAAGGGAAAAACTGTCATTGAAGATTAGCTTCGTTCCGGTGGCCTTTCAACTGCTCGAACTTAGGGCAACCTAGGCAAAATTCGTGGTCTCATTAAGGAAGATCGGCGTAGAACAATCGACCAACTTGGACACTTACCCGGGTTGTTCTGGGGCTGAATTCCGTGCATTTTGACCGTTGATTTGGGAATACGAAGGGTTGCAGCAAAGTTTGTACCCAGACTAAGGGATCTTCGCGTTCAAGCCTGTCGTGAAATGAAGGACGCATGCAAAGACGATGAATTTTAAATCATTATAGACGTTGAATTGTGGTGCTATGGGTACGTTCCAGAAAATAAACAATAGTCAAGTCAGTGGAAGTCACCTGGATAGACTGGTTCAAAAAAAAGATAGTCAGGTGAAATCGAATGTGAAGACGATGCTTACACATCAAAAGAATCGTACCTACAATCAGGATTCGTCCCTAAATTTCTATTGGGAAGCTGTGAGAAGGCTGCGTAGAAGTTCAACTCTGAAACGTCCGGTTTTGTGGAATTCTGACAAATGGTTCTTGCAACATGACAACGATCTCGTGCACACGGCTCTCAGTGTTCACCCGTTTTTGAAATCAACGAAGACAACGTTGACCCATGCGCCATATTCGCGCAATTTTGTTCCCTCAGACATCTTCCTGTGCCCTAGGATGAAAAGGGACTTGAAAGGAAAGTGTTTTGCCGATGGCGACGACCTAAAATTCAATGTCACGACGGCGCTAGCAGATATCAAAGAGGACGAATTTCAATTTATAAATGGTACTCTCGTTTTATAATTCCATTAAAAAATATAATTGAAATTCCAAACAAAGAAGAAAAAAGTTTAACAAGAGACAGCACATCTATAATGACATGACCTTTTATACATACATATTTACGACCGATTTACGTCGGGTTATTTTGACAGATTGAAGACAGGTGTCAACTTTATCAAGTTTCAAGTTATTGTTGCAATTGGAAAACCTAGAGGTAACTTCAGCCTGTGACTAAATAGCCCTCCACTTCCTCAAAGCGCACGACGCCAGCTTGTTAAGGTGTATTTAAAAGATGACATTTTAAAGATGGTAGTAGAAATATAATATTAGTTAATTTATTAATACGCGCGTATAATTTAATTTTTAAAATGTATAAAACAAAACACAATACATTTAAAGAATGATAAAGAAAATTCATGCATTTTCAAAACTATCGCGCTCTTCTCTTGTATACATTTGAAATAGATTTCCAAATGACCTATAAACACTTGCTGCAATATTTCCACTTTACTTTCTACTTTATACCAGTAAATAATATCAGCGGCTTTTCCGGAAAACCATCATCATATTTATAATACTAAATTTAAATACTTCAGTTTTGCCGTGAAGTAAATTCATGTATTTGTGATGACGACTTTTTCTTTAAACTAAAGTTCTAATGTAAATTTGAAGTTTTATCTATGTTTAGACAGAGAGCAACTGCGATATTTTTCATGTACTGCTAATTCATGAATTTTTAAATAAGTCGCTTAATGCATTTTAAAATTGTGGTGAAAATTATATATATTCGTAAATGGAAAATATTATAAGCACCTTTCTCAGTGTATTTTAAAGTATATGTTATGTGTAATGCAAGTCACGGCAACTCATATTTTTAAATAAGTAAGTCGTAATCTAGTTTATTCAAATATAACATTTTATAGTTTATTTCAAATTATAAGAATATAACTTTGAACGGCTCTAATGCTTGCTTTTACTGCACTACCTTCTGTGACGATAATTATTATACCCGGTCTCCTTATTGAACGGGTGCGGTTTACCTATTTGTGACGTATGAATCTAGGGGCCGTATTGACTATAAATTAGGGCCCTATAAGATAATAATAAAACGCTGTTAATTTCAAGTATATAATAAAAAATATCTATACATTGGGTTTATATACAAAGAAAAAATTACAAATCGTGTGGCAACATGTGTAGTGGATACATAAAGATATATAAAGGTAATTAGTTTGTAATACACAATAAAATTTTTATGTGTCACCGCATTTCATAAATCATCTTCTGTGATTGAGTCGTCTTGCAAATCGGTGTCTGTGTCTGAATCGTATTGCAAATTTATAATCAAAGGTGCTACTATTTTGAACATGAGCATATATTCGTCTTCTTTTGCTATCGCGTGTTTAACAGCATTTTTCCAATTTACAGCAGTTATATGTTCCATAGTGTTTTCTATGTGTGTTACACTGCTTTCACTGAATTTTAGTGTTTGATTTGTTCGTCTTATGGTATTTTTCAGTTGCGGCCATGTCAATTCAATGGGATTGAAAATGCAATGGTATGGTGGTAAACGCAAAATTGTATGTCCTGCTTCTTTGGCTCTGTTATTCACATAATAATCCATTAAATATTCTTTTGTCTCCATCACCTCTATTAATTGGTATTTTGTATAATGATCCTCAAAATATAAATCATTTGCTTCTAAAAATTCTTTAATATCTTTATTATTATTACATTTTGTAGGAACTTTGTTTTGCTATCGAGAATGATACGGAGCGTTGTCCATCACAATCACACTATCTTTTGATAAATTTGGCAGCAAAGTGTCACAATCCCTTCTTCAAATAAAGATGAGGTCATATCTTCATGGTAATCTAAACTTGAGGATTTAACATTTTTAGCAGATAATAGCGGCTGTCCGATCCATCCTTTTTCTGACCCAGCATGAACAGTAATTATTCTCTTCCCTCTATAAACCGGCGCGTCCAACTGACACATACTTGAATTATCCACCAGACCTTTGCAAATTGTGTCATGGGTGTCATACCACGTATCGTCTAAATAACATATGAATCGTCCTTCCTGCCTATACCTTCGAATTGCCGTTAAGTATTCATATCGAAGTTTCTGTAACCTCGGGCTTTCCATAATTGTGCGACGTTTATCTATAGTGACAAACGTAAAACCAGCATTCTTTAGCGCCTGCCACAAGGTTGCTTTAGTAGACTGAATATTTATAGGCTCATCAGTGATTCTTTTATGTAAGCAGTCAAGTGTAGATACAACATTTCCTCTGTAGAAGGAGTATCAATTTCATACTCTTCATTTTTCAAGGTGTTCCCTTATCACTTCTCTGCTTTCGAGGACCTGCGTTATTCTTAATTATCTTATATATTGTTCCAAAAGGCACCTTGGTTAATTGCGACGTTCGTTGAATGTTCTGGGTTTGTAGTTCGTTGTTTTCTTCCATCAGGGTATGATAGACATTGAGAATTATCTGTTTTGCAGCTTCTGATATATGCTTTCTCTGTCGTGCTCCAACAGTATTATCACTATTCACATCACTAACACTTTTAGCAAGAGGTCGCCACATGTTCGTGAAGTAAAGAGACAAAAATCAAATATGTATACAGCAATAAAGATTAACAATAAATGATAAATAGACTCAATATTACATGTAATATATACCAACTCTCCTAACTATATTTACTTAAATTTTCTTTAATAAATATAAGCACTTATTTCATCTAAATTGTAATTTAATGATTATTTAACTATATATAATAAGTATATATTCAAATTAATAACTGTTGGTACTCATATTATTATTATTAAATTTTATTTCATCTAAATTGCACTAATTACAATTTATTTAAATTTTGTCATTAAGGACTTCAGCAGTTTGTTTGCGTAAAAGATAATCGTATTGAGTGGCCAGGTAGTTATTGCCGCAGGTGGTGCAATAAAAGCATTAGAGCCGTTCAAAGTTATATTCTTATAATTTGAAATAAACTATACAACTTTTGCAGTTCGTTTACCGACGCAAGAAAGGAAGTATATTTAAATAGTAAATTTTTAGTACTTTTCAGTGGCCTCTTTACATGCCACTGAAAAATACAAAATATTTACTACTTAAAAATACTTTCTTTCTTGTGTCTGTGGACAGAATCTAAAATTAACAACTATTATACATCAGAAAGAATTGAAAATCGACTAATATAGTTTGATGTTAGTTTAAGTAGCTTTTAAAGGGCAATGATAAAATCTAAGAAATGCATAGCATTCCATTAAAAAAAAACAATTAAATGATACCAGGAATAATTCTTTATGGAAAGAATTAAACACATTACTTAAATTGAATTTCTTTAGCATACTACTTTTTTGTAGCAATTTTATTTTACATTTTATTAAAATTAATCATTTACATTTTCATATTTTTCTGTATTACATACATATAACTTTTTATGTAAACATTCTGCTGTATCAAGTATTATTTTACTACCACTGTCGCATTGTATATTGCAGTACATAGGCACCTCTACATAATGCTACACATGCAGCGACCTCTGTCGACGTTATCTATTAATTTAATTTCCTGTCTCTTAAATTAACTCTAAGAGAAATGGGACATTACTGTCTTAATTAAAGTCAACTTGAACTTCCTTACATCACGACTTCCCCCTTCGTGTTAAAAATATTGTCGCGATCGATTTTACTACAGCCACTTTAGAAATTCGTGAAAATATATACTTTCTCATATTGCAATTCACTCGCTAATTTCTGAAAATTACTCCTTGGACGTTGTTTATTAATAAATGCCGAGCTTTCTATAACGGCAATAAGTCGAAGTGCGTCAAATTGCAATGTTAAGCAAACACGAAAATGAGAAGAAATAGTGCTCTTTAATATCTATTTATCTAGTAGGCTGTCGAGGACGACGATAGTCGTTTGTCCGCTAACAAATGACATTCGCAATGCGAATCAAAGAGTACGCTGGTCACAGCCGCCCTTGTTTTTGCGGCGATCCAGTGTGTGAAAACAATGGCACATCGCTGGAACCACATTCTGCCTTTGAAGAGCCGCTCCTCCGGTATGTTATGCTCGGCTTGCTGCAACTATTCGTTGCAGTACGGACGTACGTCATACGGTCGTCTTTTTTTGCTGTTTTTTCGTTCCGATGTGGAGAATAAGACGAAAGGTTAATGATTCATAGGTAACGAAAAGTATGTTTTCCTGTGTTAACTTAGATCACTTACTGTTTAAGCAATAATAATTCTCTACGATGATAAGAAATTTCATTTTGGAATATATGTATAAATACATGTGATCTTGAATGGTGCCTCGGAATCAATATCTCGGAAGAGTCGTTTCTGTGAAACATCCAGAATTGTTCTTTGAATGTTAGTAATTATTTTATATTATAAATCATACTTCTTATCGTATAATGATCTGGAAGATGTGGAAATGTATCGTAAAACTATACTAGAAACCAATAAAATTTATTGTGCAACTCACCAAATATAGAAAACTACTATTCACCTTTATGCCATTGAATGTACACGTGACGAGGGGAATGATTTGCTTCAGAACAAGAGCTACCTTTCCCTTTTATGTTTTATAAATACTTTTTTATTGCTATATATGCTTGGGCTTCTAGAAAATAACTAGGTAGCACAATTAGTGAGATAAATCAGAGAGAAAATGTTAAATATACTTATAATTAATTGCGAGAAAGTGTAAAAATATATACTTTTAGTTATGTATAGTGAACAACACTCAATATATACATTATATACACTCTAAATTTGTACATGTCCACATCGTTGATGTAATCTTGAATAGATTTAGATACTTCTAGGTAAATAGCCCCAGAGAAAATGTAATAATTTTCAAAGTTCCTGTGAGGAAATTCAAGTCGAGTTAAAATATTAGTGTTCAAGGATAAAGTTTTAGAATTAATTTTTTAGAGTTTACTATGATCAAAACCATTCTCTGGCAGAATTAATAAAAATCATTAAATATTTAAGTAGTCGTGTAGGGTCTTTCACACTTCCATTGACTCTACTTACTGAAATATGTTGTTGATGGTTTTTTTTTATTTCTTAGCTCAGACACAACGTTTCATAATTTACGGCCAATACTTTCGGTACCAGCGATTCTATGTTGATAATATTCAATATTAATTTTCTGAATTAGAGCAACATGTATTTGGTCGATTAAAGATATCAGACAGTTTAGCATATATCTATACTCTTTGCAAATCTTTAAGTGGTTTACTAGAACCTACGACTGAATTGTCAACCCACCATATTATTAATGCTCTGAAAATAATATCGCTTTAATGCAAAGATAATATTGAATTGGAATTAAAAAATATTGTAAAAGTAATTGAAAGTTTCATAAAACTTCTGATAATTATACAATTCAGACCAATCTATATCAGTCCGGCTTTTCCTAAAATTAATTATATTGTCCTCATTAAAGGATCGTCGCATACAGTATTTATATATGTTGCGCAGCATGGTTAATATTTAATTCAAGTAAAATAGTTCTTTGGTCAGATATGTTATTGTCAAGTGCATAACAGAATATCATCATTGTTAAGAAATATGTTTTTTCAATAATAGTAGAAATATTGTCAGTCGAGTAGACCACATCACCATGAATCTATTACGTTTAAAAAGTGATGTGAGATTACAAAGCCATTTGAAACCTTTTGTTTGTTTTGCATTCGTAAATTAAAGATATACATTCTACTAACAAATAATACAATTGAACAGGTAGAACAGGCTTTCAATTGGAAGGTGTCCAAAAGATGTCACTGGAAGTCAATAAAGTTAATTTTGTACAAAGATTTATCACTGATGTAATGGTACATTAGGTACATTAATAAGACTTACGCCAAGATTTAATTAGTGTGTTATAGATCATTAGTTATAATTATGCTTTCTTGGTGCCAGAACAGAACATTCACGTCCAACTAACCAGTAATATAATTGAAAAGATAACTGTCTTTCAACCACCATAGTTGTAACAAAGTAGCAGTAGAAATCATTAAAATTAATTTTGCACAAACATCGATCAATTAATCTATACTATAGTAGAATTTCCGAATAGATGCAGTAGCAACAGCGCATTTGCCCGTTTAAGCTATTACAAAAATGCAATGTTGCTACTGCATCTATTCGGTAATTCTACTATAGTCAAACTTATATACCTAATATATACTTGGTATACTGCATCCAGCCACTGGTCAACTAATGCAAAAGTAAGTTTAATAGATTTATGTAAAGATCTATTTGGGGCGTTATAAATAAGTTGTAGTTATGCTTCTTCGGTGCGATAATGATATTGGGGTTCTACTTCGAGTGCAAAATTCCTTTGCACCTGGAACAATGATGTTCTAGAGATGGATTAAACGCATGATGTTTTAATAGCTATATCGAAAGAAGTTCAAAAGCGTATCATAGAGAAGATGAGACAAGAAGCAGGAAAACTGGGTTTGCAAGCTGATGACCATAAAACTAAGTATGTGTAAACGGAAACAAAAGAAAAAGGGTTCAACGTAAGTAACATAAAAATAAGATTGTGCGATAGCAGCGGCATTGAATTTGATAGGACGGGTAGCTTTATTTATTTGGGGACATTGATCACTGATAACTATGACACTAGTCCGAGCAAAAAAATGCTTGGTTATGTTATTAAGAAAATCAAAAAAGAGTATCTCAAAAGATAAAATAATCTCTAAAAATAAGAAAGTTTTTCCTAATTAATGTATATAATAAAGGTATATAGAGCAAATAATACGATAATTCAAAGGACAAACTTTAAATACAAAATCAATTACAAGACAAGAAAATAACTATACTGAACAATACTCAATATATAAAATGCATTCTAAATATCTGGAATATAGTCAGTTATTCTATTATATTAATTCTAACTGTATTATAATTATAACTATAAAAGACGTATTAAAGAATTTAGTCCAGTTTTACCTACCAGATTATTCACTGATGAAGTATAAATTCATTTTATAAAATATTCTTAAGTAGAATCCATAATTTTAGTCCAAAAGCCCGACAATTATTCTTACAGAATAGAGATTTTTAAAATAAAGATATTTTTTCTTCAAACCTAGTAAAATATAATTATTTTGTTACAGAATACATACCTATAAAATGATTAATTTCTTTACTAGTAGAAAAACTGACCAATCATAATTCTTTAAAGTGACTAGACAGTTATTTGATAACTGACAAATATTTACAAAATGTACGAAAAATAATTTCAGTCGCTAATCACGCTGCTGCAGCATTAATTCCGGCTGAATCGCATAAAGTCTATGAAAATGCTTACAAAAATTTCTGAAATGGAGTAGAGAATAAAATGTCAACAACTTAGACTGAAAACGTTTTGTTGTCATATATTGTAAGTTTATCGAAAAATTTGAAAAGCTCAACATTATGGGCACAATTTTTAATGGTTAAAGCTCAATTAAACTTAATATTCAATGCAAACATTGGAGAATATAACAAATAATTCTTTTCCATTGTTAGCATTTCTAAAGCGTCAAGGTGAAGGTTATAAAACAAAAAAATCTAAAGTACTGACTAAAGGGCAAATTGACAATTTCTTACTTAATGCACCAAACAGATAATATTTAGCTGCCAATGTATGTATAAGTTTCAGTGCGCAATATAAAGTTTTCACCAAACCTTCTTTTTAGGTTGCATTAATTTTTGGAATTACTGGTGCATGCCGTGTTATGATGAGCTTCTGCATTTGAAAGTAGATGACATTAAAGATTTAGAAATTTTAGTTTTAGTTGCTATACCTAATACCAACACACGTAATGCACATTCGCTTACTATAATCAGAGAATTTTACTTAAATATGTACAAAGGCCACAAACTTGACCAGATTTTTTATTAAATATCGAAATGGGAAATGTCACAATGTTGTACCTAATTGGTATGCACAAAATATTAAACGTATTATAGTTAAAGAAAGTGCTTCCTACTAAAAATTGCCGCACAATATACAGGTCATTGTCTTCGACGTACGTAAGTTATACTTATAAGTAAGTAATAACAAAAAACACACTTGGTATTGTTTCACAAATAAATCTAATTAAATACTCCATGTACATTTCGCCTTGCGGCATCATCAGGAGTTCTCGAGAAACTAAAGTAAAATTTAATATACTGTAACTACCTACTTCTAACAAAAATGTAAATAAAATTGTACAAAAATAGAAAATTATGAAAAGGTCATGGCTTATCTGGAAAGACCGTTTTTACAAGGCTAGGGTTTATTATCGGAGAATTTATGAGTTCTGTTTGTTCATTAAGAACATTGCCTGGTTGTAAAAGTAAACTTTCTTTTATAAAATAACCTTCTAGAACATTCATTTTTTTACTTTTATTTAAACTATACAGTACTTCTAAATTGTCTATTGAAAATTGATGTCCCGTGTCTAAAACATGGTTAGCTACACTTGTACACACTAACCATGTTTTAGACACGGAACATCAATTTTCAATAGACAATTTAGAAGTACTACTAACACAAATCCCAAATTTAAAAAATCAGCTGCTATTCCTTCAGGAACAATTTGGAAATTTGCCTAAACTAATCACATATTTTGAAAATCGAAATCTCAAACTAAAAGATGGATTAACCACATTAGATGCAGCTATTAATAATTTCAAAAGTATTCCATGTGACTTCGGATGTGGCCTTCGGCAAAAGTTAGACGCAGTTTTTAATAGAAATCCAAATTTAATAACATTGTGGCAATTGTGTATGGGGACAATGACACAAAATCAAACTGCTAAATACGCTGAAATAAAAGAATATTTCCAGTAGGCACCTATAACCAGTTGCGATGTAGAAAGGACGTTTTCTATCTACAAGGATGTACTTTATTCAAAGAGAACAAATGTTACAGAAGAGATAAATCAACAAATAATAATGTATTTTGTATTTTATGAGTTGTTATTCAATTATATAAATAAAATTAAAACCTCTTTAAAAATACAACATTTCAATAGTGCGCCTATGGGCGATGAGTCATGGCTCGCTCGATTCCGCTCCCTAATTATTATAAAGAAGTAACAGTTTAAACAAAGTTCCTCTACAGTTGTTTGACAGATACAAAAAACCTACTTTTAAGCAATTATAATGCATGATATATTTAAGTGTGTAGCTCCTAATAACTGTAGAAATCGTTTGAAAAAAAAATAGTACCTATTCATTGTTATGTTGAGTAATTCAAAATGCCATATGTGTTTTATTATACTTTAATGTTGATGCACAATGTTATAGAGCTGGTGTCTTAACTACTACTCGTAATTGTGAACCACCATAATTAGAAATTTTCACATTAGTTTGTCTTAAATAATTGTTTACATTTAATTTCTTAAAAATATATTCTGGAATAACATTGGACTGTGCTCCTGTATTTATTTTACATCTAATATTTTTATTACAATCCACAATATTAATCTCTATCCAAAATTCATCCTGAGGGGTTACAACTTTATTAATGCTACCTATTAAATAATTTTCATCATTTTGTTTTGTTATTAGTATTACATTTTCTTTTCTATTTAAACAATTTGCTGCAAAATGATTTTTTTTGGTTACAAATCATACATTTTTTCCGTAAGCTAGACACTTTTTCGGTTCATGAAAAAAATTACAAGGCATCCACTTTATTTCTCCAGACAATTTTTTTTACCTGTTGTCGCTTGTTGACGTATCTGCTCCATCTCGGCTCCACTCTTGTCTCTACGGTATTTTCTTTCTCGCTCCACTTGTCGAATGATTTTCTATTGCCTGTGTGTTATTTACATGTGTATTTGCATAGCAATTCCTGGCTTTGTTATATTTTCCATAATTCTTTCGTATTACGCCTACTTCAAGGTCGTTATTATTATTTTGTGAAATTTTTTTTAAATGTTTGTTTGCAATTTCAGCTGATTTACAAATTAAAATTGCTTTATCCAAGTTTAAATTCCTTTCTTGTAACAATCTATTTTTCACTTTATCATAAATACCACAAACTATTCTGTCTGTTAATAGGTCGTCTTTCATTGTACCAAATTCTCAGTTTTTAGACAAATTTCTCAAATCTCCTAAAAGTGAGTCGAAATCTTCATTACTTGATTGTTGTCGGTTATTAAATTGATGTCTTGCGACGCTTTTGTTTGCTTTCGGTATAAAGTAAGTGTCTAATTTCTCAATAATTTGTTGTGGATTTTTTTTTCTCAATATGAGATATTTCTAGGTTTGATACAATTTCAGGCGTTTCTTTACCTGCATAATGGAGTAATGTAGCAGCTTGGATTTCCTTCGTTTTCTCAGCACATCCTGTTGCGACGGAGTAGAGTTCCCAGTCATCTTTAAATTGCATCCAATTCTTGGAGATATCACCTTTCATTTTCATTTGTTCAGGCTGTTGTAGATATTCCATTTTCTTCTTTTTGTTTTCTTTTTAACAGTAATTATTCTTTTCACTGATTACTGTCTCTTTGACTAATCGTTTTTTTTCCCTGTCTGTTTTTCACTGCTTTTCACCGTTTTTTCACCAATTGCCATGTTATGTTGTGTAATTCAAAATGCCATATGTGTTTTAACAAGACTATTCTAAAAGCGAAAGAAGTAGTATATTGGCCATACATGACACAACAAATAACAGATGTCGTACAGAAGTGTTTCACATGTGCGAAATTTTAAAACTCAAATCAGAAGGAAACAATAATAGATAGAGAATTACCATATAGTCTTTGGGATTGTAGTGTAAACCAAGAGACACACAAGAAGTACTACAACGGACATACCAAGGATTTAAAGAAACTGAAGGTAGGAGAAAGAATTATAATAAGAACAGATGAAAAGACATGGATACCTGGAAGAGTAATAACTGAAGAAAAAGACAAACCGAGATCTTACAGAATACGTTATGATGATAATACTAAAGAATTGAGAAGAAAGATAAAATTCATTAAAACATTTGAAAACGAAGAATTTAGTAATAGGAATCATGACTTATTTGACGAAGTGTTAGAAGAATACATAAACAGAAATCAGAAAAAATCGACCAACAAAGAAACGAATATGGTAACCCATGATTTGACTAAAAAGAGTGAAAATGTCATTCAACCAGAATCAAATCAAAACGAATTACAGAATTATAAGCGTAATCGTAAACCACCAACCTATTTGAAAGATTATGTGTGTTAATTGTAAGTAACATTAAAATTGGTAAGGAAGGGAGGTGTTGTATATGCGTTTAGAGCAACATAATGTATTTGTTGTATTGCGCCTGCGCGACATCTACCATCCCCACTTATAGCATTACACAAATGACAAATCAGTAGTTGTTAAGACACCAGCTCTATAACATTGTGCATCAACATTAAAGTATAATAAAACACATATGGCATTTTGAATTACCCAACATAACATACATCACACGTAGAAAGCTTTTTGAGTTCAGTTTGCATGTCTCGGCTTAAGCCTCGACAGCAGACTACTGGGCTCAACACAAAAATGACAGCTTTCTACTTCTAGTAATGTAATATACTTTTAAGGGAAATCTATGGTATACGTAATTTGGTCGTGACTCCTTCACGTATGCCTTAATCATAATGAACATATATGTATGTACTAATAAGGCATGTCCTATCTGTAGTTTTGATGTCTAAAAGAATTAGAATTAATAATCAGTCAAGAATTTTCCATTCCTTATGTTATATTTAAGAGTTTGATAAAGTACATATCACTATCACTTTTTTTACAATGCTAAAGTAATGATGTATTTGTTCTCGATATAGTAATGTAAAGATAACCATAATTTAAAAAAATGTGTTTTCTCGAGTAATATCAATTAATAAAATAAATTAATATATGGGATGTATTTAAAATGTATTATGTAAATATTAATGGAAAATAGTTTATGTTTTATATAATCCTTGACACTTTAATTACGCTTTATTGTCATTTAAATTTTACAACTGTCTCTATTTGGCGTATAATATTTTAAACAAAGCGTTGTTAATACTTATGTGAAAGCGTATTAAATTTGATCTGATTACCTATATGTTTATGTTTAATATTTTAAGCATGTACTTAATACATACTTCTGTTTGCATATTATTTAAGAAAAATATAAATCCATGTAATACAATAGACTCATATGTGTAAAAATACGATTGCATATTACAATAGTTTTATAATAACACAGTAAGCATGGGAAACTAGACACGCCAAGGCATGTTTTTAACATTCTTTTGTTTATTATCTTGATGCGTCATCCACGGTAACGACTACAACTTCAACACTCACTGCCAATCAGAACTAAAACAAGTCACCTTGGTATCTACACGTTCACTTGCAATCCACCAATATATATTTGTAACATTTTAACGATTTAGAATTATGGACCGGTATAGTTGGCTTGTCAGCAAAAATAAAAATCATTCGTTTGAAACATTAAATTAATACCTACTGTTGAAAGATACCATCTCTCGAGTAATTTTACAGTTAAGAACTATAAATCGAATTAGTTGAAATTAAAAGAAATATTTTCTTTTCATCATATTTTTTATCATTTCATCGCATCCATTTTTTCAATGCAAACTTGATAATAGTCCTTCCATAACCGCAGATAAAACTTATTCACAGTTTCCTATACTTACACATTAAGGAGCTTCTTTATGATGTTACTACTTGTGAATGTATTATTATATATTAATTATGGAGTTATATTTTTTAAACATTATTACAAAATTTTGATCATTATTACACTTGTTTTAGATTTCATATTTCCTACTTTTAAGTATGTGTGTTCTTAGATTTTATCAGTTGCAACAGAAGCATTTAATAACTAATTGTTCTAATTTGTACATACTTCGTTGTTTAATTAGTTATATTTAAAGCTCGGAGGATATTATTTTAAAACGGATGAAACATGCCCATAGACATATACAAGGGTAGTCTGAAATATTTTGAGCCTACTATACAAACAAGTACTTATTCAGTCAAGTGTAGTTCTATTTTTCAACATAGCCCCTTGTAAGTCTATACACTTTCCCCAGTGATGCTCTAACCTCTTTCACCGTTTCAAATAGTAGTTTGGCGTCTTGCTCCACAAAATAGACGTTAATGTATGGGATGATCTCATCATTCGATAATAATCTCTGTCCTCCAAGCGAAGCTCTAAGCTTAGGAAACATGGAAAGTCACTGGGCTGATTCACCGTAAAGAGCGTCCTTCACAGTAAAGAGCGTCCAACTCAGTTTCAATTTGTGTAGTCGTATTTCCTTGTAAATGCAAGAATTTAATCACAACACGATAGTCGATTTTCTCCGATTTTACACAAACACTGACATCGACTGACACAAACGACGAAAAAAACAACAACCAAGCGTCCAAAATGGCTGAAGTTTTCACAGGAATCTTTCAACGCATGCGCAATTACATGGTTTTGACGAGTAACGCCACCTTGATGTTGAGGCTTAAAACATTACAGATCACTCTTGTATATACAGTACACATAGCCGAATCGAGCAGGCCACATTTAAGAGCATACCAGTTAAAGAACGTCAGTTAAGAGAAAAACCTATCGACGATGAATGCAGGAAAGAAATCAAATCAAGAAATATATTACGCATAGGAGCGTTAAGTAGTCAACAAGAAGAGGACAAGAGAGCATATGCTAAAACAATGAGCAGGTCGAAGAAAAGAGCAAATTATAGATTTTTTAGAAAACTGTTAAGATATAGCAAAAGAAAAGTAATTTTTTTTATTGGAACATTATGAAAGCGAAAAGAAAGGCATGTTTATTAAAGATGAAGATGAAAACGTCATAGGAGGTGAAGATAATATTAAACAAAGATGAAGAAAATACGTTTGCGACATGTTAAATGATAATAAGGAAGAAGAAAATTAAGTATCAAGAATGAAAATAAGAGAGAATATCAAATATGAAAAACAGACTAGATAAAAAGTAATTGAATTCGTTATGAATCCCAAAGGCAAAAAGATCCCGTGAGACAATTGCAGAGGATCTAATGTATGCGAGAGAGAAAGTATTCGATTAGATGACATGATAATGAAAATATCATGTCAAAATATATAAGAGAACGAATGCTAAAACGTTGTTTATCAAGTGCTAGCCACATCTAGCCACATATATCAAAAGAAGAATAAAATTCAGAGATGAATTACAGATATAAAGCCAGCTTCAAAAAAAGGAAGATGACCAGCTAAATATTTACGTTAAAGAAGACTTTAGCAACTTGCTAAGAATACGATATTCTAGTAGAGGTACTGTTTACCGACTTCAAAAGGTCATGTACTTCAATAAAAGAGATAAAATAATGGAAACTTTGGAAGGACTTAAAGTGGCTTGAAAATTAGCAAGAGTATCAAAAACAAAACAAACAAGTGTTGTGAAAATGATAGGTCAAATAACGTAAGGCTTTAATTTTAAAATAAAGCCAAGCCAAAGAGATTCTCTCTCGACTTTTGTGTTTAATATGGTCCTACAAACAATAATTAGAGTTGCCAACTTGAACTGAATATATGACATAATTTTTAATTAATTTATTTTAAATTTCTATTTTATATTACACTTTAACTATGTACAAATTTATCGTACATATTTTATAATTAGGGTATATAAATGCTGTCCCAAAAATAACTGACATTTTAAATTTTTAATAAAACACATTTTATATTTGATAACTGATAATATTTTATTGATTTAGAAAGTAGAGATATGGGGGTTATGTGTGATACAGCACTTCTGACAAATGACCGCCTCTCTCTTGGAGCACATATTCACTCTTTTGATGAAATTTTTCATAACATTTTGACATAGTTACTGGGAAATATTTGCAATGATGTGTTGAATTTCATCTTTGAGATCCTCAGTTGTTGTGGTTTATTGCTGTACACTCTATCCTTAAGATAACCCCACAGAAAAAAGTCACGTGACCTAGGTGGCCAATTCACGTTACCTCGCTTAGAAATAACACGACCATTAAATGTTTCTTGCAAAAACTGCACTGTTTCAACGGCAGTATGATATATTGCACCGTTTTGTTGAAACGAAATTTCTTCAACATCCATAATATTAATTTCAGGCAATAGAAAGTTTAAAATCATCTCACGATATCGCATTCCATTGTTGGCTGCGACGACGAATTGATGTTGAAGAATTTTCCTCAATTCTTTCACTAACACTGGTTATGATTTCATTTGAACGAGCCGTACGAGCTTGATGAGATGGGATCGGAAAAATTTTGGAGGAAAAAATACTTGACCAGTATGAGAGAAAAACGAATAGCTAAACCAACTACAAACATGTATGTAAAAGCAAGACTTGTAGTGGCTAGATCACATGGAATGGATGGCAGAAAATTCAATACCAAAAAGGATAATACTCAATTACAAGAGAAAGAGAGAAATACTAAGGAAACAGAGGCGAGAATCAATTACAAAAGACTTAAAAAGAAACTGATATCCAAAGTCAAAACGAGAAGCAATGGAAAGGCATTCATGTATTTTTGTTGCTGGTTACATTTATATGTATATAAATGTAGCTGAAATTATAGTGATAAATTAAAAACACGCATAGAGTTATGTCATGTGGTGGAATATAATATATGGAACTAGCTTGCTTAATGTAATACTCTATAGTTCAAGCATTTGAGGTCGCATCCGTTAGATGTTATACCTACACCATCTTCCTAGATGAGGCTGGAATAGGTTGAGCAGGAAAGCCCAGGATCCTTGCCTGTTTTCTAAGCTTAAAGACCAAAATTTGTGACGCCAAGAAGATAAGATACCTCTATGGATAGCTATACGAAGAAATAGAAGGAGTGTATCTGCTCTTGTATTTCTTATATCTTCCTATATTTGGAAACCACGCACTCTTTCATTATTTTTTCTATGCTAATACATAGTTCTATATAAGTAGTCTCCTCAGAACTAATCTCTATTGTCTGAAATATTAATCACTTAAATTATTGCCATATTTCTTAACCAAGCAGAAGCAAATTCGCTATAGTAGATTACTAAAAAAAAGGTAAAAAAGTAAAATACTAACAAAGAAATAAAAACTGCTCTTTGTCAGGTTCTAATGTAATTTTACTCACTCCTGTCAAAGGGTAGCAACTTAAGCCGCATCCTGTGTGCATAATAATGACTTATGTTCGATAGATATCCCTATAATTGATAATAAGTTGTTGGGAAATATTGAAACATATATTATTATGTTATAGTTAACTATTTATTTTTGACTTTTAAATTTTATATTCGATATAAGCAAACAAACTATATATCTAATGAAAGTATATGCAGATACTGGTTTGGTTAGAGGTCAAAAGAAACATCAATATGCTGTTGTTCGTAACAAGTATATCTTTCAAAAGCTACCTAGCATCGAATTTTGGAGACTATTTGTAACGTTGTACATGGAAAAGAAACATTGAAGCACTACAAAATAATTTCGTAGTTATAAATATACATCATATAAATATATTGCTATATACGGATATGTTAAAGCGGAGCATTGAGTTTTTCCTTCGCTTACCTATTTCAAAAGATGCAGTACCCCCCCCCCCCTCTCATTTGTCCAATGATACTACCCTTTTCAAAATCGTTTAGTTGGCGATAATATAGTTGTCTAAGAACCCTTGGTAGTTTAATACACCAATTCACAACTGCGTAATCTTACAATCCAAGAACCAAACTCATCCAAAACATGGAAATAAAAAACGAATTTTTTCATTACAATTTGCTCCAAGATTTATTGTTATTTTATTTTTGTTATCATTTATCACGCTTAACACGGTAAACATTTATACAGAGAATTAGTATAGTGGTTCTTCGTTAGAAATATAATGTTTGAAAATATTTAAATATCATCATTTTTATTTACTGGTAGACCTTTCTTAATTAAATTAAAGAATATTATCATAAAAGTTAACCTTATCAAATATAGAAAAGTACGAGAGTTATGTCATTCAATTATTAACATAAGCTTCAATGCATCAAAAGGTTTTCATTTAAACGATTCAATTTTGTCATCAATACACTTCTTCAGAGCGAGTTTTTTCTGTTGCTCTTTCAATTTTACATATTAAATTGATAATCATTATTCCTAATAATAGACTGTATAGCTCATTTAGTCTGTGTATTGATATTTCAATCCATTATTTCGTACAGCTCCAATAAATTATATACAATATGAATATTTCATACGTTAAAAATTTATTGCCAATTATACGAACAAATTGTTCGATAAAACATTTCCTATATACATACATGCTGAGAAATTATCAACAATTATCGCACAAATTACTACAATTGGATTTAATAATTAATAATCAGAATTTAATGAATTGCATTTATAATACATTACACTAATCTATTTAACACTTCTGTAATTATTTTATCCGTCTGGTTTTCGAGAGAAATTTCAACCTTGAATTGTTGTTGCCGTTCAGCATTATTTACGTATTCGGGCCGTTATTGTTACGTAACTGCTTTGAGTTTTAATGAATTTTAATTACGACATGCTCTAATAAAGAGAATTTAACAATTAGAAATTGTCTATAAACGAAAACTATAAAGTAATATCTTCCTGTCTTTAATAAAAGTTCTTCATTACTACTTTGATATTCTCACTTTTGTGATTATGTTTCGAGCTATAAAGTTCATTTACAGTTGTGTATCACGGATCTCTGTTCCTCATCCTTAAAGAGTATTGTCAACTTTTCATAAAGGCATCATCGTATTTCTTTCAAATATTTCTATGAATTCTATTCCATTCCTTTTAGAAAGCTAATAGAGCATTACGGACTATTGCTTTCCACTTTCTCCTTTTAGTTTTTTGTTTGGTAGTTCATATTTCGAGTTAAGTGTATGGTTCGCAATCAATGATGATTTGGGAAGCGTTAGTAAATGCTGTAGACGTTTTGGAAGCTTATTTACTGTAGGGATTTATAGTATATATATTAATCAATTCTTAAAATTTTCTGGGATCACTTTTTAATTTAAGATTTGTATACAAATAAGATTGGCTTTGCAAATCATAGTTCTGAAGGCTGAAAATACAGTGGATCTCTTTGATCCGATATTGCATAAGAAACTAAATTTGGAGTCTGCGGCTTGATACTAAACAAAAACACTAAAACACTAAAGACAAAAAAAAGCTAAATAGGTACAGTGTTGTTCTGTTACGCTACGGTGTACAGACAACGCGGTTTTTAATCAGTGATACTGAAGATGACAGCATAGTTGCTGAAATACGTATTTAGTCTTATTTGTGCAGTATAACAAAGGTGTTTTAGTGTTTTTGTTCGATATTGCATAGTCTCTCTTAGAAAGGACGAACAATTACAGAATAATTTCAAACCTCAGAATATGGAATCAAAAAAAACAATGTAAATAAAAGTTAGAGAAATGAGATAGAAGATATGAAGGTATTTAATGTCTTAGGAGTCATATTTCTTATTTTTTTCTATTTTTCTTACGGAAATCAACTTTAGGTGTAAAATTTTATATTTTGTTTTCTCTCAATTATGATTTTCCAACGGTGTTTTTTGGACTGTTATTTTTTCTTTTTTATCATGCTCCCTTTTTATTGTTATTATGCTTTATCTTAACTAATTTTCCTTTGTGTTATAAATATGGTTTTCATTTTCTATTTTTTTCCCTTCATTAGTCACTCTTGATTAAGACTGTGCTATGTAAGATATGCTCTGTTTATAGGAGATTAATGATTTATTCCACGTCCCAGAACTATGTGTATATACCGGGTGTCAACGAGATCATGTATCAGCACGCCATTTATTTATTAGTTAAAATAAAACTTTGAAATTCGGACCGTATATATGAGTGATTGGTGGGCTTCTTCAGGTACACTCAGTTTTTCTATAGCACTTCCGGTCAAACCGGAAGTGACGTTAATTTTGAATTTTTAAATACAACATTTATTATTTCTGTTCATATTCTGTTTCTTCTGAAAATTTGCCATCTAGTGCAGGTTAACTTTTGACATTTCTGTCAAAGATGGCGGTATCTGTTAAATTTATCCATTAAAGTGAAACTGCTTCGCAACGATTGTCGAAATGTAACAACCATCAAAGTTAGCTTTGAAAACAATTAAGAAACGTATTTTTCACATTTACACGCATTGGCGAAGGAAACATGTATTTCACGTTGAAATTACTAAAGAAAATAGAAAAAAAAAAATTTTCATTTTCAAATGACAGGTACTCGTTTTTTTAAATAGTAACACCTATTTTTTATTACAGTGCCATATTGGCATAATTTTTAGCTTTCAAGTGATATAAAATATGCTGTGGTTTAGTGGTAGACAGGTAGTACAAAACATAAAATGTTTTAAAAGTAGTCTAATTCCAAAGACTACTTTTAAAACATTTTATGTTTTGTACTACCTGTCTACCACTAAACCACAGCATATTTTATATCACTTGAAAGCTAAAAATTATGCCAATATGGCACTGTAATAAAAAATAGGTGTTACTATTTAAAAAAACGAGTACCTGTCATTTGAAAATGAAAATTTTTTTTTTATATTTTCTTTAGTAATTTCAACGTGAAATACATGTTTCCTTCGCCAATGCGTGTAAATGTGAAAAATACGTTTCTTAATTGTTTTCAAAGCTAATTTTGATGGTTGTTACATTTCGACAATTGTTGCGAAGCAGTTTCACTTTAATGGATAAATTTAACAGATACCGCCATCTTTGACAGAAATGTCAAAAGTTAACCTGCACTAGATGGCAAATTTTCAGAAGAAACAGAATATGAACAGAAATAATAAATGTTGTATTTAAAAATTCAAAATTAACGTCACTTCCGGTTTGACCGGAAGTGCTATAGAAAAACTGAGTGTACCTGAAGAAGCCCCCCAATCACTCATATATACGGTCCGAATTTCAAAGTTTTATTTTAACTAATAAATAAATGGCGTGCTGATACATGATCTCATTGACACCCGGTATAATAGAATCGATATCCTGAAAGCTTTACAATAATATCCAATAATTGGTGGAGAGTGTGGCTTAAAATCCGAAACAAAATGCAAAAGGATAAATCCCTTACCACAAGAATTAAAAAACTATAAAAACATATATATGTATTTCGGCAACTAAGTTGCCATCTTCTGGAGAAACCCGTAGAACACAGAAAAGAGTGTTAAACGTAGTGTTTTTGGCTAAGGTGTAACCTTAGAAGATATGCTGTTCACCAAATGACCAGTGTGGGTAACACTTCAGTGTTATCCCACTATTGTTTTCGTATCGTTGTTGGGTGTTCCATCCAGTCCATTTTCCAGGTTTATGTAGAATTTTTCTTTCATCAGGTCATCTTTGTCTTCGGTTGGTGCATGGACCGAAAATATCGATATGTTAAGAATTTCATTCTGATTCTGATGCAGCATATTCTGTCATTTATTGGTTTATATTCTATGACTTTGTCCATTAGGCGCTTCCCTATTATAAACTCTGTTCCGAATTCATGCCTTTCACTGTTTGCCCCACTATAGAATATGTGGTGTTCTTCCATTGTGAGTTTTCCACTTCCAAGCCATCTCATCTCTTGCACTGCAGTGACGACCACCTTGTATTTGTGTATTTGATGCAATTTCCGTTTTCTTAGTATCCGTCCTGGTTTTGTCCGAAGCTCTAATTGGGTTTCCGTAACGGTGAAGTTTTTACTGGGTGGTTAGCCCCATACCCAACCCTCCTCTTTTACCCGATTTGGGACCGGCATCAGTTTACTATTACTGGGCTACTCAATCCACCCGGCGACTACTACAGACGGAGTTAGATTTAGACTTATTCGTAGATAAATTATTAGCACTAAACAAAATTCGGAAGACATGTAGTTGTATCAGGAGAAACAAGCAATCCGTGATAGTACGAGTTTTCAAAAAAAGCTTGACAGCATCGTTCTGATATCTAAATAATAAAGAACTGGTGCCCTGTGGAACTTCCGAGGTGACAGTAACATGAGTTGATTGATGACTAGCACAACTCAAATACTGAATGATATCTATCATGTAAGTGTGGAATAATGATACGAAACTGTAGTAAAAACCAATAGCATTAATTTTCCGCGTTGTAAAATTGCGTGATCATTACGATTAAAGTTTAGAAAAATCTCTATAGATAAAGTAAACTTGCTCATTGTTATCCAAGCATTGCGAGACAAATTGTGTTAAAAATGGATGTTTACTTATGAAACCATTATCTAATGTTACTCTTAAAGATGAGGTACAATTTACCTCTCTCTATCGCCTCTATTTATTTTTTTAGTTTTTATATTAATTTGCTTCTGTACAATCTCTTGTAACTACAAGTTTGATTTAGTCTTGTTAATTTTCAATTCGTCCTTTTTAAATGTTATATGCCAGGTGGTGAAGATTTTGGTAACCTATAATAACATGTAGTCACTTTCTAATTTACCGTGCATTATCTTAATTCGCATTCGCCTCTAGTAGTAAACCCTTCCGATTTGCTGTAGGAACTTATTACGAAGTTCATATTGATGTAGATTTTTTTTGTATAATTTTTTTACGGTAGACGATCGGATTATATTGGTCACGAGTGTACATATAATTTGTACATACGCGTACATGTATCATAACATCATACAAGCATTTGTCATTGTTTACAAAGACGCGTGCGTAGATTCATTGTTTCTAAAAGTTGTATAAATTCCATTCCTGTGGGAAATAAAGTGGAGTGGCACTTTACATATTCCGCTGTCGGCGTGCGGAATTCGAGAAACGGATAAATGAATTAAAAGTTGGACGACACTGAGCCGTATCTTGTCATTGTATCAGAAAGGGACTCTCCCTCTGTCTATGCACTGTCTGCTCTGGAACAGGTAAACCGGAAGCGATGGTCGGTGGCCAAAAGACAGCGTGAGATTTCCATAATTCTTACAAACAAAGCTTATGTTGAGTTTTAAATTATAAAGAATATGCAACCCAAATTTATGTACTACAATACTGGTGGAAGAAAATATGAAAAAATATATGTATACAACAGCAATCAGTGTATGTTTCTAGAAAAATTACAAATAAATAATTTAAAATTATTTTACAAGCGTTTGCTAGTGTCGTTTTATTCTTTAAAAGAATATAAAAGAACAATATGTAAAAAATATATGCACATATACAGGGTGTAACAGTGGGAACGCCGTGGTCTCTGGTAGTCAAATGGTAACAATTTTGAAAAAGTTACATACTGGAATATATGTAGGTGGATTAGATCTACAATTTAAAAATAATAGGCAATATACAGGGTGTTTCAAAACTTAGCAATGTACCAAAGTTATGTTTTTCTTAATGGAACACCCTGTATTTTATGTCATTTTTGAGTTGTACACTGAAATCTAGATCAACTTTATTTAAGGTTTCCTATGTCTAATTTTTGTAGTTTATGAGATATTTCAAGTTTTTTGAAAATGCAATGTTGCACGAAAAGTTTAGTATCTCGAAAATGACTTAATTCAGAGAAGTGTAACGAATAGCGTAAATGGCAGATCCTTTGGCTGATTGAATTCCATATTCAAAGTTGTCGAGTATTCTACAGGTCGTTCATGTACCGAGAGCAAACTTTATGAACTTCTTTCGTGCATAACTTTATTATTTTAAATGGAACACCCTGTATGTATTTATGTTATCAGATAGAACATTTTATTGTCTAAAAACCAGTATCAGGAATCCCTATGATTATCTTTACTAGTTTTTAAGTTATTTGTGTTTTTTAGATAATTTAAGTGAACTAAATTGGTTTTTTGTAAGTGAACACCCAGTATATCTTTACATCGATGGGTATAAATATTATTATTCGAAGAAGTTGATTTTATATTGTCACAATTTACATGAAAACATAAATTCCAAGTAATAAAAATAAACTAAACAAAACAGCAGTAAATATTTTTGTATTTGGATTAAGAAAAAAGGATTTCGTATAAAATAAACGAAAAAACATAACAACAAAATAAACGAAAAAGTGCTAGCGTTCAACATAATTGCCATTTTCTTCAATACAGAAAATAACCCTCTGTTCAAATGCTGTTCTAACGTTCCTCAGCATATCCGGTGTTACTGAACTGAAGGCGTCTCTGATTCTCGTTTTCATATCCTCTGCTGTAGTGAGCAAGATATTGTAAACGATCCCTTTTACATACCCCCATAGGAAAAAGTCCATACATGTTAAGTCCGGAGACCTTGGTGGCCAATTGCACGGACCATCTCTTCCGATCCACCTATTAGGAAATTTCCTGTGAAGGTAGTTTTTAACGGACCGTTTAAAATGGGCAGGAGCGCCGTCTAATTGAAGCCACATCCGGTTTCTAATATTCAAGGGAATATTTTCCAAGAGGGTCCAAAAGTCCCTTTTTAAGAACCTTAGAAATTCGTCTCCGTTTAGGTGCCCATTGAAGAAGTATGGTCCAATTACATAATCGCCTATAATGCCTCCAAACACGTTCAAACTCCAGCGATGCTGCCGATCCAAGGTACGAAAAAGATGGACATTTTCGGTATCATAATAATGAAAATTGTGACGGTTTACTAATCCATTATTATGAAAAGTGGATTCATCGGTAAATAAAACGTAATTAAAAAAATCATTATGTTCTGCGTTTCTATCAAGAGCCCACAAGCAAAAATCAATTCGCCATTCATAATCCATTGCGTATAAATTTTGATGGTATTGTAAGTGATAGGGATGGTATTTGTGTTTTCTTAAAGATACGCTCATATGAGTTATATCTAATTCCTTGGCAATCTGTCGTGTGCTTTTATGCGGTTCTTCAGTGACTGTTGCCAATACCACGAATTCATTTTCTACGTCTACAGTTGTTGTTCGCCTTTTGTATGCAACACTCCCTGTGGCACGGAATCTACCCAACAAATTTTCAAATACCCTTTTATCTGGATGTTTTCGATTTGGGTACTTCTGCGAATACACCCGAGACGCAAGGAAGCAATTTTCCTGACACTCACCAATAACTAAAATCATATCAGTTCTTTCTTGCAACGAGTATGCCTTCATGATGTTAACAGAGTACACGTCAAATTGACAGTTTCTCTATGAGGATCCAACCTCCTATTAAATAATAACAATTTCCGTAAGTTATCTAAAAAACGCAAATAACTTAAAAACTAGTAAAGATAGTCATAGGGATTCCTGATACTGGTTTTTAGACAATAAAATGTTCTATCTGATAACATAAATACATACAGGGTGTTCTATTTAAAATAATAAAGTTATGCACGAAAGAAGTTCACAAAGTTTGCTCTCGGTACATGAACGACCTGTAGAATACTCGGCAACTTTGAATATGGCATTCAATCAGCCAAAGGATCTGCCATTTACGCTATTCGTTCCACTTCTCTGAATTAAGTCATTTTCAAGATACTAAACTTTTCGTGCAACATTGCATTTTCAAAAAACTTGAAATATCTCCTAAACTACAAAAATTATACATAGAAAACCTTAAATAAAGTTGATCTAGATTTCAGTGTACAACTCAAAAATGACATAAAATACAGGGTGTTCCATTAAGAAAAACATAACTTTGGTACATTGCTAAGTTTTGAAACACCCTGTATATTGCTTATTATTTTTAAATTGTAGATCTAATCCACCTATATATATATTCCAGTATGTAACTTTTTCAAAATTGTTACCATTTCACTACCAGAGACCACGGCGTTCCCACTGTTACACCCTGTATATACATATATATATTTCGAAGCGGTTTTTTCCTTGTAATAGTTGTTCGGCACATTTTAAAAATATTTTGTATTATACAGAGTGTTTCATAACTTGGTGGCTAACCATAGTTATAGTTACTTAAATGGAACACCCTATATATTATTACATTTTTGTATTCCCTGTATAATTTTTAGTCAAAAACTAATAAGATAGTATAGGCCTAAAATGTAAAGCTTTTGACTTATTCCCATTTTTCTGAAAAATTCAATGTTTGTATAAAATTATATTTCTCGAAAACGACGTATTAGATGGACACAATTTTTTGCAGTCTTGTTTACAATAAGAGGTCCTAATAGAAGCACGTTTTATTTTTTTACAGTTACTAACTGCATGTGCAGAAAACTGGATTAAAATTACATGACACGTTTTTGAATAAAAGTCATTTATTTCAAATGGAACACCATGTATATTCGTTCATTTTTGAATTGCTCAATTAATTTCACATCAAAAACATGTAAGACGTTAATACTTTTAAACTGACTATCAAAGAGTTATTGTCGTTTTTTGATATGCTTTTGTTAGTTTTTGCAAAAAAGTCAATTTTTTCAAATGGAACACCCTATATATTATTTCATTTTTGAATTTCTTATTAAATTTCACATGAAAAACATGTAAGACGTTAACACTTTAAATGTGACTATTACTGAGCTATTGTCGCTTTTTGATATAATTTTGTCAGTTTTGTGGTTTTAATTAATGTAGTATAGTACTTACAAAATTATATCAAAAAGGGACAATAGCTCAGTAATAGTCACTTTTAAAGTATTAACGTCATACATGTTTTTGATGTGAAATTAAATAAACAATTCAAAAATGAACTAATATACAGGGTGTTTGAAAAAATTGACTTTTATACAAAAACTTGTCATGTAATTTTAATCAAGTTTTCTGCACATGCAGTTAGTAACTGTAAAAAATAAAACATGCTTCTATTAGGACCTCTTATTGTAAACAAGACTGCAAAAAATTATGTCCATCTAAAACGTCGTTTTCGAGAAATATAATTTTATAAAAACATTGAATTTTTCAGAAAAACTTTAGATTTTAGGCCTATACTATCTTATAACTTTTTGACTAAAAATTATACGGGGAATACAAAAATGCAATAATATATAGGGTGTTCCATTTAAAAAACTATAACTATGGTTAGCCACTAAGTTATAGAACACTCTGCATAATACAAAATATTTTTAAAATGTGCTCCTAATGAGCCGCTATCACATGAAAAAAACCACTTCGAAATATCTTTACTCATAAAGGCATAATCGGTCTTACCCGCGGAGATGACTCACCCTGTATATAAAGTTTAATTTAATTTACTATGAAATTTAACTTTATAATCATGATTATTTTACATCTAATATTTTACATTTATAATAATTTTCCCCAATTTATTATATAATTGCATTAACTAACCTTACTTCTTGGTTAGGTTTATAGTTTACCGGTTTTAAGCGGGCTTTTATACCTTAGGATCGAAGATAACAACAACATGAAACTAATAAAAATAATTTTGTCTTAATAGGTTCACGAAGACATTTTTTTGTGTTAAACCCCATGGCCTTCTCTATTGTCTTTGACTATGAGAAATTCTTGGGTCTATCATCTTGCAGTCAGGCCTTCACAACAAGGGTAAGCATTTCAACTTGCTTTCTAATAATTGCCTATATTACATAAAACTACAGAGCCATTTTAAGATTTCTTGGTTGTTTAGGTTCTTTAAAAGAGATAGTGAGATGTCTGAATGAAGTAAAAAGTAAAACTGGTGTATTGGAAGAAACACTAACATTACTGACAAAAATTATACCCCTCCTGAAGCAGCAGCTGAACTATCAAAATGTAACAACAAAAAAGAACTTGAAGAATTTGATCAAGCATTATCCAGTGTGGAAAAAAATGTCATCAGTAGCAAGTTATATGTATTTAATATAAGATACAGATTTGGAACAGTTCATATTATTTTTTAAATTAGGAACACTTAAACCAAAAAAGAAAAATACTTTAGAAAATAAACTTAACAGAAAAAAACGTTTTCTTCATTCTAACACATGTATATGATTTCTTCAGAATTTGAAATTCAGAAGACTGAAAAACTAATTAATTATATGTTTATTTCGTTTCAAAATTTTGGAATTTATTTTGTTATTATATTTTTATATGCATTGTATTTTTTATTTATTTCTTAAAAATAAGTATATATAAAGTATATATCGTTTGTTTCTTTTAAGTCGAGCGTTATCGGCAGGTTGTTTGAGCCATCCATAATAATTACTAGCATACCATCGACGGTCCGTTTCTGGTATTTCATCGTAAGCCAATGTAATTAGACTGCAAAAACAACGACGAGTCGGTACTAACATTGTCGACAGAGTATCTACCGGCCATATGCCGGCCAGTGTGGCCTATAGATGGAGGCCCATTACTCTTTTGCTCAAAGCTGCCCTTAATTCTAAGTGCTGACAAAACGCAAATTGGCCATTGTATGACCAGAACTACTTTGTTTGCAGGGTAGCCGGCCCGTCAGACATTGTTCTGTCATCTCCAGTAGCGGGCGTGAAAAATTTAATTTGAAGTTGATATGATGTTGCGTTGATGAACGCAAAAACACAGATTCACGACGCCTGTATGTTGAAATCCTTGATGTTCATGTATGTCAAAATTCAGTTTATCAGAAAATAACGTCATCTATCGGACGGTAGAATATACCAAATATAATTTTGTTGAGCACGCAAACCTATTGCCTACATATAAATCATTTCGGTTTATAATTATAAAATTTATTAGTAAGTCGACCATAGCACCACCTATTAGGCCCAGATTTTGTGATTTTCTATTTCGGCACCAAACCAGCATATATTGTGAATATGAGTCATTTTGGTTAATAAATATAGAATTTGTTAATAACTTGAATACAGTGGCACCTATCGGATCCCGCATAACTATGGACCATCGTTTCAGCCAAACAAATATATTTGGTACCTATGCTCAATCAGTTAGGTCTTTCTGATGTTACACGATCATTAACAGACGCACCAACGATTATATACATATATTTTCGGAATTTTTCGATTTTCATTTGTAATTGTCCCGAATATTTTTTCCTGAAAAATTTTCCAGGAACATAACGAACAAAACAAGGAAAGAATTACGCATATCCATCGTTCGAATCGTGAGTTATGGTCTTTAATTCATACAAAAATCCTATTGAAAAAAGCACTTTCAGTTGTTCCCGAATTTTCCGGGCAACTTTTCCAATTTTTCTTTCCTTGAAAACCTTATTCGGACTATTACGAGCATCTTTAAGAAAAATAGCAAAATCGGTCCATCCATTCTCAAGTGATGCACTTACCAACGAATAGCATTCAATTTTTATTTACATAGATGTAATAGTATTTGGAGCATTATTTAGAGCAGGGGTCTCCAAACTACGGCCCGAGGGCCACATCCGGCCCGCGGACAGATTTTGTCCGGCCCGCGGAGAGCTAGCATACTTGAAAACTCCTTTTAGAGAACATATTTTTTATAGCAAATTAAATTTAGTTTACTGAAGTATTCTAATTTTATGTTGAATAATTATTAATATGACATCTACATTGATATGGTCATGGGCTAACTACTCATAACATTGTTGTAGGCTTATTGTTATTGTTTTTGTGATAAGTTGTATAAAGAAACACAGAATTGTAATGAGTAAAGACATGTATAATATGCAGAAAATTTTACTTCAGTATATAATAACTAACAAATTATTGAAATGAATCCAACTAACATTTTATACATTTTAAATAAAAACATAACTTATAACAAGCATAATGACATATGAAATACTAATGAGATTTGTGTAATTGAGATTTTCCACTGACAATAGTTTGTAGTTGTGGACTAATTTTACTTGTACCAATTATTAAAAGAGATTTAAGATGCTCATCAGTTAATTTAGATCTGTAAACATTTTTTGTGTACTTCATTTTGGAGAAGGTCTTCTCACACAAATAAGTAGCACCAAACACAGAAAACAGCCCACGAGCAAATTTATGCAAATTATCAAATTGTGTCAGTGGAAGACTCTTATAAAATTCCAACAAAGATGAGTTTTGATATTTGTTCTTAATTATATCACTGCACTGTAGATCAATTATTTCCATTTGAAGTTCCGGGGCTAGGGTTTCAATGTCAGTATCAAAAGGATTCTGAAAAATCTTAATTTGATTCGCAATGGCATCAAAGTCCGAGAAACGAGTATCAAAATTTATTTTCAAAGCACTCAAAGTTTCGATTGCAAAATCGATAGGAAACTCAGTCTCAGTAGTGTGGCTGATTATTTCACATGTTTTAAAATGTGAAAAACATTTACTTCGTAGTTGTGATTGAAACAGTATCAATTTCTTCCGGAATGATTTGATATTAGTGTATAAATCAGGAAGATGCTGGTTTTCTCCTTGCAATCTCAAATTCAGTTCGTTCACATGTTTTGTCAAATCAACATAGAATGCTAACTTCCACAGCCATGCGTTGTTTTGTAATTCAGTAAGAGGGCGATGCTTTTCATTCAAAAAAATTTCGATCACTGCTCGAAGTTCAAAAAAGCGCTGAAGTACTTTCCCACAACTAAGCCAACGTACGGCAGTATGATAAGGTAAGTCATTTTCTCCAATCTCTTCAATAAATTGTCGGAATTGTCGGTGATTCAGCCCAAAAGATCTGATAAAATTAACAGTTGATATGACTGGTTTCAGAACTTCAGACATATCCAAACATTTTCCGCACAAAGACTGTTGATGAATGATACAATGTAAGACTAATGGTTTTAAACCACCGTCATTTTCTACAGCCTTTGACACAAGAGCGACCACTCCTTTATCTTTCCCACTCAGGTTTTTGCCTCCATCAGTTGTAATACATTTCAAGTTTTTCCATCGAAGGTTCTTTTGATTAATGGCCATTTCAACTCCTTTAAAAATATCTGTACCAGTAGTTGTGCCATGAATACTATTCATATCAAGAAGTTCTTCATGCACTTCATAGCTTTTATCTACTCCTCGAATATAAATCAACACCTGAGCAGTATCTGACACATCCGTTGACTCATCCAAGGCCAAAGAAAACCACTCAACATGTCCATTTTTGTCGAACAGTTGAGAGGATATATTTTCAGCGATGTTTTCTACCCTTCGAGCCACAGTGTTTGCTGACATACTGACACTTTTTAATAAATTTACCTTTTCAGGGCACATTTCTTCGGCTAATGCAATTATGCATTCTTTGATCATTTCTCCATCGGTGAATGGTTTTCCACGTTTTGCAATTTCAAGAGCCACACGAAAGCTGGCATGCGTTGCAGCCTCTTGTTCAGTTTTGAGTTTTGTAAATGAAGATTGCTGCGATTTCAATCCGCGCTTCATAGCTTCGAATTTTTCTGTCCGCAAACTTCCTGTATATTTTGAGTAATTTTGAAAATGTTTTGTTTCATAATGACGTTTAATGTTATATTCTTTGAGAACGGCTATGCTTTCATTGCAAATCAAACATAGCGCCTTCTTACTGGACTCAATTACGAAATACTGAATGTTCCACTGATCTTTGAATTTTCTGCATTCACTATCAATTTTTCGCTTCTTTTCCATACTACTAAATCACACACAAAAGCAACAATTCAAATCAAAATACTGTTACAAAGATGTCTTAAACTTAAACACGCACAAACACGTTTTAAGGAGGTACGCACTATTTTATTTCACAACAGTGTCATAGGAACTGACTTGTGGTTGCGCCACTAGCCTTCTTATATATTCCAATTACTGCCATCTAGAGTGAGTGGAAGACACCAGAACTTCTCGAACCAACGAGATTATTCTGTACGTGCTATTAGCGCCATCTGTTAGCGATAGAAGGTACTACCTATTTCCGCTTGTGTCCACCAGATGTCGTGTCACGTTACTCCTCATGGCTCGTACTCTACGGCTAATCTAGAAATTACAGATAATGACAGGAAAATTAATAATATGCAGTGTTGCCGTTTTGCAGCCTTTTTTAAACGTTGCGTACTTTTTCGGACTTTTTTTCATCAGTGGACTATTTCACTTTTTACCACCGGCAACAATGATAATATGATTTTGGCCCTCGGAACTTACTGGAGTAATCAGTATGGCCCTAAGGCTGGAAAGTTTGGAGACCCTTGATTTAGAGAAACTTTTTTGTATACACTTTTTCCCGCAAATATGTGTGACGAAGTCGTGGGGTGCCCACACTTAATTTTTTAAGTTACATTAGGCAGGTGCACATTTTTCAATTAAAAAACTGGTAAGCACAGTATATGAACAAAAAAAAACACATCTCAATACTTTAATATGGAAGATAAATTCACGTATGAGTGACATTCCATATTTTCCGCGACAGTGGGCCACACATTCTTCCCAGGAAAGGAAATTTCCGCAACCGTTACGAGTACATACTTGTGAGTCGGTAATACAGTGTACTGTAAGAATTCCGTCGTTCGTGTCGTTCCCGTAAATTTAGCCCGTAAATCTTCGTCGAGGGCGAATGAAGCTGAGACAAACGAAGCATCGGCATTGTGACAGTTGAAAGAGTGCGTTTCCGGTGGCGGAACAATCGCGAACGCAACGGAGCGAGGAAGATTGCGCCGTGCCCATCATGCCCCTATTATTGCTCACTATCTCTCTTGTTCTGTGCCTATTTGTGTCTATCTATGTGAATGCACATTCACACATTGTACCTGCACATTTGGATAAATCAAACGCGAAATTATGATTTGTTTGTAAAAGTTAGTGGACTAGATTTTGAAATATATTTCTATAAAACTGCTACAGTATAAACATATAAATTACATTCATATTTACAGGAGCCTATGATTTCAATAAAATAAATTTAGCGGTATTTAAAAAAAATAATATTTTTAAATGAAATGTTCATAGATGTCTTTTCAGGTTAATTCATACAAGGTTGGTAGAATGACAGCTTGTTGAAAGGTTATTTCTTTCATGCATTTTCCCAGATAGAAATGATGTGGCATATGGCGAAATTTTACGCCATGTTATACAGTGTATACATAAATATAATTTTATTTGTTTATAATACAAATCATACAATTCCATAGTACAGTATTAGTTTACAAATAAACCCAGCTAATACCGTAAAGTATTAAGAGCTAGGGAACAAGACAACCTTATATACACTTATATACATCCATCTTGAATTCATTAAAACCTGCATTTTCATGTACAATATTTTTTACGTATTATGTGAACTAAAATACAAAGTTGCTATTGTTGAAAGGCACTTGTTTCATGCAGTTAATTATTGTATGCAGGATTTTTTTCAGTAAATTCTCTAAGAACAGCTGGATAATAAAACACATGCTTCTGTTTATGATATGTGTATGACTTTGTTTTTATTTATTTCAATAAATCGCAATTATTTATGAACTATTAGTAAAAAACACTTAACAATACAAAGAAAAAATTTCACCACTGATTTAAATTCAGTCTAAATAAATGTGCGTAAAATAATTCACTTACCGATATTTCATGTGTCAAGGCCTGCTATCGCTGCGTGATATAAGGCCGTCACATAACTTTGATTTGCATTGATGAATTTGATTCTGGTAACCTAAAAATATTGATCTTTATGTAACGCCATCTTGTAGTACCCAAAAGAAATATTTTCTGAATATTTATTGAAAGAAACTTTAAAATAATACTTTTGACATTCACTTTACAATAGGTAATTAATATTAAATATAATAAAATAATTTTTAAATAGTTAAAAAGTGTTGGTGATAATAAAGTTGTTGGGTAGTGTCAAGAATTACAATTTTGCTTACGTTTCTATTTTTTTATACCAATTCAAAAGGAAGCACTAATTAGGGTTCAATTACGTTGTAAAGTGTTTGTTTAACGTAATCTCCGCTTTCAACTATATTGGAATATTTTGAACCTTTACTATTCCACATCGCAATATTTGCCTCATAAAATATTCAGGCACTCTGGCATTGGTGATATAATATGCACCTCCTTTAAGCCTAACATGTGGTCTACAGAATCGCAACTAAATGATCTTGTTATGACAAAATAACTTTCTTGTACAGTATACTCAAATACTACAATAAACTGATATACTTGCATGTCACATTAAAACAAATACAGAATATATCAAAATAACACTGGTTAAAAAGCTAATATTCACTAAACTCTTTTTTCTGTCTATTTCGCTATATATTTGGTGTACTTTTTTCCATTTTGGCACTATTACAACTTGCTAATTTAGTTACTTACAGTGATGCACTTTTTGGTGCTGCCTATACCAAATCCGTTAGTATTTTTAAGAACACATTTCAAGACAGACCAAAATTTGTTCGATATCACTAATCAGTTTCTTGTTGGCACTTCTCAACCTTACGATGATAACGAAGAGCATTATTGGTAATAATTAGAGCATTCTAAAATTACTATAGCATCTTTATTTATCCAAGAGATGCAAGTCTAATTACAGAACAAAACTTGACAATATTGAAATATTCATAATAAACTCACTTGTATCCTTTTTAAAATTGTACTAAATCAGCCCTGAAATACCTTAAAGTTGACATATTCAGACTTATTGATAATATTAGTGACCAAATAACGTCTAGCAAACCTCCTTTAGTTCAGCCCGGCAATTTTTCCATTATAGCTATTTACCAAGAATTTTCCATATACTATGTTTCGCATAATCAGTTATCATTTTCCGAAGTACCTTGCGAATTACTTGCCTTTTGGCACAGACTATTTTAGTAAGATTTAAATGACCAAGAACTGCCACGTATTTTTCCGTGAGAAAACTGGATATATAGTTTTCTATTGGTATTATGTGAACTGAAACACAAAGTTGTTGTTGTTGAAAAAGCACTTGTTTCTTGCAGTTAATCATTCTCTAAGAAGAGCTGGATAATAAAACACAGTAACTTTTGTATATACTACAATAGAAAAAATATAAATTGATACAGAGACAAACTTCGAAATAAATAATTTAATATCAACATAACTTAAGGCTAAAAAATTCTAGATACGTTAAAATTTCTTTCTAATTAAAAAAAAAAGCCGCTTAGCACTGCACTAAATTTGTTCTTCTTCAGGGATTTCTAGTCAAATGGTGTATTTGTAAAACCTTAGTGCAAAGTAGTTGGTTGATTACTGGCTGTTTAAACTTTCTTATACAACATTTTTTATCATTCCACTTTTTTCTTCTACGGAAGTATTGTGATGATGAAAATTTTCCACATCGAGATTTTTGCAGATATCCACGAGAAGCTGATGTCTCTGTATATGTCTCTCTGTATGTAACCACGATAGCAGACGGTTAGAGTTATCAATGCAGCAGCTTATATTTAATAGTATATTTCTTCTCCAGTAAATAGATTAGATTTTCTATCAAATCGGTAGACCGGCAGTAGTAGTTTACTTCAGTGATAAAATCAAAATTTTCCATTATCTCGTCAACCAGACACCAGATCCAGTTCAACTCTGCAAAATTCCTCCTTAAGGATTTCCCTTATTACAGGACTAAAATTCGCGTATCCTAATCAATTGAACCGAAAGGAACTTTACTACCTCCATCACATTTAGAAGCTTATCATATAAACTCAACTCACCTATAACATACACGCTTATTTGAAACACTAAACATAATATAAACTATATCCTTGCCAACACACACCAGTATATTCCAGGTTATCGCGGCATAGAAGTCCTTAAAAATAATGGACAAAACGTTGAAAGTAGAGGCCGAGAGGTTTCAACCCAGAAACCAAGAACAAATTTTGGAGCAATTTTTTGATGATATTTTTAAATTCAGTTTTCAGTATTTCTTAGACGTTTACCTAAACTAGGTAGTTGATGTGAGATTCGTAAAATTAGATTTTTTCCCTGATACCGCCATGAGTGAAACCTAATCAGTTATTGAGAGGAAGATTATACTCTTAGATATTCGTTTCGCTTAAAATTAATTAAAAATAAAATAACCTTTGATTGAAAGTAGGAAGGGAGAGTAGGTACCTATAAACCATCAAGTATTTGATAGTGTTATATGTAGCAAAAAATGTGCACTGCAAAATTGGCGCCTAACGTGGGGCTAACATTTTAATATACAAAAGCGCCGAATGATTATACTACTAGGTATTTAAGCATATTTATTGATGTTACATCGATATTGTCTTAAGTGTACTTATTACATGATGTTATGTGATTGATATTATATGTTAAATAATTATCGTATTCCAGCAATTTAGGGCAATTTATCCATCCTGTGTGTAATGCGGAATATTAAAATTTTGTAACAAAAAATTCCACTCTGCTCAAGTCGAGTAATCAATACGTTAATGGTTTTGTTACGGTAAAATTACTGACAAATATTTTACTACGCTTATAATTATTATGGGAAAATTAAATGTTGCTTTTTAGTTCGTCTTTCATTAAATGCGAATATGAATATAAAGGCTCCAGAGCGGCTTAAAGTTCTGACGGTATGTGCATACATACATATATGTATGTATTTATGTATGTATGTGTAACATCCTGCTTATTTTCTTTTATCATTTAATGAAATTTCATCTTCAAATCGAATCGATATCCTTGCGGATGCGTTAATTTTATGGCACAAATAAATAATATATTTACGTAGGAGTAGAGGGGGGTAGAAGCAGGAAGCTAGCAATAATGACCTGTAAATATTAGTTTATTTAGTTATTTTCTATTAAATACTGTTAATATAAACACTAAAGTTTTATGTAAAACAATAACGTTAATAAAGTCGATACATTTATTACAAACACGAAAAAACGAATAATGCAACATCATGCCAAATACACAGCAGAACTGTATGGTAAGAGGTGCAAGACCAAGTATTGTATATTAAAGCTTGATAGAGCAATTACTACAAAAAAGTTGTCCAAACTGTTGTCGTGCCATCCGGTGAGGGACACATGAGGGATTTTGCCTGAGTTTTACCTGTATATTTAGAGCATTTAACCAGTCATCATTGTTCTTTGTTTATGAGTAGTGTTCCTTAAAATAAAGGCATAATGCATCTTCCTCATCTTGTGACTATTTGTCTTTATTCACAGACTCTCAGCTAGGTTCAACATTAATGTTATATTTCGGTTTCTTTTATTACACTTTATATAGGGGCTTTCCTTGATTTGGGTCTTGCAGCGAGCATTATTACCTAAAGTTCTTTTTAAAGCAACTCTGGTAGAAACGCTGGTTTCCTCTTATGCTTTGTGGTTATTTGTTGATTACTATGTGGAATAACTATTATAGACGTACATAGGTGGTACAGCATATCTTGTCTAGATTGAGACAAGATATTATTAGATAAAATTGTATTCATCTTGGTGAAGGTATCTGACACAATTATTTTAGAGGGTCCAACTAGAAGCGTAGAAGAAGGTATAGCTTGAGAAATCATCTTAAGAATCTGCCTCGGCTGTGGTTTCATGGACGGACTTTAGTGTTTCCTCGACGCATTCCGTCGTGTCCGCTGGTGGAAAAACATATTTATTAGAAAAATGCCTCTTAAGAAGATAAGTATCAGTTTTGCTAAACCATAAATCTGCTGTTTGTATTGTAGAGGCTATGCTGTAATCCTTACCAAGCAATGCACCAATCTGATATTGAGTGACCACTCTTCCAGCATTAGTTTGAAGCCATCTCCTGGTTGTAAGATGTGTTTAGCGGCGCTATGAAACTAACATCTAACGATTGCAGTTTATGCGTGCAGTGTGAAGAGTATCACACTACTCCATTTTCACGCATGAATTCTATTAAAGCAATATTCTTTTTATGAGCACCATGACCATACAAATGCAGTAAAACCGTGTCATCTTCCGTTGGTTTTACATGTTTAATAAGTGTTACATCCAGAGTATAAAGAAAGGTGCTTGCATCCAACAGGTTGGATGATATGTATAGTGTTATATTTATCATATTACATTAAATATTGATAATAATTCGCATACGTGTGATATCAATGAATAATAGTTTACGTCTATGATCGGCTATACTTGTTGTGGCTAACTTCGTATATATTTATAATTCATTTTATCATCTTTGTTCTTGTATATTCTTATAACAAAGATATGTACCAACAAATTTTATGTGATTATAAATGTTATTTATATCAGAAAATGTGTACCATATCTTATGCAGTGAAGTAGTGAAGAAGGATAGCCATAAAATATCGATCATAGCTCTATATCATAGATACCTGATATTTGAAAGTTAATAAATAATTTTTTATGGATTAGAGAGAATACTAAATTGGCTTTTATAAATATGAATTCTTAAGTTATTATATTATTAAGAAATGTTATACGTACTAATAATTCAAAAAGCTGAACTTCGATATGAACACATAAAAGGAAATTTAGGAAGCATATATATGACGTAAGCCTCAATAATTATAATCGATTACATACAGATAATGTTATTCAATGATATCATACATATATGACTTAACTATACTAAGAATTATTATAAATATTTAATGTAAATGTTGTAAATATTACACTACAGCATCAAGAAAATGTGTAATTAGGCTTAAACAGGCTTCAGTGTCATGTTATATCCACAATTACTATTTTGATAATTTTGTATTGAATTAATAAAGTGATCAACTGTAACTAGAGTTTTGTCCCCTATAGTCTCCAATAAATGTTGATAGTCTTGTTAATGGTATTATTCGGGGATGTATTCTTCCTGCTTGTCACTGATAAATTTAATTAGGGTAATTTTTATAAATTTTTTTTTCAGTACTTAGGAATGATGTGAGCACATAACCTGCAATTGATTGACTCAGGATTTGTCATTTGAGCTAGCAAACAAACGTGTTTTCAAGTCCAAATATCGCTTCAGAAACTGTCAAGCAGGTTTCTTTGTTATATTCATCCGATGGTTTTTTAGATTACATAGTTCGCTTTATACAATTTTCATATCTGAGATTTATATATTTCATATAGCAAAATGAAAGCTTAGTGTATACTTCACTTTTGCCTTGAAGGCATATAACGAGAAATGCAAAAATATTGTCCAAGGCGCCTTGTTAATATGTGACACATTTTGGCCACAGTGACGCATTTTTGTAATAATTAACTAAATGTATCGTTAAGTAATACCTAAGTTGATTTTTATTGTACAGGTACACAACTTGAACTTCGAAAGCCTATTGATAGGAGAGGGTAGTGGGAGTTAAAATGAAATGTATCCATTTTAGTGTTATTAACCCATTTAGACCTACCGTCCTTTTATTAAAAGGACGCCACATAAAATAACCTTGCAATACAGTAGAGCTACTGGATCAGAGGTGACACCCCCTACAATATATAACTTATTATACTTAGAAATGAACTATCAAATAGTTTTATGAAAATTGTGGGAGAGTGCCATGAAATGCTGGTGTTTTGTTTGATGTTCAGATTTAGCTTCGACGATGGACAATTGGAGGTAAGTAATTGTGATTATTGCCTATAAATTTACTCGAAGTTTCTACTTGTTTGGGGTCAGCAAGAGTACAGAATACGCTGCAGCATTATAATTCTTTTTTCTAACCTAATATATGCGGAGTATAGAGCAAAATGTAATAGTGTCCTTTTAAAAGGACAGTAGGTTTATACACTACTATGACACAAACATTGCATATTTTTCAGTTACTGGAAAAAACCTCTAACCTTGGTAGAACTGCTGGATGAACTAGGAAAAGATGATATAGAAATTCCAGAAATAATAACAATTCTTCCTCCAGAAAATGCAAATGCTGACTGCGATACTGACGAGGACTCAGGAGATGAAGATTTAGTTGTCCTAAATAATTTACCGGGATCTCAGCTCACTGCTGAAGCAGAAATACAAATAAAGCCGTCTGTGGAACAATGGGATAGTGATGATGAGAAACCTTTGTCTTCCTTTATAGAACGCAAACCAAAACAAATAAAACAATTTCAATACAGAAAATGTGATTTGGAGGTATCAGGATTTCCTGATTGGAAAGATGTATTATCTGTGCGAAATAATATTTCACCTGCTACTACTTTTAAATTACTTTTCGATAACGAAATAATACATAAGATTTGCGATTTTACTAACACATACGCAATGCAGAAAAATCGAGTGGGAGACGTCACTGAGGACGAGTTACTCTGCTTTATTGGAATCCTCCTTTTGAGTGGCTACGTTCCACTTCCGCGAAAGTCAATGTTTTGGCAAAATAGGGATGACACAAGTAATAAAATCGTGTGATGCAATGTCCCGTGACAGATTTCAATATATTTTGAGTAACGTTCATTGCAATGATAATAGTCAACTTGATAGAGCCGACAAATATTCCAAAATGAGGCCTCTCTTTGATCTTCTCAATAAAAAGTTTTTTCATCACGCACCCATCGAGAGAACCATAGTCTGGACGAGTCAATGGTTCCCTACTATGGGCGTCATACAGGGAAACAATTTATTAGAGGAAAACCTATACGTTGGGGTTACAAATTTTGGACCGGTGCGTTGCGGTTAGGATATATTGTGTATTTTGATCCTTAACAAGGTTCCTCAACGACATTGCCGCAGAAATATAAACACACGGATCTAGGTGCAACTGTAGTTCTACAATATAAAGAAATGCCATTCCAATCATTTCACCTATACTTCGACAATTACTTCACGTCACTTTCCCTTCTGAAAGAAATAAAACTGAGAAATATAAAAGCTACTGGTACATTGAAGGAAAATCGCATACCGCAATCCCCATTATCCACTGCAGGTTTACTAAAGAAAGAAGAACGCGGTTATTATGAGTACATTCTGGCCGATGACGAAATTATAATATGTAAGTGGAATGATAACAGTGTTGTAAACGTTGCTTCCAATGCTCTCCCTGTTTTGCCAGTGAACAAAGTGAAAAGATTTTCACAATCAGAAAAAAAGCATATCTATGTAAATCAACCCCGACTAATAAAATCCTATAACGAGATATGGGAGGTCTAGATCGCGCCGATCAGAATTTAAGTAAATATAGGCTGTCAATACGTGGGAAAAAGTTGTATTTTCCATTATTTTCTCATAGCGTAGATATGGCTGCACAAAAAAAGCCTAGCAATTACACAGTATTAATGGCGGAAAACTTGATCTGCTAGAATTTCGGCGATCCATAGCTACAGAGATACTCGAAACTCACAAACGAACAACAAAAAGGGGACTATCAAAATATCCTCAAAGTCTGCATGAATTTTCTCGCGGCGACAAGTTAGATCATCTAGTCCTATACAATGAAAATCAGCGGCGATGTGCCGTATGCCAAAGGAAAGCCAATTTTGTGGGCAAAAAATGTGATGTTGGATTGCACCCCAAATACTGTTTTATAAGATACCATACTCTGTAAGTTTTTCTTCCCAAGTAGTAAGCCATAACCCTACTGTCCTTTTAAAAGGACAGCATGTTTTAGCCAGTTGAAACCTTCGACAGTTTTCTAAAACGAATTTTCTAGTCTAGTTTATTGTTCTTTTTAATATAATTACAAGAAAACATTATGTATTTTCACCAAAAATAGTTTCAGGGCTAAATGGGTTAACTGTTTATATGACAGGAATATCAGTGACCTATTATAGTAACGAAATAAGTAACCAGCAACCCTACCTACCTCCCCTGCTCTCGGCGACCAATCACATAAACGGTGAAAAACGGACCAGTTCAAGGTGTTACTCTGTATATACATTATATACAATACAATATTATACAGTTTTATACAGGACATTTAGGCCCACAGCTTTGTGATTTGTTTCCAGTCTTTCCTATTTTTGGCTCTGAATTTCCAATTTTGCACATTTTTCTCACTTAGGTTTGCTAAAAATGCTTCTCATCACCTTTTCCTAGGTCTTCCTCTCTTTCTCTTGAAGCTAGGTATCTTCCAGGTCATCCTTTTCGGTGTTCGCTCCTCTGCCATTTTTTCAGTGTGACCTAGCCACTGCAGTCTTCTTGCTTTTATATACATGTCAATTGTTGGTTTCCCATACATATTATAGACCTCTCTGTTTCCTCTTCTCTCATACTCATTCGTTATTTTCCTTGCTCCTAATATTATTCTTAATGTTTTTCGCTTGCATCTCCTCGAACTTTCTTGTGATCTTTTGAAGAGTGCCCATGTTCCGCAGCCATATGTTGTAGTTGTTCGAAGCACTATCTCATAAAGCGGCGATTTAGTGTTTGTTGACAGGTGCTTTGATTTCAATATGTGGGTCGGCGATTTTTATTATAAATAGATTAAATCATGGACATTGAATAGATCGTGTTGGTTTTTGTATTATTGTATAAAGCATAATAAAAGTAATTCTATACTAATATTTATTCTATTAATTACATGTTTATAATGTTAAAAATACAGTAAATAAGTAAAAACTTATAGCAAGTGCAAGGCAACAGAGACAATATTTTTGTATATCTCCGTGCAGATATGAATCTAACGTTTTCTTTTTTAATTTTGTGACAATTTTTCAATTATATGACGATATTGACAATCTCCTTGATCAATAAAATCAAAATTTAATCACATTAAGACGCGACTGCATGAAACAAAAGAAATATAAGTGCTTTATTATATGGACATTGGGCTCTATAAAATATGTACGACCAAGTTGTTCATATGTTATAAATTATGTATCTAAATATACATTTCGTTACATATTGCTGAGGTCGCCTACATTCTTTTGTATTAAATGAGTACAAATATACACAGCTATTGTATAGTTATTACGCATATGTACCTCTTGAAAGTAGTTATTTTTACATTCAGAATTAACTACAACTTGTCTAGAAACAAATAACTGTAGGAAGAGTATGCATAAACACGTGTATAAATCAAGAACAACCAAATACATTGAATATAAAAAATGTAGTCAAATATTTATGTGGATATTGAACTTAGGAGATATTGTCATTATGAGTGGGTAATCAATCGCTGCATCTGAATAATATGTCATTTATACCTGGGAAACATCAGTTTAAATACAATTAATAATAAAAACGGAAATATAGGTAGGTGTATTGCTAAAATAACGGGTGTATTTTATAGAATTACTGATGAGGTATTGGCATTTTAGCGAATTTGACTTCTAAGATCTGATTGAATTTAATCGTAATTGTCAAATTAGAGGTTATAATCTTATAAGAGCAATTAATAGGATGTATCGCAACTTTAAGAAATTATGAATTTAAAGTAATTTTTTATGAATTGTTTATTTTAAACGAATTTTTTAAAATCATTTCAAAGTAATCAGGTGTAACATTAGTGCTACTCTCTTCGATATCTCGATTATTATTATACCAAAGCTGTTTTAATTTATAGGCTATACAACCTAAAATTAATTTCAATTATACAGAGGGTGTTGTTTGTGCGTAACCACCAACATTTTTTAAATTTTATATACTAGTACATTTTCTTTATTCCCTGACTAATTCTAATAAAAACCTGTAAGAAACAATGTCTGTCTATGCCGATTCGCTTTAATGACATTTGCATTTATTAGAAAATTTTGAAAGCAAAACCTATTGGCGTTTGAGGAACATAAAATCGACAAAAAAAAATAAGAAAATTTGCAAATGATGTTTGAGCATAGTAACAAGCGATGCTGTGCATAATTACAGTAGGTTGCAAATATTTAAATGTTTTAACATTAACTGGTTGTCAAAAATCTAACGAAAAAATTGATTGTGAAAAAGTGTAAAGAAAACTGAAAATAATAAAATTAGTTTCTCAACAAATAAGGGACGACCACTTTGTCTGCAGCGTGGATGTTCAGAGAAACAGAAAAGAGACGGTATGATGTGCTATTTTTATTTACAAAATTGTAAATCTCAATGACTTAAACAAATTATGAACTAAAAAAGATTAAACGTTAAAAGATATTCTCAGAAACTAATCGCAGAAAATGTTTAAATACTTTTTTTTATTGAGGAGATATTTATGTAGTTTGTTTTCATGTAAAACTTAGATTTGGTCCTTTTTTCAAATATATGTTCTAGTTTGCCGAATTGTTATTGAAGACATGTGTTAAAATATACCCCGTCAGACTTGCAGTCTCTATGTCAATTTGTATACAATTTTGCCTATGTCTATATATGGTAGGTATATGATACACAAATATGATTGATTATTACGCACATGTTTTTTTAATCATGACCAGCTGAATCTTACTATCGCTGCGCGATAATAAGGCCGTGACATAACTTTTATTTACACTGCTGAAACACTATTTAAAACACACTTTAAAACATCGATCCTTAAATAAAAATTACGTCCTTGATTAGTTTCAATAATAACAATTTTACTTACATTTCTAATTTTTTCATAAATTCAAGAGATAAAATTAATTAGGGATCAATTATGTTGTAAAGTATTTGTTTGGATTTTTATATAACTCTTTGGATTTCAAAAAATGTATCGGAGTTTTTCGGAACTAAATGATCTTATTAAGACAAAATAACTTTGTTGTACATTATACTCAAATATTACAATAAACAGATATACATGCATGTATACTTATTGAAAGAAATATAGAATATTTCCAGTTAACACTGCTTAAGAATGTAATATTCACTAAACTCATTTTTTCTGTGCATTTCGGTACATATCTGGTGTATTTTTTCTACTTTGGCACTATTACAATTTGCTAATTTAGTTATTTACAGTGACGCACTCCTTGGTGATCACTATACCAAGTCTATTGTATTTCTATTCACACATTTCAAGACTTTAACTTTACAATGATAACAAAGTGCATTAATGGTAATAATTACTATAGCATCTTTATCTATCCAACAGATATAAGTCTAATTACAGAACAACAATTGACAATGTTGAAATATTCATAAAAAAACCCACTTCTATCCTTTTTAAAATACTAATAATCAGCCCTTAAATACCTTAGAGTTAACATATTCAGACTTATTGTTAATATTAGTGACAAAATAACGTCTACTGCTGCTTCACTTCAGCACGGCAACTCTTCCATTCAGATTTAACAAAAAATCTCTATACATCTACAAATATTAACATATAATTGTAACCTTAAAATACAAAAAATTAGAGCTATTTACCAAGAATTTTCCTTACACTACATTTCTGATAATCATTTCTCATTTTCCGAAGTACCTTGAGAATTAGTTGCCTTTTAGCACAGGCTGTTTTGTTAATAACTAAATTACCCACAACAGACAGGTTTTTTCCACGAAAAAACTAGAGTACCAATAATTTCTATTGGTACTCGCACTAACTTCTAAAATATATTATAGTAAATCTCGTATATAGCACACAGTAAATAAAACGGTTGAATGTATGTAGTATCAGAAGAATTTCAGTAGAAAAGAACAGCTAAAATAAACAGTGTTATGGATGATTTTATCAAGATAAAAGTTTTGTTATCTATTATCTTATCTAGATGACACGACAATCATTTATCTATCATCTTATCTTAATTTAAAAAAAGCAGATTATCTGAAGGTTTTAGATAACAGACAATTTTTTTCGTGTGTTTTCAATTTTCGTAACGAAACCAATAAAATCATCGCCGTTCTAGATTTGGGAATCTTCAGGCTTTTTGGAATTTCACAAAAAAAAAAAATGCAAAATAAGGAAAAAACAGGAGAATTGTTCCCAACGTCAAAATTCCAAAGACTAAAACACACTGAGTGGAAATTTATTGAAGAGTATTGCAGTGTTTATGGAGCCACTGGCTTGCTCATTAGGGGAATTAGAATGTTTTCTGGGTTTTGTTGCTCCAACTTCATTTATTCTCTGCATCAAATTGATTGAGATCTCATCTCTTGTTACTAAAGCTTTGAAAATGGCGATAATCAAAGCGATTGAACAAAGATTTCAATTGTTTGACATGGAAACCTACTCAATCGAAAGTAAAGCTTTCATTCTGTCAGCAATGAGTCGCCCAAAATTTAAAACGAAATGGATTCCTAGGAAATTTGCTAATTACTGTAAAGAAATATTCATAAATAAATTTACTTTTTTGACTTCAAAGTCCATTACAGATAGTGAATCCGAAACGCACGACAGCGACGATATATTTCTTTTAAATCGCTTTCTGCCAAAAAAGAAGGATTCAACTTGTGAACACCTCACAAGTTGATTGTTATCTAAATTGTAAAAAAAGAACTAAAAATGTTACATGCATACCCAACTTTTAAAAAAATATTCTTCAATTATAACACGACGCTACCATATTCAGCACCGGTCGAAAGACTTTTCAGAAGGGGGCCCAAATCCGACATTTCGAAATGTTGTTAATTTGCCTAAGCAACCGTAAGGCCTGATTTCAACTTATACTTGCGCGGTCTCAACTTTGTATCACTGATTTTGGTATTCGTTATTTTGCCATTTTTTATCTGTTTTCAAAACCGAAAAAAATTAGACTGTAGGAACAGCATAAACCTTGTAAATTGGTCACTAGTAATCCGACTTGAAATCAGCCCCTAAAGCATTAATAATAGTAAATAAACATGAGAATGTATATTGAATTTGTTCATATTTAACGTTGTGCATTACCTATATCAAAAAATCTCATTCTCATCCTTCCTATATATACATTGATACCTAAACCATGTTGAATTCTAAATAAAATTCTGAGTTCTCAGGATTTTACTAGATTATCTATTGAATTATCTAGATAAATTATACTTCATTTGTCATCTTTATCTAGGTAATCATTTGCAAAATCATCTTTTGTCTGTATCTAGATAATAGTTTTCGAAACTATCTATTATCTTATCTAGAAAAAAAATGGTTATCTGTGTATAACACTGAAAATAAATGTCAAATCTGTTAAATGTCAATAACAGTAGGCTCAATTTAATCCAATCATATTGCATATCTATAGCAGGTGATTTTAAAAATGCTCGGCGATTACCAAGCAGTTGATAATAATTTGGATAGATGGCGTTACTTAAGAATCGATATTCCGAGGTTAGCAGAATCAGAAAAATCTCGTTATATGGGCTTCTTTTGCGCAGCGATAGCGAGATACAGTTGGTCATGGTTTAATATTAGGTATAATTGGATATATCTTTATTTAAATAATTTAAAATTCAAATATTTCGTTAGGCATACACAAATAAGATGTAATGGGCGCTGTTTGAGTCTATAATACTTTTTTATAAGATAAGTACATAAATTCACTTTAATATTTAGTGGAAATTATATAATTATCAACAGAAAATTATCTAATCGCCAAGTAATTTAAAAATTTTGACGGGAAGAATATGAATTTCGAAAATATTTTGTCACGCCCTCCATGTTACCGAGAGCGTATTCTTTTCGCGGAACCGTTCGTCTCACATAAAAAAACACTATAATCGCAAAATTATAAATACGACCTTATTTAATTGAATGGTCACCCAGTAATCCACATGTTGGTCTCCCATTCGCTCTTCAATCATCGAAATTATCGTCGTGCCCGGGTGATATACTCTGTCCTCTGCGTCGAAATTACAGGTATCTGTAAAATTTTTCGCCCCAAAAAACAAAGCGCACAATTTCGTTTTCGGTTCTAATACATATAATCTGCAAGGCAATTTATAGTTAGTGACGGTCGCGTATAATCTCTGTATGCATATGCATAACTTAATGGGGTAAGTAAGGCCGACGGATTCCGAACACTTCGGGAAAAGAGCATCCTTTACAATCCTTACTACTGCTGCACGAATGGTGGTAGGACGGTTGGAGCGACCAAGCTCCGGCACTATCGAGATCCAGTATATGTATAAAAAATATCAGCAACAAGCACCACGATTATTTTCAAAATTACCATAATTTCACTCAAAATCGATTACAAAAGCATAATTCTCGATAGCGACTACACTATTAATACAAAACATGTGTTTAAGTTATGAACAATGACGAGGTATGGAATTATACTGTTTATGTCTTTTTGCCTAGATGATGTTTTCCATAGCGTAATTGTAGTCTTTTGCCATAGTTTTATTTTAATTTGAACTTTTGGAGCGACTTTCAAGAAGGGGCTTTCATCTTACGCGTTCATTTTCAAATTCCCTTTTTAATCTTATTTCCTTCGTGAATATTTTTTCGTGCTCTTAATTTTTTTCCCTTCGTTTTATTTCGTTCAAGTAAATGTGCAATAAGAAATTTATAATATCACATGAGCTAAATGCAACTTATAATTGACTCGAGATCCCATTATGAGATTAAAAGAGAACAACTCGAAAGATTAAAAAGTATAGCATATAATTGCATATGCCACATGCACATGCTGAAGTATTTCATCAAGTTTTTATTGCTCAAAAATATAGTACCTATATATTTCAATTTCCTATTAAATCCAGATCAATGACACAGGTCTACAAAACATGAACATTATTTTATTCTTGATAACTGATTTTTGTATTATTGTGTTGACAGGAAAACGAAAAACGTTTCTGTGCAAAAAAGTAAAATGGGATAAGTCAAAAACAGTGGTTTTACAGGAGGAAGTGTTTTACGCGATATAATATATTTCAACCTACATTAATTAACATCAAAAACATCAGATACAACTCTGGAGAACAATCTGAAAAACATAGCGAATTACGTATCGTGGTGATATTTTAACTAGTTCCGTTATTTTATCGGGAGTTCCACAAGACTCACTCCTCGGTCCGCTGCTATTTATAATTTATACTAACGATATTCTATCTGTTAATTACTGTAATGGCCAAGCTTATGCAGATGACACATAGTTATTTTATTCATTTCCTTTTCATGAGTACCAAAGGGCGGTTGATGATATTAATGCAGACTTGTTTAAGGTGAATAAGTTATCTATTGATCTAACTTGCTTCTTAAATCGCAGAAGACAAATGTGTTGATTTTTGGCTTTAAATGTCGTATCGTATATAATCAAACTTACATTTATAAATTTCAAATAATTGCTTCACTTTTTTCGATGTTGTGAAAGACCTTGGGTTACTCGTTGATAATCGACTCTGCTTCACTGAACATGTTTCCTACTTACTAAAGAAGTTCTACGGAGCTTTGAAAGTGTTATATTATGCTAATAGGCATATTTTAAATTCTTGTTTGAGGCTACAACTTTGTGAATCTTAGGTCTTATCTTTGCTAGCTATTGTGATTTTGTTTATGGTTCATATTTGGTTGCGCAGGAGATGTTGCAAATTCAATGGTTTCAAAATTCTTGTTCTAGACTTATTTGCAATCTTTGAAAGTAGGATCACATTTCAATCAGTATTAAATCTATTGGGTGGTTGAATATGGAAAACCTTCGGAATTTGCACTTAGCTAATTTTGTCCATTCGTTGCTTCAGTTAACGTTCCTGTCTGTCCGTCTCAGAGGCTTTTTGATTCCACGGCATTTCATCCATGTACGCAACATGCGCTACAAGTATTTACTTACTATTCCTTGTCATTATACCGCTTTGTTAAAAAGATCTTTTTGTTCTTCGTCTGTTACAGTTTACAACAGTATACCGGAAAATATTAAGAGCCTCAGTTGCCGCGCGGGGTTTAGTAGTCTTACTCTTTGTCACTGAAGTAATGCAGTTCATACGTATGGATGTACGGGCTATGTAAATTTAGTGTTTGTGATTTCTCGTCATTAGTTTTTATTGCTATTTTTATTTCTTGTTTTTGCTGATGAACTCTGGTTGCGTATCTATAACTATAGCTATATTTCGCCAGGCTTCATTAACGTGATTGTTTACTTTCTTCAATAAAGGCAATTTATTATTATTATTATATCATCAGTTAAATCCAACCAAAATAGCCTTTTAGTTTTTTTTAATTGTTTATTACTTATCCTGAGGGAACAGCATAGTAGGCGAAATGATGCTACAGTAAAAAGGGATAAGTACAAAAATAGCACCTTTTACCGCATATGACTGATGATGCTGTGAGCTTTTAGATAACAGTTACATAGTGTTAAAATGAAAAATTACAGAAGAAAAACAAACAATTAAAAGTAAACATTTCAGTTTAAAAAAATAAATATGGTGTTAAATTCATTTAGTCAGTATACTATCCTAAAATCCTCAGTTTTGCTCAGTCATTCAACCTACCTAAATATGGATTTGTATCCCTTTAATCTTGTTTGATCTTTAAATTTTTGTAGAAATTGCAAGCATTTTTGTGTTAATAAGGCTATCATATTTTCTTTTTCCTACTGGCAGAGACGTGTAATAATAATTAATTTGCTTTGAGCCCTTTATGAAGGTTATAGACAAAAACGTTCTAAGTCATTCAGGAAATTTTTATAATTTATCTTTCCCAAATCTTTTTTAAATCTTTGGTATTTTATCTTTCTGTATTCAAATGACTCCCATTTCGCTATTTAATTTTTTCTGCAAAATTCCTTTTTAACCAAAGATGTAGGTGAAAATCATAACAATTTTCCTAGTCTACTAGAATCCCATTAAATTTGTATTACACATTCTTACAAGTTGAAACTTAATAATACTATGGTCACTATCATACCCTAATGTGCGTGACCAGTGATTAGAAATTGTTGGCCGATAATCTTCAAAGTCGCTTTCAGATAAGTGAATGTCGATATTACCGTAAAAATTTTATTCTGTTCACGGCAGGTGTCCGAATAGAAATGATGTATATATCTTCAGGTCCCAGTTTATTAATAAGTTTATTACGCAACTGGGAAACATGAAGTGATTTTTTAGCGCCCTTATATTCTTATGTTTGATAAAAGCTGTCAACTTATTCCTCTATGAATGAAATTAAATTTTCAGAAAAAAGGTATATGTGTGAATTGAAAGAATTTGGTTTGAAGATCATTTTATATCCTAAGATCTTGAAGTTTTTCGATATTTCTTTTGCCACAGATTTTCAGTTTTGTTCTTTTTTATTTTGAGGAAAGCTGGCCAGTTAGAAAAGAAATTTTCACCGCCGAAAAAGGCGAGAACGCGGAATTTATCAAAAAAGGTGATGGTAAAGGTGTCATGGGATATAGAAGAAATATTGTTGATTGAAAACATGGCAAAAGTAGTAGTCTATAAAGAAACAATCAGGAAGGTGAATATTCCTATATAGAACAAACGACCCATTGCAGCGATCATAAAGCTCGCCAAGTTCTTGAAGACATTGGCGATTGCGGCTTTGTAGAGATGGATTAAAACCCATATCTACAAAGCCATCCTGCAATCCAGATTTGGAAAAGAATGACTATAATCTCTTTCCTAAATTAAAAGAGCATATGAGAGGATGTCGTTTTTTTCTTGTAATTACTGTAAGTAGCAATCGCCTATAGACTTTATGAACTACTTCTGGAGTAGTTACAGTAAATGACATTCCGGAATGTTCTGCATCATTCGTGCTCATATGGTCACTTTTAAAAGCAGAAAAATTCTTACAAAACATTCCATGAGACGGAGCACGTACAAGATAATATTTACGCAACCTCTCCTTTGTTTTTTAAATTGCTTTTCCACTTAAAAAAATAATATTTAATTAATGCTGGGAATTCTTTCTTCTTCACATTTACACAACCAGGAAAAAAGTTTACTTTAATTTTGATAGTAGACATTAGAAACATGACTGAAACAGCAACATAATCAACGTAGCGAAAGTATTGCCAACCATTGAAAAGTCACTCGGCAAAGATCCTTCGTATACTTGAAATTTTTTGTATCTGGCAATACAATCTTTCCTCAGTTTTTTAGCCGTTGTTTCATTTTCTGCTAAACGTCACCCATAATAATATTTAAAGGTTATGTCAAGACATGTTTACCATAAATTGTAAATTTTCATATATGCCATCGCCATGAAATATAAATATCCGAGTTTTTTATGACATATAAAATATGGAAGTATATTAATGTTATTGTAAAAAGACATTTTACTCACTGATAATTAAGAGAATAATTATAAACACAACATAATGGAATAATTAACAATGTTACGTAACATTTTGATTTTAATAGATGGCACCTGCTATAACATTTTCCCGCCATTCTTGACGTAATTATGACGTACATTGTCAGATACGAAATCTCAACCATATACAAACTTTTTAGGATGCACAGCTATAATATTAATAAAAGTGGGTTTTATTTTCTCAATTACCGAATTGCATTTTTTTGTGATTGCATATTTTTACAAATATATAGCTATTTCTACATGAATACGTGATAGTTCTGGATAACAGCTTTAATCTAGTGCTTCTGTGTTTCCTTTGCATGTGAGGTATTTACAGTAATATTGTTTACTTCTTTCTGAAGTTGATGCATGTTTATTATAGAATATTTTTTTCACACAAATAAAAATATTGTTACAAACTATTTTAGAGTACAAAAAATGATTTTTATATCTGTAATTATTATACTAGAAATAAAATATTTCTTGCATTCCTATTTGTGAAGAAAGCAGGCACCATAACCTGTAATTCAACAGTATTACAATATGATAACTAGTCAGTAGCCATAATATACCACATCAAGACTTCGCTACCATTAAACACTTTTGAATTGCGCTCGCATATACCTACAATATATAAATTTAAACGGAAATTGACTGTAATAAAACTGCGAGTTCTATAGATCAGGATCTGGGTGGGAATTCGCGAACCACCGCCTCACATTAAAATTTTAATTATTTCGTGACGATACGGCATTAGATGGAAATACGCCGACGATATATATCCACTACTGATGTCGCTCTAGTTGTTTCTCTCTTTATCTCGCGCTATAACGAATATAGACTTCGCGAGAAGGAAAACTTCATTTAGTGTGAATCACATGTTACCTACAGAAATCAGAACTTATATTACACGGCTCGATGCAAAACACAAACTGCAAAACATGTGTTTCAGGCAGTCGCTTTTCATAAAAATGTTAATAACAAATGGCGAAGGCTGTGTTTAAATCCACGCGAAATGGGAAAGCCTGAAATCCATATATGTTCTCTTATTGTAGACGTATGTATATATAAGCTGATATATGTATGTATATATGTATGTACTTACGTCTATATGGGATGAGGTTTTTTTGCATTTATATATGTGTATAAGATATACGAGAGTAACACCCTTTGGCGTATTGTTGTGTAACTAGTTCGTAGAAACTAAGGCAAAGCTCTGTGCGGTTATTCGTATGCAGATATGTCGTAGCCTAAAGAAGAATTGTTTCATTTTTTGTATTTGCTGGCGAACACAGTTGGCTATTTTGCATATTATTTTTGTATTTTAGGTCATTCAGTCAAACAACTGCGTACGAGATTGATTGAATAATATCCTTGTTCGTTAACTGAGGTAATAACAGAGTGCAAGAAAGAAAATGGACTTATTTCAGATTGTTTCAGAATTGTATAATTAAAATAATTGATTCGCGAACGCAATTTTTTTTTACAGAATAGTACATATATATCATAGCAGTAAATACATTTAAAGAAACGAAAGAAAGAATATTTCTTTATAATTCAATAACTTTTGATGAGTGAAGTACACTGATATGAAGTTTCACAATTATTATTGCGAGTACCAATATAAACACAAAATATTGTCCAGTTTCCAGAAGAATAAATATTTTGTAATATGTATTATTTAATTTAATTAATATTATTTTCAAAATTCTCTATTATTTTCGGGGGGCAAAAGGGTCAGGGATCAAAGGGTACGAACTCGAAACACCCCTGGGTAAAACGGCGGGGGCCAAACTATGGAAGTTAAACTCTGGGGGAAAAATATCACATAACCATAATAAAGCATTTGTGTGTAATTACGACGACCTTTAGACTGAAAAACGTTGGGTGTATATATTTGTTTTCTCATCATATCATATCATCCCATAGTTGTGTCAAATGCAAGGCAGTAGATCAGGGCGTTCCTTTCGTAAACCCCCCAGCTACTGCCTTGAAATAAATGTAATGTAACACTTTGTTTCCTTATTACGGGAGTTTGAAGGTTTGAACCCCTCCAAATTCTCTCTAGGCACAACCATGGTTTATTGTGTAAAAGGAAAAACATGAATGACGGTAAAGAAAATTTGTATTATTATACCAGGTTTATAATAATCATAACATCGAGGTGGTCAAAATATTGCTTTACTTTCGCAATAACTTTCTCGTCTATACTGAATTCCACCTTCGGTGGGAAATAGCTTGAGTTTTGGAAATAAGTGGAAGTATAGAAATAGGGTGATTCGGGCATAACAGTGATCCGACAGGAAGTTTTCTCTAACTGATAGATCAACGGGAGGTGGGGTATTTATTGCATGGAGTAACACCCTCAACCTCGTGCAAATCAGCACTGATGTTGTCTCATCTATAGTCCCATTAGTGGATTTGGTAGCTTGTAAGTGTACTACAAATAATTTTTATATTGTTGCCGTCTACATTCCTCCTGATATCCCGCAGCATGATTTTGAGCTGTTTTCTGAAGTCTTGGAGGTTTTCCTTATAGATAAACCATGCGTTTTGCTTGGGGATTTCAATATTCCACAATTTTCTTGCAATCTTTCTGCCTGTGCTAAATCTACAACCTTTCACCTCTTATGCGCCTCACTTCAACTGAAACAATACAATAATATTGTTAACTGCAATAATCGTCTTTTAGATTTGCTACTGTCTAATACAATACATTCAGCCTCAATTGAAGTTGACGAATTTCCATTCGTACCTGTCGACCCATATCATCCACCTTTATCCATCTCTTTACATGTTTCAACTGCAGAAACTAATTTTCCAAATTTTTCGTCAAATGACAATCTTAGATATAATTTTCAAAAAGCTGACTATCAAAAGCTTTGCTCGGATATTTCGAATGTGAATTGGACTTTCCGTGAAGAGCATAATAATGTCGATTGCGCTCTTGATGACTTCTACACTACATTATACAATATATTTGATGATTCAGTACCGAAAAGTTCAATCAATTACAAATCTGTATATCCGCCATGGTTCACTAAGCAGATTATACATCACTTGAAGATAAAATCTTACTACCGACGAAAATGGAGAGCTACGAAGAATCAATTTTATAATTGTGAATTTAAAAGGTTGAGAGGAATCTGCAAGACGCTTATTAATGAATCCTATAAATCCTATATGGACAAAGTTGAAAGTTCTATTTTGAGTAATCCTAGAGAGATATTTCGATATATGAGAAGCAAAACTGGATCTTCGCGTATTCCTAGTACTTTAACTTTCAATGATACCCCAATAGACTCCCCTCAAGGCATAGTCAACAGATTTGCGGATATGTTTTCATCTATTTATCATCCTAGTACCCCCTTTTGCGTGGAAGATTCGGAATCCAACCACTTACCGTTTACTTTGCATGGTACCTCTGAGGATGAATTGCTTAGAATTATGTCCGCATTACCAGATGATTTCAGTGCAGGTGATGACCAGATCCCTAGCAAATTGGTGCGTCAAGCAGGATCCTCCTTATCAAAGCCGCTGGCGCTTATTATAAACCTATCCATCAAGACGTCGGAATTTCCTGGCCGTTGGCGAAGAACAAGAATCTCTCCCATCTTTAAAAAAGATGACAATACCAAAGGGGAGAATTACAGACCGATCTCGGTCATTTGCAACTTTGCGAAAGTATTCGAAAGTGTACTTTATTCATGCATATATTTTAATACTAAATCATTGATTTCTCAACACCAACATGGATTCGTGCGGGGGCGTTCGACAGTTACTAACCTGACTGCGCTAACACAATTTACCTGCCGAGAGTTGGACAATTCAGGACAGGTGGATGTGATTTATACGGATTTCAGCAAAGCATTTGATACGATAGATCATGGATTCTTAATGAACAAACTATATGCACTGGGATTAACGCCGAATTTTCTCAAGCTTATCCATTCTTATCTCACTAAGAGACCTAATTACGTTTTTTATAATGGGTACAAGTCGCCAGAATTTTTTCCTTCATCTGGGGTGCCACAAGGCTCAAATCTAGGTCCTCTTTTATTCATATTGTACATAAACGACGTACTGATGCAATTAACGTGTCCGGTACTTGCTTATGCTGATGATCTGAAAATTTACAGTTCTATAAAATCCTGGAATGATGTGGTCCAACTCCAAAGTAATTTAAGTGTCTTGATTGACTGGTGTCGCAAATTCAATTTAAAGTTAAATATTGATAAATGTTGCTTCATATCTTACACACGTAAAGTAAACAATGTATCATCAGTATATATCCTAAACAGAAATACATTGTCTAGAGTTAATGGTATTAGGGACCTTGGGGTATACTTTGACACTCGGCTCAGCTTCTCTAACCATATAGACTCGATGTGTGCATCTGCGTCTAGGACGTTGGGTTTCATATTGCGTTGTTGCAAATTTTTTAATAATATTCAGTTGATGAAGACACTTTATTTCAGTCTAGTTGTGAGCAAATTGGAGTATGCATCTCAAGTATGGTCTCCTCAATATCTTTACTTACAACTTTCCATTGAAAGAATGCAGCGAAGATTCCTGAAATATTTGTCTTTTAAATGTTCCGGTACTTATCCTCAGCGTGGCATAGATTATTCACATTTATTAGACGCACATAATATGCAAGCCTTGAGTTACCGTCGTGAGATACATGGTGCACGATTTGTATGGAAACTATCCAGTGGGCGTGTTGACTGCCCTTATTTGCTCTCATGTCTGGATTTCTTCATTCCTAGAATCTCCTCTCGTTTTACCCATACCTTCCTACTTCCCTTTTCTCGCACTAACCTTCTTAAAGGATCTCCGCTGGTGGTGATGTGCAGAGCCGCTAATCTTCACTATGGGGACATATTTTTTTTACTTTACTTAATTATATTGTTTTCATATTTATTATTACTCACAATTCTGTTGTATATTTGAGTTATTAGTATAAGTTATTGAGTAGTACGTTGTACATTATGTGTATATTTAATACTGTCCTATAACTGGGTAAACCGTTGGACAAATAAAGCTATTATTATTATTATTATTATTATTATTATTATTATTATATTATTATAACATAAAAACGTAATTTATCACATTTTTCTGGAAGAATATTATTGGTGTGTGAGGGCGCACTGTCATTGTAGAATGGTACGTTGTTTCGAACAATTCGGGATATTCTTTCAGCAATAGCAACTTTCGCTTTGTTCAGAAAGGCAACATAGTAGGTCTTGTTGATAGTTAGGCCTTTGGCTAAGCAGTTGGTAAGGAATGTCATTGCTATTCTCTTTCCAGCCTAAGAACAGGTCTTGGCTTTCTTTTGCCGAGGGCTGCCACGCGATACCTTCAACGCTGAGATTGCCGTTTTGATTCTAGCATACCCATAATGACATCCCTATGGGCAAGTAGTGATCAATTGTAACGGACAGTTAGTACTTTAGCATTAACAGATAACGGTACAATTCTAAGTAGTTCCTATTTCTATTGGGCTTTCTCTTTTGCGGTAGATTTTTTGAAAAAAAGGTCTCAGCGCTTCGATAGTGGAAATCAAACTCCTACATTAAAGAAAACTATTCACGGTGTGTCGAAAGGCTCTGCCTTGGGTCTCATGCTTTTTGTTATTTATGTAAATGATATTAGTGATTACCTTGAATCTAATAATATTGAATATATAGAGGATAAAGCTATCATGTGCTATAAATGAAAATTTAAAAATTGTAACAAATATGTGTGAGGACTCATTGGTGCAGTTTGAATCATTCTTCAGTGTAGTGGGTTTACTTTAAAAAAAAAATTAGTGAAATATGGTAGCTTCGGACAAAAAAGAGCTGACTACCAAGTTAACAATGCTGATATATGTCAAAATAATATTTTGCAAAAATGTTATGAACAATCCAAGTATATCAGTACGTCGAGTTGCTCGATAAACTGGAATGCCGAAATCCAGTGTTTAAAACGTTGAAGAAAAACAAATACCACCCATGCAAACCAACAATTGTACAAGGTTTAAGCGGTAATGATTATAAGCGAAGATTACAATTTAGCAGGTGGTATCTACAAAAATGTGAAGAAGATGCTGGTTTTCCTAGGAAAATATTTTGGACAGATGAAATACAGTTTACCAATTGTGGAGCGTACAACAGACATAACAATCATCATTGGTCTACTGAAAATCCACATTTGGTAAATCAAAGAAGATTTGAAGGTAAGTTTTAATCTCTGGTGGGGTTTGATTGATACATCTTGTTCCAGCAGGACGGTTGTCCTGCCAATAATGCTCGTGGCGTGCAACATTTTTTGGGAGAACATTTCAATGAGAGAGTTATTTCAAATAATGGACCAGTACAATGACCTGCGAGATCACTCGACCTTACCGCCTTGACTTTATTTATGGGATACCACTAAAAACGAAGGATTTAATTTTGAACCACCACAGAATCAGGAAATTTTAGAGAGGAGTGCTGGGTGTGCTAAGATCATTAAACGAAAATACACTACGTAAAATTTGTAACTCTGTTAAAACAAGATAAAGTGTGTGGTGCAGAATGGTGGCCATGTTGAACAGTTTGTTTAATTAAATCTGAACGTATTAGAGTGAAATTTATTTTAGATGTTCATGTTTCTCGTATAAATAAATATTTATTAGGTATGTTGTACATTATTGAAGCGTTATTTTTAAGGACTTTTTAACTAATTAAGAATCCAATGTGGCCGCTATAAGAAAAACAAAAATAGCGGTAAGAACTTGGAAACAAATAAAAACACCTAAAAGATTGTCTTAAAAAAGTGTCTCAACAATGTAAGAGTTTAAAAGGGATCGCATTAAGCGTTATCGAGTTATTGATGCAAAATGAAATCAGCAAATATTGGTTTTTCCAAAATATATCGAAATCGTAAAATAGTCCGAATGAATTTGAAACGAGATTTGTTGCGAGCATTTAATTTTGCAAAACATTCCTCATTTAACCGTTAATCTATCTCTTCTAATAGCCGATATATCAACGATGAGCATCAAATGTGGACACTTTGTCTACTAATATAGCAGACATAATTTAAACTGACACGATCAACAGTCAATATATAACACAAGACAAAATGGAATGACGTACCCGCATGTTAGACTTTCAAGAAAAATGAACTCAGATTTTCACCAAGTATAAAAGTCTACAATTTGCTGCCCAAGACCTGTAAAGATATTGGTAGAACCAAATTTAAAAGGATAATTACAACTTCAAGCAAAATGCATTTTATAAGCTCCAGAAGGAGGAGACAGTTATGTTAGCGTAATCTCTTAACTTGTTAATGTACATTACTTAACTTTCCCGTGTTACTGAAACAATTTATGAAGGATTCAATAAAAATACAACCACAGCTGCAGCCTGCAGCTTTTCTAGACATATCCAAGGCTTTTGATAGCGTCTGGCACCAGGGACTTATTTACAAACTGAACGCATTCGGCTACCCCAAATTTCTTATCAAAATAATTCATGATTACCTCTTCAGAAGTAACTTTAACATCAAAATCAAGAATACTCTCTCCTCAACAAGAATATTATCTGCAGGTGTTCCCCAGGGATCAACCCTCTCCCCTCATCTTTATGCTATTTATACATCAGATATTCCAACAACAGACAAAGCTAAAATTGCAACGTATGCAGACGATACAGCAGTTCTAGCGCAATCGATAAACCCAAACACCGCCATAGCAACCCTTCAAACAACAATAACAAAAATCTTCAGATGGTGCAGCATCTGGAGGATCAACATCAATTGTGAGAAAAGAAAAGCCGTCTTAATTAGAAGGCATCCAAGACCTTCGAAAGGCAACATATACATTCAGCAGAACAAAATCCCATGGTCACCATTCGCCGTCTATTTAGGAGTCAATCTTGACCAAAGACTAACGTTTTCGCTCTAAGTGCAAAACACAGTGAAGAAAGCCAAAACAGCTCGAGGAAGATTATGGCCGCTCCTGGGTAAATACAGCTCATTAACCCCAGCCACAAAGTTGAGGATATACACACAAATAATTCGGATTAATGCACCTCCCGTCCGCCTCCGCTCCCTCCAACAGATACAGAATATAAAATTACGAATGGTCTTAAATGCTCCATGGTACATGAGGAACAAGCAAACCCACGCAGATACTAACATTCAGACGATCGACGTTTACTTAAAAGAAATGGCGCAGAAATTCTACGATAAGATAGATAACCATCCCAACGAAGATTTAGAAAACACACTCAATTATGACCCTCATATACCATGGAGACATAAACGCCCAAAACAGGCACTACTATAAGATGCAATCTAATCAATTAACTCACCACTCATTATAAGATAACTCGCATTCAGAATAGAAGTAAAAGGCAGAAACCTGACTCATAACAAACAAAAAGAAGAAGAACTTGATAATGTACTTCAACATAGTTGTGACTATTCTTTTTATGACTGATATAATATATTTATTATGACGTGTGCAAACAATGTACCTACTATAATATACAAATAAATAATTATTTTTATTATACAAATGGAAGACATTGAAATTAAATTTATGAACCTTATCCTACTAAAAAATTAAGGTAAAAGTAACATAAATGTATACCATCAATTTATTTCATTGATCACACATTGTAAATCAAAATATAATTCGATATAATAAAAAGCTGAAAATACAAAGTTTAATAAAATAGGAAATTAAACAGCTATACTTAATAATATTCCTTCAAAAAGATAGGGATCTGCTTCAAAGAAATATAACATGCAGTAATTTATCTCGATGGGAACTTACTATTTACATATTTAATATAATAATTATATATTTAATGACCTATTATTTAATATGCGACGTTTTCTTAATTCGCATAATCATTTTTAAAAGGAAAAACTAAATATTCAGGAATATTGTGTAGGTATATTTACCACAATAAAATGTTATTAAAACAGCTCACCTCCAAATGGCGTCTAACATCTAAATATGAATACATGTTTATATGTGTCTATATATCCTAAAGATGATAAGAATAAACTACTGTATAATTTTCTTTAATTTGCTTTATTTTGAGGAAATCCTAATGCCCCTGTAATAATCGCCGACAACACGTTGCTTCAAAAGACAGTAGCTCTTTAGCTGTTTAGCCTGGAGACATTATTAACTAAGCGCAAACACGCGGTAATGCATAATACATATTTTCGTCTTTGTTTGAGAGTTTTACCTATGTTAATGGAAAAATATATTCCGTATATGAGTCTTCGTGTTGCCTATTCATAGTCATAACATTTCTAGTTTTTGGGATTTATAGGGTCCAAATAATTTGTATAATTAATGACTGTAAACTATATCTTTGCCTGGCGCCAATATCAGTCCTCCACTACGACTATTATTATTAGACATTCCCGAAACTGTTGGGTAAAAATGAAAAAAAAAAAACGAAAAACTGCTTTTAAACATGTCTGTAATATTAAAACGCTTCGTCCGATTTACATTAATTAACATATTTTTGATGTTGCTCTATTAAAAATTTCATTTTTTTAGGTCCGCTTGCTTCCGAATTCTTCGAAAACTGGAATAAATAAATAGGCCGAACTGAATATTTAAGGTAGAACATATAGACGTTAATTCTTTTAAAAGACTACTTAATAAGCAGCTACCTTTTGTTTTATCTAATTTAAATATCCCATGACTTCAAGGCAAGGGAAGAAGTTTCAATTGAATATAGTCGTTTTATAGGTAGTCAGTTTCTGCAAAATTAAGAATCGTTAGTATTTAACACGTGTCATTCTTCAATCCAACTCAGTCTAGATCAAGGGTAAGAAATAAATGTAGAAGTACCTATACGTGAAATGTAGGGCTATAAAAACGTTTGAAAATACATTTCTGGTACAATTGCATTAGTAATATACATAAAACAATTCCTTTTCATGACCTAGCAGTTGTCAAGAATTCAAATAATATAAAAATAGAAACGTTTCGATAATAATTATATAATATTTGTCAATTAATGATCATTAACGAATTAAATCATTAAAACATTAATAAACTATTAATAAAACTGTAAAATATAGTGGACAAATATTTTTGACAAATGTATTGGTGGTTAATATACAACATTCAAAATTAAAATTGGTGTCCCTATATATTATTAAATGGAAGAGAATTGCTGAATTTAACATTTCTGTTCGGTCATTTACTGCATTATTGTATTTTTTTATTTGTATTAGTTCCAGAATATTTCTAGTTTTTCTATATTGTTCTTTAGATAAACTTTTGAGATCATCATGTTTGAAATTAAGTTTTGTATTACTGATATGCACTTTTTAAAGTAGGAACGTTTTTAGCATATTTGTGGCCATTGTAGTGTGGTGTCAAGAATAACAATTTTACTTAAGGAAATACTAATTAGGGTGCAAATACGTTATAAAGTGTTTCTTTATTTGTATTAGTTCCAGATTATTTCTAGTTTTTCTATGTTGTTCTTTACATAAAGTTTTGACTTCATCACGTTTGAGGTTATGTTTTGTATTATTGATAAGCATCTTTAAAGCAGGAACCTTTTTAGCATATTTGTTGCCATGAAATTTGTATACTACGTGTGTTTGTATATTAAAAATATCTCTTATATTTATTGTTGCTGGAGAAAAATAATAAATTATTATGATTTTTATGGGCAATTTTATATTTCAAAGGCATAATACTTCACTACTCTTTTCTGATAAATCTTTAGTAAGTACCTATATATTGAAGTTTTTGTATAATCGTTGATTTCGTTTACAAAATATTTATATGGGATACTAATAAACTTATTCAATATTAAATAAATGTATCATTTGTAAAATATTTAATTAAGAATATTCTAATAATCGAGTAAGCAATTTACAATATGTACCAAAAATATTAAATTTAAGTATATACCATTATACTTTGAACTACCATACAACAACAACAACAACAACAACAACAACAACAACAAAAACCTAGAAATTGAACTAATTTTTTGTGTTATGTTGAGGTACAAATGTTTATCAATTTAAAAGACACGAATATGTACAAAAAATATGAAATACATTCCTATAATTATAGCGATCAGTATTTAATTATTAGCTAGACAACGTACGATCTTTATTGACAACTAAAACAGAAACGTAAAACAAAATTATATGATTAGATTTACAGATATACTAGAAAATAAAAATCAATTTTGTGTTTTATTGTTTCATAATTGACTATAATTTGGGTCCTGACATGCCTCTTACGTACTTTATTTTATTCATTCGGTAAAAATATTTAGAAATCAAACGAAAGGAAATCATATAGATTGTATCAATTCTGATATTTAATTAAAATTTAGAGGCATCTGAAAAAAGATAGAAGATATAAATATATCGGTAAGTTTTTGTAGCTGATATTCGTTATTATCTGTGTAATTAAGAAACACACATATTTTTTTACGTAATAAATAAAATTAAAATAGCCATCACCCAGTATATTAAACATTTTATTGCATAGGTAAAACAAATAAATAATAATTTTCGTAAAATTGTGTTATTCTACTTGGAAGTGTTAGCGTATTTTAATTTGAAAATATATCGTATAAAATATAGTATCTTCGTAGGATGAACATAATACGTAAGTAATGTTTTCTTTCTATAATAATGAACCATGTGGAAGTAATAGAGTACTAGGGAACTTTATATAACCTTATCGATAATGCTATTTGACCTATAGGAAATCTTCTGGGTTGGTTACAGAAAATCGATGAAAGGGTGATTAACTTTATATTATGACTTGCCAATTTTTTCCTTAAAGCTTTGTAAGCTTGATCACAACATACTATTTAAGTAACAAAGGACAGAGGAAAAAGAAGCAATGAAAATATAAAGTAGCTATTTAGAAAGATTAGTAAAAATAGCGCAACATAAGTATATAACATCAAACATTTTTATTTATTATATTCCGTTCTGTAAACGTAAACAAATTGTAATTTTCCAACGTTTGCTACGGTAACAAACAATAACGCCGACAGTATTGTCATAAGAATAAATGAAAGCCTTTAAGCCACACCTTCCCGATTATCACTGTATCTTTTCGAATGGATATAATTTTTATTTACCAACATGTATATATAAGAAATGAAATTAACACTATAGTAATAACATACGTATAGCGTTATGCAATATTTTGCCAATATTTAAATTGTCACTGGTAAAATCGATAGTGTGAAAAGTAAGAGCAAAAAACTATGCCTGTCAAAAATTACGGGTCAAGTTAGTGCAGTGTGGGGATATGCAATTATAATATACTTTTCTCTGTTTCAGTATTAGAACGTTATTCTAGCACTCATTTTGGTGTTAGAATGGACTCCATTCTTAAACGATTTTTGGTAACTTTCTATTTTAGTAGAAGTAGGTTGGTGCCATAAATTTTTCATAATCTTTTTCATACTTGCTTTTCGATTTACCTCGTAGTAAATTATTTATGGCGTTGGAGGGCACGTCCCGTAATTCTACTGCCGCAGATTGACGCTCTGCCCACAGATAATATGAGATTTTTTTCTAATTTAAGCAAACTTTTCAATTCAAATAATTTTTACAAAAGTCAACTGTCAAGTATAAATCAGTGCTACCATGCGACTACGTCATGTTATCAAAATTTCCCTTAATGAATATTTTTAAGAATTTTTATATAAATAAATAATATAAATACAATCCGAAACAGAGAAAATAGTGTAAAATACTCGCAACAGAAGGCCATTCCAGCATTTGGAAATCATGCTGGAATGAAAGGCATTCTGTTACTTGTATTTTAATATACTAATTTCTACTCCCATACTTTAATTGTATTATTAGATATTCTGAACCTGTACTTTAATGATGTCCATTACGATACAGATTTTCATTATGATACAAGTTTATATCCAATAGGAATGCGACATTCCAATATTCAAACAATATTCAATATGGCGACTGCATATCTGACAGATATAAAAATTAATTAAATATGACAGTTCTCAGCAATATACAAGTAAGTAGTTAAATTTGTGTTTTTTTGAAAATGTAAACTGTAAAAATGAGGGATTATGACAGTGAAATGTAAAATTTGACTCCAGCAGATATTATGGAACAAGCCTTAGTAGCCACGAACAATTTATTACCAGCTAAAGTCGCAAAAGCGTACGGAAAATTTTACGCTCAATTTATGAAATGGAATGTTCAAAAAATAATGTTTTATTATGTGGTCGTAGAAAAAATAGTGTATGCAACTCGCATTTAATGGCTATTAAGACACTCGTATTCATTACAATACTCGCCTTCGGCTCGTACTGTAATTTTCATTCTCGTGTCTTAATAGCATATTAGATATGTTGTAAATTTGAAAGCAGTACATTTTGGCTAATGTCAATGCCAACATATACAAACCATTGCACTTGCTCTGAGCTATTGAACACTAGGAATCGACTGTCATGGTTTATATTAAAGGAATGTACTTTAATGTTCAAAATTGGGCACAATAATAGTGATGATATGACTGTTACTGTGCCCAATTTTGAGTGATGATACCACTTATTATTATAGTTTATTAAAATAGCAAATCCTCGATGCATCGAGATATTGACTCAAAAGTAAAGACTTCTGATATGCACTAAGTTACATACCCAAGAAGTTTCTCCTAGATATTATTTTATCCAGTTTCAGTCTTTGCATTATCGAAATCAAATGACACAGAGTTAGAACAAATACGATTATTTATAATGTCGCTTTGAAGGCCAGAAATGTTTTTTTTTTACGATGTTTACTCATTTTAGCCATTATTGAAATTGGTAAATGAAGTCTGAATTATCTACATAATTCGTGTTCCAAATCCAAAAACATATAAAAGCGGATTTCGACAGAAATATACATTAGTTTTCACACCTAGGACACGAATATATAAATGATTCATACTAATCCATAAATATACTTTCGTGTATAAAAAGTATCAACAAAATTTTAATGTCATTTCACAAGATATCGGAATTTACTTGTATGGCACTGTTTTCTTTTAAAGATTATGAAAATAATTTAACCTTACTATTTATGTAATAAATAACCTGCAAAGGAAACATTTGCTAATTTTTACAAAACAGGACATATTATGGAGCTGATTTTCAGTTAATTTATTTTTTCATTTATTTTTAAAATTTGTAGTACAGATTGTAGTATTTTTATGTTTCTAATGGGTAATAACAATATCTTTAAGTTTTAGAAATAGTTATTGTAAATTATGTTCTATTGGGAAAACAGTAAATAGCTGCTGATAAGTACCGTATTACTTTTCTAAAACGATTTTTACAGGTATTGAAATAACTACTATTTTTCTGAACGAATGTGTTTGTTAATTCTGGTCGTATTTTAAGAAATTATGTTTGATCACATTATTATTAAGGATATCTATATGCATTGATAGGTGAATAATTATAATTATTATTGCACATAGAGGCAAATATAAAAATATGCAGTTACTGAATTATATAATAAATAATAATAGTTATTTACGATACAAGTGTTAAAAGTGCGATTTTTTTTCACGAGTAAAGCAAATTACGAGTGAAATAAAATAGCATTTTTAATACGTGTATCGTACAATATTTTTTCTACAAACACAATTTTTATTATAGAATATAATGAAACTCCACTGACCAAATCTGACAGCTCATGAATACGTTTTGACACAACTGGACGCAACCGTTAAATTACGTGAAATTAATTTGTCACAAATTGTACAAAAGATGAGTTCATGTATTAATAAAGAAAATGAAGTAATACCGAGTGCAATAATTGAAGCCGCTGATAAAGCGACATTAGATTTGTTGCCCACAAAATCTAGGCAACAATATGAAATTGCGTACAAAAGGTATATGGAATGGTGCAGATGCAATAATGTGATAGGTAAATTTTGCGAAAATGTTCTACTAGCATATTTTAAAGAAAAGTCTAAAATTTGGAAATCTTCTACTCTTTGGTCACATTTTTCGATGATAAAACTTTTGCTAAATATAAAAGACAACCTTGATATTAGTAAATATTATAAACTTATTGCATTTATGAAACGGAAAGGAGAAGGTTACCGACCAAGAAAATCAAAAATATTGACAAGACAGAAATTGATAGAATTATTTCTGAAGCATTAGATGAAAAATATATAATGTTCAAAGTAGCTGTTGTTATGGGTATATTCGGCGCTTGTCGCCGGGAAGAGTGTTGCCGTATGACTGTGGATGACATTGAAGATAGAGGAAATGTGTTAGTAGTTACTATATCAGATACTAAAACCAATACTCAAAGAATATTTACCATTATTGGCTCATATATAAACTTGTATCGCAAATACAAAGCATTACGTCCATCTAATATAAAACATCGACGTTTATTTATTAAATACGCTAATAATAAATGCACAAGTCAAGCGGTTGGAATAAATTCGTTTGGCAAGATGCCTGCAATTATCGCAATGTTTTTGAAATTGCCGAATCCAGAATCTTATACGGGACATTGCTTCCGACGTTCATCTGCTACTTTGCTAGCAGATTCTGGTGCAAGCTTATGCTTAATTAAGCGACATGGAGGCTGGAAGAGTTCCACCGTTGCTGAAGGTTACCTAGAGGATTCACTAGAAAATAAAAACAAAATTGCTCACTCCATCTTCCCAGATCTATCTAATAATTCTATTGCAAATGATAATTTAAATCACGATATTTTAGTTCCTTTGAACTATTTGTCTGCAAATAATAATTCTGCAAGTACAGCAGCACATGGAATAAATATCTCTAATTGCACAAACTGTACATTTAATATTAATTATCCAAAGAATATGTAATTTTCATTGTAATAAAAATCATTTGATATGTACGGAATTTTCTGTTGTCATTTTTGACAAACTTTCATTTACTTTTAACACTAGTGTTAAAAGTGGTCTTTTCAACTTTTAACGGTGTTTGTAGACAAACTTATTTTGTATTTAAAATATCTCATTTATTGTTTCGTTTCTGAGATGTTTATTGTTTTATGTACTGTGTATGTATATATACGTAGTTTGTCATATGTGCTTATGTGCTATATTTATTTATATATTGCACGTAGTTGTATGTATGTCGAAACAAAAGAAGAAATCAAAATCATTCTAGCGTGAACAATCAACGGCTAGTATCCCGGAACAATTTACGGATAAATGTTTAATTGTGACGGCCATTGGTCGCGTGATTGGACAGTTTAATCTGCAGCACCTATTCTGTATAAAATATTAATTAGAATTACCGGCGGCCAATTCTACTAGTTCGAACTTGCTGGCAAAAGTAACATGTACGCATACATCGCACGCCACTATTTTACGTTTCACTCCCTAAAAGGTTTTCCTGGAATTTGTTTTCTATTATTTATTTAATATACACGGATATTGGTTTTTGTTTGAGTAGCTACTATTGACGATATCTATTTTCGGATCTTGACATCACAAAAATCGTTAGATATTACGAAGGTGTTAATTCTATTAACAACAATTTCTGTATAAAAGAAATTTTAAAATATGGCTAGAAGAAACATTTTACTGTTATCGAATAGCAGTTTCTGCAAATATTTCTCAAATTATGCATTCTATAGAGATTAATTCAAAGAATAAAAGTACTTTGAATGAATTTGGGATAACATCTATATAAAAATATTTTCAAAGTTAGGACTGGAAGTAATACTTTTATATAATAGTAATATACAAAGGTTTATTTTATTAAGATACAGAAGTTAAAACATAATTTGGTACAACTTTTGGTACATATTTTGTAATTCACTTCGATGGTAGTGCTTACTACCTGTAATATGTTATACAAAATTTTGATTTCTTTAATTATTGTTATGTTCAGCTCTAAAACAGTTACTTAAATTACTAACTAAAGTTAACATTTCTATATAAATCATTAATGAGTTTTATTTTAATATATTGTATACACATAAAATCATATAAACAGTTAAGCATACATTTGAAAGACAGAGCACAATGACGTATATGTAAACGGAGAATAGAACAGGCCAGAGAACTGACCCCTGCAGTGCATCTCTTTCAAAAGAAAGTTAATATAATTCGTTTAACTCAGATCTGGTCTTATATAATGCAATATGAACGAACATTTTCATATACAAATTCAATCATTGAGCAGCTGTATATATCCCAAATTTTTCTACAAACTTCTCTTATTGAACACATTGTAAGCCTCTTGTAAATCACAGAAAATTCTAATATCTCTTATATATTTCTCTATTTCTTGCAAAGCCTTATTATAAAATTGTGGTAAGACTGTAAATGTTGTGCTATACTTTCTAAAATCAGACTATTCTATAACAATTCTGCCTTTATGTAAACGCCATAGACACTTTAAACTTATAAAATAGCAATATTTTGATTCAAATGTAATGCCAAAATTATTCGAAATGATGCTGGCAAGGCAAGAAAATTATCTCGAATTAACCGTGTTTGTCAGTGGTTGCCAATTAATTTAGGAAAGAGTTATATCTCATCACAATTACATTATAAATCTAAATCATGCCTATGCTTAAAATAAATCTCTAATTTAATTCAGAGAAGACAATCTCTGCGTTTTTAATACGAGGGGCGTTTTTAAGTTTGCTGAATGGAGGGGTTCGATGGTAGCGAAAGAGTTCTTTTGTGTCATAACTCATTATTATTATAAATGTAAAGCTTTAATACAATCCCGTCAGTAGCCTTTAAACTATCGTTGATCAAGCAACTTAATCGGCAAGAAATCGGGTAGAAAAGTATGAATATGGAGAAAATCGTATTTCGTGCCTTTATCAAATTCCTTAGAAAACCAGGAAAGTCTGTTCCTACCATACTATAAGAGATGTCATCGGGGAGGAAAAACTACGGTTTTTAAGGGGCACAGTCGCTTTAAGCAGGGTAGGGAATCAATCACTTGAATACGACCAACGGCCGAGTTGGCCTAATGAAGTGACCATTCCAAAACCTGTTAACAAAGACGAAAAATTAATAATAGAAGATGCTCGGAACATCTTGGCATGACTAAGGTCAGCGCTATACTGGTGACGAGAATGCTCACGCCGCCGCTAAAACAATAGAGCGTGAAATGTTCACGCGCATTTTTCGACCTCTGTAATAATAATAATAATAATAATAATAATAATAATCATCTTTATTGTAGTAAATCTGATTTTCAGATATTTACATTGTCAAAAATTCACATATAATACACAAATATAACAACATATAATAAAGTACAAACAACGTAAAAATAACTGAAATAAACGGGCTTCTAATTATGACTGTAAAGTGGTCAAAAGAAGATAACAAATTTAAAAATTATTATTTAGTTATACAGTCGTTTGTACGCTACATAAATTAAAATATTCATCCATAGAATAAATACAGTTGTGTTTCAGGAATGCCCCCACATCACGCTTAAACACACGTTCATTCATTATATTTTGAAATCTCTGAGGCAAGGCATTGAAAACCCTCAAACCCAAAACTTGAGGAGAATTTCCAGACAAATTCAACGAGTACTTAGGTATACGAAAGTTGTGACATGAACGAGTTTCATAAGATTGAATCGCATTATTACGTCGAAACTCGTGTTTACTTTTATGCACGTAATTTAAAAGTTCGTAAATATGAATAGAAGGCATGGGTAGAATATTTCATTGCTTAAAATAAGGTCTGCATGATTGTCTGGAACTAATTTCAGCCATACAACGGACAATTCGTTTTTGTGCCAGAAATACATTTTTAGCGGCACACGATGTTCCCCAAACAGTAATGCCATACAATAACATAGAGTGGGTATTGGCAAAATAAAACGACAGCAAGGAGCTGAAGCTAATTATAGTTTTCAAATTACGAAACTGACAGCAACTAGAGTTTAATCTGTTTGTAACATCTCGACAATGAACATCCCAAGACAGTAGGCCGTATTTATAAAAATAAAGTATTTCCTTCAAAGGTAAAAGTAAAAGTAAAAGGAAAAGCTCACAAGGAAAAGGTAGAAGGAAAAGGTTTTGCTTTAATACGTATTCATAACCTTTCCCTTTTCTTTGCAAGCAAATCCTCGCAATAAAAAGGAAAAGGTAGACACGCGCGAGTTAGTGCACGATCTCACTGCCGGCTTTTTCAGCCACTTTATGCAACTGACAAGCGACGCCAAACACGTTGTAACTTGCAGTTACAGTAGCAATCATAGTGGGTGGTTATAGTGGTGTACCCGATCATGTGGGGTTTGTGCTTGTACATATAATCGCTTAGAAGTTGTACTCGTAGTTTTGATTTTACATTGGTTGAGCTGTGTTTGATATTTGTGATTGAAGAAGATGACAAGTGACGAGGAACTGTCAGACGACACCGGCGATGAGCAATCTGAATGTAAATTCATTGCCGAAAGGGTAAAACAATACCCGGAAATATAGGAAAAATCTCAACTCCCCACGAAAAAAGCGAAGAAGCAAACCGCTATTAAGAAGGTTGTCACAGAGTACATACAGCTGTATGGACAAGACATGACCTCGAAAGCTTTAATGAAAACGGTGGGCAATATGAATACAAGACTGAAGAATAAAACCGGCAAGGACAAAACAGGTAACAAGCGCATTCCACCGTTACTACCATGGGAAACGATACTAATGAAAGCGATGCATGCGGATGTAAACCCCATCGTTGCGGAAATCCCAGGTAAGCGAATAAAAGTACCCCAGAAATCTGTATACGAAGGCGCCTAATATTGGATACATTTTTCTTAAATGCTAAATTTTTGCAGGCGGCCTAGAAGTGGGAGCACCATTGCAGTTTGACCGTGATGTCACAGCCCAACTTCCACCACAACCACCAGTAAAAATTGGTAAACGAAAGACGGCAACAACTGAAGACGGACCCATGGCACAAGAAACTGAGGAAACGAGAAAGCTTACGAATAGTCAACTTCAGTGATTAGTGTTGCTAGATCAGCTTAAGGTTCCCGTCTCCAGCAACAGTATTTCTGTGCCAAACTGGATGATCGAGCCCTACCCGCTCCAGCATTTTTCCACGTGAATGATAAAACATTTGAAATCTTGCAATAATAAAGAAGTACGTTTTATAAAAGTTTTACTTTAGGAAATAAACTTCTTAAAATTAACACTTTCTCAGAAAATAAAACCAAAATTATATGTTTTCTTTTATTTTTGTATATGTTTTTCACATCAGCGGTCCATGTCCGCAGACTTTCAGCCTCCTGTGGGCAAGCATTTAATTATCATATAAGGTTATTGTAGATAAGCTGAGCTAATTGTGTACGACGTGCTTGACCTTGAGCTCGCGTAGCTGCATTCGTCGTTTCCGGTACCTCTTGCAATGCCGCATCTTCGATTTCATCCGCATCCTCGAAATCGACACCGCCGAGGTACTTAGCAACATTGTGAAGCACAGTGCACGCGACTATCACCTTCGGAATATTCTCCATTTTTACTCGACAGACATATTTAAGAATCGGAAACGGACGTTTCAACTGTCCAAAAGCATGTTCTATAATAATTCTCTCTTTTTTTAATAATCAATTAAAGGCAGCCTGCACTGCGTCTTCCATCATGGAGAAGGGCTTCATGAGATAAGGCATTATACCATAGCCACTGTCCCCCAACAATACCGTATTTGTCGTCCGCCGCATTATTTCATGAGCAGAAGAATGCTTCCAAATTCGACTGCCATGTACCGAACCGGTCCACCGTGCATCGATATTCATGAAAACATAATTTTGATCACATATGGCTTGGACATTAATACCAGCATAATTTTTCCGGTATACATATTCATTCCTAAATAGATACGGCTTTTCAATTTGAACATGCGTGCAGTCGATAGCTCCTCTTGCAGTCGGAAAATTTTTGTTCGCTGCCCATTTCACTTTGGCATCCATAACTTCATTTTCGGTTGATGGGAACTTAATCCACTCATCCGCCTTGTCCACAATGAGACCGAGAGTGGTACCGACGATTCTGGAGATTGTAGGCTGTGTACATCCCAGTTCCTCACCAATACCGCTCTGGAAGCCTGGATCTGCCATGTACCGTAAAAACACTTTCATTTTTTGTACTGGCGCAAGCGCACCTCCCCTGGTTTCCAGATTCTCGCCAATGAAGTAGTCTTCTAACCACTGCACATTTATTTCGTCAAACCGAAAGAGGGTTCGAAAGTCGCACTCACGTGCAGTACGTCTTTCCTTGTACATTTTTCGTTCGCGTACATGCACCACATCCGTCATGGAAAATTCGAATTCAATAATCAGGCGCAGCATTCGCCCTGCAATTGTATTATAGACGACTGAACTAAAAATTTGCTACAGAAGCTCCTCTGGACTAGATGCATATTTTCTGAAGCAAATCCTTCAGTTTTAAAGCAAATGCTACTGCTTATGAATTCTAAAAAAGTAAAACCTTTTACTTTAGAGCAACAGCTTTTTACTCAAAGTCCAAATCTTTTCCTTCTTTTTATTATGAATAAAATATGAAGTAAATGCTTCGATTTCTGCAAGTAAAAGCAAATCCTCTTTTTTATAAATACGGCCTAGTGTTCCATCAATATTCACACCCAAAAACTTTATCTCACTAACACGCTCAATTTCAATACCCTGCAAATGTATATCCAGCTGAGTCTTATTTTGTAGTGTATGAAAAACCATAAATTTTGTCTTATCATTCTTTAGGTATAACTTGTTATTTGCAAACCAAGTAGTCATGTTATGCAGAAGAAAATTTGACAGTCGTTCTGTTTCGGAAATATCTGAAGTCGACACGACAGCACTAGTATCATCAGCGTACAGAGTTATTTTGAAATTTTTCAGAAAGTTTGCGACGTCATTAATAAAAATCAAGAAAAGGACTGGACCCAAAACACTACCCTGTGGCACTTCCCCTCTCAACAGGCAAGGTGGAAGATCTGATATTTCTAATACAACCATCAGCCCTATGTCTTATTCTGACTAATTGAAATCGATCACGCAGATAGGACTCGAACCACTGTGCAACAACACCACGAATTCCGTACCACTCCAGTTTACCAAGCAATATGTCATGATCAACACAGTCAAAGGCACGACTTAGATCGCAAAAAATCCGAACTGAATGTTTTGCGGTGTCCAAAGTCTTATAATGTATTCATACATAGCATAAATTCCTGTCAAAGTTGAGTGATTGGCGCGATAACCATGTTGTTGACTTGTTAATATTTTACTTTTTTCTAAATGCGCGAGTAATCTATTGAACATAGCATATTCAAAAACTTTAGAGAAACTGGGGGAAATCGCAAGAGGACGATAATTGGCCATATCCAATCTAGAGCCCCGCTTGTGTAATGGCAGAACACAAGCAGTTTTTAATTTTTTAGGAAATTCTCCCCTCTCGAATGATAAATTAACCAGAAACATTAGAGGCTTAACCAGTAACCCTGGAATACTCTTAACCAAACTGCACGGTACTTCATCCACACCTGCAGATGGTGAGTTTTTTAATTTGTTGAATAATTCTTTCATTTCAAACTCATTGAGAGGTAAAGCACACATACTACGGGCAACATGAACACCACCACCACTGAACTGATCATTATCAGCAGCAATACGTGACACAACTTCGCGTCCAGACTCAACAAAATACCCATTGAAAACCTCCGCAACTTGTTGAGGATCCTCCATAAGTTTACCGTCAATACTCAAAACAAAGTTATCACAATCCCGCACCCTACCTGACAATTAATTTATTACACACCAGGCAGCTTTTATCTGATTAGATGATGAATCAATCCTATTTGAATAATAGTCGCGCTTGGTGTCATGTAAAAGTTTAATATGCTTTTTTGTTGTTGTAAATATGTGTCTTTTAAAACCGGAAACCGCTTTTGAAGAATGCACAAGTCTCGCATACTCACACTTGATTGCCTCACCTCAGACGTTACCCAACTTCCATCACTTTTAGTTTCTTTTGTCAGTGGAAAGCACATATTGAAGCATTCCATAAAAACATCATAAAACTAATCAAAGGCATTATTTACATTTTTAAAATTATACAAATTTTCCCAAGTTATATCACTCAATATGCGGGCAAAGTACGAAACATTACCGCTACTAAATCTCCGCCGAAAATACACATGTTTCACATTTACAATAGACTTCAAAACAGGCAAAACAGCAAGCAACATCCTGTGATCGGACATGGTACAATCCATAATGCAAACACTTGCAATATCTCCAATATTTGAGAATGTATTATCAATAATGGTCGAACTTGACCTCTGAACGCGTGTGGGGATGCCAACGCAATCATGTAAATTGAAAGATACAAAACATTCCTCAGAGAATGCGCTTGCTGACAATTTGTAGCAAAATTTATATTAAAATCCCCTGCCAAAATAAGTGAACACCCAACACTGTAAAATTTACTTAGCAAACTATCTAATACACTCGTAAATACACTCACATCCCCCGAAGGAGACCTATACTGCCCAACTATGGAGAAAAGCAGTATCTAAAAAATTATGAAATGGTGTAAAAGTTGCAAATACTTTTGAGCTGTGATTTGACGAATTTCAAAAGCATAACTTGTTGTACTATTTATTATTAGAAGTAAAAACATTTAAAAATATGTAATCAGTGAAAATTACTAGCAAATTATTTATTTTTTCTAAGTAAAAGCAGATACTGCCTTTTTATATTCATATTCTATGATGCAGAAGGTAGTCAGATGGCAGTAAGTGGCACCTACTGCTTTTTAACTCTTTGATTGGAAGATACTGCTGGTTTATATTGGAAAGCAGCGCAAAACAATATCAGAAAAAAATCGCAATATAATTTTTAATGGAAAAATTTATTTAAGAATATAATAAATCAAAAATCACAATGATGTGAAACAAAATTAATCTCTAACTGGCAGGTTCAACCAAAAATCTTTTCTATTGTCTTCCATTAATTCGAGATGGTTTTTTATAATGGTCGATTTTCTATCTTCTGCTATTCCGCAAGGTTGTACGTAGCAGGTTGGTTCAGGAAAAGCTTTGTTCGTTAAAACATGATTTTTCAAAAAGTCCAGTTGCTTTGCCTGTTCGTCCAAAGAACGTGTCTTATGTTCCAGCTGAAAAGATCCTCGTACAGTTTTTAAGTAAACAATATCTGAGAGAAATACTTTGGTGCTTCCCTTGCCGTTTCTCTTACTTGTTACCGAGAAGTCTTGGAAAGTATAGAAATCACTAGGGTTAATAATTTTTGTTATCATCTTTCCGCTGTTCGCTTTTTGCACTGCAGTCACAAAATCATTGAAATCGCAAGTTTTCTTCTGACGATGGAAGGATAACTCTAATTTGATGATGCACAGAGTCCGCCGACATAAAAGTATGACCTGGCTCAAAATAATGTATCTCTACAGATTTAGCTGCTACTTTTGCAGAATTAATTATGTAAACCAAAAAAGAGATGAAGGCCCAGTTTTTATTTTGCGCCTCGCAGTTGTCGAGTCAAAATATAAAATTTTCCGCATCTCTGTTTTGCAAAAAAAAAAAGCATTAAATGTGCTTATCAATTCCTCTTTTCCGCTACATCTGATTGCTTCATGCCATAATGCTGCGAAAGGGAGTGATGTTTTCTTTATTGTATTTCCTCCTACTGGCACGAAGGTTTCATTGTAGGCTATAATTCTTGGGGTAAACAGCACTTTTTTGAAATTTTCCATATGAGGCAACATAATAATTTTTTCTAGATCTGCAGACACACAGACACTTTTTGGATCGAATGTTGTTTCTGCATGTTTTCTGTACAAAGATCTTGCAATGTTTGCTGTGCCTATATGTTTTTTCCATTTCGGACATTAATCGCAATCCGGATTAAGGTCTTCTTTTCCATGATCAGGATTATGTAGATGCATAACCTCGCAAGTCTCGCATTCTTCATGCCCGAGCTTCGTAAACCTGATGTTCTCCTGAAAAATAATTTTTCGATATGCTTCGTAGGAGCAATTATGTTGGAGAAATTTTTAACGAAGTTTTTATGCATGAAAGCGACCGAAATGTCGCTTGGTAAATACCTTACTCGTGGGGTGTGTTCACGCCTGTAGTGATATATGTTTGGATGGAAGCTATTTACATGTGTCATTATTGCTTGCCTATCAATCTTTTTAGGGTTTGGTGCTTTTCCTCTTCCATCAGATTCCGGAATAATTGCACCAGGTGCTGATTTATGTAAAACATTGAAGACTAGTTTGTCATTTTTCTTGTGATAGCTCAGTGTCATTAAGTAAAATGTTTTACACACATCAGTTAACTTTCCATTATTTCCTTTTAATCGGAATATAAAAGTAGCATTTCTTTGAGAATCAGTTGCCGTGGTTCTTCTTTTCACAGACATGCGAGAACAGGAATTCAAAATGAAACTTCTTTGTTGCATCCATGAAAGTGACCAGTATTCTTCATGAATTGCCCGTCGTTGTTCTTCAGATATTAAGCTCTTGCATCTTGTAGAACATGTAACTTTACATGGTTCTCTAATGAAATGTTTTGTTCTGGCTTTGATCACAGCTTTTTCTTTCCGATTAGTGTTGCTTTTCTTCTTTTTAATATTTCGTTTATTCCTATTCTTATCAAGTTCCTCTGCAGATGGACAGTCGATCACTTCATTATCACTCAGTGTGTTGATACCTATTGTAGTAGTAGAGTTTTGCTGATTTTCAAAATGGCCGTTGTTGTTCTTCTCCAACTGACTGTCAGCTTCTAATTACTCGCCTTCTGTCGTTTCTACCTCTTTCTCCTTTTCGAATATTTCGTCACTTACAATGTTTTCAGGAAACTCCTTCTGTTCTGCAATTTTCCTTTCCTTTGTGCTAAAGTAAAAGAAGAAATTTAAATAAACCGTCGAATTGACAAATTAAGAGTAACTAACAAGATTGCGCTGGTGTCGGAGTGTGGCATGTTTCAAAAACGCACAGTTGCATTGTAAAAAAGCAGCATCTACGACAGTTTTGACGTATAAAAGCAGTAACTACTGTCTAGTTTATGGTTACTGCTTATTTCCATTGAATTTCTTCTTCTGGTTAATAATCAAATAGAATGTAAAAAAGGAGTAACTAATCCTGGTTAGATAATTGCTGCTTTTTTTCATTGTAAAATATACTTACTGCCATATTAATTTGCAAATAAGATTTTTTACACAATTAAATGCATATTACAAACGGAGTATCTATTGACTCGATATCACATACTGCCTTTATACTGAGTATTGTGCACCTGCTGCTTTTATTTATTGTATTATTAGGAAATTTGATATTGGCAGTAAGTGTTTTATGCATTTTTTACATATTTCTGGTTACATTTACTGCTTTTTTATGTTGAAAATAGATGCAAAATTACCTTATCAACCCAAAAAGATCAAAAAGTAAATTTTCAATTTTTTGTTGGTTACTGCCTTTTTCCAGAGTTGGGCAGTATAGCACATAAACAAATATGTTTTCCTAAAATTAACGACAGTAATGAAGGCAGAGATGGTGTATTCAGTCGAAGTGTAGCTGGGGATGAAACTTGGATTCATTATTATGAACTTGAGTCTAAGCAATACTCTATGCATAGAAAAGGTACAACAGCACCCAAGAAGTTCAAGGTGTCGCAGTCGACCGAAGAACTTATAGATACTGCTTTTTGGAACTCAGAAGGAATTCTGTCAATTCATTACAAAGATAAAGGCGTTTCCATAACTGGACAATTCCACACTTCAATCCTGGAGCAGTTAAAAGAAGAAACCGGGCATCGCAAGTCAGTAACAGGTTTTGTATAGCCGCTGTAATATGTAGGTTTAGGCAAAAGTATGTATATTGATCAAAGTAAATTCTAATAAACAATACATTATCAAAATGATAAGCAGATATCCGTAAGTTCGAAGATTGCCACGGGATCGCCGCCAGCTGAAACCACAACGCGTATAAGTTCTATTAAATTATTTTAATTTTCAAATCGAAAAGTTGAAAATGATAAAATAGGGATTAACTTTTAGTGTAACGAATGTTCAGAAAATTCAAAGTAATTATTACGTCAATTTTAGACAGCCAACAATTG